>OX439382.1:18192585-19392585 GCA_949319315.1 Zelleria hepariella
TAACTTATCTAACAGTTCAATATTGCGTCATTGGGGCCCCGGGATAGTGCGCCTGCAAAAATCTCTCTCGGGCAAAAGAATTTGTTGAAAAATTCTCAACCGTGAACGGGCAAATTGTCTCCAGCGCAGTGAAAAGGGTCTGCTCGTCGTTTGTCCGGAGTTCACGTCCTGATTTTTTTCTGTGTTAAAATCTGCCCAATAACAAAATGTGTAATACTAACAAAACGTATGGATCAGTCTGAAATAAATATATTGGATTGAATTGAATTGAAAAAACATGATGGTTCCAAAATCTCGTAGCATGATTCAATACGACACAGGCCATAATGATAGCCGATCTCCGATCGGAGATGGCACCAAAAGAAGAAGAATTGGTACACACGACAGCATGTCAGAGCGTACACTTTTGTTGTAACGTCGCCCGTAACGTAACCGAGTAGATTGCTAGCGTGTAAGCGTCGACGTACTGTCTTGTGTACATAATTAATTACGAGTCAGCTCGGTTTCTTTACAATCAATACAATTAAATTCTTTACAAGTCATGACATCATTGCAAGTCAAGACAAAAAAAACCTTTTGCATTGAAGTGCCATTCTTGTGGCGATAAACCTAAATAATTTTCTAAGGCTTTGATTACTCTTTTTTTAGTCTTAGCAAAGCTGCAGTCGCTGTATAAATCATCTCATTACGTAGATAGAAAGCCAATTTTAAAAAGAGCGCTTTTTAAAGTTTTTAACAAATTCGTTGATTGCGGCTTCATTCGTCCTGCCAGGGGCCCTTTTTTATAGGGTCTACATAAATTAAATAGCCCTCTATATTCCTTACAAAAAAACCATTGCAATGACAATCAAATAGCAACATGCCTGTTGCCATTATTCAAGTACACATTCACTTATTGAGTTCAAAACAATGGGTAAAACAGGAAAATGCTTGCAGAACTTCTAAAATATCCCATCCAATCCATTTTGCGCGCTATCCGTTGCTAGTTCCAAAACCAAAGCGTGATAAATCTCTCAAACTATTGCCGCGATGTATGTAGAATTCAGCTAAAGTTTCACCTTAATATCTCAGATGGAGTGAATAAAACGAGGATCGCCCGACGTCATGTGAATATCATGTTAGCGGGTCGGAATTTTTCTAGGAATAATTTTTCACTCCAGCCGTGCTTTCGGAATATTCATGATATTATTCTACTTCTATAGGAATAATTTAAAATAAGGCCTAGCTTCGTACCTAGGTGTACAGGTTAGAGGTACGAATCGGTAGGTACTAAAAAAAATGGCTGGTAGGTAGACGCTCTACCTTACAGGCGAGATCCAGCAATTTTTTATCTGTGGAATGTATGACATATGATGCGCCATAGATAAAAGAACGTCTTCTCTGTAACTAGGGATTGGAACACTGAACGCGTAATTTGGAACAATGAATAACTTTTAAAAAATGCACTTCACCAAGAACAACTTTGCACTGCGGATTTAGACTTTGCAGACGATTTGTGCCTTTTATGCGAGTCTCCGATATGCAAACCAAACTAACTGACCTGCAATAGACCGCAAAGATGGCTGGGCTAAAAATCAGCAAGAAGAAATCAGAGGAGATGAGAGTTTGTTGTGATGACACCACCCCCCTGTTGCTGGAAGGCCGGGCAGTTACTCAAACTTTTGAGTTCTGTTACCTGGGCAGCGTGATCACACCGCAAGGATCCCCTGAACGGGATGTTTAAAGGCGTATCAACAAAGCTAGAGGAGCCTTTGCCCAACTAAAGGACATCTGGAAAAGTCCTAGCATTTCTAGAACCACGAAGATCCGCTTATTCAACTCCAACGTGAAAACGGCCCTACTGTACGCCTGCGAAACCTGGAAGGTCACAAAAGCTATATCACACAAGATCCAGGTCTTCGTCAACAACTGTCTAAGAAGCATCTTGCGAAGACACTGGCCCAGCACCATCTCAAATGCCAAACTGTGGCAGATCACCAAACAAAAACCCGTAGCCCAAGACATCAGGGAACGCAAATGGCGTTGGCTGGGACATACCCTGCGTAGACCCGATCATCACATCGCGAAGGTGGCTCTCGACTGGAAGCCCGCCGGAGGCTCACGACAACCCGGAAGACCGTCCCAGACGTGGAAGAGATCCGTTCTCTCTGAGACGAAAGAGAAGGGATCAACTTGCCCAGACCTACCCTCCCTAGCCATGAAAAGCCCTTGTGTCAGCCTCAAACTCCACGGAGGAGTAAAGAGATAAAAGAAGAAGACACCAAGAACTGTAAAATTTTGCTCTTTCGTTTTAGCGATTTGACGTATGCCTTTTTATTTAATATGCCTTTAGAGGGCTTTCAATTTTATGTAGGTACCTACCTAATAATTGCACAAAAGTTGAGAATCGTTTCTATCCACCCCTCCCACTAATTTATTCTTCACTTTTCAAACGCAACGGGGCAGAAAAATCACGCTCAAGTTGTTGAGGAACGTTTTTTGTTTGTTAGAGAAAAGAAGAGCGAGATTGTAAATTAAGGTAGGACCAAAAGGGCTTCTTCCAATCTGCGAAATGTACTAAAGGGTGTCTACTTTCTCCGAAGGCCTCACAGTCTAGTTGTACTAGCCATTCTTAACCGAACATCGGGCGCGGTCAGTCATGGGTGACCGGCCGCTAGTAATTAGGTACCTAGTAGGTATTAAGTTTTTTCTTGCAAGTTAGTTTTAATGTTTTTTTTCTCCTTGTTGTCGTAGGGAACAAATTTAAAATTTGAACTGGTTGTATACTATTACTAATTATTACAAGCGAAGATTTTTAATTGGCACTAAGTTATTATACTGTAAGACCATAAGGCTTTAAATCTTCTAATACTATTACTAATTATTACAAGCGAAGATTTGTAATTTGCACTAAGTTATTATACTGTAAGACCATAAATAAGGCTTTAAATCTTCTATAAGAAATAAATAAATAGTGGCAATAATATCTGAGCGCTTCCGTGCTTCAAAACACACCGTTGGTTCCGGTTGTTGTTAATGTTATGTTATGTCATGTCAGGGCCCTTTGGGCGGCCTAAAAACTCTGACATCAGGGGTAGCCACTGCCTCATACGACTAACTAACTCTGAAACAATTTCTTCTTCATCAAGGAATGAATCTATTTCGCTTGGCAAAGAACAGAAAAGAATATGAAGAGCTGGCGCCAACCTCCATTAGTGTAGAGGCACGAGAAGAAAAAGAAGATGGCCGAGATCGCGACCATGTACGACATGGTGGCGATCCTCGATCAACCATCACTGCCATTAAGAACCATGGTCTTCCATCATATCTTTCGCCGAACTGCCCGGTTCAGTCGCTGCTTTAATCGCATAAGACCATCTGCTTGGTGGCCTTCCCCTGGTGCGATTGCCATTGACCTGGCCCAAGATTATAAGCTTCTCTAGACTAGCAGTTCGCCCCGAACTGTGAACTCGCGATGTGTTACTTTTGCTAACACTATTCGCGCAGGCATTTAAACTTTACAACCCCATATCTCGGCAATCCCTCGATCAATTTGGCTTATGTTCGAACTTAAAAAAATATTTTGATTACCCATCTACAAGTTTTATGTCCATCCGACCAAATTTACTCAAGCTGTCGTCGAACAAACATTCATACATACATACGGATTGTTCGAGTATACTCGGAGAACTTTGCTCGCTCGCACATTCAACTATGCCTGTGACGTGTATTGACACCTTACCTTCACCATTTTGAGTAGGCGCCGAAGGCATATTTGTTAAAGTGGCCATTCTTGTAGCCCCAGAGCGATGGAAAAGGTCAAAATCTCAGCTCGGCTTTTACTAACAAAACAAAGTGAAAATGTATAAGAAAAGATGGATTGAAAATAACGCTTCGGATATCGCTGGGCGATTCACTTAAAATATACTTCCAAAAGTGAGTGCCGGAACTTTTTATAGGCCTAAAATGTTGCCATGACATGCTGCTTGAGATGATGATGATGATGATATCCTTTTATCCCTTATCAGGGACGTAGGGCTTGAAGAAGGGATCTCAATTTTTCGCGTTCTTGTGCGGCAGCCTCTAGCTCCTTCCAGCCGAGTCCAGTTGATGCAGCCTCTTTCTCAACTGAGCGCCTCCAGGGACCTGAGTCTGTCACGTAATGGTGCCAAAATGGGCTTCCAGTTGACGGCTTCAATTACCGTTTATTAATGCTGTCGGTCCTTTTAATGTCTTTGTAGTAGGTACAGCAAATAAAATTCTGATTCTAATTCTAGAGGATTAGTTCGAGAGAAAAACGAGGACACCTCGGTATTGTCCTTCTTCTGGGACGCCATATTGACACGCCATTGCGTTACAGACTTAAGCCCCTAGTAGTACGGTCATGTCTTAATATTAGCTTGCCACGTCAGGTCTTTCGAACATTTCTTTGTGTAATGGCTTTTGGTCAGTCAACTCCCATAATTTTACATTTGATATGGTTCTTGGCCAGTAAATCCCCAGTATGCACCTTACACATTGGTTCACAAAGACCTGGAGTAACTGCTTGTAGCAGCACAATTAATGTAAAAAAAATAGCGACGTTTTAATTTCAAATAAGAATATCTCATAAACGGCTAAACCTATTTTGATAAAACATGTCTAAGATAAGAACCATCACTAGAAAACCTGCTTTCAACTAAAAAAAACCGTATACAAAATACCTACACACACACACACACACACATAGCGGTCAATCTTAATACACCGCTCTGTCTGCTTAGGGGCTTAAAAATAAACATCAAACTCTCATTAATTTCGCCTAATAATCTGCATACAGCGAACCGAAATTCGCTGTCAGTATATTATACGTATAATATGTTGCTATTACTCAACTAATAGGGTCTTGGCAACCCATTTTCCAATGTTGCTTGGAATGGAATTGTAAAAGAATACGCCGTCTGTTGAAAGCACTCTTAAGAAGTTACAGAAAGTACAGAAAGTCTGTTTCGGCCAATGACATAATGTCATTGGTTTCGGCGAAATTCCAGTCTAAAGGTGTCCCAGTCAAGTTTGTAAGAAATGCATTTTCTGTGCGTATTCCTGAACCAAACTTAGGATGAAATACGACACAAAACTAGCGCTGCCAATTAAAAAAAAACATATCTTTTTTTTGGGTGCGTTACGTATGTAGCAAAAAACGCTCCTGCGATTTCTCAACGCGAGGCTTAACTATTTTTATTAGGACCTAAGGTTTGGATTCCAGATCCGAATACACGAATAGGTCCTAAATGGATCTGGAATGAAAACCTTAGGTCCTAAAAATAGTTAAGCCTCGCGTTGAGAAATCGCAGGAGCGTTTTTTGCTAAAAATACATCCAAAAAGAAGATATGATTTTCTTTCATTGGTGGCGCTAGTTGTGAGACTTCTTGCGTCTTACTGAACGAATTAATTGATCTCTATGCTGTTTCTAAAAATCCTCTATATGATACTCGACTTAAATCATATAAATAATGGCCTTTGCATCTACGTAAAGAGATGATTTATACAGCGTCCAGTGGTACCTTCACTCACACTAGATAGTTGAAGGGACCACTCGACGCTACAGTTGCCTGGGACATTGTTTTAGATGGAGTAGGCTTGCCCAGCACCTATACCATCCTGACAGCTTAGTCGGCTTAGCCCACAGGACAGACAAGTCAATACGTGTGGAGCCAACTAATCCGCGGATTTCCTCACGATGTTTTTTCTTCACGTTAGCGAGTGGTATTGCTACTATAAATTCACAAATCTTTGAAATTCAACAGTCATAAATACATGCCCGCACCGGGAATCGAACCAATCTTGCTTCAGAGTCCACTGTTCTACCCACTAGGACAACCACCGCGCACCAATAAAGACTACGTCGTATGTATTTAGCTTTTATCGATTTATGATAGCTCATAGTTGTCTTATTTACAACTGTAATCTTGATAATAGCTAATAATAGCTATAATTACGTAAAAATGGTGATCCTTTTGTGTTATTTTCATCTATCCTGTTGCTGGAATTAAGAAGCACTTTTCCTCATTTAGGTACTTTGATATGATTTTCAGATACTATTTTGTGTTTTCACAAAACACTGAACGGCGTTTTGTATTTCCTCTTCTGTGCCGAATCAGGAGCATTTATTTCTTTGTGGTTGGTGAATATTTTGTGCCATCCATTAGTACTCGAAAATAAAACAAAGCTTGTTTTAATATAAAAGTATTGTTTCTGGGTTGTCTTAGAGCTTTTGTATTTTTACCCGACTACGCGAAGCAAAAAGGAGGGTTATTATTTTAGCAGCGTATGTATGTATGTATCTGTGTATGTATGTATGTATGTTTGTGTGTTCACGTGTTCCCTCGTAGAGCCTAAACTACTCGGCCGATTTCAACAAATGAGGTCGTTGTTTGTTTCAAATTGTTTTTTATTTGTCTTAATCACCCAGGTGACATAGGATAGTGTAATTTTGAAAAAAAAAACAAGATGGCGGCTGTGCTGCGCCCTAAAGTGGTGGACCTAAAAATAAAAATTATCGGATGCCATCGTCATGGTTATCAAATGAAAAGAGCTTTAAAAGACCTTTACAAAAATGTAGGTATACACATGTAGCGCCAGCATAACAAATAAAACAAAAATACCAAAATGTGTTTTTTTTTTCTCTTTTTGGATCTATTCTGGGTGATCGTCCAAAATGACTTAGGTACTAAAATAAGAATAAAAAGTCATAAGTTATATCAATGTTACTATAGTCACTAGTTCTCCTAAATATTAAATAAATAAATAAAGCTATTATATCTATACAAGGTGTTACAAAACTACCTAACTCTTTTTACAGGGTAATAGCACCCGGTGATAGGGATCACAACCTAAATATTTTTATGCTCTATGACGTTCCGTTAATTTTTAAATTAATAAAATGTGAACGATGTGGCGGGAGAAAAGTATTTTTTAAATATTGTTTTCATTGACTTTCACAATGTTTTAACAACTCAATGCTATGTAAATGCACCTACACGCATAAACATATTATTAAATTTGAGCTAATAACAAAAACAAAAAAGTTGTTTTTTATTTTATTTTGAGGTAATAAAATAAAAATTGTTTTTTTCAACTTTATTTTATAGATTTGACATTCTGTTGACCAGTAGGTTACACCCTGTAAAAAGAATACTTTTGTAACACATTGTATAATAAATATAATTTCAAAACCAAAGTGGCCTCACAAGCGCAGTATGTATGTAACTGTCACATTATTAACAATTTGAAAAGACCCGGCGTATTTCCATGCATGTCTGTTGCCGCAATGGTGGTTTCCATTTGCAACGCGATTCTCCGGGGAAAGCTGAGGTTGCCCGGGGCGGTGGGCGTCAGGCTAGCGGGAAATTGTATAATGAGCCGTTTTCAACTGACAGTTAAAAGCTGATTTTAAAATGCTTGCTAGATGGCGCAGAAGATACGGCTACATAACGGCAGTCAAATATCGCTTTTTCCCACAGATTCACAGATTAGAAAGTACTATTACTAAAGATACACAAACCACACAGATAAGAATCAGGCTTGCCATGTTCAATCGGTAAAAATGCCGTGTCATATATTTGCAATTTGTATTCTTGAAAGCAAAAACATAAATGGTTTTGGATAAATATAGAATAGGTAGGTAGGATACTGACATCAACTACGTGATGCGATAAAATTTGCAAGCAATGAATTATTGTGTTTCTGGTTATGATTATTACAGAATACAGCAACTTGTCGTACCTTTGGCAACACTTGTAAAATTTCAAATGACTGCCGGTAAAGCGCCATTAGTGGAGAAAAAAAGAACTACGTTTTCTTTTCTCTGAAAACGGGCCATTGAACGAGCCAGCGAAGCGAGAGAAGTTTTCCGAGTCTACTTGAACAATCCGGCGTTTGTATGTAATTATGTTTGCATGTGTGTGTGTATGAATGTTCGTTTGACGATAACTTGAGTAAATTTGAATCGTTATGAAATTTGGTAAGCGAGTAAATGAGGCAAAGATAATTTTCAAGGTCGAAACATGAGCCAAATCAGTCGAGGGGTTGCTGAGATATGGGGTCGTGAGTTCGCAGTTTGGGGCGAACCACTAGTTATTTTTTGTAAAAGTACCAAAGCATACTGAGGGTATCTTGTGCCGTGTAATGCGTAAGATATGCAACGCAAACTGCGCTTTAAAGTGGCTTTAGACGTTGGAGGTCGCAAGAAGCTTGCAAGACTTCGAACCTCTACAGGGTGCACTCTAAGTCGATAGCGGAACTTTCAGTAGGCTATCTACTGATCAATACAAACAACTTGTACTAGGTGGCGAAAAACATGGAGTGAAAAAAATATCAGCTGTTGATATTTTTTTCACTCCATTTTTTCGTCGACTCAGTACTGCGCCAAATGTATGAAACAGCAGATATTTTTTTCGCTCCATTTTTATCGCCACCTAGTACAAGTTGTTTGTATTGATCAGTAGACAGCCTACTTAAAGTTCCGCTATCGACTTAGAGTGCACCCTGTATTACGCTCAGCGCAGTGTCGTATAGTGAGGTGAGACCTCGCTGGCTAATTTGTATGTCGCACGAGTTATGACGTATTTTCGTAAATAAAACGTAAGATCGCGCGAGATATGCTCAATTGCTCAGTGTGTTTTGGTACCAAGTGATCGTAGCCTAATTTGACTAGCCAACCTAAAACAATTAACAAAGATGCAACATAAGCAACATATTAGTGGTCACAACATAATCTGCTAGTGGAAAAATCATAATGAGCGCTTTCGTGCTTGAAGAGCACGATACGCCAACGATCCCGGTTATTTTTGATTAATTTGCTAAACCATTCCAAGTTTTGAAACTGAAGTTTTACCTAGCAATGTGTCGCTACGCATTGAGTCAGTTGAAATACAATTATTAAAATAAAAGTGAACCCGCTAGCCTGACGCACATTCGTGCCGACGCGAAGCAAGCAACCGAAGCGAGCCGTGGCGCGTGGTGGAGTTCATAACGTACGCGTTTGATCTTGTGTAATTGCTTTTTGATGTTATTTAATTGAGTTTTTCATCTTATTTAATGTACTTACAGGGTTTGAGCCGGATATGCCAGCGGCAGGAGATAGACCTGTATGTAAAATGTTCAACAGAAAGCGATGTTTTGGATAATGTTACGGCTTGTTATTTTATACAAGCTGCACAGAGGAAAAAATCGCGTGGGATGTACAACATAGACCATAATTTCCTAACCCTTAGTAAACTAAGGAATGTCATCATCATCATCATAATCATGATCATCATCTTCATCATCATCAGCCTGTTAACACCCACTGTTCGGTAAAGGCCTCTTCATGCTCACGCCACCACCTCTCACGATCCTATGCCAGACGTAATCACTCGAAATAAATATACAGAGTACAAAATAATAATATGTTGATCAAAATCGGTTCATTCTTTTGGTAACTAGTATTAATCAGACAAATACATATATCGATACAAAAAATATACTTCTGCTTACACAGAGTCATAAGGTCACCAAAGACCAGCTGCGCTCAGCAGACGGGGGGTTGGGGGGGCGGAGCCCCCCCCTAAAAACAAAAAATATACTTCTGCTTACAAAGAGTTATAAGGTCACCAGAGGCCAGCTGCGCAGAGCAGACGGGGGGTTGGGGGGGCGGAGCCCCCCCCTAAAAAACAAAAAATATACTTCTGCTTACACAGAGTTATAAGGTCACCAAAGACTTGTAACATCCCTCTGTTTGTGTCAGGGGTTAAAAAGGCAAAATTGTCTAAAGCGACCCCGAACGACACCGAAGAAAATTCTATTTAATTTTTCGCTTGACGATTTTCTTTTACTCGTAAAGCGCACGGACATTTTCCTTTCATAATAAAAACCT
This sequence comes from Zelleria hepariella, assembly GCA_949319315.1. NCBI lineage: Eukaryota > Metazoa > Arthropoda > Insecta > Lepidoptera > Yponomeutidae > Zelleria > Zelleria hepariella. Next base: position 18,202,461 of record OX439382.1, read on the forward strand.
GCGACCGTTAAAACCTTAAGACATGTTTACCTGACGCTAAGCAAAACAAAAAAAATACATTGTTATTGGATTTCTCGATTTAATAAGGAAAGGAGAAGAAAACGTAATTCCGTCTGCTATTTTCCTGTTCGTAAACAATATTCTTCGAGAGGGGAAAATATTATTAAGAAAACTGTCAGGGTTTGAAATTTGTTGGTGCATTAATACACAAATCACCTGACAATAGAGCAAAATAATATTGTGATGAGGAAAACGTATCTGACTGGGAAATGTCAATAGTCTCAATGCGTCTATTCATAAATTCTCAGAGGAAATATTTATATTCATTGCTTCATAAGTTTATGACATCATTGTATTGTGACACTAAGGGGTTTCTATCAAATGTAGTTAATGTATGCGTAAAGAGGATTCACTCAATGTAGAGTAGTAAAGTCAATAAAGAGGCGAATAGAGAGTTAATTGAACGAGCAAGCGAAGCGAGAGAACAACTATTTTTATAAAATCCTTACCAGTTGTTCGCCCCGAACTGTAAACTCGCGACCCCATATCTCGGCAATGACATATTTCAATTATGTGTGAACTCTAAAAATATATTCATCATATTTTATCCTAAAACTTAAACTTTCGTAAGCACTGCACATTTCCGAAACATGTCGGCTATTCCGACAAAATAAAAGTAAGTGAAACCGTTAAAGCGATATAAATATTTTATCGTACCAAATTTCATGACGATCCCAACAACGATCTCAAGTTATCGTTGAACGAAGATTCATTCATACATACAAACGCCGGATTGTTCAAGTAGACTCAGAGAACTTCTCTCGCTTCGCTCGCTCGTTCAATTATAGAGTTGATGTACAGTTAATTTGTAGAGTCAAATGTAGATACTGACTCTTATCGACTCTACATAGATCTTAGACATAGGCCCGAGTTCGATACCCGGGTAAAATATCACAGATCTGCAAATTGAAATAAGTCAAACATCGCCCGAAACGTCAATTTTCTCCGTTACAAAAGAGGCGTTTAAAAGAAGTGCATATTTGAACGAGCGAGCGAAGCGAGAGAAGTTCTCTGAGTCTACTGCAACAATCCAGCGTTTGTATGTATGTATGTTTGTATGTATGAATGTTCGTTCGACGATAACTTGAGTAAATTCTACATACAACTCTACAACCGCTAGATATTAGGGTTCCGTACTAGAAGGGTGCCAAACCAGATTCTAATACTCTGCCTACGCTGTCTGTCTGCCCGCCTGTCCCACAACTTCTACATTTGAGGGCCGTGTCATTGGAACCGTAATTCATTATAATGTGCTTTACTATGGAGAGCTAAGGTTCAATGGGCATTGTTAAATACAATTTTTTATTCTATAAATCGAAAATATAGACAAAATATAAGAAACTGATTTAAATATTTTCTTAATTTTTAATGTAACAATTTTTTTATTAATAATTTAAAATTTCTAAAAGTTTTGTGTATGACGTCATCACTGGCATTATGGTACTAAGTTCATTGCATTCATCCATGCTTTTAAAAATAAAAATTATGTTGACGTTTGACAAACGTCAGTGTCAAGTCAACAAGAGTTGTGTGTTTTGACATTTGTTGTTGTTGACGAATGTATTTTTAAATTTTTTGTAGGCTATGGAACTACCGCATTAGAGCCAATGATCACGTCATCGAAAGAAAAATTAAGTAAACATTTTTGGCGACAAATATTAATTTCAATTTACGACAATCGATGCCTCCCTGATCAATGCCCATTAGCTACTTTCTCTTTGACTCTGCGCTAGTTTGAATGGACCCTTGCCTTGGCCTAAGAATGGAACGACTACGCTGAAACGTGACTAGTAGTTGCTGCATATAAAGTATTTTGAATGCAAAGCTGAATCTAATAAGGTTATTTCAATTATTTAGGCAAGAGACTGCCCCCCCGACACAGGGAAAGGCAGAGAACTGTTTTTTTTTTATAAAACTTAATTTTATTTGAAAATAAATTTATTCTATCAACATTTCTAGGAGTCGGCAGTGGAAAATAAAAATCGAGGCACAACGTGTCATATTTAACAAGTAATTTAGCAGTTTTATGTAAAATTACAGTCTTTTCCTCTCTAACAGTTGGTCGGAGAACAGGTAGGTATATTTATTGCCTTAGTATCTTTGTTATAAAAAAATGTTAAAATATGTGTTTTTATGAATTGGGTAGAAATACTAAGTACAAAATACGTAATGTTCATTAGAAAATTATTTGAATTCAGATAAACATTACAACATAGTAAGTATACAGGGTGTTAAAAGACCGCCAACAAAGCGGGAAACCACGTATTGTCCTCATCATAAGGAACATTTTTGCCCAAGGAACTATGCCTGGGAAATCAACGGTTTCCGAGATAATGAGGTTCAAAGTCGGACTTTTCAAAACTTTTTTTTTGCATCCATGTATTCAGTATCTAGTTCTTAACATACCTTCTTAAGAAGCCATATCAAAATTATGAATATTTCTTTCATAACACGACGTTAAAAATGCAACCCGCAATGTATTCTAAACATCGGCACTTCAAGCTTAAGCAACATAAACTTTTACCTACGCTTGCGCAATATGACTTCTGTGCGTTTCACTTCCATTGCGTGATAAAATATTTTTCAAAATTATAACCTAAAAAACTAAAATCATTTCCCAGCCATAATTTATCGAAGAAGTATTTTGTTTTGGTGTCTAGTATGCGTGGCTTTCGGGTCTGTTGGCGGTCTTTTAACACCCTGTATACCTTATTTTATCTCTAGACCTTATTCCGAAGGTCTGTGACCCAGTGTAACCTAAGTTACCCTACATAACTATAGTCTGACCCCTGTAGGTACAGATAAACGGTATCGGCGTATCGATCTAATACGCTTCAGACTTGATTAATCACTGTGTTACTCGTACAATTACTCTGAACAAAGTCAAACCCGACTTCAAAGTTAAAGTAGTAAACGTAAATAAAAAACAAGTCAACAAGAATTAAACAATCCGTTTCGGTTTTTTTAGTGGAAATGACTACAAAATAAAGATTAGTTCTTGTAAAAACTTAACGAAAAAGATCAAGAGTGCAAAGGCAGCAAAAGTGCGTATAACAATAATTGCTGAACCATATTGGCAAAAGGGCCAAAATATTGTTTTAAACACAATATCCCTATACCCTGATTAATTTATCTAAATTTAGATACAGAAAGCTTACAACACATTCGCCACATTTCAATTCCCAAATGGCAAAAGGCCGGGGTTGAAACCAACTACGTTCCATTTAATTATAAACTCCTAAAGGATTATTCACACTGTGAGAGATTTTTTGCAGAAGATGTAAGGCTTTTAAGCGAGTAGAAAGCCAACGAGACTGTCTTGTTTTGTTTACATTAGAAAAGTTTTGTAAATGCCCTAGCAACTGTAAAAAATGCTCTTACGTTCATTTTTAAGTTCGTTCGTTTTTTGGGTTACGTACACGAAGGGTGCCAAACGGGACGTATTAGGTACTCTGCCTACGATCTCTGTCTTTCTGTCTGTCTGTCCTACTTTTTACCCCGAAGATCCCCGAAGATCCGCGTGACTGCAGTGGTCCATTTAATAAAACTACAATTCTTAATTCACTATGACAATTCGATGTACACACGACAGCTCGTACACGCTTACACGCGTACACTCTATTCACTTACGTTACGGGCGACTTTGCAACAAAAGTGTACACTCTGACGTGCTGTCGTGGTACATTAAGTAGTGGGTTAGTAACTTAACCTTTTTTGTAAACATTTAAATGCCTAATCGGCTAGGTACTCAAACACCGAATTGTCATAGTAAATTGTCATTGTCACATAGGAAAATGGCCTACATATCACGCGATAAAACACCACAGGACTCGCGCACTTGGGATACATACATCCAGTTTAATTTTCAAAATGTTGTACGGAACCCTCGGTGCGCGAGTCCGACTCGCACTTGGCCAGTTTTTCATTTAATTACGCTAGTAATTTCTTTGTGCGCTGCAGCTTTTATACCAAATGTGTAATGTAAAATGTAATTAAATGTAATGTAGAGTAAGTAATTTAATCATCCGTAACAAGGTCCCTGTTAGTCAGCTATAACCCGTGCGAGTTGGGTTGTGTTCACACTAAAACTTACACAAGTAGCCTCATAGCGTAGGAGCGACCATAGTTGGACGTTCTATGTAAGTACTCAGCTACCTAAAAACTTTTTGCTGGCTGCGATATAGGTTTTTAGCCGAGTTCAAAAAAGGAACTCAATTCGATCCCTATGTTTGTTGGGTAATGCATGACAAAATTTAATGACAAGTCTGTCCCAACATTTGTTCAAACATAGTAACCCATTGTAGCTTTTAAGATTATACTAACACTTTATGGGCTTGTTATTTTAGATTTGTAACAACTTATTGCCTGAATTAAAGAGAAGAAGATAGAGAAGGTGTTACTATAAACTAAACTACTATAAACAATTCACACTAGTCTATAATATGTTTAGTAGACCAAACGTTGCACGCGCCTTTGAAGCCTGAGCTTTCCTGTTTTTTTTTCCATAGGTTTTTGCTTTTAGCTTACCCCGTATGTTTTACACCTCACGTAACACCACATAATCTCTGTACCGATGTGAAATCAGCCTAATGTGAAATTAATCGCCGAGCACTGTAGCGTTGTAAACCCAATCCACGGAAAATTGGGACCTAATCCGCTCTAATCGTTTGTTCGACTCACTGGGCGCGCTCTCGAATCGAACGAATTCGAGCCTTGCCTACCTAAATACCTATGGGAAGCTCGTCCTTTTGACTAGTGTGATTGGCCTTATAAGAGGTTTGATTATAAAACCTACATTCACATACTTCTTCTCTCGTGTCGATGTGTGACGTCGTGCTGCCAAAAGCGCTGACTTTTTTGCACTGAGGGTCCAGGAGCTCCTGCCAGCATGTGTGACTCCACATAGTCACGAAACATCTGTATCTTCATATCAATCACAGCTTTATTATTCCTGAGCATTTGCTGTTTCGGTAAGTCCCCGCCGCACATTTTTCCACTCACTTACGGATATGAAGAACGTGGACGTTGCTTTAGAATCCTTTGACTTTAAATGAAACTTAGCAAAAGCGACTAAACAACCGTGTTTTCTCCTGAACTTGGCACCTTTCACACTTATGGTTTTCGGAGAAATCATCTTTAATAGCCACAGAATCCTAATTTTTACGCCTCCGCATTTCATACCCCTTTTCTCTACCACTTGGTCCACTTCCGTCAACCAGGGTTAGCCAGTTAGTTCTGAGTTAACGTCAGTAATTAAATGGAAATTTCAAATTAACTCGCAGTTACCCAAGTAACATTTCATTTGGGCCTAGGTTGTAAAAATTGCCTTTAGGTTTTAGAAGGGTTGTACAAAGGTTAATGATTTGCTAGTTGGTTAAATTTAGTATTTGAGAATGATTACTAAGTCCTAAAACTAATAGTTTATTGTTAAAACCTTGAAGTTGCTGACAAGAGTTAACGTTAACGTTATTATGACTTGTGTTTCAAGACCTTACAGCCTCAGGATCTTATAGTTGTCGTAAGCTACTGATAAGGTTCTGGAAAGGCTGTCATTTAACTTATGTGTGATCTAAAGGTTAAATTTTTAACCTTGATATTACCATAAGGTTTTGAAAAGTTGAAATTGCTTATAAGTAGTTTCTAAAACCTACCTACAACTTTGAGGTTAGATCAGAGTTGTCTAGGCAAACAAATTAGGACTGTGTGGTGAAAAACAAAACCAATAAGCTGTTGTTTTGCGCTGAAGGCATGATTCAATTCCTACAGGAATATTTTAAAGCTTGAGAGGCATCCTCAAAACCCGACAGTTGTCTCCGCGACTTCAAAGAATAGGTATACATTGTAAGCATTACGCGTCTTGAAAAATGAACCGACATAGGGTGATACAAAAAAAGGAGTGGAAATTTTAAGCGTAAAGTGCGTAAAAATGTTATGAATGATTAATACAACGGTAAGTTTTATTATTTTTATTATTTACTAGTTGTAAACTTCTGTTCTCTGTAAACTTCGTATCAGTTCGATTTCGCTATTTTTTTTTTGTAATTTTCAGCTGTTCCTTTAAATCGATGAAGCCATTTTTTTTCATTTAGTGACACTAATGGAAAGCTGGGTATTCAAGATAATAAGTACACATTAAATTAATATGTATTTTTTTTAATGAAATAGATGTTTTGGTGAAGGTTTTTTTGGAAAGTATTAAAACATTTTTCACACTAAAAAAAATACAAATACCAATTTTTACAGAATGTATGTGTAATAATGGAGGATACGACAACAAAATAATAATAATGAAAAATAAGGGAGGACCATATACCACAAACATGTTTTTATACTTTTAGAATACCACCCTTAGGCCCGGTTTCTGAATTGAGAATTTCACTAACCAAATGCTTAGGTATCGTTCTGTCACTGCAGATGTCACACAAGAGAATGTGACAGAACGATACTTAAGCATTTGGTTAGTGAAATTCTCAATTCAGAAACCGGGCCTTAGGGTGGTATTCATGAACGATACTTAAACTGAGATCCAAATTGAACTCAGTTTAAACTTAGTTTAAAGTGAGCTCAATTTTGAACTTACTTTAAACTGAGTTCAAAATTCTAGGGTCGGCAGACTTAACCACATAAGTCCTATACAATTTCTATAGGACTTATGTGGTTTTGTCCGCCGACCCTAGAATTGATCTATGTTTAAACTTAGTTTAGTGAGATCAATTTTGAACTTACTTTAAACTGAGTTCTAAATTGATATTATTATTATTCGAATCGAATCGAATCCAACGGAATCTAATCGAATCGAATCGAATCGAATGTAATCGAATCGAATCGAATCGAATGTAATCGAATCGAATCGAATCGAATCGAAACGGATAGAATCGAATCGAATCAGATATTGCTAGATTCATACTGATTCAAGTATCAAAATTTTAACTGCTCATATCTCCGAAACGGCTAATGCTAGACCCATGTTTATGGTACTCTAAAAAAAGGACTTGACGAGCTTTATCTGATGAAAGCAACAAAAATAATAAAAAGTTATTAAAAATTTATAAAAAATAAGTATCAAAACTTTAACTGCCTATAACTCCTAAACGGCTATTGCTAGACCCATGTTTATGGTACTCTGAAAAAAGGGCATGACGAGCTCTACCTGATAAAAGAAAAAAATAAAAATAAAAAAGAAGTATCAAAACTTTAACTACCCATATCTACTAAACGGCTAATGCTAGACCCATTTTTATGGTACTCAAAAAAAGGGTTCGTCGAGCTCTACCTGATGAAAGCAACAAAAATAATAAAATGTTATTAACTAGTGGTTCGCCCCGAACTTTGAACTCGCGACCCCATATCTCAGCAACCCCTCGACCGATTTGGCTCATGTTTGAACTTAAAAATTCTCTTTACCTTATTTACCTGCCCACCTGACGATCCGACTAAATTTACTCAAGTTATCGTCGAACGAACATTCATACATACATACATACATCGATTGAATTGGATTTGATTTGATTTGATATTGATTTAATTCGATTCTATGCGACTCGAATCGAATCAATTTAAATTAAATTACTAATTTGGGTCTAGCATTGGCCGTTTAGGAGATACTAGTGGTTCGCCCCGAACTTTGAACTCGCGACCCTCTATCTCAGTAACCCCTCGACCGATTTGCCTCATTTACCCGCCTACCAAATTTCATGACGATCCGACTACATTTACTCAAGTTATCGTCGAACGAACATTCATACATACATACATACAAACGCCGGATTGTTCCAGTAGACTCGGAGAACTTCGCTCGCTCGTTCAAATATGGGCAGTTAAAGTTTTGATACTTCTTTTTTATTGAACGAGCGAGCGAAGCGAGCGAAGTTCTCCGAGTCTACTGGAACAATCCGGCGTTTGCATGTTTGTATGTATGTATGTATGTTTGTATGTATGTTCGTTCGACGATAACTTGAGTAAATTCGGTCGGATCATTATGAAATTTGGTAGGCGGGTAAATGAAATTAAAAGAATTTTTAAGTTCGAACATGAGCCAAATCGGTCGAGGGGATACCGAGGGTTGTTAAGTTTATATGGGGTCGCGAGTTCACAGTTCGGGGCGAACTACTAGTTATTTTTGTTTCTTTCATCAGGTAGAGCTCGTCGAGCCCCTTTTTTAGAGTACTATGAACATGGGTCTAGCGTTAGCCGTTTAGGAGATATGGGCAGTTAAAGTTTTGATACATCTTTTTATTATTTTTGTTGCGTTCATCAGGTAGAGCTCGTTGAACCCTTTTTTTGAGTACCATAAACATGGGTCTAGCATTAGCCGTTTAGGAGATATAGGCAGTTAAAGTTTTGATACTTGAATCAGTACACACGACAGCACGTCGACCCTTACACGCTAGCACTTTGCTCGGTTACGTTACGGGCGATTTTACAACAACTGACGTGTTGTCGTGTGTACTATGAATCTAGCAATAGCCGATTCGATTCGATTCGATTCGTTTCGTTTCGATTCGATTCGATTCGATTCGATTCGATTCGATTCAACTCGTTTTGTTTCGTTTCGTTTCGATTCGATTCGATTCGATTCGATTTGATTCGATTCGATTCGAATAATAATAATATCAATTTTGAACTCAGTAATACCAGTTGGTTAAAGTAACTTCAAAATTGATCTCACTAAACTAAATATAAACAGAGATCAATTTTGAACTCAGTTTAAAGTTAGTTCAAAATTGATCTCACTTTATACTAAGTTTAAACAGAGTTCAATTTTGATTTCAGTTCATGACCACCCTTAGAGCAGCCTGTAGCTGTTTGTTGAACGAAGGTCAAATGCATGTCCCCCTACAACCAAAACTTAAAAGCAACAAATTTAGCTCAGTGGTGGTTTTCGCAACTGGTAAGTCTTGGACAACTCCTGGTAATAGCCTTGAAGCGTTGAAAACAGCCTTGTCGTTTGAGGTAGCTCCGCGAGATTACCTTCAGCTCTTATTTTGGAAAATCTTAAGAGCTCTTAGCTGTTACAGTTCTGAAAAGGAAAAACATAATACTTTCAAGTAATTTCCTAACGTCAGCCATATTTAATATTAAAAAATGAAAAAAAAAACGAAACAAAACCAATATTTTAATTAAATAAAGCGTAATAAAATACCATGTGCTACGCGATTTATAATATATATTTTTCATATGAATAGTAGTTTGATTTCTGATGTGACTTACCACCGATCACCAATTTATTTTATTTTATTTTATTAAAAAATATCCGAAATGTTTAACTTATGAAAGGCCCGTCTTGTATACAGCACTATTATCGTAAAGTTTCACGATGAAGTGCCAATCGCACTATATTTTGATTATTTCCTGACTTTACCAAGCTACTTATTATTTATATAAACACTTTGCTTATCTAGCCATTTTGAAAGATGGCCGAACGAAAAAGGAATGACGCCATTGTAAATAAGTATTTGAATCTGTGTAAAAAATCTTAAACAGAAGCTATTTAAAACTTGTAAGTCCTGGAAAGGTATTTATTCATATCCATCAAAAAGGTTCTAAGTTGTCATAGAGTTACATCCAAGACTAATTTAGAACTTATAAGTTGTCTTGCAAGGTTATAATAACGTTAAATTAAGGTTGTGAAGGTTATATTTAGGTTCTATGCAAGTATTGGAAAGGTTCTGGATTTGAGCTATAGGTTGTGCTGTAGCTCTCAGAAAGGTTCTAAAACCGGGGCCCTTTTGGCACTCAGAAGGTAATTACAAGGTTAATATAACTTTATTGAGAGTTATAAGACTTACGAGCAGATTTCCATACAAAGGTTCTAGAACCTGTTCAAAACCTTTCTACAACCTAAAATGTTACTTGGGTAGTTGGCTAACCCCGACCGACGCAAGTCCTGTACAAATAGTCCCTCGTTTGCTAAAAAAGGCAATGTTTTTGCATTGTGATCACTGAAACGCGCGTGTTTTACCTAAAAAGGCGGCAGTGCGTCGCAAGCGGCCCCTGTGACCTTGTTTGTTCAATGTCCACTTTCCGGGCCAATGCTCCAACAGGCATTTTGCAATGAGCTTGCACCTTGGCAATTGGGAAAAGTAAATAATAGGTAAGCCTAATTAATCTTCTTCGGTCAACGATAACTTGAGTATCGTTGGTCGGATCGTCATGAAATTGGTATGCGGATAAATGAGACAAAAAAAAAACACTTGCATACTGTGCCTATCCAATTCTTTATTATTTTTAAGTTTTAACTTGACGGGGGTGTGGTCTGTGGGATGAGTTGGTTTGAGTCAAATTATTATCTTTATAAAAGATATTAAATGTCATTGTATTTTTCACCGACGAAATAAATTAAAGCTATTGTTTATTGGTAGAATACTCTAATACAAGACATCTAAAAGAAGTTATGACTCTAATTTAGTTTCATAGAGTTCTATCAACCAAGTCTTGAAGCTCAAAAAAAACCTCGTTCCTTCCTTCCTTGGCTTTTGAAAAGTGAATGAACAAATTATTCCAACGAGACTCCTTGCAATTCATTACTACGCCCATAAAAACATTCATGCCGGAATCATTCCATTCGTATCCGGGACATTTTATTCCCAAAGTCCCTGTTTTATTGCTCTGCCGTTAATAATGATATACTGGTTTAGTACAAAGAGTACAGTGTTTGGACTGAGCGAGGATCTGCATAAGTAGACAGCCTGATTTATTGACTGGAGGTAGCTTTTAGATTTTTATTTGCACCCCCCCACATACAACTGAACTAATTTTGTACTGTTATTTGTTTCAGGTATGGTAAAATCATTCTAACAGAAGAGACGTAAGACTACATGTCAGGATAGTATAAATCATAGATTAAGAAAGTTAGATGAATGGTCGGAGGGAAAACACCTCGCAATTATCCTTTTCCATCTATCTTAGTCATTGAGCTGACTAAAAATCTTATCCAAAACCTATTTTGTAAATACGAGTCTACTCTAAAGCACCGCAATAAAAAATAAACCAAAAATTCACACAATGACATTCTAGGTTATAAAAAACTGACTTTGAACCGCGCTCGTCAAATAATAATAGTGGTTTCGTGACCAACGGAATCTTAATAATCAACCTAGAAACTGCCAGCCTTGTACGATAAAATAAGTAGAATGGTCACCAGCTCTCCAGCTATTACTGCCCTGTCAGTTTACTAAGGCGGCCCGTTGTTCATTCATCACCATTTATCAGCCATCCTAATTCAAGTTGTGAGTCTATCTGTAATCTGTTTGTGTTACTTCAGTCATAACTTAACCGGAAATGTTATGTTTTACTAGCGGACGCAAGTATAGTTACGGCTTTGTTTGTTTTGATCGGTTGTTGTTTATGTTCTGTATGGATGAGGAAAATACGACAGTCTAGGAGCTCGTGAGTAAACGTTTTCATCTTGAAATGCAGGTTGGTTCTTTCAATAATAAACAATATTGCAGAAGCCAGCATTTAACGTACACACGACAGCCCGTCAGAGTGTACACTTTCGCTGTAACGTCGCCCGTAACGTAACCGAGTAGAGCGCTAGCGTGTATGGGTCGACGTGCTGTCGTGTGTTCATGTAGCATGGGGTTGCACAGTTTTTTTGAAATTTGTAGTTAAACTGTGCTATTTTTACTTGGCGAGTTTTGTTTCACGGCAATCAAACATTATTGTTATGCGTTATTCTTAAGAAACAACAATAAGTCAGCCGGGCGCCAATCGAAGAAGTTTTTTTTTTTTTTTTACACCCTCTAGAGAAATCTGACGGCAATTTTACTCTAATTAATTACACTCACAACATGAAAATATTACTAAAACTTTCGGACCAATGCCTTTCTAAATTGCACAAAACTAACTCTTCAGGGATTGTTACCGTCTCAGGGGGCTGATTCTCGGGAATCTCGCATTCGACACAATATTTCGGAGGAAAAAATATCTCATGTCATTTCGATCTCGACTGCTTCCGACCACTCGAGTCATGTCGAGCAAAAAAGGCAAACATCTCGCAGAAATCTTGTGCCTTATGTGGAAGATGACTTTGTGAGAATAGGAGATGTGATATTTGCTGCAAAAATGAGATTTTTCTTTCGAGATTCCCGGGAATTAGCCGGGGCTTTAGTACATGCAGACTCAGACATTTATAGCCCACTTTATAAAGGACTAGCTTTTCGCCCGCGACTTCGTCCGCGAAGACTTATAAGAAGTTGCCTGGGTACATCTTTCACCATTATCAAATTAGCATGAATAGAGTCATGGGTGTGTATTTGTGTAAGCTATCTCTTTTCCAAATGTCATACAAATCCGTCGAGCAGTTTCAGCGTGGAAGTGTATGTATTGTGTGTGTGTGACCAAATTGGTAAAGATCAAATGACTCCAACAAAAAAAAAAAAACAAACTTTGAACCTTTTTGGCCGTTTTAGGTTTATCATTATTATTGTTTTCTTCATGCTTAGTAGTTTTGCTATAAAACGCAACTGTAGTTAAATGTTCATTGAATAGTTGTAGCTTTAAAGGTTCCGGCATTGTTACTGATACTACATCAGGAAACTCTTAAAATGTTTCCACCCTTTTTGATGCTGAAACATGTGTTTAATTATTATTTCTGATTTAATATACGACTACTTAGTTTGAAGTTAATCTGACCCAATAAAATGATAATTTCATAGAAATTTTGAACCCCGTTTTGGCCGTTTTAGAGTTAACATTATTACTTTTTTCTTCATGGTTGGTAGTTTTGCTATAAAACGCAACTGTAGTTTTTCAAAGTTGTAACTTAAATGGGTCGGGCCCAGCATTGCTACTACATCGGGGAATTTTTTTCAACGTTTCCACCAATTTTAACCCTTCATTGGCTGAAATGAGAAAAATGCTGAAACACGTGTTTGATTATTTCTAATTTTGTATACAAATGCTTCCTCCTCCTTGCGTCGGTATCCTCATCACTGAGGGTCGTGGTCATTTAAACGGAGCAATCCGTGTCGTACGATGCGTCGCCAGTTGTTCCTATCTGCGGCTAAGTGTAAGGCATAGTATACTGAGGTGTTGAGTGTGGAGCGGATTTGGTCGGTCCAACGTGTCGGGCATCTTCCCCTTGGTCGCTTTCCGTCAATCTTGCCAGTGAAAATCTGTTTTTCCAGGTTGTCACTGTCTTTCCTGGCGATGTGACCAAAGTATTCGAGGATCCTTCGCGTGCAGATGGTGGAGAGTCGAGTTACAAATACTTACTTTCAAGTAACTCGGACCAACATTTTTTTTTATTTCATTCAAACTTTGAACCCCGGTTTGAGCATTTGAAGGGTTAAAATTATATTTTATTCTACAATTGCACATTCAATTTAAAAGTTGTAGCTTTAATGGTTTAGGCCTGACTTGATACTACAGGAGGAAAAATCTTCAAACTTTTCTACCCTTTTTAACCCTTTAGTGGGCAGAAATTTCAAAAACACTGAAACACGTGTTTGATTATTTCTGATTTAGTATACGAATACTTAGTTTCAAGTAAATCAGACCAAAAAAATAAATTGTATTGCATACAAACTTTGAACTCCGGTTTGGGCATTTGAAGGGTTAACATTATTACTTTTTTCATCATGGTTGGTAGTTTTGCTATAAAACGCAACTGTAGTTCAAATTTCAAAGTTGTAACTTAAATGGTTTGGACCCAGCATTGCTACTATATCAGGGAAAAATCTTCAACGTTTCCACCCATTTTAACCCTTCATTCGCTGAAATCAGAAAAATGCTGAAACATGTGTTTAATTATTTCTGATTTAGTATACGAATACTTAGTTTCAAGTAAATCGGACCAAATTTTTTTTTTATTTCATACAAACTTTGAACCCCGGTTTGGGCATTTGAAGGGTTAAAATTATATATTTTTTCTTCATGGTGGGTAGTTTTGCTATGAAATGGAACTGCACATTCAATGTCAAAGTTGTATCTTTAATGGTTTAGGCCTGGCATTGATACTACATCAGGAAAAATCTTCAAACTTTTCTACCCCTTTTAACCCTTTTATGGACAGAAATTTGAAATACGCTGAAACACGTGTTTAATGGTTTCTTATTTAATATACAAATACTAAGTTTCAAGTAAATCGGACCAAAAATTTTTTTTATTTCATACAAACTTTAAGCCCCGGTTTGGGCATTTGAAGGGTTAAAATTATATTTTTTTCTGGATGGTGGGTAGTAATGCTATGAAATGCAACTGCACATTCAATTTCAAAGTTGTAGCTTCAATGGTTTGGGCCCAGCATTGCTACTACATCAGGAAAAAAACTTCAATGTTTCCACCCATTTTAACCCTTCATTGGCTGAAATGAGAAAAACGCTGAAACACGTGTTTATTTTTTCTGATTTAGTATACTAATACTTAATTTCAAGTAAATCGGACCAAAAAAAAATTTTATTTCATACAAACTTTGAACCCTGGTTTGGGCATTTGAAGGGTTAAAATTATATATTTTTCTTCATGGTAAGTAGTTTTGCCACAAAACACTACTGCAGTTTCAATTTCATAATTGTAGCTTTAATGGTTTAGGCCTGGCATTGATACTAAATCAGGAAAAATCTTCAAACTTTTCTACCCCTTTTAACCCTTTAGTGGGCAGAATTTTGAAAAACGCTGAAACACGTATTTAATTGTTTCTTATTTAATATACAAATACTAAGTTTCAAGTTAATCGGACCAAAAAAAATTTTTATTTCATACAAACTTTGAACCCCGGTTTGGGCATTTGAAGGATTAAAATTATATTTTTTTCTTCGTGGTGGGTAGTTTTGGTACAAAACGCTACTGCAGTTTCAATTTCATAGTTGTAGCTTAAACGGTTTGGGCCCGACGTTGACACTACATCACGAAAAATATTCATACATTTCAACCTCGTTTAACCCTTAACCTGCCAAAATTAGAAAAAAGCTAAAACAGGTGTTAAATTATTTTTAATTTAATATACGAATTCTTAGTTGCAAGTAAATCCGGACAAAAATTTTTTTTTTTCATACAAACTTTGGACCCCATTTTTACCGCCTTAAGGGTTAAACTTGAAGTAAATCTGTCTTAACCCGTAGCGTGTCCACAAATTACAACTATTGTCAAATTTTCATTGTTGTGGCATTAGCGGTTTTGTTCCAGCATTGATCGTAACTGGTGAAAAAAATCGAAAAACTTTGGCACCCATTTTAACCCTTAAGAACATAGAAATGAGAAAAAATCTGAAATAGGTGTCAAGTCATTTTAAAAAAAAAAGTACAAAAAATCAAGATTTAAGAACAAAAGACAAAAAAAAAATTTTTTCCCATACACACTTTCAGTCCTATTTTGACCCACTTAAGGGTTAAATAAAAAAAAATCGCTTCTTAAATGAACCCTCCACCATATAACGCAACTTTTGTCCAAATTTCATACTTATAGGTTCAGCCGTTTGGGCTGTAGCGTGATGAGTCAGTCAACCTAAGCCTTTTATATATATAGATAACGAAGCAAGAAAGTAGCCAGTGAAATTGGACTCCACAATAAAATTAACTCGAAGCGACAATTCGGTGGAAAAAGCCTGAAAAAGGTACCTATCGGTAAATCTTTTCACTAGATTGTCTCGGACTCCGTTCAGCATTAGACGTTTTATTTAGCCTTTTTCTTGGACCTATAAGGCCTTTATCTATTAGCTTTATTTTTGTATCGTGAATTTAATTGAACTAGTGAGCGAAGCGAAAGAAGATCTCCATGTCTACTGGAACAATCCGGTACTTGTATGTATGTTTGTACGTATGTATAAATGTTCGTTCGGCGATAACTTGAGAAAATTTGGAGTAAATTTGAAATTGGAATAATTTGACGGGTAAAGATCGTCATGAAATTCGGCAGGTGAGTAAATGAAATTGAAATAATTTTTAAGTTCAAACATGAACCAAATCGGTCGAGGAGCTGTTGCCGAAATATGGGGTTGTAAAGTTTATAAGGTGCAATGATCGCGCGCGCCTCGCGAATTTTGTTAGCAAAAAGTTACACTTCGCACATCGCGAGTTCACTGTTTAGTTCAGGGCGATTTCATGATGATCCAACCAAATCCACTCGTCTTTATAGTCGAACGAACATTCATTCATACATACATACAAATCTAAATTAACCTTAGTCAAAATATGTGGCTTGGCCATTTTGCTACCGGCGTGTAGAGTTAGAACTTGGCCCTACATTGAGATCTGATAGCTTTTTGGCAGTGCAAGGTGTATGATCTCATCTTGGCAACATTTTACACGAAAATGTTTTTGGTGGGATTAGTTTTCCAGCAAGAAAAACATGTTTTGATCGTTGTCAACTTGGCGAATAGAAAACACTTAATTTCCCTCTTTCAATGAAGGTGTAGCTAAGCGTCTGCGCCGTCTTCTACATTAGTAATGTAAACCGCTGTTCCAGCGCTCCCCAAGTTTGTCCTGACGAATACTGAGGCCGCCACTAATCTACACTGGTTGCTATAGACACGGCCTATCGGGCGAAATGAGCGGTCTGCTCCCAACCGTGCCGCGGCGCGGCCTCACTCTGGTTCGAGCGGAAGGAACGATTCTGGGCTAATGAGCCGTTTTCAAAGAACAAATTCAAGTTTTATTTATGAAACAAAACTCGACATTAAAATGTAATTTCATACTGATTTTCTGGCCGCACAACACGACGGTAATGAAATTCCATACAACTCGTCTGGCGCCTACTCAAAGTTGCCTTCAAGCCCGACTTTGCTCCAAGAAGGTTGTCAAAGTAATGACCACATTACGAGCGTTTTTCAAGAAAGATTATTGAACGAGCGAAGTTAAAGAGTTATTAGAAGTTATAGAATAATCCTTAAGCATGTATTTAAGTTCGTTTATTGAAATGAGCCATTTCCAGCAAAAATTCACAAAGCATTACATAGATGGCACCTACAGGCGTGGCCATAGAAGAACCGGAATACGGCTGTAAAATTTCGCTTTGCACTGATTAATTTTGACAGACGTATTCCGGGTCTTCTATGGCCACGTCTGGAGGCACCATCTATGAAATGCTTTGTGAATTTGTGCTGAAAATGGCTCATTTGACGGTACTTATACAACGTTGCAAAAGGTCCTAACACTTTGGAGCCGGTAACAGGGATCACATCCCAAATTTTGTTTTTGCTCTATGAAGTTCCGTTGTTTTTTTTAATTAAGCTTCATGGCGGAAGAAAAGTATTTTAAAATATGGTTTTCATTAATTTTAGCAATATTTATCAATCAAATCGTACCCACAAAGCACACAAAGTGTACAATCAAATCAAGTTTGAATTTAAACGAAATAAAAAAGAAGAAAGTGTTTTGAAAATTTTTCAATTTTGAGGTTTCATCAACCCATCGTGCTTTTGATTTACCCACTGATCAACCCATTCTAGGCCACCATTTAGTGGCTGCCCTAGCCAATCATCCGTCCTCCACTCCACTTTAGTTGTAAAATTCGCGTGCCCACATCTTCGACTTTGTTCGTTCTAGCAAAATACCCACCCACTCCACAGTTCTCTGTGCAATGGCAAAGGAAAGATCCAATTTTAATATACAACCCCATATCTCAGCAACCCCTCAACTTACTTGGCTCATGCTCGCTTCGCTCGCTCGTTCAATTACCTACTCAGAATGGTGTTTTCGAGCCATTGAAATGAGTGCTTAAAAACCCTCCACTCACCGGTAATCCTGATGCAAAACCGTTACGTTACCTCTACCAGAATACTCCCTGCGGTCAGAATCTTCCCCGCACGAGAGGCGGGTGGCAATGAACGGATCGGAATACCTAATGATTGTGTTCGGTTAAACATTCACGGTGATTCGGCGTGGGCCCGAAACCCAAATGGGGCCTCTGCAATGAGCTGTTGGCTGGCCCGGAAAAGTATGTGGTTTGCTTTTGTGTCTCAACGAAAGAGGAAATATGGAAAAAGGAACAAGAATTGCATAAAGAAGGAGTTATGCAACAGTAATACAAAATTTACAAAAAAAAAAACGACTTCACTAGTGAAAAGGATTTGCTGTTATCCGTTGAGGAGTTCCGTTCTCCATCTCGGAGGTTCTTCATCAAATCTTTACCATTTTTTATGGGACTGTAAGGGAAGTATCTCTTTCAAACAAAACAAGAATCATCAAAATCGGTTCACCTAGAAAGACGTTCTGAGGTAACACATGTAGCGACTCCTGTCGGGCGCTCAGGAAACTGCTGCATATTCTAGCTGTCAATCGCTACTCGCTACAATCCTGCATCGCGCCAGCAAAATATCTTTCGTAGCTGAGTATATTATATAGAACGTCCAACTATGTTCAGTTGGACCCGGCCGGTCCCAAAGCATAACATCTGCTTGACGGGAAATTTCCCTTTGATAGTGACACACACATACAAAATAAAAAAAAAATAGTACCTACCTACCTCCTCTTTTTTGAAGTCGGTTAGCAAAAGTTTAATAACAGTGTACTTTTTCACCAATAAAGTTTGTATTTATAATTTACTTTATTAATTTTGTATTATAACGTCACCCTTCTTTATGAGATTCTCTATCAAAATAATAATCAATTTTATTTTTAATGTATAGGTATTCTTCCGGAAAATTCGAGGAACAAAAAAATTCGACTCAAAGAAAATTTACTGAGCGTCGTAAAATTTACGAGGCCCAGCTCTAGATGGCAGAGTGTCGATATGATGGAACCATTCTTATCACCCGACTCAGCTACAGAAGAGGGTGGTTATTTTCATGGAAACATATGTAGGTATTTGCACATACTACCTATGCGACGACCTATTTTTAACCCCGATACAAAAATAGGGGTGTTGTAAGTTTGACCGCTATGTGTGTGTCTGTCTGTGGCACTGACATAGCTCTTAAAGGGTAAACCGATTTAGATGCGGTTCTTTTTAATTTAAAAGCCGGTTTTCTAGCAAGTGTTCAATTGGTTCAGCCGTTTATGAGTGCTAATTTAAATTTGTAATTTAGTACTTATTTATAACAAACGTAGACTTGTAGTTGAAAGAAGTGTCATAAAAACATAAGCCTCAACCAAATTGGAGGTAGGCGTAGAAGTGATTGTGTTTTACACGATTTTATTACCTAATTTTTTCTTTGTTTCAAATAAATACAACAACTTTTTTATACATTCAACACAGCTATCGGATCCAAGCGAGGTTACATTCTATAAAAGCACTCTTGAAATAAATGCACTCATTGGTAGCGTAATTATCGACTTTTGCTTCCAGAGACAGGTGATCCAGGGGCGCAATTGTCTAACTTTTGAATCTATCGCGATCCCTTTCAAAGGTATCGAGATTATGATCGTGATTGCGACTTTAGAATGGAATTGTCTAAGTTTTAAATCACAATCGCTAACAGAACGGATAAGTCAAATCGCCATACAAATTTAATGATATTGAGTGAACGGTTTTGCAATTTTCTTCACTCAATATCCTTCAAAGTCGTGTTGCAGTCCCTATATCCTTATCTTTGTCGAATAAATGAGGTGTAAAGTTCGTCAGCACCCTACGTCAATTTAAAAGGGATCGCGATAGATTCAAAAGTTAAACAATTACCCCCCGGGTTAAGTTTAGGTAATATTTTTAGCAGTCGGCTTATTTTTCCTCAAATAACTTTCCCTTCCTTGTCTCTTGAGGAAATTGGCCCAGCATAAAAGCCTATCCATCGCATTTATAGTTCACCGATGAAGCCCAGAATTGGATAAAGGGTTCGTCTTTTGCAAGTTTTTGTCCCCTTTTTGTCATCAAAAGGCCCTCTGAGGTACGATCCTTTGATGAATGAATGCTTTCTGTAACTGGCGATTTTGTGAATGTGGAAATTTATTTGCGCTTGATGTTTGTGCAAATTGAAGATTAAAGTGAATATCGGGTAGGTACCGGATTACCTACTCACTAAAGAATGCCCAGTGCCTCTATTATCTACAAATTCCACTCAACCTCCAAGTATCGAAACACTCAAGAGTAGCCCTTATTGAAATGAACAATCTTTTTTTAGATAATAAAGGGACTGGACTGCACCCTCTCGCACTATTCAAAATTTCGATTAATTATTGATGATAATGATTCAACTTTATAACAAAATATATATTAAGTTATTTAGGTTGTGATCCCTATCACTGGGTGCATTAACCCTGTAAAAAGAGTTAGGATCTTTTGTAACACCTTGTATTTTAAACCTTATGTGAAATATTACTACTGTATGTATGTGATGTCAAATACTCGTAATAATGAACAAAATTAAATTAACTCTATTACTGGGCTCCGGAACAAGTAGTAACACATGTAACAAACCGAATCTGCTTAACTCTAATAAGAGTTTGTAATTTGTTCAACTGCAACTGCAACCGTAACCTGAGCATTGCACTACGCACGAGGATAGCAAGGTGTTACGTCTTTCAGTTACTTCTCTACGATGCGGAGACCTGGACACTCACCAAAAACATGGCTGTTCCCAGTGGCGGCGGAATTTATTGATTTCAAAAGAAAAGAGAGAAAAATCTTTGTGTATTGTCAAGACTGTCTAACACATATTTTTCCTTTTTTGCACCATAGATCTAGGTGTAGGTTGCGTCGCCAACATCGTCCAAACGCTTAGAAGCCCTTGAGATGTGGGTATACAGGCGGATGCTTAAAATCTCCTGGACCCAGAAGGTCCGTAACACCACAGTACTGCAGAGAATGAGGAAGAAAGTAGAGATCCTGAAGATCATCCAAAAGAGGAAGCTATAGTATTTCGGCCACATAATTAGAAGTAACAACAACAAGTACAGCCTCCTTCAACTGATCATACAAGGCAAGATACCAGGCAAAAGGAAACCTGGTAGACCCAAAATATCATGGATCCAAAATCTGCGCAAATGGTTCGGGCAAAACACCGGCTCATTATTTCGTTTGGCGGCTTCGAAGGACGAGATAGCCAAACTGTTTGCCAACCTCCGATAGGAGACGGCACGTAAAAAGAAGAAGAATTTTTGGATAATAAACACTTTTTTACTGTACTTTACCATAGAATAGCAATTTCTGACATCACCCGCTGTAGGTACCCACTTTTGACTCAAGCCCCAAAGCAAATTTGCATTGCGCCTCTACTTCGGACTGCACAGACGACAGTCGCCTCTATTAGAGTTAATTATTGCGACTAATTTCATTTTAACTGAATTTATGTCTCACTAAGCGAAGCCTTGGTCTCAGCGGCTGTTTTTGAAGTGCCGCACTTTTGGTATAGTAAGTGAAGGAAGTAATTGTAGAAATGCATTGACTGCGTTCTTCCAACGTGAACAGGGGCTTACTTGTCTAAATTTTGATTGAATCTATCGCGATCCCTTTCAATTTGACGTTTGAAGGGTGCTCACAAACATCACACTGCATTTACGTATTTGACACAATCTGTCATTGAAAGCGATTGAGATAGGGATAGGGATTGCGACTCAATTTTGAAGGATATTGAGTGAAGATAATAAATGCATTCACTCAATATCATTCAATTTATATTGCGTTTTGAATCATTCGTTCTGTTAGCGATTGTGATTTAAAACTTAGGCAATTCCATTCTAAAGTCGCAATCACGATCATGATCCCGATACCATTAATATATCGCGCTAGATTCAAAATTTATTACAAAATTTAGAGAATTAAGCCTCGGGTTTTGCAATCACCATCATCAGTTCTTATCATCCCTTATCAAGGACAGCCTAGTCAATGAGTGCTCACCCCCCTTGTGAGGAAGGAAAAGTCAAAAGCAGAAAGTTTGACTTCGGAAATTTGTTTGGACTAGTTAGGAGACAACCCAAGTAACATTTCATTTGGGCCTAGGTTGTAAAAATTGCCTCTAGGTTTTAGAAGGGTTGTACAAAGGTTAATGATTTGCTAGTTGGTTAAATTAAGTATTTGAGAATGATTACTAAGTCCTAAAACTAATAGTTTATTGTTAAAACCTTGAAGTTGCTGACAAGAGTTAACGTTAACGTTATTATGACTTGTGTTTCAAGAGCTTACAGCCTCAGGATCTTATAGTTGTCGTAAGCTACTGATAAGGTTCTGGAAAGGCTGTCATTTAACTTATGTGTGATCTAAAGGTTAAATTTTTAACCTTGATATTACCATAAGGTTTTGAAAAGTTGAAATTGCTTATAAGTAGTTTCTAAAACCTACCTACAACTTTAAGGTTAGATCAGAGTTGTCTAGGCAAACAAATTAGGACTGTGTGGTGAAAAACAAAACCAATAAGCTGTTGTTTTGAGCTGAAGGCAT
Organism: Zelleria hepariella; assembly: GCA_949319315.1. Lineage (NCBI taxonomy): Eukaryota > Metazoa > Arthropoda > Insecta > Lepidoptera > Yponomeutidae > Zelleria > Zelleria hepariella. The sequence goes on from OX439382.1 coordinate 18,224,772, forward strand.
GATTCAATTCCTACAGGAATATTTTAAAGCTTGAGAGGCATCCTCAAAACCCGACAGTTGTCTCCGCGACTTCAAAGAATAGGTATACATTGTAAGCATTACGCGTCTTGAAAAATGAACCGACACAGGGTGATACAAAAAAAGGAGTGGAAATTTTAAGCGTAAAGTGCGTAAAAATGTTATGAATGATTAATACAACGGTAAGTTTTATTATTTTTATTATTTACTAGTTGTAAACTTCTGTTCTCTGTAAACTTCGTATCAATTCAATTTCGCTATTTATTTTTTTGTAATTTTCAGCTGTTCCTTTAAATCGATGAAGCCATTTTTTTTCATTTAGTGATAATAAGTACACATTAAATTAATATGTTTTTTTTATGAAATAGATGTTTTGGTGAAGGTTTTTTTGGAAAGTATTAAAACATTTTTCACACAAAAAAAAATACAAATACCAATTTTTACAGAATGTATGTGTAATAATACTAATAATGGAGGATACGACAACAAATAATAATGAAAAATAAGGGAGGACCATATACCACAAACGTGTTTTTATACTTTTAGAATACCACCCTTAGGCCCGGTTTCTGAATTGAGAATTTCACTAACCAAATGCTTAAGTATCGTTCTGTCACTGCAGATGTCACACAAGAGAATGTGACAGAACGATACTTAAGCATTTGGTTAGTGAAATTCTCAATTCAGAAACCGGGCCTTAGGGTGGTATTCATGAACGATACTTAAACTGAGATCCAATTTGAACTCAGTTTAAACTTAGTTTAAAGTGGGCTCAATTTTGAACTAACTTTAAACTGAGTTCAAAATTGATCTATGTTTAAACTTAGTTTAGTGAGATCAATTTTGAACTTACTTTAAACTGAGTTCTAAATTGATATTATTATTATTCGAATCGAATCGAATCCAACGGAATCTAATCGAATCGAATCGAATCGAATGTAATCGAATCGAATCGAATCGAAACGGATAGAATCGAATCGAATCAGCTATTGCTAGATTCATACTGATTCAAGTATCAAAATTTTAACTGCTCATATCTCCGAAACGGCTAATGCTAGACCCATGTTTATGGTACTTTAAAAAAAGGACTTGACGAGCTTTATCTGATAAAAGCAACAAAAATAATAAAAAGTTATTAAAAATAAGTATCAAAACTTTAACTGCCCATAACTCCTAAACGGCTAATGCTAGACCCATGTTTATGGTACTCTGAAAAAAGGGCATGACGAGATCTACCTGCTATAAGAAAAAAAATAAAAATAAAAAAGAAGTATCAAAACTTTAACTACCCATATCTCCTAAACGGCTAATACTAGACCCATTTTATGGTACCCAAAAAAAGGGTTCGTCGAGCTCTACCTGATGAAAGCAACAAAAATAATAAAATGTTATTAACTAGTGGTTCGCCCCGAACTTTGAACTCGCGACCCCATATCTCAGCAACCCCTCGACCGATTTGGCTCATGTTTGAACTTAAAAATTCTCTTTACCTTATTTACCTGCCCACCTGACGATCCGACTAAATTTACTCAAGTTATCGTCGAACGAACATTCATACATACATACATACATCGATTGAATTGGATTTGATTTGATTTGATATTTATTTGATTCGATTCTATGCGATTCGAATCGAATCGAAACAATTTAAATTAAATTACTAATTTGGGTCTAGCATTGGCCGTTTAGGAGATACTAGTGGTTCGCCCCGAACTTTGAACTCGCGACCCTCTATCTCAGTAACCCCTCGACCGATTTGCCTCATTTACCCGCCTACCAAATTTCATGACGATCCGACTACATTTACTCAAGTTATCGTCGAACGAACATTCATACATACATACATACATACATACATACATACAAACGCCGGATTGGATTGTTCGTTCAAATATGGGCAGTTAAAGTTTTGATACTTCTTTTTTATTGAACGAACGAGCGAAGCGAGCGAAGTTCTCCGAGTCTACTGGAACAATCCGGCGTTTGCATGTTTGTATGTATGTATGTATGTTTGTATGTATGTTCGTTTGACGATAACTTGAGTAAATTCGGTCGGATCATTATGAAATTTGGTAGGCAGGTAAATGAAATTAAAAGAGTTTTTAAGTTCGAATATGAGCCAAATCGGTCAAGGGGTTGCCGAGGGTTGTTAAGTTTATATGGGGTCGCGAGTTCACAGTTCGGGGCGAACTACTAGTTATTTTTGTTTCTTTCATCAGGTAGAGCTCGTCGAGCCCCTTTTTTAGAGTACCATGAACATGGGTCTAGCGTTAGCCGTTTAGGAGATATGGGCAGTTAAAGTTTTGATACATCTTTTTATTATTTTTGTTGCGTTCATCAGGTAGAGCTCGTTGAACCCTTTTTTTTAGTACCATAAACATGGGTCTAGCATAAGCCGTTTAGGAGATATAGGCAGTTAAAGTTTTGATACTTGAATCAGTACACACGACAGCACGTCGACCCTTACACGCTAGCACTTTGCTCGGTTACGTTACGGGCGATTTTACAACAACTGACGTGCTGTCGTGTGTTCCATGAATCTAGCAATAGCCGATTCGATTCGATTCGATTCGTTTCGTTTCGATTCGATTCGATTCGACTCGTTTTTTTTCGTTTCGTTTCGATTCGATTCGATTTGATTCGATTCGATTCGATTCGAATAATAATAATATCAATTTTGAACTCAGTAATACCAGTTGGTTAAAGTAACTTCAAAATTGATCTCACTAAACTAAATATAAACAGAGATCAATTTTGAACTCAGTTTAAAGTTAGTTCAAAATTGATCTCACTTTATACTAAGTTTAAACAGAGTTCAATTTTGATCTCAGTTCATGACCACCCTTAGAGCAGCCTGTAGCTGTTTGTTGAACGAAGGTCAAACGCATGTCCCCCTACAACCAAAACTTAAAAGCAACAAATTTAGCTCAGTGGTGGTTTTCGCAACTGGTAAGTCTTGGACAACTCCTGGTAATAACCTTGAAGCGTTGAAAACAGCCTTGTCGTTTGAGGTAGCTCCGCGAGATTACCTTCAGCTCTTATTTTGGAAATCCTTAAGAGCTCTTAGCTGTTACAGTTCTGAAAAGGAAAAACTTAATACTTTCAAGTAATTTCCTAACGTCAGCCATATTTAATATTAAAAAATGTAAAAAAAACAAAACAAAACCAATATTTTAATTAAATAAAGCGTAATCAAATACCATGCGCTACACGATTTATAATATATATTTTTCATATGAATAGTAGTTTGATTTCTGATGTGACTTACCACCGATCACCAATTTTTTTTATTTTATTTTATTAAAAAAATATCCGAAATGTTTAACTTATGAAAGGCCCGTCTTGTAAAGTAAAGTTTAAGTTGTAAAGTTTCACGATGAAGTGCCAATCGCACTATATTTTGATTATTTCCTGACTTTACCAAGCTACTTATTATTTTTATAAACACTTTGCTTATCTAGCCATTTTGAAAGATGGCCGAACGAAAAAGGAATGACGCCATTGTAAATAAGTATTTGAATCTGTGTAAAAAATCTTAAACAGAAGCTATTTAAAACTTGTAAGTCCTGGAAAGGTATTTATTCATATCCATCAAAAAGGTTCTAAGTTGTCATAGAGTTACATCCAAGACTAATTTAGAACTTATAAGTTGTCTTGCAAGGTTATAATAACGTTAAATTAAGGTTGTGAAGGTTATATTTAGGTTCTATGCAAGTAGTTCGAAAGGTTCTGGATTTGAGCTATAGGTTGTGCTGTAGCTCTCAGAAAGGTTCTAAAACCGGGGCCCTTTTGGCACTCAGAAGGTAATTACAAGGTTAATATAACTTTATTGAGAGTTATAAGACTTACGAGCAGATTTCCATACAAAGGTTCTAGAACCTGTTCAAAACCTTTCTACAACCTAAAATGTTACTTGGGAAACATACCTACTAAGTCTCCACCCTTGCCAAATGCCATTATGCCTTTTATGAAAGACAAAATTTATGAAAAAAAAAATAGAAGTTAAAAACTGAAACCCGACTACTAAAAGGCTAAACACAAGACCTGGGGCCTTAGCCTGTAACACAATGGCGTATCAATGGCCTCCTAGGTAGAAGGACAAAACCGGGATTTTTTCGTTGTTCTCCTACAACCAGCGAACTAATCCTCTAGAATTAGACTCATTATATTCTTTGCTGTACTACAATAACATTAAAAGGACCGACACTGGACCGACAGCATCAATAAATCGTAATTAAAACCGTCAACCGGAAGCCCATTTTGGCACCATTGTGTTACAGGCTAAGGGCCCTGCTTATCCTTCAAATAGACTCATAGATAATTAATCGTAGTCGGAGGCCATCGGTTTATTAAATGCGAATGTAGTGTCCTCCGACTACGATTAATTATATAATTTTTATTTTTAGGTCCACCACTTTAGGGCGCAGCACAACCGCCATCGTGGTTTTTTTCAAAATAAAACTATCCTATCTTACCTGGGTGATTAGAACAAATCCAACGACACCTCATTTGTTGAAATCGGCCGAGTAGTTTAGGCTCTGCGAGGGAACAGATGAACACACAAATATACCCACATACATACATACATAATATACATACGTACGCTGCTAAAATCATAATACTCCTTCGCGGAGTCGGGTAAAAAAAGAACGGAACTCCTCAACGGACAGAAGCAAATCACTCGGAATCAGTGCAAGGTACCTTTTCACCAGTGAAGTAGGTTTTTTTTTTAATTTTGATAATTTTTTATTATTTTCCGACGACTGTACCCGCTTGGGGCGATGCTAAAGAGCAATTTTTCACAATTAAGCATTTCGCCCACAAACTTCTGGCCAAATTCCCGAATGCTCTGCGGCAAAATGGGAGCAAAGAGAGCGGGAAAATGAGATTTCCGAAACTCACTAAAACAATTTAAAGGCATTCGTGAAATGCGACTGAAAGTAAACTCGTATTCTTTATTTGTTTGTCTTTTTCGCTTCTCTTTCGAAGCAACCTTACCTTGGAAGTTCGAGCTTTGAAATATTAACTCCTTAACTGAGCGAAAAATGTTTGCTTTCACTTCGAAATTAAGGTTCTGGGTTCTCATTACGGACTAGACGTAAGAGCAGAAAATAAAATGATTGCCTTTGGCAATCGGCTCTCTCTTATTGCCTTTATCTAACAGAGTGTGAACACGTAGTTTGATCGAAACTGGAAGACATTATAGGACCACAGTAAAAGCTGAAAATGACCATATCAAAATACATACTTGACCACTAAAATTACGTCTTGCTGTGTCTATAGTCAAACGATGTATTTACATTTACGAGTGGTTTCACACTGTATATTTTTTTGTGATACACACTTTGTGTGACACAAATTATTAGTTAGACAATTTTAGACCGCAAATTCGTAACAGCGGTGCCTGCAGCAAAGCATTCAAGCGCTGTATTTAGCGTATAATAGCGTTACGCTTCAAACGCTGTCAACGTTGCTACATCAGACACCTCGATTCAAGTGTACACGTTTAAAAAAGGCCGGCGCTTAAGGTCGCATACAGATGGAATTTTTTCGTAACGGAAAAACGAACGGGGATTCCGAACGCAGCAACTGCATACAAATCTTTGAAAATTCCGGACGGAAGAAAAACCGTATGTGTATGGTAGGCCCATTATGGGCATTCGGACTATTCGGAATTGCGATGATAGACCTTGTATGGCGTCACTGCGTTCGTAATTCCGAATCGATTTTTTTCTGTCCGGAATTCCGTCTGTATGTGGCCGGCCTAAGACAACTCCCCGCACCATTCGTTCCGAATTTACACCCTAACCCACACTACTACATCTCAGTTTCCAGTGCGGTCTGCGCAATATCCTCCGAAAACGTGTAGAGCCCCTCACTTTACAAAATTGCACCCGCACTCCACTCGTTTTACCCGGCCCGGACATGTGTAATGCTTAGTTGGTTAGTTTTAGATGGAAGATTAGGTTGTGGGTTGTCCGCACTAGATAAAGGATCGGGTACAGTCGTATGGAGGGGCGTTAATCCACCTACGAGAGCGAGATAATTCCGGATAATGTAAAAAAGTAAACCTGCAGACATAGATTAACTACTGACAACTGAGATTACTCAAGGTTGAACGATAGCAGCGTGGCGGGAAATTCAAAATTTACACAGTTTTTTTTAAATATTTAAGCTAACTGGGCTATTTTTGCTCAGCGATTTTTTGTTCACGACAATAACATAGTATTCTTTTCATTATTGTAAACAACAAAATAACAATAATTCAGCCGATTATGTGTCCTGCCCTTGTATTATCTAAATTATCCACCGTAAAAATAACGGTTTTTAAATGTAAAAAAAAAGATTTCTCATTTCAATAAGGGCTATTTTCGAGTGTTTTGACGCTCGGAGGTTGAGTGGATTTTTTAGATAATAGAGGTGCTGGTCATCAACAAGTTTTTTGGGCAGCGCCACTGCTTCGTAGACCAGAACACATAATTATTGTCGGCTAAATTATTGTTGTTCTGTTGTTTACAATAATGAAAATAATACTGTTATATTGCCTTGAACGAGTAATCGCTGAACAAAAATAGCTCAGTTTAGCTTCAAAATAAAAAACTGTGTGTGTTCATTGACCCATAACAAGTATATATTTTTTAAATGAATTCAATTACTGAAAACATACGTGTTCAGTTCCCTCCCAGGAAGCGACCGAAGAAGTTTTTCCGTGAAATGTACTCAAACCACTCGTACATTTAATTAACTAGACGATGGCGGGAAAAGTATTACTTTTCCTCTTGAATATAGTGGCTCCACGCTCCGACTCAGGTGTAACGAAACCGACTTCAAAAAAGAAGGTCAAACTTTTTTCTACGTGAACCGATTATGATGATTCTTTTTTTTTAAGTTAATTAAAAGTATTTAGCAAAAAACGCATCCAAAAAGAAGATATGATTTGTTTCCATTGGCGGCGCTAGTTGTGCCTGTGTATACCCTTAGGCCACGTGGTCCGACCGGCTTCTTCGATCGGTCGGACGACCATCACCTTAATCTATGTCTGCTGAGTAGCTACCACGAGTGCGAAAAAGCTGTGCCGGACGTCTGCCGGACGTCTGCCGGACGTCTGTCATGTATCCTAATACTATAGTATATAAGGTTATAAGGTTATATACAGGGTGGCCCAAACATAGACGTCAAGCGAGAAAATCTAGATAGCTGACACCGAGGGCTACCCGAATCACCCCCATGTATGTTCAGCCATTTTTTGTCGTTTAGAAGTTATGAGGCTTTTAAGGTTTTTTTGAAAAAAATTACCTAGCATTCGATTTTATTTTGTAACTTTTTTATCTTTCGTCTTTTCAGCAAAATTTTTTTGGATTTAGAGTCTCAGATAAATTATCTATCACCAAAAAAATAATGATTAGCTATGGACTTTTAGAAGATACCGCAATTTTGATCCAAAGTCCAAAAATTTTGTTTTCGTGAAAACATCACTGAAATAGTTAGTATGGGGAAAAAAATAAGTAGAGGTCTGAAGGACTTTTTATTGATTTCAAAAACTTTCCCAAAGCCTTATTCTTCAGAATAATACAAAAAACCTGTCACTTTATAGGACTTTTATTCAAGTACTTTGCGATCGAAGTCGAAAAACTGGAGTTGGAAGAAATTTTATTTCAATCGATTTTCATTTATTTTGGTTGATTCGGACAAAAAATATTGCAGGTAGGCTTAATATTGCCTGTCAGTACGGTCTGCATAGGAAATTCACGAAAAAAATAAAAAAATACCATAAAATATTTTGTTTTTTTTTGTTCTTTTTTTTTCATTATTTGAATTTTAAATTATTTTATTATCGAATTTACTTACAAAACATGAAGAAAAAAATAAATTAAAAGAAAAAAAATAAAAAAAATCTGAAAATTAAATGATATTATTTTTTAATTTTTTCTTGAATTTCTAATGCAGATCCTACTGACAGATGATTTTAAGCCGATCCGCAATGTTTTTTGCCCGAATCGACCAAAATAAATGAAAATCAATTGAAATAAAATTTCTTCAAACTCCAGTTTTTCGACTTTGATCGCAAATTACTTGAATAAAAGTCCCATAAAGTGACAGGTTTTTTGTATTATTCTGAAGAATAAGGCTTTGGGAAAGTTTTTGAAATCAATAAAAAGTCCTTCAGACCTCTACTTATTTTTTTCCCCATACTAACTATTTCAGTGATGTTTTCACGAAAACAACATTTGTGGACTTTGGATCAAAATTGCGGTAACTTTTAAAAGTCCATAGCTAATCATTATTTTTTGGTGATAGATAATTTATCTGAGACTCTAAAAACAAAAAAATTTTGCTAAAAAGACGAAAGAAAAAAAAGTTACAAAATAAAATCAAATGCTAGGTAATTTTTTTCAAAAAAACCTTAAAAGCCTCATAACTTCTAAACGACAAAAAATGGCTGAACATACATGGGGGTGATTCGGGTAGCCCTCGGTGTCAGCTATCTAGATTTTCTCGCTTGACGTCTATGTTTGGGCCACCCTGTATAAGGTTGTTTATCCAACTTATCAATTTTAGTGACAGTGACAGTAAGCACTCGTGGTAGCTGCTCAGGTTTACTTTTTTTAAATTGTTAGCGCTCTAACCAACAAAGATATAAAAAAATATATGAAAAAATCCCACTGCTAAACAGCAATAAACGAGGCGGAAATTCAAACATTTCTGCCTAAGCTATTTCCGTAAATAAATCTCCGTCAACGAAAACTACTAACCGCATCTTTCATAAACCGCAAAAAAATACAATTGTGCCGTGAATACCAAATAGACCCACAAATCCACCTGACAAAAGTATCAAATCCTTTGAATCAATCAAACAAAAGCGCTTACAACTCTCGTGCTATAATAAAATGGAATAGATAACTAGGGATCGACATAAATCGACGAAAGGGGTAGGTAACTTAGAAGGGTTCAAATAATGTATTTTGTTTTGAAAAATTACCGAAAATAAAGAAAGTTGAGGCTGAATACTAAAATACTTGTGAGGTAAAACACCGATTTTCACCTTTCACGTTCGTTTCAGTGCAAAAAAACAATTTAATACTTTCCTAACCACCAAATATCAATGTTGCACATTATGATAATATGTAAGTCTGTAAGTTGATTTTATGTATTATGTACTTGAACTGTTGATAAGCTACGAAATATTTAAATAAATACCATTAACCATATTAAATATTGATATTTTTCCGATAACGACATGAATTTTACGCTTTCGCATGCAATGTTGCAATGCTTATCGTCCTGCATTGCAAGTTTAAATAAGTATGGCTCAGTTTAAAAAGACCATCTACGTTGTTCATCACACGATCCATTGGTTCAGCATTTTCTTATCCAGCTGTACAGCTCACTAACCCTGTGCCAGCTGTCAGAAATTGCTCGACCAAACGGTCGGATGACGAGATACAGGGACGTAGTCGGGATTTATGTCATATACCCTCATTTCTCCGGGACAGGATACGAAACAAAGACTATGAACGAAGGTTTCCAACATATTCCCGTCACGTCTGCAAAGAAAACTGATGATCAGAAGGGAGTATGATCTCGAGATGCCTTGAATGTCATTTGTTACTTGAACTACCCTTAACTCTGTACATAATTTCACTTACATATTTTCCAGCTGTCGCAACTTATAAAATAAACAAAATATCCGCCCACTTTTAAGTTTGGTATGTTGGCCTTATACCCAGATCATACTGTTTACTGGATCTCAACCCTTCAGCCAACCCTGTCTGTAATCCATACCATTATTCATCGGCGAAAAATTTGCGGCCTTATCTTTACGAGATGATGCCGTCCGACGGGCGGAGGCGTATTTATAAAACCCTTTTTTGTTTTCTGGCCGCGTATTTCGACGCTGGATTTATGTGACGTGTCAAATGCGGAGTGGCCAATGGTCGGATGATGTGGTTTGGGCCTGGAGGTACAGTTGGCAAAGAAAATAGCCTGCATTATTTCTAAATCAGGTACAATATTATACTTTGGTATTAGTTTATTTATTTTGTGAATAAATATATTACTTACTTACTAGTTAGACAACTTTACATTTAAGGCGTACCTTAGCACCATAACTAGCTCTACAAAAATGCAAACACATAGACTTATTAGTAGCAATTTTCAGAAAATCAGAACCTATAGTGCCTAAAAATGCTAGGACTAAAGAGAACTTTGCAATTACGTAATGATATGATTAATAGAGTCCAGAGGCACCTTCACTTATATCTACTATGAAATTACCATTCGGAGGCCGTAGTAGTGCCTGAGCCTGTTTAAATGCCTTGCCTATAACCTATAATAATACCACCCTTTTAGCGTTTTTGCGACTTTAAAAATGGAATTGTCTTCTAAGTCTTAAATAAATCACAATCGCTAACAGGACGGATGAGTCAAAACGCCATACAAATTGATTGAGTGAAAAATTTTGCTATTTTCTTCCCGCAATATCTTTCAAAATCGAGTCGCAATCCATATCCAAATCACTTTCAATTACAGTTTCTGTCAAATAAATGGAGTCTCAAGTTCGTCTGCAGCACCCTTCAAACGTCAATTTGAAAGGGATTGCGATCGATTCAAAAGTTGGAACTCCTGGTGTCCAATGTTATCAATGTTCTACCCACTGGACTACCACAACTTCCGATCATTCTGTCACCAATATTACTTGTTCTATTATGTGAGGTTGTAGGCTTATTAGAAGAATGCCCTTTACATGTATTTTTAACGCTGTTAGAAACATGAAAATGTATTATCTGTATGAAGATTATGTGAGCAAAGTATATTTAATTACTTTAAGGCTAAGTTTAAGATTAATTTTAAGTTCCTATCCTTTCTTCAAACTCTTCTCTAAACCTTTTATTGACTTGTATATTTTGAGTACCATCATGTAATAGGTGTTGAACATTACCAATAAAAAAATATACCACCACTTCCTTTGGCGTATCATCGAGATTATTAGGTTTTTTATGCAAGGATGTCAAACTTGTAGGTACCTAGTTAGGTATCGAGGAAGTGTCTATTTGTCACACCCTCGTCCAGATGAGGTTCTAATAAAAAATGACAGTGGATAGACCCCTCCGATTGGCGGGCTTCCCTTCGACACATAGGAATAGTAAATGGAAAAACTTTTCGGGGAATCCGCGATAACTAAGTTTGGGCCTTTCTGAGTGCGGTGAAAAATGGGAGTGCTTTTTAACAGTTCGGGATAGGTGAGTTGATAGGATGGTGTTGGTCAGCGCCGCTATTTAGTGTTGTACGCTCGGAAACATTCCCGCTCCCGGCAATGTTTTGCACTGGAAATATTTCCTGAAACTTTCTGAGACTTGCTAAATGTTTTTATAAATTCCCAGTTTTTTTTGTTACTTCTTATAATTATAATTAATACAAACAGTTTTACAATGGGGCCAAAAACCGGGGCCAAAAGAAAAACATTTTTTTGGGTCCTATTTTAATTAAAACATGTTTGGAGCGTACCCCAAAAAAAAGGAGTAAAAGTAGTTTGTATTGATGAGAAAAAAGCTTGCTTTATTAAAAATCTTCTATGGAATCCGACTGAATTCTCTAGTACCACCCTGTATTAAATTGCGAAGCAATGTATTAAAACCAAAATCATAAGAGGAAGTTTCCCTCAAAAGTAGCGGAATAAATTACCCCTGTGTACTGTACAATAGGACAAATAGAGAAAAGCGACTGAATACAAAAACATGCATTTAGCAGTTGAAAGCCACCAGGAGACGGGGTAAACAGGGCATTTGCATAAACCACCACTTTGATGTGGAAGAGAGCTCGAAAATACATGGACCTGTCAAGATTTCTTTTCTGTTCAAACACTGAATGACAGCCTCAAAGAGCGTTTTCATAATCGGAAATCGTATTACCGAGTTCAACTATCGATACAATCGAAATATTTAAATTCTTTGGACTTTATAAATATTTTTATTTTTAAACCCGTAATCTCTTGCATACCGTGCAGGCGCTCTACCAATTGAGCTACCGAGTCAAGTAACTGTCAATGCGAATTTCCCAACCTCATTGATACTCGTTTTACGGACGTTCTTTCGTCTTTGGACTTTGTTCGGTGGCACGACGAGCCGGCTCCTCTTTGCATCGGCATCATTGAGGGTTGTGGTCTAACAATCGAAGCAATCCTTGTCGTACGATGCGTCGCCAGTTGTTTCCATCAGCGGCTAAGTGTATGGCATCGTAGGTATACTGTGGTGTTGGTTGAGTGTGGAGCGGATTTGGTCGGTCCAACGTGTCGGGCATCGTCCTCTTGGTCGCTTTCTGTCTGTTTTGCCAGTGAAAATCAGTTGTTCTAGATGGTTCTTCTGTTATTTATGATAATGAAAATAATACTATTTTAAAGTAGTGAAAAAAAAAATCGCTACACAAAAATAGCTCAATTTAGATTCAAAATTAAAAAAAAAAACTGTAAAAAAATTTGGACTTTTCCGCACGCTACTTTCGTTGAACCTTTAGTCAATTTTAGTCGTCATAAGTCAAGTATAAGACATACCTAGGTCTTATGCCTCATACTATACCGCGCTGCTGTCGGAGCTGAGTCCTGTCGGAGCTGAGTCCTGTCAGAGCAGTGTCCTGTCGGAGTAGGGTATGAAATCGTATGAGGTAGTGGCCACTCCTGGTGTCAGAGTTTTTAGGCCGCCCAAAGGGCCTATGACATAGCTTAACGATTAACCAACAACAATCGGGACTAACGGTTTAACGTGCCTTCCGAAGCACGGAAGCCCTCAGATATTATTGCGACTAGCGGTCACCCATCCATGGACTGACCGCTGCCGTTGTTGTTTAATTTTTCCAATCGATTAAGAACGGCTAGGCTGTGAGCGCTCCTGTCGGAGTAGAGTCCTTTCGGAATTTTGCTTTAGGTTCAGGAAAAGTGGAATGTAATCTAACCAAGTCGTAAAATGCCAGTATCACTAGAAGTCTCGAATGGCCCGGAAATAATCGAATGGTGTCTTTACCGGTGATTTGTGCTGACATGTAGTAAAACTTTTATTCAGGGGCTGCACTCTGAAAGTGGTTTCCTTAAACTTGGATAGTGTAGAAAATTTACTATTAACCCTTAATTACTCGCGTCAAAAAAGTTACACTAACGCTCACGTGGGGTATATTTTACCCCAATTGAAAAAATGGAATAAAAGAAAGTTTTACTGCTTAATATTATTTTTATAAGTAAATATTTATAAAATCAACTTCTCGCTAGAGGATAACAGTATTCATAATCAACATTTCTAGGAACATTTTGATGAAAAAAATATTTAAAATAAGGAACAATTTAGTCATTGCATTTATCACATGTCATGATGGAATGGTCATGACAGAAGTGCTGGTTGCATTTGGCACACGTCAACCTTATTTTCTAATCCTTTGACCTTGGGCAGATAAGAAATTTTTTGTACGAAGTGGATGGGCCATCTCTGGACGTGGAGCTAGGAGCCTGAACATCTCTTCACTTTTCTTGAGACGTTTTTACTTGGCCATGGGTAGTTTTGGTATGTTTGATTGAGTTTTTTGTTGAGCCCTTATCAGATCTACAGATGGTCCGTTTCATTGGCGCTTTCTCGAGAGGCGGAGCCATGATCACTTTGTATGCCTTCAGTTTCTACTTCATCTTCATCAGGGCTGTCAATAGCGCTTTCTTCCTCATCTTCCAATAAATACTGAGCAATCTGATTGACACAAAGGCGTCAGTTTGTCATTCTGAACGTTGTAACCTAAAATATAACTCAACATTAGCAAAACGAGCATATAACTAAAAAAATAATATATTTCTTTATTACTTACTTGTCAAAAATAGTAGCACCAACACTCGCGTGGGGCAATATATACCCCAGACGCGATCTCCTGGCACGACCACACGTTGCAACGTGGCGCACGCGATTGAATCGTGGAGGGGGGACCTATTTAGGCAGCTACTGGGAAGGCCACGGTGAAAAACACAGTAGTTTAGGTGTTGCATGCGTTCAAACATGCCTTGGGGTAAAATATACCCCACGCGAGTAATTAAGGGTTAAGCAGGTAAATCATTTAAATGAATAAAAACAAAGCAATTTATCGCGTACTAACCCTTTTGTTTTGAAGCGCAAAACGACAGCGCTGTACGGATTTCAAATTAATTTACACATCGTAAGTATCGGATCATCACTAACTTTCAGCCAGCACCTTTCCATGTCTAAATCCGCGTCTAAACGCTTTATCTTTTCCAAAATTCCAAGATGGTTTTTAAAGCCACGTCGATCTACTTTCAAGTGTAAGCGCCCCATATCTCAGTTTTACGAGCGCGTTAAGACCGAAAGTTTCCGACTAGTCCACAGTAATATAGCACAAGTAGTAAACTCTATTCGTGTGCAAATCGCAACGTCATGAGCGCACAAGAATGCTAAACCTCTAACACAGGAAAATACAGAACGGCCCGTTCAAAAGAACGGTCAAGACAAGAAAAATATTGATGGCTGCGATCCATGGCGTCATAGGTGGCGTCTGTGGTGGCGAAACGACCAAATTTGGGTTAGGTTAGGTTTCTAATTTGTATCCCTTGTCGAGCCAAAAAATGCCTTCGCCGCCTTTTGCCCGAATTCGAGTCCCACTCAAGGTAGCTCGGAAGCGAGATGATAGGTTGAATCCTGGTTGTGGCACGTACCGCACCTATGACATATTTAGTTTAAAGGTAACGTACATTTTAATAGTAGTGTTACAAGGAGCATGTCATGGGGAACCTGAGCATCTAAGGCATAATACACTCAACACAAAAATTGCCACCGTATTTTGGCTTGAATTCACTCCTAGGAGGCTACGATATTTGGAACATTTGTACACCGCAAACAAAGTAGGCAATCTAATAAACTTTGATTCACAAACAGCTTTTCTTATTTACTTACCTATTAAACTGGTCGCTCGTAACCGCCACTTATTTCGCTGTGGGCGAAACGTTCGTTGGTCCAATGATTCATTACAGTTCATGAATCGAAAATTATGTGGGCTAAAAGTTAATGGTCAACAGATAGTATTGGTGAAACATTGACTGACTTACTTGTCTTTTGACGAATCATTCGTGGAACAATCGACTGTTGATAAACTGTTTCAGATGCGTGCATCATCGTGCTAATCTGGCGTATGTATGTGGCGTTGCCTAGCAACGGGTTGTTGATTACAAATCGTGTCTTCTTGAAGTGTCATAAAATCAACAACCCGTTGCTAGGCACCGCTACAAGTTGAAGGAGTACCTACACACGACAGCACGTCGACCCTTTCACGCTAGCACTGTACTCGGTTACGTTACGGGCGACTTTACAACAAAAGTGTACAGTCTGACGTGCTGTCGTGTGTACCTATTCAATTCACCTATTCTTCTGTTTTATTAGATTTATGACAAGAGAATGTTAAGTTAAGTTTCACATGCTGCCACGTGCTGAAAGCTGGCGCTCTTTGTTGTGGGTTTCGGTAAAATGGATTTGAATATATACTGAGATTTTGCCTTTAAAGAATCTTGTTTGAGATTCAAGCGCTGACTGATGTACCCACAAAGGTATTTCAAAATGCAGTTCTGCTTTAAAGATAAGATTGTGGAAGAGTTGGCGTGAGCCACATAAAGGCTTCCCCACACAGGCGCATTTTTATCGGTCGATGCGTTTGTGCGATATCTGTTTTCAGTACATTTTGTATTAGGATGGCCATGGAGTTACACACTGCTGCGATAATAACGCCGCAACGTTCCTAATACAAAATGTACTGAAAACAGATATCGCAATAACGCATCCGATATTACCGACCGATCAAAATCGCCTGTGTGGTGGGAGCCTCAATACTAAGACCTTTGCATCTACGTTACAACGGTTCACTTGGCGCACGTTGCCAAGGCTGCTATTCAGGGGTGTGGTTTCCAATAGTTTTTTTTTTTGGCGCTTAGTAACAAAGCAGTAGATGCAGCAGCAGGAAATGCTGAAAAGTGTGGTAAAGATTTTATAGAGAGGCAGCGCTCAAATGGTTGCAAATGGCTCAAATTAATGCAAACGTAGGATAAGAAACGTTCAGTAAATAAAAAATATCGAGCTATGCGAAAAGTCGTAAAACAGTAATCTTTGTTTATACAGCGTCCAGTGGCGTCTTCACCCATTCTACATATATAGTTAGAGAGCTGGTGACCAATCGAGATATTTTTTCGTACAAGGCTAGGAGTTGGTAGGCTGATAGAGTAGACTTCGCTGAGTCTGGGAAAAATATTTTTTTGGCACGGTCGCGGTTGAAAGTTAGATTTTTTCGACTTTAAAAGTTTCAATGTATGGGTTCAGTATATTTTTTTTGTCGTACAAGGCTAGAAACTTCTAGGTTAGTTGTTGAGACTCCGTTAAACAAGAAAATATTTGTTTTTTTGGCCAAGCGTGGTTGAAAGTTTGATTTTTATAACCCAAAAATTCACACTTTCTAGGTTATAAAAAACAATATTTCTACCGCGTTTGGCTAGTAATAAATAGTGATTTCGTGATCAGCGGAGACTAAAAAGGCAGCCTAAAAACTCCCAGCCTTGTAGACAAAAAAGAAATGACTCAACCCATACATTTAAACTTTCAAAGTCGAAAAAATCTAACTTTCAACCGCGATCGGACCAAAAAAATATTTTTCCCAGACTCAGCGAAGTCTACTCTATCAGCCTACTAACTCCCAGCCTTGTACGAAAAAATATCTCGATTGGTCACCAGCTCTCCAACTAATAGGGGTGAGGTCACTACACTTGGACGCTGCTGTGCTTGGGTCATGTCCCATGTTGTTTTACGTAGAGAAATATAGCAAGTTGTCGCTATTCGATGGCGATATGTTAGGTACTTATATTTTGTTAATATTTTGCTAAACTCTGAGGAGCACGGAGCGGATAAATATTGCAAAAGCCCGCTCCGCGCAAAACAAGCCACGCGCCTGATGGATGCATATGCCACGGACATGCCACTGAATTATTTGCAGAATCTCTCGTCAGCCAGCTACGGAGCGAATTTACGAACCCTGGCTTCCACACATAGATAGGGTTGGAAGAAACAGATATCCGACGCAGTGGGAGAATGGCCCGATTTCAAATGACAGAAGCGCTCACAGCCTAGTTGGACTATCCATTCTTAATTGATTGGCAAAGTTTAGCACCATCGGGCGCGTTCAGTCCATGGATGGGTGACCGCTAGTGGCAATCATATCTGAGCGCTTCCGTGCTTCGGAAGGCACGTTAAGCCGTTGGTCCCGGCTGTTGTTTTTTAATAATCATAGTTAAGCCATGTCAGAGGCCCATTGGGCGGCCTAATCTATCGCAATCCCTTTCAATGGTATCGGGATCATGATCTTGATTGCAACTTTAGAATGGAATCGTCTAATCACAACCATTACCTAACAGAATGAAAGAGTCAAAACGCCATACCAATTTAATAATATTGAGTGAAGGATTTTGCTATTTTCTTCACTCAATATCCCTCAAAATCGAGTCGCAATCCTTATCCCCATCTCAATCGCTATCAATGACAGTTTGTGTCAAATAAATGCAGAGTGCGAAGTTCGTCAGCAGCACCCTTCAAACGTCAAATTGAAAGGGATCACGATTGATTCAAAAGTTAGACAATTCATGTCCTGATCGTAGCAGGGTGTGTTAACAAAAAAACAAATTAAGAAAGAACTGAGTAAACCTCCTGTACTAAGACCTTCTACATATTCCGAGCGAAGACCGGGGCTGCGCATATTACGATAAAAAAGAAAAAACTACTGAGATGAAAGAGCATATTTGCATTTCTAAACTGTACGGTTGGTTTTTTAGCCGCCCGTCCGCAAGAACAAAAACGTGCGTGTATACAGTGTAAATGCAATGCAAACATTGTGGCCTCATTTCCATAGAACACTAGGAGAAATTGCGCTGGGATTTTTGGGGGTCCCTAACTAATGCGAGAAACCCTTTAAGATATCTCGGTGACCTGCTGAATACGGACGGAGACTAGTTGAAGAAATTAGCATCGACAGTTACTTGACTCGGTACCTCAATTGGACCTAGTTCTGCAGAAAACAGCCACCTCGCATTTTTTTCAAAAATGAGTTATGAATGCAGCCATACTATTTTTGACATGGCGAATTTTTTGCAAAGACAGCCATGTCGATATCTCACTTAACGGCGGAGATACAAGTTGCAAAATCACGCCAAAGACAGCCATTCGCACTAACAAATTAAGTAAAAAACAGCCATCATGGTGTAAAATGCAGCCAATTTCGACATTATGCGAAAAACCTATTTTGCAGAACTCAGCCATCTTACATGGCTGTTTTTTACAAAATTCAGAATGATCGGAGATTGGAAGCTCGAATTACGTAAAAAGCAGCCAGCTTAGGATGGCTGTTTCTTACGAAATTAATTATGTGTTTATAATGATATTTGGCTGTTTTCAGGAAAAAAAATCATATACAATTTTAGATGAAGAAGTCCAAAACTATAGGTTGCAACCTTTACTACATGACCGAAAAAAAGGGCAAAAAAAATTGGTAGGTGCCATATCTTTCAGAGGTTGTTTGTATTGATGAAAAAGCCTGCTAAAAGTTCCGCTGTCAAATACAGTCATCCTGTATTGTTAGGTTTATTGCAGAGCAGATTAGTCTGGCTGGGTCCATGGGAACCATTTGGGGAGCGCGCTACCTTGATAGTGCTTTGTGATGGTCACATCCTGCTAACTGCGTTTCGGTTTCAGCATGTGCAGGTGTGAAGGCAGATCAGGTACTTGCATATGAGTAGGTCCACATGAGACTGAAAAAAAATGTGTTTTTGCGCAGACTTGTGTAATTTCAGGAATGGAAATAGGGACGTTTTTTCCAAGATTTTTGGATATAATTATTTGCATACTGGTGAAAAGTTCCAGAAGCCATTTTCTAGCGGCTGGATCACCTGATTTTCAGATCTTGTTACGCCAGCGAGTCTTGTTTAGCCTTCTTCTCCCGAAAACGGTTCTTGGAACGGTTAACCTCAGATTTTAGACATATTCCAATTTAAGGTTCATATTCCATTGCATAGGTGCTTTTCCATCACCAAAAGCGGGCTGACTTTCTGTGTTATTTGGATGATATTTAAAAACTACAAAAAAATATGATGTAGCCTGTACTACGGGTACGTGTTCCATAGCAGGGCAAAGTCATTCTCTCAGAGAGAGCTCACCGCGGATTGGCGATTTTCGCGTCGAGAGTTTCATGTCCTAGATACTCAGGTATCCTCACGATGTTTTCCTTCACTGTTTGTAGCAATACCACTGCTACTACATTTTCACAAATTAACTTTGAAATAAATTAAAGTGAGCACATGCTCGTAACGGAAATCAAACCTGGGTTTTTCGCTTCCAAGTTTATATTTTTACCCCATGTTTTAATAAAATACCTTCTTGTTTAAAATATTAATAGATTTTTTAAAATAGATTTCTGATTATACTAAAAAAACCTCGTGTAAGATTTGAAAATATCTAAAATCTCTATAAATATCTATTTATTGTAAACAAAACAAATCTATCCATGTGGCACCCTTAGGGTGCGGAACCCTAAAAACAAAAATACACGTGTAAAAAACAGTGTTAATCTGTAAATTTTAAAACATTTTGTTTTTTTTGGCCCTTTAAAGGTCGGTTCTAGTTTGGCACCCTTCGGATACGGAACCCTAAAAATTAAAAGTATATGTACAAAAAACAGTAAGAATTTGTTCATTTTATTACAATTTTTAGTTTTTTCTAGCACATTAAAGGTAGGACAGAGTAAAAGGGTCCCGTTTGGCACCCTTAGGGTTCATAACCCTAAAATAAAAAATACAGCAAGTAGGAATCTGTAAATTTTATAACAATTTTAGTTCTTTTTAGCCCTTTAAAGGTCGGACAGAGTAATCGGTTCCAGTTTGGTACCCTTCGGGTACGGAACCCTAAAATTTAAAAGTACATGTACAAAAAACAGTAAGAATTTGTGCATAAGTTTTTGTTTTTTTCTAGCCCTTTAAAGGTACGACAGAGTAATAGGGTCCCGTTTGGAACCCTCAAATAAACAATACATGCATAAAAAACAGTAATCATCTGTACATTTTCCAACTTTTTTTTGTTTTTTTTATTAGTGTTCATACTATCCTTGGCTGTTTTTATTAACATTATCTTCCCGATTTTATTTTTGTCATAGTTAAGAAAACAGCCAACTCATGTGGTTTCTACAGAAAAGGTATTTTTGTAAAAAACAGCCACCTCAAAAAACGTAATTATTACTATTTAACGCAACGATTCGCAGGATAGAGTGAAATAAAAAAATAAAATAAAAAATTACCTATAAGTATAAACTATTAAATAACTAAAAAGTTCATAAATAACCGAAGTACAACGTTCGACAGAAAAATGCTCATTTCTCGGTTTGTACTTTTTGGGAGATGGCTGCTTTCTGCAGAACTACGTCCAATTGGTAGAGCGCCTGCACGGTATGCGAGAGGTTGAGGGTTCAAGTCCTGTCCCGATTTTTTTCAACTTATTAGAAATGTTTAAAGTCAAATATTTTTATTTAGTATTCAATAAATAAATTATATACAATGAAAGTCAAAAGTAAAAAAAGTCATGATTTAAATGAATTCAATATTAGGTAGGTAAGTACTATCTACTCGTACTACTAAGTATCTAATAATTAATTTCTTGTGTACAATAAAGTGTTCTCTATCTATCTATAACCCGTGTCATTAAAGAAAACATTTAGGATGGACTTCAAAACACTCGCCCTCTCGCTCTAATTAATACAGTCAAAGCGAGACAACGCTAGATTTTTAACTCCGTCCTAAATGTTTTCTTTAATGGCACGGGTTATAGCTACTATTTTTTGTCCGATTGAAGAGGATTATCAGTATCCAAATTGTGGCTCGATTTTTAAGCGTCTAATCGCACCTTCACTCAAATGACCACTCAGATGCTATCAAATGCTTCGTATACCTAAATATAATATGGAAAATTAACAAACATAAAAAACAGACTTTACTGGTGAAAAGGGCACTGATTTCGAGTGATCTCTGTCCGTTGAGGACTTCCGTTCTCCATCTCCGAAGTTCTTCATCAGATCTTCACCATTTATGGGACCACAAGAGGAGTTTAAAATACCCTCTCAAACAAAAAACTAATCATCAAAATTCATCTAAAAAAAGTTCTGAGACAACAAAGAAAAAAAAATACGGGTTGAATGCTAATCCTATCCTCTTCTTTTGTAGTCGGTTAAAAAGATAAAAGGTTGCGAGAAATTAAGACCCTTCTTTTTTTTTGGAGTCGGTTACAAATTGATTTCACGAGAATAATTTGGTAGTTAAATATAGGAAAACCAATACTAACATCTACGTATAGGAAAACCAGACCAAACCTTAGCTTAGATTAGATGATGTAATTAAAATTATCAGTAGATGAGATATAACTTAAAAAAATATTATTATAGGTGGAGTGGTGTGTGGAGGAGAGTAATATTAAGTAATATTATATTCAGGTCAGTTACTATGTGAGTGGAGCTTGTTATTTTTGGACGGGGGTGCTCTAGCTCTTTATAAAGACATGGGGCAAAGACACGTCAAAACTTTCTAGGGATGAAGCACGTTTGAAATGAATGAAATGAATTTTCTTGAAACGGTATTTTCACCAATGCTACGGAACACTCAAAGTTCGCCTCGTTCTTGGCCATTTATTTTATTACACTAGCTTCGTTTTGGTGTCAAGAATTATATGAAATACAAAAGTTTTCTACTATGATGCACTCTTTATCACAATTTGTATGAAACGGGGGTGTTTTGTGTTTCTCTTTTTTACCGTTGTTGCACATAAATTATTATTTCGAGCAAGGCGTTCTTTAAGCGGACTATTCAGGTCAGTTACTATGTGAGTGGAGCTTGTTATTTTTGGACGGGGGTGCTCTAGCTCTTTATAAGGACATGGGGCAAAGACACGTCAAAACTTTCTAGGGATGAAGCACGTTTGAAATGAATGAAATGAATTTTCTTGAAACGGTATTTTCACCAATGCTACGGAACACTCAAAGTTCGCCTCGTTCTTGGCCATTTATTTTATTACACTAGCTTCGTTTTGGTGTCAAGAATTATATGAAATACAAAAGTTTTCTACTATGAAACACTCTTTATCACAATTTGTATGAAACGGGGGTGTTTTGTGTTTCTCTTTTTTACCGTTGTTGCACATAAATTATTATTTTTCTTCTTTGTGTTAGTTTTGGTTTATTCGTGCAAGGCTTGAATTTCACACTAAATATTTCGCAATATTTTGAACCGTAATAGGAAACGATAAAATATAAAGTAAGATGTAGCCTGTACAATTGTACAATGTACATGTCCCACTAGCTGGGCAAAGGCCTTCTTTCAGAGAGTTCCAGCTTAATCACCACGCGTGCTCAATGCGTATTGGCGATTTTCGCGTTTTGAGGGTATAATAAGCCTCATACGCTCAGGTTTCCTCACGATGTTTTCCTTCACAGTTAGCGAGTGGTATTGCTACTATAGATTTACAAATGTACTTAACTTTAAAATAAATTAAAGTCATGCCCGCGCCGGGAATCGAACCTGGGTCTCTCGCTTCCGAGTCCATTGTACTACCACTGGAAAATGATAAAGTAAGTACCTAAATAATCTGTGAAATATACGTAAACGCTGCCAAAGTTTATATTTTTAACGTTTGTATAGTTCTATGTTTGCGAATTTAGTAATTTATGCATCGACAACTTTTAAAAACTATAATTTGTTTCAGACATTCCTAATCTTTTCTTTCTTTAGACAAGTTCAATGAAAATCCAGTTTAGATATTTTTGAGACAGCGTTCACCAGAGATACGTACACACGACAGCACGTTGACTCTTAGGTCCACTTGCGTCAACCAGGGTTAGCCAGTTAACTCTGAGTTAACGTCAAAATTTGTATGGAAATGTCAAGTTAACTCGGAGTTAGTTTGCTAACCCTGAGTGACGCAAGTCCGCCTTACACGCTAGCAGTCTACTCGGTTACGTTACGGGTGACTTTGCAACAAAAGTGTACACTCTCACGTGCTGTCGTGTGTACTTTCTCCTTTAGAAAGATTGAGAAATGGCGACGGACTTCGAACTCCCCATCCATTGTGATCAACTTTCCCTTTGTACACCCGCTTCCGAGAAAAAAGGAAATTTAAAAGGCTTTTTCTTCTCTCTCACAAACAAGATGGCGAATTCTGTTGAAGAAAAACAGCTAAAATTATAACAGCAACAATTTGCAAATTGGATAGGTATTTCAGTTATTGCCATTGGCCATTTAAACCTGGGGCCAGAGTCTGTAACGCAATATTGCCTCGATAGGCTCCCAGCTTGATTTACGATTTACTAATGCTCTCTGTCCTTTTAATGTTTTTCTAGTACAGCAAAGACTATTCTAATTCTAGACTCTAGTGACTTTTCTAAGCGGCATAGTAACACGGTACAGCGTTATCTTTATGCCACTAACTACTCGACCAAAATGACCGCGCTTGTGTGTCCAACGTATTATAACCCGTGTCAATTAGGATGAACATCAAAACACTCGCCCTCTCGCTCTAATTAATACAATCAAAGCGAGACAACGCTAGTTTTGAAGTCCATCCTTAATGTTTTCGTTAATGACACGGCTTATACCACTGAGCTACCAAAGAGGTCGAGTAACGAATACAAAAGGCGAAACTTGAAACTGTTCCGTTCCGACTCCAGCGTGAACGTCCTGCCCGAATAGCCTCTCAGACAAATGGAATTCAGCTTAATTAATTTGCGATCTATTGCCTCATTGTTATGCTTTAATTCTGCGGAAGATTGATTGTGTGTTTTCATTGTATCGCCAAGGCTTTGTTTGCGAATATCGCGCTTTTGTCACCTAACATTGGAGTTACTTTATTATCACAATATCTCAAATAGATTGAATAGCAATCTGGTCCGATGACATAGCCCATGCAGCAGGAAAGCAGTGGTTGCGTGTGGCACAGGATCGTGAGAGGTGGCGTGAGCATGAAGAGGCCTTTACTCAGCAGTGGGTGTCAACAGGATGATGATGATAATAAATAGATTAGTGACAGTGGTAGGGTGACTAGTCTGTTGGATTAGGACTGTGCTTTGGATCTACCTAATTTCTTTATTAACTTAATATCGCATTTCTTAAACGTCTACGCAGACTTTCTTTTTCCTGGTATGGATATCAGCGCAGGCAGACGCAACTAAACACAACCTAGACAAACACTAAATTTTACCTAGGTATATCATTTATTGATGTATTAACTTTTAGGCAAATAGATAGAATTAATGTAAGTAATTATTTCGTAATATTAAATTATATTAAATTTAGTTTCCATTTGCATGTTTCAGGTAGATAATGCGGTGAAAAAGAAGACAATCTAAATACACATCGAATGGTGAGTATTTTACATCCGTAATGATTTATTGAATATGATTTTTGAAATAAATTAAATAACAGTTCATTTCATGGAACAATATTATTACTTTTATTAAACCATAAAGGGTTTCGTCGAAAATCCAACGTGATTCCATGTTTGAAATGAATATTTTCACACAACAATTTAAGCTCTGGTTCCACGGGTTTCTGATAAATGTTGCAAAAAACTCATTCACATAGTGACTACTATATTTTTTTAATATAGAGAGAAAGTGAAACAAGAGAAACCTACGACAATATTTTAAGGGATTAGCAATTTTAACTTCAAGTCCTGGCTCGTACCTAATCATTTTTAATCCCCCAAAAATGTGAAGGTACCACTGATTCTCCTTTAGCCAAACACTCGTACTCTTTCATGGAAATATCAAATTATTTTAGTACCTACCTGTGGTGTGGAGAGGTAGACCAAACCAAAAATTAAAAGCTATGGTAATAATAACTTCGTCTTTTTCCCTGGAGTCTTGTTTTAAAGTTTGATTCTCGCACTTATTCGGTGTGTGCTAGATGGCCATGAAAGGTTAACAATAATTGCCTTAGACCCAAGCGAAAAAAAAAACAAACAAATACGTTAGAAAAACAGAAACCCCTGACTGGATCTTTTATGACTTTATCGAGATTCAAACTTTAAAACCAGACTCTTGTCTCCAGGGAAAAAGACGAACTTGTCACTTTTTTTTCGAAACTTATCTGTGAATGCAGTTTTGTAGGGAATTTCCGGTAATTTAAGATAGTGAACCGAATAGGGTAAAAAACTAATTAGTCTCGGAGTTATTGACGCTTATTGTGGAACTTATTGGTTTCCGTAGCACAAGATTCCAAACTTTCAAAATGCGATATGTCCAAATGTTTGTTGCTTGACTAGTTTTTTTCCATTTGGGTCTTCTATATACTTTTTGCTTTCGCTGACAGTATCAACACTTGAGAAAGACTAATGGAAGTGAAAACGAAAAACAAAAGACGATTGCCAGAGCAATTTGGGCGTTGATTTAAATTTATTGTGGTGCCTCTAGTTTCGGTCTTTTGTCACGTAGTAGCTCTGTAGGTTTTTATGGAAAAAAGTCTTCGATCAATAACATCAAGGTTTATTGCACCAAAACTAAAATATACACTTAACTAGCAGAGATGTGAGACATTATGTACAAGGGCGGACTTATTTCTACAGAAATTTCTTCCAGGCAGCCCAGAATATGGTGACAGTTAAATTGAGAGCGGAAAGAGCAAAATATAAAGCAACGGAAAACACTCACAAGTAATTACTAATTACTCACAAAAATTTATATACACCCGGATACATAAAAAAGTGACCTAACCAATGCAAAAAAAAACTAAACCAAAACAGTTGAAAATGCACCATTTCAGCTTTATTACCACAGAAATTTACACGAATTTTGTATTCATATTTTCTACATCGTCGAATACAGTGTCAGACCTCGTAACTCCAATTTTTCATCAACATTATTTTCTGATACCATTTTATAGATAATTTTATCCATTAGTGAAACTCTTCAATCTTTTAAAAAAGCCGTTTCAGTTTAAAATGCCTAATAGAAAAACACGTATTTACGGGCCTCCATTTTTTTTAAGGAATACTTACCACTAATGGAGGTTGGCCGTCAGCTCTTCATATTCTTTCCTGTTCTTTGTCAAGCGAAATAGATGTTCGACGCTGGTAATCTCCGTCCATTCCTTGATGTTTCTGAGCCTTTCTTCTTCTACCAGCACGCCTCTTCCCCTCAATCTTGCCCATCATGATCACTTGAAGAAGTCGGTACCTGTCGTGGCGAAGCACATGTCCTAAGTAGGTAGGTACTACTTAGTAACTACGTAAAAAAGAAGAAGATAAGCTACTTAGTAGAGTTCTCGGGAACAATTGACGCGTCGTAGAACTTCCACATTCGTGACTCTATGGACCCAACTTTTCTCAGCATCCTTCGGTAGCACCACATCTCGAATGCCTCCAGCTTCTTCAGGTCGCGTCCTTTAGGGTCCAGGCTTCGCAACCATACATCGCAATTGGCCAGATGTAGGAATGAAGCATTCTAATTCGGAGATTGATATTAAGGTCTCGGTTGCAAAACACCTTCATTTTATTGAAGGACGCGCGGACAATTTCGATCCGGCGGTCTTGATGTCTCGGTCAGACTCCCATGTTTCATGTACCCATGTATTTGTACCAAGTGACCCTCTCCAAACCAGTTCCAGCCACTGTGATAATCGAGTTCAAGTCTTCGTTTCTTGAAACCTCCATAACCTTTGTTTTAGATAGGTTCATCGAAAGCCCCGCATTTTGACTGCACTCGTACGCACTATCAACTATCTTCTGTAGATCTTCAGGCGTGGAGGCTACAAGAGCGGTATCGTCGGCGTATCTCAGATTATTAATCACGTGCCCGTTGATTGTGATACCCCACCCTTGGTTCTCTAGCGCTTCTGAGATGACAGCTTCCGAGTATAGGTTAAATAGAAGCGGGGAAGGGATGCACCCCTGCCTCACTCCGCGACAAATTGCTACTTTGTCGGTTTCGTCACCGTCCACTCTCACCGTGCTCGTCTGGCTCCAGTAGAGGTTCCCTATAGTCCTCATGTCCCTGCCATCAATTCCAGCTTCTTGCAGCCGACGCATTAGTACCTCGTGTTTGACACGGTCGAAGGCTTTTTCAGAGTCTATGAAGCATATGTAAATATAATGGCGTCTGACTTCATCTCTCGACATTTCTTGACTAAGACATTCAGCGCAAACAAGGCCTCTCTGGTTCCTAGCCCCGACCGGAAACCAAACTGGTCGGAAATCTGTGCATCGCACTTAACTCTTATCCTCTCGTGGATTATCGATGGGAAGAGTTTTAAGACTTGGCTCATAAGACTTTGTGCGATATTCTGTGCATTTTTTAGCCATTGCCTTCTTAGGGAGAGTGACAAAAGTAGATTTTAACCACTCTTTTGGTAAGACACCAGTGCTGTAGATGGAGTTAAAAAGATTCGTTAAAGCATCCATGAGGTGTAGTTCGATGAACTATAGAATCTCCACCTGTATTTGGTCTGGCTCAGTAGGTACTGCACGATATTATGACGTATATTTTTTTTAGTTTGCTTACCCTAAGATTGGGATGAGATTGAGAGATGAAATAAATGGGGTAGTAAGTAATACCGGATGCGACTAAGGTCAACGATAAAGACATTAAACCGATTCGCTCATAACTTTGTAGAGTCTTTTTTACTTTGATCCCAGTTGCAATGTAGACAATTGAACGCCCAGCGTTTACATTGCGGCAACCCACTTAGCAACATCAATTTACTCGCAATATTGCGAAAGAAGGAGGAAAACAAAACATCATTTACCCATCCGAAGCCCGCTTCCTACATTAATAGAGACAAAAAAGCCCTCACTCTATAGGGCCGAGTCTAAGGAATTCCATTCATCTCAGAAAATGGAACATCGTCCTATTTTACTGGGCCATAAAAACGTTTTAGATTATAATATTCGGTGTCGGATTGCTCCACGAAAAGAAACCTTATGTCTCCGCTGAATAGGTTCATAATGACTGTGGGTCTTCACAATCACGCGCTTTACTTTTAAGGGGGGTATAATGTGTATTTTTTTGGAGGGAAAAGTAGCGGATAAAAAGTTTGGCAAGAAAAGAAAGTGATTCCCAAAAGTGGATTATGAAAGGAGTCATTATCGTGAAGGTCGTGAAAACTTAGGCTATCTTGCTTGGAGGGCGGGTAAAGATAATTTTTAAGTACGAACATGTGCCAAATCGGTCGAGGGGTTGCTGATATATCGAGTTTATAGTTCGGGGCGAACCACTAGTAGATACACACCAACTAACTATAAAAACCACCCCGGGCCATATCCGACCCAAAGGTCTCCAAGACGCTTGGAGCGTTTCAATTCTGAACCACTCAGGAGAATCTTTGCTTCAGATTAATTTTATCAATTTTGAACTCTATGTTAATTTTATCAATTTTGAACTCGATATGGTTCAGCGTGCTAAGTCTTCAACAAAAGAGGCCTTGACTGACAGCAAAAACTGTTTGAACGAACGTTTTATTTCAATTTGCTATTTTTCGGGATCCATTTACTTGTTTGCTGTTCGTTCTTCATCTAAGTATTTCCCTTTCTCATTTCAATTGCCACGAGCGTTTACGAGTAGGTACTTTTTTGTTTGCACATTGAATTACCACTGAAGGATCACGGTTTTTATTATTAAACGGTTTTATTTAGCTCACCCCGTTTGTTTTATTTATTCTTGGGTCAAATTTAGTAATTCAAATTTCACCCTCTTCCTGTCAACCGATTAATCTGAAATTTTGTATACACTTTGGATTTTGGTGACAATACAATTATGTTTATTCATTATCATTATAAATTCAAGATGGCCGCCGCTACAAAATGGCGGATAATTTATTTTTTATTAATCCCATCAATATGGGTATCAAATGAAAGGGCTCAGCAAGCAGAATACAATATACTATAAAAAATTGAAATACAAGATGGCGGCCGCTACAAAATGGCGGATAACGTAGGTTTTATCGATCCCATCAATATGGGTATCAAATGAAAGTGCTCAACCAGTATAATACAATGTACTATATGAATTAAACAGAATGCGAAATAAAAACTAAAAACTAGAAAATAAAATTAGGTAAAAAAACTTTTTAAGTTAAACGGTTTTATGTTAAACATACATTGCAATGTTTAAGATAAATGTACTAAAAACCAAAAAATAATAAAATAGATACAGTCGTGGGAATTATAAACATATGCATAGACTAGACTAAAATAAAACCGTGGGGCACGTCAACTGCCTAATTATAGTGTAACATTACAAAAAAAACATTTTAATCAACGATTGTAGACAATTGACGTGCCCCACGGTTTTATTTTAGTCTAGTCTATGCATATGTTTATAATTCCCACGACTGTATCTATTTTATTATTTTTTGGTTTTTAGTACATTTATCTTAAACATTGCAATGTATGTTTAACATAAAACCGTTTAACTTAAAAAGTTTTTTTACCTAATTTTTTCAAAATTAAGACACATCGTGAGAAAACTGGCGCATCTGCAAAGTCTACAAAGGCTGACTTGGTTAGCCAACTAACTCTGAGTTAATCTGACATCTTTATACAATTATTGACGTTAACTCAGAGTTAACTGGCTAACCCTGGTTGACGCAAGTGGACCTAAGGGTGGCAATTTGTCAATGTGCATTTGTCAATTAATATTTTTTTCTTCAGCTCAAGCTCGAGCTCAAGTAGGTGAGAAAACAGAAAACAAAAATGCTAATGTCAAGCCTTGGCTAATGTTAAGCTTGAGTAGCTGTCAGCATAGCTTGAGCTTGACATTGACATTAGCCAAGATCTCAAGTCGGTGATTTTGTTTTCTGAGTTCACCTACTTGAGCTCGAGCTTGAGATGGCGACTATTAATACCACCCTAAGTCTTCATCTGGTAATGCATCGATGTCGATGAGATCGTGGGAAAAAACAAGTACCTATTGGTAATTTAAAGCCTAATGTTTTTCCGGTGGGTAAGCTAAATAAAACATCAAATTTTATCCAGCTGTTTCAGCAAGTAAAAGCAGTAACAAAAATCGATTCAAATATTCGCGATTATAATCATTGGCCAAGTACAGCTAGTGCACTATAATTATTCACACGGAATGAGTTGTTTTTGACCCCCCTGTATATTATTATAGTGTGTTGTGATGATTACTGTTGAAAAAAACTTCCCGGGAAAAAGGTGAACCAAAACTATATTCATTTGTATCACTAACCCTTACTTACTTATCTTACTTAATAGTTATTTGTTATGCAAGAATGCAACATTATTTGCGTCTCGAGCTTCTGAATACATCGCTACGCTCAGGTTTCTTTTTTTGAACCACTCGCTACGCTCGTGGCTCAATTTTAGAAACCTTCGCTAGCTCGGTATTCAATACAAGCACTCGCCGCAAACAATAATTTTGCATTCTTGCATAACAAATAACTATTAATCGAAATAATGTTATGATCGGAGTAAAATGCCGGATCGGAAAAGCAATCAAACGTGTTCGAGCAACAGTGCTACAAGTTGTTTTATTTTATTTATTCAGTCCGATTTTTGCAAACAACTCGGATGATGAAACCCTCATTTCATTCGCAAAAGTGTTTTTCCACCGAATCGCTGTAAATAATTCATTCTAAGGGTGGGAGACTGATAAAAGATAGGTAAAATGTATGGATCGATTGTACGTAGGTACAAATAAAAGCCACCACTGTGTATTAGGCAGCTTGGCTTACGCATTAAAGACACGCTGAAACAGTAGTTTTAAAGCTGCAATTCCATTTTTTTTTTAAAACAATTCCTACAATATAATGTCGATTGGCGATACATCTTTGTATGGATAAGTGAGTATTATCGCGCATTTTAGACGGGTGACATATAAAAGTAAAAAAAAATACCTCTGACATTTTAGCTTCAAATAAGCATCTCTTATAAACCGATTATGATAAAACTTATCTATGAACACTTGCTAGAAAACCTGCTTTTAAATAAAAAAAGACACGTCCAAATTGGTTCACCGGTTTAAGAGCTACGCTGCCACAGAGAAACACATAATATATTATTATTATCATAGCAGCTGTCAAACTTATAACACCCCACTTGTTTAGTTGGGGGTTAAAATATATTCAGCTTTAAAATTACTAAAATTCCACCGTTTTATATTAAACCTCTTGTGGCCTTCTGTTCTTTAATTAGAGGTTAAGCTAAAACGAGGAGAAAATGAATAAGTGTAGACCCTTAATTAAGATTTAATGGAAAGGTTGTAGTGTTAAATATTAAGGACGTACTCTATGGAAAAGGTAAATTGTTGCTTGCACAAAAATAAAGAGGACGTACATTTTAAGGTGAGGTACGAATCGAGGTTAGCTATCAAGAAGGAATTTTGCACGAAGGATCATCGATATTATACTCATAATAAGTTGCACCGCAGCATGGCGGTTACGAAATTCTGCGCGTTTTCACTGTTTTTGTCACTTTTCATCAAGACTAACCCCTTTATAATAATACTAACTAGTGGTTCGCCCGAACTGTGAACTCGCGACCCCATATAAACTTAACAACCCGATATCTCGGCAACCCCTCGACCGATTTGGCTCATGTTCGAATATAAATTCTTTTAATTTGGTAGGTGGGTTAATGAACCCGCCTACCAAATTTTATAACGATCCGACCAAATTTACTCAAGTTATCGTCGAACGAACATTCATACATACAAACATACATACAAACATACATACATACAAACATACATACAAACGCCGGATTGTTCCAGTAGACTCGGAGAACTTCGCTCGCTTCGCTCGCTCGTTCAATATACTATTAAAACGTACAGGCGTTTCCAATGCGAAGATATGCCCAAAAAAAGAGTTTTCAAGAGATGACTTCAAAAATTTTAATCATCGAGAAAACTTTCACCAATCTTGTTATCCTTTATAACAGTACTTGATAAGACCTTCTTGTTTCCATTGGCAAAATGTCATATTTGTAGCATTTCGTAAAAGCTGAGAAGTTCAGTAAGAAATCGACGAAAATATTAGTTTCACGCGAAAATCTCCAATCCGTAATGGGCACGCGTGGTGAATTTGCCCGAACACTCTCTCCAAGAGAAACCCTGTTAGAGACCGCATTAGCCCTGAGAAATGACCTAACGAAAATGGTTCCTCTGTGGGCGGAGCCTACAAAATGGTTCCTCTCACGATTTAGTAGTTCGACAGACATGACCGAGAAAACGTCAATTTTGACAAATTTTGTCGTGAATAATAAACTATAGAAAATGACTTCATGTGCCGTAAAATGATGCAAAAGCCGTGCTGATGTGCACCACAAAGCAGTGGGTATCGGTTACCATACGGAAGTAATGTCTTGTAGCGTTTTTATTCACAACTTTTAATAAACCCAAATAAAAATATGAAACTAACTTCTTCCCGTGGCTTTGCTTGAGGTCTTCGCCGTCTTAGTATGTTTTAACATGATAAATTCATCAGTGCGATTATCTTGGACTCATAAAACGGAACTATAAAACTTTTACCCTCGGCTTTGCTTGCCGCCATTTCTTTTTTTTTTCGGAGATAATGTTGTATTGTTCGATTTTTACTTTCTTAGACTTCCTAAAGGTCCTGCACGAAAACGGCGATGGGTAGAAGCAATCCGTCTGGAACGGAATGAACAGCATTGGATTCCGAGCAGACTTTCTTTTTTGTTGTATCATTATCATCATCAGCCCTTTAACACCCACTGCTGAGTAAAGGCCTCTTCATGCTTACGCCAACTCTCACGATCCTGTGCCAGGCGCAACTACGGTTTTCCGAGTGTAAAGTCTAAAGAGTTGGGCTATGTCGTCGGATCATCTGGCTGGTGGTCTGCCAACCGATCTCATCCCCTTGGGGTCACCATTCCGCAATGAACTTTGTCCATCTGCCATCGGTACGTCTCGCCAGGTGTCTTGCCCACTTGTGATATTAATAATCAAATAAACATTAGACAATATTAGGTACCTATATGTATAACCGCAGATTTATTCGAAAACAGACAAACATACAGATTTTCTGTTTATATATATAGAAACTTTTACAGTTCACGATGACAGATTATCAAATATAATCTGTGCAAAGCTTTTGACCTCTGCAGCATGGCATGACGCTGTCACTGTGAAAAGCCCAATGACATCAATGGCGCGTAAACAATTAACCAATCAAGGAGTTTCCTATTTTCTTATTGGTTTAAAATATTTTTGACAACGCAACCTGCGCGCGTAGATGCATGTGCCGTGTTAGAGGATGGTTTTTTCTTGAAGAAGTTGTTCCATGTTATCCAGTTCGCTGCCTGTAGACAGCTTATCTACATCTAACTTACTTTTCACATTTTACGCGGTAGTTTCCGACTGACATCCAACGCCGTTATTTATTTTAAAGATTTGCTTGCGTAAAATACTTTTGAACGTCCCAATTTTTATTTGCTATCGAATTCGATTGAACCCTAGACAAGGATAATTCTCTTGGAAAAGAAGCACTGTAAATACACTTCAAAGTAATGTTTAATATCAATAAAAAATTCAGTCATTATTTTCCCAGTTGAAGCAGTCAAAGGCCGTAGTTCCGAAACCAGGACACTTGCCAAGCCGGGACTTTGGCGAGTCTATTTCAAATTGAGGGTAATGAATTAATAAACTTTGCTCTAGAATTCTCGATTCTAGCGCCTAGAGATATTATTGATTCGTCCTCATTCATTTTTTTCGCACAACTGCCCTTCTTCTAGTTAATAGTCTATTACTGTTAAAATTAAATTAAATATTGTATGAAATCGCCAAAATGACGTTTCGCTTTCACATAGTTTGTAATGATTTATTAATAATCATTTCTGTGTTTTACACGGATGGAATATTATTTGCGTTTCGTGCTTCTGAATACGCTTCGCTTTGCTCGTGGCCAAAATTTTTGAAACCTTCGCTAGCTACAAGCACTCGCTGCAAAAATTTTGCATCCTAACAAATATGTAACTATTAAAATCAAAGGCTATTTCGTACAGTAAAAACATAGTGAATATTGCACCATTGTAAATCGTAGTCGATACTCATCGTAGTAGAGGGGCATAACGCCGAGAAAGAAGACCATTTGGAGATTTTAAATCTCGAAGTGAATAGGTACCTACTTTGAAGTTTTATTACCAAGAAGATAAACGAAAAAAAATCTGCTGTTTCATACATTTGGCGCAATATCAAGTCGACCTTTTGTATTTTATTTATTTTATAACAGCAGTACAATGGAGTGTTACATTTAAAGCTTAAATACATACGTTGTGATAATTAATTGTACAACCAGCATCGTATGGAACAGCTGATATTTTTTTCGCTCCATTATTTTAGCCACCTAGTGTAACTTGTTTGTATTGATCAGTAGACAGCCTACTTAAAGTTCCGCCATCGACTTAGAGTGCACCCTGTAGATGGGTGAAGAGACCACTCGGTGCTGCAGTGTATGAGACACTATTTTAGATGGAGTAGGCTTGCCCAGCAGCTATACCTACCATCCTGACAGCTTAGTCGGCCAAGCCCACAGGAAAGACAAGTCAATACGTGTGGAGCCGCTGGTTCAATCGTCAAGCCATTTCAGAGGTCTTTGGGCGGCCCAAAATCTCTCATGTGTGACTACTACCTCATACTATTACCTACCAACTTACAATTTTACCACAAAAATCCGTCTTGTAACTGGTTGAATTAGAACCAAAAAGAGTCATGTTTAAACCAGGGTAAAATGTAAAACTAGGAAGCAGTAAAAATGTCTCGTTAATGTATGCAGGGAGCCATACTAATATTTCGTCAGACGCCGTATGCCATTGGCTGTTAACCTACCTTGACAATCCCCAGTGGCTGCCAAGTTTTCTTGGACGAAACTAGGTAGAGGGTAAGCAGGTATTTTCTTTTTATTTTCGTTACCTAAGAACTTTTTTCTAGGAGAACCTTCCCATATGGTCCCATAAATAGTGAAGAACTGATAAAGAACTTCAGAGATGGAGAATGGAACTCCTCAACGGACAGTAGCAAAACACTCAAGATCAGTGCAAAAAAAAATAATATTTCCAAGAGTACGCCCTCTTTTTTTGCATTCGGTTAAAAACATGAAGAGTGAAGCAAGTGGACAGATTAACGCTGAAGAAGAAAAAGACGCTGTCTCACGAAAGTATAAGGCCCATTTATAGGCACAACTAACACCGCCAATGAAAAAAAAAAATCTTCTTTTTGAATGCGTTTTTTGTAAAAAATTAAGCGTAAAATTTTTAGAACCTCAGGTTTAGATTCCAGATCCTAGAACCTAATAATAAAACCCGCCTTCACCAAAAGTGGACATTTTTGGCGGCGGCGGGATTTATTCGGCCATTTTCGGCGGAAAATTCAGTTCCAATAGTTTCACTTTCGGTAATTTGCCCACTAACGGATTTTTTCGGTCTACGTAACAACATGGTTGCGAGCACTCGCATAGCAAGTACTTAATAAAAGTTACATACAATCAAGAACAATCGTTTCCTTCAAGTCCATTAAGAACAAGTCTACCAATCGCGATTCGACCCGTTTCGAATATAATAATGTTTAAATATCGCGAATCATTAAAAGTGAAGAAAAGTCTATCAAGATCAAGAGCTATATCAAGACAGCTAACTATAAGTTGTACGCATCTATCAAGAGCGTAGAGGAACATTCAAAGATCCTGCTCCTAAAGATAATACCCAGTTCTTCTCCCAAACTACAGCGTAGCGCGCGTTTGTAAAGACTTTCAACAACTTCGCGAGGCGCTTTTTAATCACGTCCCTCGCAAACGAGGCTGTTTCCTAAAGTCTTTGATTCCGCAGCGTTACTGTACAGCTTCGCTTTGGAGAATGCGGACTTGTCAAAAGATGTAAAAATTACAAAAATACAGATCCGGGGGGGTACCTAATTCTCTAACTTATGAATCTATCGCGATCACTTTCAAATTGACGTTTGAAGGGTGCCGACGAACTTCAGACTGTATTTATTTGACACGAACTGTCATTAAAAGCGATTGGGATGAGGATAGGGATAACTAGTCAATTTTGAAGGATATTGAGTGAAGAAAATAGCAAAATCATTCACTCAACATCATTCAATTTGTATGGCATTTTGACTCATCTGTTCTGTTGGAGATAGTGATTTAAAACTTAGACAATTCCATTCTCAAGTCCAGAGATGGGCGGTGGGTATATACCCAATCTACCCATTTGGGTATTTACCGGGTACATTGGGTATATACCCGGTAAATACCCGTATGCACCCATTTGCTGGGTATATACAATTTGTGACTTAAAATTAACAACAAAGTATGCCAATCAGTTCTAAACCATGTTCCCTACGCAAAGTACGTCTTAGTGATTTTTCGTTGAACGCATATTTACAAAGTTATGCATGTTTTTGTGATTTCTTTGTATGAAAACGAATATTTATAAGGACATTTGTCTTATCTTTTTATAGAATTAACAACCGGTATATTTAAAAAGTACTTTGTCATACTTTGTTTGACTAATATAATAGTTTTTAATATGAATTTAACAATAACTATTATTGATTAGGAACCAAGTGTCAAAAATTGATATTTACATTGAAACGTTAGACAATACACTGATGAAGTCAGGTCATTTCGCTCTAATTAAAATGCGAAGATGGGTTAAGTGTTGCAAATAACAAAAATTTATAATCATAAAGTATGGTTTTATGTTTGTTCTCTCCGAACAAAGAATAACTAAAACTTATTAAATTCGTTTATTTTATTGTGCAAATGGCATTGTGCTCAAAATGCTATACGGTGAAATGTAAGCCGTCCAGCCACCTCATTACGTCCGAGTCGGCCTCATCTACACCGCCGCCTTGGATGGCGAACAGCGGGTAGTCGTAGTTGATATGGAACATCGTCTGAACCCGCCTGCACACGCAACTCGGGTCCGACCCACAGTTACATTTTGTGTATTTAGCTCCGCACACCTTCCCCGTAAGACCCGGAATCTATTTATTTGAGTCCAGTGCTTTCTGGGAAGATGGAAACCTCGCACACGGATATCTGGCTCGGACTCGAGATGCTTGTTAGGCAGGTCCACAGATGTCCATCAATCCCGCCATTTCTCCATCAGCGTTCTGTCGTCCTGCAAGAGTTCATGGGCCTGCATGGCATGGCAAGATGGTTGCAATTCTCTGATGCAACCCCGGTTCGGTCAAAATCCCACCAAAATTGAGGGTTGCTTTGACCAAGTGCTTGTAGTAACTTCTAACATCGAAGCAGGATTCCAAAAGAAACTCAAAACAGTGGCGGTATTCGTGGATCTCAGCTCAGCATTTGAAACTCTCTGGAACATGTCTGGAAACAGGGACAGTCAGGGACTACCCTACGAGCTCGTAATTTTTTTAAATGCAATGCAGGTATTGTCTTTATGACGCCCTTCACGCCCTCCTTTCAAACGCCAAACTCTGAACAAAAGTGTTACGCAGGGCTTAGTCCTGGCGCCTACGCTTATCAACGTCTACGTCAGTTACATATCAAAAGTCTCCGGGCGATCATTTATGTAGGCGACGACATTGCCATCACAGCACGAGCTTCGACACTGGACAAAGCGACAACACTGGTTCAGGAAGCCGTTGCAAAGTTTGAGCGCTATTTCATCGACTGAAGACTTAAACCTAACCCATGTAAAACTGTGAGGTGCTCCTTTTACCTCAACAATAGGCAAGCTAGAAAGTGAAGGTGTTAAACGCAGTTTCTGCAATGAAGCACGACCCTAACCCAGGCTATCTTGGTGTAACTCTAGGCAGAACTTCCACTTTTAAAGCCCCCTCAAGAAAGTAAAGAAAATGGTATCAAACAGTTGCAACCTGATACGGAAACTGGCAGCGATAACATGGGGCTGCAAAGCGGATACACTGCGCATATCAACACTAGCCCTTGTCCATAGTGCGGCCCGAGCCAGTGTAGGCCGGCCATCATACTGACCTGGTTGACGTTGAACTGAACAGCGCCATTAGGAACATAATATCCGGAACCGTCAAACCCACAAACACCAATTGGCTTCCCGTCATTTCCTACATATCCCCGTCACGTCTGTGGAGATAATAAATGATCAGAATTGAGTATGATAAGATCAACAATATGCCGCACCTGTCACTAGTACCTTATCTTCAGGCAACCCGTAGTGATCTTCGCCTACCATCAGAGAGATCTTTTGCCATGCCATGCAGGCCCACGAACTCTTGCAGGACGACAGAACGCTGATAGAGAAATGGCGGGATCAGTGGACATCTGTGGACCTGCCTAACAAGCATCTCGAGTCCGAGCCAGATATCCGTGTGCCAGGTTTCCATCTTCCCAGAAAGCACTGGACTCAAATAAATAGATTCCGGGTCTTACGGGGAAGGTGTGCGGAGCTAAATATACAAAATGTAACTGTGGGTCGGACCCGAGTTGCGTATGCGGGCGGGTTCAGACGATGTCATGTCTCACATCAACTACGACTAGCCGCTGTTCGCCATCCAAGGCGGCGGTGTCGATGAGGCCGACTCGGACGTAATGAGGTGGCTGGACGACTTACATTTCACCTTATAGCATTTTGAACACAATGCCATTTGCAAAATAAAATAGATATCATAAACAAATTTAATAAATTTTTGTTATTCTTTGTTCGGGAAGAACAAACATAAAACCATACTTTATGATTATAATTTTTTGTTATTTGCAACACTTAACCCGTCTTGGCATTTTAATTAGACCGAAATGACCTGACTTCATCAGTGTATTGTCTACCGTTTCAATGTAAATAAAAATTTTTGACACTTGGTTCCTAATCAATAATAATTATTGTTAAATTCATATTAAAAAAAAAATTATTAGTCATACAAAGTATGACAAAGTACTTTTTAAACATACCGGTTGTTAATTGTATAAAAATATAAGACATA
This sequence comes from Zelleria hepariella, assembly GCA_949319315.1. Classification (NCBI taxonomy): domain Eukaryota; kingdom Metazoa; phylum Arthropoda; class Insecta; order Lepidoptera; family Yponomeutidae; genus Zelleria; species Zelleria hepariella. Next base: position 18,263,781 of record OX439382.1, read on the forward strand.
TGTCCTTATGAATATTCGTTTTCATACAAATAAATCACAAAAACATGCATAACTTCGTAAATATGCGTTTAACGAAAAATCACTAAGACGTACTTTGCGTAGGAGACATGGTTTAGAACTGATTGGCATACTTTGTTTTTCATTTTAATAATTTTCATTATACCTGAAATCACAAATTGAATGTACCCAGCTAGGGCGTGCAGAACCGGTTCCGGTTCCAGATTTTTGATACCCGGTTCTGGGAGCAGTCGGAACCGGGTAACCCGGTTCTACCCGGTTCCGACCGATAAAACTGTAAGTTTCCTAATAACAAATAAATCACTGAAAAACTGAAAGGATAGGCTGGAAATGACATTATTAACAGGTATGAAATAAAAACTGGCATTGTTATCATGAAATCACAGGAATAATAAAGGAACTCCAAAAATATAATTATCTTATACAAAATCAGACTACACAGTCAGGATCAATAACTAACCACGTCTAAGCTCCTGTCACTTAGCGAGCTGCGTAAACGATTACAAATTTAGGCTGCTGAGGAGAATATCCTTTCAGGCACCACACTTTGTTAGCGGCATAGCTCCTAAATACGTATATGCTCATAGGAATGGGGACTCAAGAAAGGCGGGCAGTACCTTAGGTTTAAGGACGTGCAGAAACGCCACATGAAAAGCTGTGAAATCGACCATTTGACATGGGAAGAGCAGTCTGAAGACCGAGCCGTGTGGCGGCATACAGTCAAATAAAAAAAAAGTAAAAGTAAGTGAAACCGTTAAATCCATATACAAATCAAACATCTCCGAGTTTGCGGCCAAACGTGGAGCTGCTCTTGATGCCAGACGTGATGAACTCAGATGTAGACCGCCAGCGGCCATACAGTATAAATACTCCAATGGAATTTTAACGTGTAGGTGCAACCGCAAGGAGGGATTGAACGGGATGTTGAAAGGCGTATCAAAAAAGCTAGGCGAGCCTTTGCCCAACTAAAGGACATCTGGAAAAGTCCTAGCATTCTTGGAACCAAGAACCCTGCGAGACATCGACAATATTCATCAGTTCAAGCGCGATTTATTTAAACTGTTGTTATCTAAAAACTATTACAAAGTTACAGAATTTTTGGAGGAATATGCATTTTAGGTTAAGGTTTTCCATACTTAAAATTACTCTTGCTACACCTAATTGGTAAAATTACATTGATACACTTACTTACATAAGAACACCTTTGTTAAACCACATGTAATTTATGGCAAATAAATAAAATTGAAATTGAAATTGAAGATCCGCTTATTCAATTCCAACGTGAAAACGGCGCTACTGAACAGCTGCGAAACCCGGAAGGTCGGAAAAGCTGTATCACACAAAAGATCTAGGTCTTCGTCAACAACTGTCTAAGAAGCATCTTACGAAGATACTGGCCCAACAACTGGCACCATCTCAAATGCCGAACTGTGGCAGATCACCAAACAAAAACCCGTATCCCAAGACATCAGGAACCGCAAATGGCGTTGGCTGGGTTAAACCCTGCGTAGACCCGATCACCACATCCCGAAAGTGGCTGTCGACTGGAAACCCGCCGGAGGCTCACGACGACCCGGAAGAACGTCCCAGGGGAAAAGATTCTCTCTGAGACGAAAGAGAAGGGATCAACTTGGCCAGAGCTACCCTCCCTAGCTATGAAAAGAGACAAATGGAAAGCCCTTGTGTCAGCCCCAGACTCCACGGAGGAGTAAAAGGATAAAAGAAGAAGAGGGTGAAACCGCCCTTTTACAGCCAAGATAGGCTACATAAGTCACATGACGGCAAATGACCGACGCCTTCCCCAGCCGCAACAGTCACCGTGACCGAATCCGGTCGGATGGAATCATCATCAAATAGTAGGTAATACCTACATATGCTAGCGAAAGGTTGCTACAACAACTTCCACCATTTTCAAACTTCACCATTTCTATACTGATTGATGTCTACGTCTACGTGGTCTCGAACTTAAGGCCGTCGAGGCTGGGACAAGAATAACATCGTTTTTGCCTACATTTCCCACCTCATCTGTGCTGATAACTTCATAATTTTCGTTCCTTGACAAGTGCTGTACGAGGTTGACAGTACCCCTGCACTTATCATCGGAATTGGGAAGGCAAAGTTTTTTGTTCGAAAGTCCGTTATTGGCTTAATTTTATCTTTAGACAATATTGAGAAACTAATTTCAATATTTTTTATTTTGGTTCAGTAGTTTGGATTTTACAACGTTTCAAAGATACGGTTTTATGACCTTCACGCGACGGTCTGCATACTGTTGGCATAAAATAGGAACAAAACATTTTAGCGCATAAAAACAAAACTACTGGACCAAAATAAAAAATATTTAAATTAGTTTCTTAATATTGTCTAAAGATAAGTTTAAGCCAATAACGGACTTTCGAACAAAAAACTTTGCCTACCCAATTGGGCCGAGGAAATACAGCTATTATTGCGGAATTAAGTAACTTTTTAGATTTTTATAAAGAACCGGGGGAACCGGGTATACTTTTTCGGAACCGGTTCTGCGGATACCTCGTCAGAACCGGGTATACCCGGGTATTTCGGAACCGGGTAGAACCGGGTGCATGCCCTATACCCAGCAAATGGGTGCATACGGGTATTTACCGGGTACATATCGGGTAAATACCCACAGGTGGGTATATACCCGGGTACGTGCCCATCTCTGCTCAAGTCGCAAACTGGTCAAACTTGAAATGATCGTTAAACTAATCAAAAGTTGCGTGTACTTTTATAAACTTTTATAAACTAGACCTACAATGTAATTTGCCTAGTCCGAATAGTTTACAAATTGCAAATAATCACTACAGAGACTTCTTTCAAGTCGTTTCAGATAGCTTTGGAAAAGTGTTTAAGCTGAAAAAAGTAGGCACAGGTAATAATACAGGATTTAGTGAGTGGGCAACAAAGGGCATTCGAAATAGTAGGAATACACTTTATTCACTATATGAGAAGAAAACTCACACATACGATCCCCGTTTTCTAGAATATGTAAAAAAAATATCAAAAAATATTTAGGGCAGTCTGCTAAATCTAAATGCGCACACATAAAGAACACTATAGACAAATCAGCAAATAAATCTAAAACAATTTGGACTATTATAAATAGGGAAACAGGTAAAACTAAAACAGGCGAGTGCGAATTTTCACTGAATATCAATAATAAGGTAATAACATCAAATGAAGATATAGCCACGGCATTCGAAAAGTTTTTTACAAATATTCCATTAGAAACAACAGCTCATCTAGCCTCGTCTCCGGATCTTGCAGCTAATATATTAAGAGAAAATGTTCGACCTTGTGATCTAAAATTCTCATTTTCTCACAAAAATCCCCAAATAGTAGTAAAAACATTTAAATTGTTGAACCTAAAAAAACTGAAGATTTATGGGGTTTTTGTAAAATTGTCAGCTCAGTAATACATGTGTTAGTACCACACTTAGCTAGTATTTTCAACAAATGTATAAAAGGTCTATTTCCGGACCTCATGAAATATAGTAGGCTTGTACCATTATTTAAAAATGGCGATAGGCAAGATCCTACAAATTTTAGACCAGTTTCAGTCCTACCAGTATTAAGTAAAATATTTGAGAAAGTCGTGCTCGCTCAGCTACTATCATACTTTGATAAACATAAACTTCTCCACGACCAACAGTTTGGTTTCACAAAAGGACGCTCAACGACGGATGCGGGAGTGATGTTAGTTAGGCACATTTATAGCGCATGGGGGGAAAAGAAAGATGCTATAGGCGTATTCTGTGACCTTTCAAAGGCATTTGACTGTGTAGACCATGAAACACTTCTCATTAAATTTAAATACTTAGGGGTAAAGGGGAAAGACTTAAAACTAATGAGATCATACTTGGAAGGGAGGGTTCAAAAAGCTGGCATAAATCGTACACAGTCTGCAGGTTCGCAGGTGAAGATAGGAGTTCCGCAAGGATCCATCTTAGGACCGTTTCTATTCCTTATTTACATTAATGATCTGCCACATATGGTGGAGAACATGTCTGAGATAGTACTATTTGCTGATGACACATGACTTATTTTTAAAATAAGGAGACAAGAAGATGACCTAAGTGATGCAAATACTGCTCTCTCACGTGTATTAGATTGGTTCACAGCCAATAATTTACTGTTAAATTCTAAAAAAACAAAATGTATAAAGTTTACCTTACCGAATGTGATACAGGTAGAAAACAATATTATACTAGGAAAAGATAAATTAGAGCTGGTAGAAGAAACTGTTTTTCTAGGCATCACTATTGATGCAAAGCTTCAATGGGGCCCTCATATTGTGAAATTATCTCATAGGCTCAGTTCTGCAGCTTATGCTGTAAAAAGAATCAGGGAATTGACTGACGTCGCAACTGCTAGGCTTGTCTACTTTAGTTACTTCCATAGTATTATGTCATATGGCTTACTACTATGGGGTCGGGCAGCAGATATTGAGAGCATCTTCATCTTGCAGAAGAGAGCCATCCGATTTATCTATAGACTAGGTAGTAGAGTGTCGTTAAGAGAACTTTTCAAAGAAATTGACATCCTGACAGTTGCAAGTCAATACATCTACGCCAACATTGTTTATGCTAAGAAACATATTGCAGAGTTCGATACATTAGGTAGCCATCATAATATAAATACTAGGAATAAGCACAAGCCTACAATTCCAACTCTTAGGCTTAAGAAGGCTAGAAGCTCATTTCTCGGCAACTGTATACGCTTCTATAATAAGATCCCAACAGATATCCTAAGTTTACCAGAGGCCCGATTAAAAAAATGTGTAAGGCACACCCTGTGCCAAAAGGCCTATTACAGAATAGATGATTATCTAAATGACAAAGAAGTCTGGCACTAAACCAGTTCAGCGCACGATCACCACACTTACCAATGTGTTATTTTTTAAGTACCTACCTGCATTACAAAATGTATTATTTTTTTAAGAACGAGATCCTTGGTGTTTCTTTACCATGCTTCTTCTCCAATAACGATCAGAGCTAGTGAAGCTGGAGAAAAAAAAGTAGCTAGATACTTAGTATTAGATAGTAATAAGTATCTGATTTATATAAATTGTTTACTTTAGATAATATTTTGACGTTCAATGTAAATAATTTATTTATGGCATATTGAATAAAACATTTGAATCTGAATCTGAATCTTTACTATACACCAAATGTGAAAAAATTTAGGTACTGTTCCATACTAAAATATACTACGGAGAGAGCTGAGCGCTGTTTTTTTTTTTAGTTTTGAAGTTGGTCCTGTAGTAAAAGTTGTTGGTCTTAATGAGTTTAACGACCCCTTAACGACGACGACCGACCTGAAAGGACCTTTTTGTATCACGCTGTATACAACATTTTGGGTGTTCCAATTGACAGTTTATGGCGCAATTTTTTGTCTCCGAGTATGTTGTAATGCCGAGCAACATACCACCAAATACCGCTACCAATAGATTTCTTTTTTACAAGGTGAATATGGAAAATGAAGAAAGTGGACGGTGGGCTAGAGAAGAAATAAAAAATAACTGCTTTTTGAATATTTTTTTACAGCTCCCATGGTTTTTGAGCTGCCACCGGTATTGCGAACAAACGACTTTAAGAACAATGCTCGAGTCCAAGCGGGTATTGGTTGAAAATTTAATTATTTTTAGGTCTGTTTTTAATTGAAATCATAGCCATTCCGCTGAGGTCGTGCTAGAAATGTAACGGATTCTGTTACCAATTATTTCAGTTAAAATTGCTCTAATTATTCTTAATTTAAACTATGTTAATTTAACGGCAGGAGAGGAACTGAAGTTGATTATCCGATGACAGCTTTTTAAAGGTTTAAAAAAATGTTAGGCCGTGTGCCTGTTGACGCGAAATTTTTAGGTCTAAGTCATGTAGGCGCCTCATCTGTAGGAAGTTTGCACTATCTCCACATTTAAGATGAAATACGTCTCACAACTAGCGCCGCCTATGAAAAAAAAAACATATCTTTTTTTTGGATGCCATTTTCACAAAAACGCTCCTGCGATTTCTCATCGCGAGTCTTAACTATTTTTAAGACCTAAGGATTGGATTCCAGATCCTAGAACTTAAGAATGCAATCGATTCTCGCCAAAAGTGGCCACTTTTGGCGAGAATCAATTGCATTCATAGGAAATCCAATCCTGGAATCCAAACCTTAGGTCCCAAAAATAGTTAAGCCTCGCGTTGAGAAATCGCAGGAGCGTTTTTTGCTAAAAACGCATCCAAAAAAAAGATATGATTTTTTTCCCATTGGCGGCGCTAGTTGTGAGACGCATGGCGTCTTAAGTAGCATTTGAAAAGGGTACGAATTACTAAACTCTCAAGGGAACCATACATCAAAACAAAAGCCACAAAGTGTCAGTTGTCAAGCACATTGATACGGCCCATAAAGTGGCGTATCAAAAATATCGCCTTTGTTATGCTAATGCTCTGTTTCGTACGCGGAAGAAAACCGTGAAAGTGTGTAAAGAGCGGGGGAATTTTCCCGCTGCGTTACGTAACGCAGGAGACAATGTGCCCTTCAATAACCGGGCGAAAGGGACGTGCCTAAATTGTGTGTTACAGAAAGTTTGCTTTATCAATCTACGGGTTACAATCGACATTGACAGCGAAACTCTATGTTTTTGTCCCCAGAACCAAAGTTGTTTGTTAAACAAGTGAGCGAAGCGAGAAAAGTTCTAGGAAACTACTTGAATAATCCGGCGTTTGTATGTATGTTTGTTACATACAAACATGTTCGTTCGACGACAGTATATGTAGTTTAGGTTCGAACTTGAGTCAAATCGGTCGAGGGGTTGCGGTTGCGAGTTCATAGTTCGGAGCGAACTACTAGTATTGATATTAAATTTTACCTAAAATGTAGATTTTATTGTAAAAAGTGGTGACCAGCGACCACAGTGATAGGTTGTTACAAGCTTGTGTTACATGGAGTATTTTTATTAAATGAGCTTCACCCAGTTTTTCGAAGTGTATCTGTCACCGGAAGATAACAAGATCCGCAAATTTATAAATTTACTAGGAAATTTATAAACTTTCGTAGGATTCTAAACGAGAGATAAATTATGTTATTCAAGAATAAGTACAACCTAGTACAAATAATTTATTATTGTAACAATTTTAGAAGGCCGCTTTGCCAAGTACCTAATAGGGAAAAGCTTTAGGTTTTTACGCATCTCCATTATATTCTGGGCCACCTTTAGTCATGCTCATGCAAAGTTATCATTCGCAAAGTAAATTTCTACGCTCTTAAATCCGGCTGAGTTGCTACTGTCGAGTAGACTTTTTGCGCCATATTATTCTGAGGACGTGCAGAGAATATGAATATCTTAATATAAGCTGGAAGGAAAGGGAGTGAGTAACGACTTCACTGTACAGCAACGGCTATTTGTAAGGAGTGAAACGATCTATGTTTTGTGTTCCATGAGCATCTCAAGAGGAGTGGGGGTTAGTTTGGTGCGAGCTCGGAGATTCTTGGTTCGATATCCAGCTTCCTATTACCCACTTGTATGAGATAGTGGCCACCACTGGTGTCAGAGTTTTTAGGCCGCCCAAAGGCCTCTGATTGGCTTAACGATTGTTATTTATCATCAACAACCGGGACCAACGGTCTAACGTGCCTTCCGAAGCACGGAACCTCTCAGATATTACTGCCACTAGCGGTCACCGATCCATGGACTGACTGCGCCCAATGTTGCCTAACTTTTCCAATCGATTAAGAATGGCTATAATCCGCGCGGAATCAGAATGGGATGCGACCTTTTGGAACTGAGACGCGCGCAGTAAGCAAACTCACGTCGATGCAACCTTGTCAAAGTAAAATACAGTATGTTTTCGATTGACTTTGACAAGGTTCCATCCCTGCATTCTCATCACGCACGCATTATAGTCGAGCTAAGTCTGTGAGCGCTTTATATGGCGACGTAAACCTCGTGTACCTACGCAGTTAGCTCGTACAATCACCATTTTCTCACTACACGCCGCTCATTTCTGGGATGCCTCTAGCGGTGCAATAAGTTCGCCTTACTCAGTAGACAAATTAACAGTCATGCCTTTCTGCCACACAGCAATAACGTGTGACAGAGGAAGTTAAAAGTCCAATAAAATCTGACACTCGAGACTAATGTGAGTTTTGCAACTGGTGCGTTCTTAGCCCCGGAGGGTAAACGACAGGTTCCGATCCATCCAATCTATCGATTCCTCTGCTTGTGTGCACGCCAATCAAACCGTTCATGCTATCAACATGAATGCGTCCCAATTTTATTTTGCCGCTCTCAGTTAATTTATTGGTATCGGCACTAACTGAAGATTAGTGCTGAGAGCACCTCAGCACATTGCTGAGTTAGAGCCTTTTGAATTATAATGAGAAAGTTCTTGTGACATCCATGCCTGCCACATCCAGCCTAAACTTTCTCAATTTGTTTCTTACTACAGGGTGCACTCTAAGTCGATAGCGGAACTTTAAGTAGGCTGTCTACTGATCACTACAAACAAATTGTACTAGGTGGCGAAAAAATATTAGCAAAAAAAATATCAGCTGTTCCATATAAAAGGTCAACTCAGTACTGCGCTAAATGTATGAAACAGCTGATATTTTTTTCGCTCCATTTTTTTCGCCACCGAGTACAAGTTGTTTGTAGTGATCAGTAGACAGCCTACTTAAAGTTCCGCTATCGACTTAGAGTGCACCCTGTAGTTTACTCTTTAACTAAAGAAACAAAATGGTGACTAGACGTAAATACATAATGATGACTCTACACGTAAATAGACTAACGTTCTATGTAGGGTGTATTATGCATGATTTGTGTCGAAGAAGAATGTTTGGCCCACACAAACTTGGAGCCATATTGTGGACTTAATAACAGCCATTAAGTCTACAATAGCGCCAAGTTTGCATCTAAGGGTTATTGTAGGCCAACACGCGGACTAACGCTAAAAGCTTCAAGATAGACGGGATAATGTTGCATTTTAGCGTTTCTGTGTCAGGTTTTGGTTTTTGCGGTTTCAACACGTTTTGCATTTTCCTTCCTTTTTTATCTGTAGTAGTTGATTTATACAGCGTCCAGTGGCACTTCCACTCACACTAGATAGGTGAAGTAACGAATCGGATGCTGAATTGTCCAAAATACCTTTCCAAAATGGAAGATTTTCTCTAAATTTTTTTCTTGCACCTATTTTGGAACCCTCAAAAGTGTACAAATTAAATCATTATTAATATTTGTCACGGGTCCAGACGTTATACTCTACAACAGGGGTCTCCAAACTACGGCCCGCGGGCCAAATCCGGCCCGCCAGTGCCCGCGACAGTTTAAAACTAGTGTCATCAATCTGGCCCACGACAGCCAATGTTTTACTGTGTTGTTACTATAATTGCTGTGATAAGTTGAATGGAAGAGAATGAAAACACAGAATGATAATAATTACTCGGTAAAACTTTACGACAGAAATGATGACGCAGAAAACTCAACTTAAGTATCTAAGCTTAAGCATAGCCTTTTTATTTAATTAGGTACTGCCACCTAGAAGTGATCGGAAAACTAGCCAGAACCAGAACTTTCTCTAACAAATGCGGAAATTCCTAGCTGAAATAGATAGTACATAGTACAGTACGCAGTATCACTACTCGCCATACACAATCAATAGTAATCGAAATGCAAAAAAAAAGCCTACGTTTGCTTAGGTGGGCAGAAAAATTACAATTGCTTTGGCCCTTGTAACATTACGAAAAAAATATTATGGCCCTAAGGCTTCAAAGTTTGGAGACCCCTGCTCTACAATGTCAACAAATAGACCAATATGTCAGCCCATATACGGCGCTCACCAAACGTTGCTCGCCTGGTAAAGAAACACTGAACTCTCTCTTTGGAGAAGAATTGTCGAAGGATATTGTTTCATTTTGTGATTAACTTCAACTGTAAAAAGTTGGACGATTCTGAGAATTGCCCCATGTATTCTTAACATCAGTTCCTGTTAACCTTTATGAGCCCTGAACAGATCAACGGAGTTTCAATAACTAACCTAGAAATTCTCAGACTTAAACGACAAAAAAAATATACGGAACTCATACATTTACACTCTTAAAGTTAAAATAATGTAACTTTCAACCGCGACCGGGACAAAAAATATTTTTCCCTGAGTCAGCGAAGTCTACTCTATCAGCCTACCAACTCCCAGCCTTGTACGAAAAAATATCTCGATTGGTCACCACCAGCTCTCAACCTATCTAATCTTGTAACTTTTAAAACTGTTATTTAACTGAAGAAGAAAACCCTGCATCCTATGTACCAATGGGACGGGCGTCTCAGAATTGCACAAGAGAAGAGAGTTCTGGGACGTCTGTCTGACGGAATTAACTGGCGATGCCACTGAGCCCCACTATAAGAGGAGTACGTTTGAGATTATGTATCTACTGTACAGTATCTGTATCTGTTCTTGTACTCATAGCATGTTTGTCCCTGTCACTTGTGTAAGTATGTAAACTTTTGTTTTAACTATTTTAAGTGTTCCTATGAGCGTATGAGGCATTATACCCTCAACGCAAAAATCGCCAATCCGCATTGAGCACGCGTGGTGATTAAGCTCGAACTCTCTCTCTGAGAGAAGGCCTTTGCCCAGCTAGTGCGACATGTACAGGCTACATCTTCCTCTTACTTAAGTCTTCCTATGTCCCTGTGCTCTATGGAGATTTTAGTAATTTAGATACCACGAGTGTGACAGATGGGAATTGCTTGATCATGTAACTTTTGCCCCGTTATTGCTGCGTGCCAAAGCTAAATAAATAGCACCAAGTGCTGACAAAGTAATTAGAACGATGTTACGAGCTGAAACGGCGCAATTAAATTTTGCAATTATCTTCAAGCCGAATTTAGCTACGCCTGATGCAGACATCTGTGCCCTTATAACACTGAACGGCTTTGGAAATGTTGAACTGTAGCGCTCTTGTAGCGTTTGTAAGATCTTGCAAAAACATTTTTGTTGATATCGATAGCTAGAGACCTGTGCTAGTTTCATAAATCTACAATTCATAGATTATTATGACAATGCGATGTACATTGAGTAGTAATAGTAAGCTAACCTTTTTTGTTATCTCTTTTATGTCTAATCGGCTACGCAATGAACATAGAATTGTCATAATAAACTATGTATTGTAGATTTATGAATGGTGCACGGTGACCATTCGACTTAAATATTTTATCGTAGGACAAGGCTGAGAGTTGGTAGGCTGACTCATACCTAGTGTAAACTTTTTATTTTAAATATCTTATTAAATTTTATTAAAATTATTTAAAAAAAAAGGAAAACATAAGGACATGGCAGAGGTACATATAAATTAAATGGCATAAACATATTTTTTCTAAAATAATTATCCAGGCAGGAAACAGGTCTCCCTTTTTGTATGGAGCAGCGGCTACCCGCGTTTCCTCTTAATAAGGTAATGACTGTGGTCGTTTTTTACGGCCATCAATAGGATATTGACGAGAAGCTGTAATCGCCATGGAATTTTGAGGGAACGTAGCCTGGAAAGCCTCTTATTTCTATGAAACGCCAACTTTATCAGCCATTAATAACGACTAGACATCGAGGGAATTCCGGACAAAACTTGCTAAAAACCTCGCGGGATGAAACTCCCCAACTCTTCCCCACTAATTGAAAAGCGTTCAAGCAATTCAATGGAGATATACTATCATCCAACGCGGGGGGATGATCAAACGATTCGATTCGACTTACAAAATGTACTAATTTGAGTGTCTCTTTGTGACTTTTATTCGTTACGTTCAATCGGGCGCCAATTAGGATGTTTCTTTTTCTCCTTTTTGGTGCTTTGAAAAGTATAATTTCTTGTGTAGAAAGGCTGGAAGGTCTTGTTAACTGTTCATAGAAAAAATCTACCCTAAATATGTACTTAAATTTCGAGTTAAAATAAACAGTTTAACATGTATAATAAGTTGAAAAAATTCACTCGGGTCAGAGTAGCTACCACGAGTGCGAAAAAGCTGTTCCGGACGTCTGCCGGACGTCTGTCATGTATCCTAATACTATAGTAGTAAGGTTGTTTATCCAACTTATCACTTTCAGTGACAGCGACAGTAAGCACTCGTGGTAGCTGCTCAGGACTTGAACCCGCAAACATTTTAATTAGCAAAATTAATATTGACACTTTGGTAAATAAATTAAGTTCATTTTTATTCTGCGAACGCTCTTTCTGGGACATGATTACCAACTGAAAGTTGCTGTAAGTAAGTATCTTAAGGTACTTACTTACTTTTACTTGTCTGACGAAGCCTCTAGTGACTAAAATAAGTACTTCGAAAAGGTCGACCCTTTTCAGGTTTTTAAAAATAGAGAAGCACATAAAAAGATCCTAAATATATTTATTTAGTCTATAGGGCTGTCCCTATAGGATAAGTTCTTCCCTTTTTTTCGCTAAGTAAAGACTAAAGTGAGTAATAAAAATGTTGCAAAATGCTTCCAATTCCCAAAGGCAAAGATGAAAGCTTCAATCCCGGAGAATTTTCGTCTTCATTCTAAAAAAAACCCTGGGTACTTTAAGATTTAGTTTTTCACCCAATTGGGACTTTTGGCGTTTACAATCCTCAATAACTAGTAAATTAAACATTTAAAATTAATACGAGATGTATTAATTTTAAATCAAAATCTGTTCAGCCGTTTATGAGATATAAACGGCTGAACAGATTTTGATAAAACATAATTATCTAAGAAAATAGACTTTAAAATTAAAGTAAAAAAAACATCAAAATCGGTTCACCCATTTAAGAACTACGGCTACGGCGCCACAGGCAGACATACACACAGACACGCAGACACACATAGCGGTCAAAGTTATAACACACCTCTTTTTGGGTCGGGGGTTAAAAACAGTCATCTTCACAGTGCCCTTTGGAAATAGTCGATCTTAATCAGTTTTCGAGTCAAACTCCATTTAGAGACAAGGACTGCCCCCTTTACGCGGTAGATCGCCAAACCCGAATTAAATGCACAGGTGCTTATTCTGTAAAAAAAACTGCGCAGTGGCTGGTTTATTTCAAACCGATTTATTTTCTCAAACCGGTTTATTTGTGGGAAAATAGCTCTTATCGAAAAAGTTAGATGTAGCCTGTACAATTGTACATGTCCTAGCTAACTGGGCAATTGTGCGAATTGGCTCTCCTCGGATGCTCTTATTGAAATAAACAATAATGTTTTCGACAAATAAACTTGTAGGTACCTATTTATCGAGAATAAGAGCAATTTTCCCATATTTTTCGTAATTTTACCGACAATTAATTTATGTGAATTATTTGTCGAAAAAATTGTTGTTGTTCGATGAGAGCTATTTTCTCGCGAATAAACCGGTTTTTAGAACTAGCAACTGTGTTTGTGAGAGAGAGAGAGAGAGAGATAGAGCGAGTGAGAACACTTTATTGTACACTGTGCGGTATTTTCTTACAGAATACGCACACTGGTCTCTTCGAATCTGTCATGAAAAGCATAATCGCAAAATGCTTCCGAAATGAGACCACAGAGACGAATGGAGCACGGACGTCGCAAACGCTGTGGCTGCAGTGGTGGCCTTCTCTGATCCGAGTACGAAGTATTAATTTAACTAATGGAAAACCAATCTGCCTATTTTAGACGTTTATTCGATTGCTAATACAGTGTTTCAGAAAGGTCCTCTGTTACTGAAAAAGGTCGCCTGAAAGGATTCGCCTAATTCGTCAATACGAACAAGTCTTAGTATTTTACCAAATACGAAATCAAGAAAAAAAAACTGCAGTTCCATACAAAAAATTACCGCATCAAATTCATCATCATAATCATCAAAAGAATCGGTTTACGTAGAAAAAAGTGGTAGGTAACAAACATAAAAAATAATAAAAAACAATACGGGCCGAATCGTGTACATCCTCTTTTTTAAGTCTGACCAAAATTAGAAAATCACAGGCCCGGTTTCTGAATTGAGATTTTTACTTAGTTAAGTATCGTTCTGTCACTCTCTTTTGTGACAAATGTGCAGAGATGGAACGATACTTAGGTATTTGCTTAGTGAATTTCTCAATTCAGAAACCAGCAGACAGACTACTTAGTTAAGAAGAAGGTTGTTAAACAAAGTCAAAAAAATCAGATCAGAGAACAGATCAGATGTTTAAAGAACTTGTCTATCTAGTAATGTGAACAAAACAGCAAATAAAATGGGTGCTAAATGCGGTAAAAAGTTGTTCTGTAAAATATCTCCAAAATAATTTAAAAGTTCAAAGCAATTACAAAATTACGTCACATAATTTAGGTAAACCCTTTTATTAATTGCACTTCTCTTGATATCAGCGCAAAGGCTTCATAATCGAATTCTAATAACATTTTAATTGACTGCCCTAATTAAATTCCAATTTATTCCTGTACCAATTAACCTCACAAGACGACTTCTCCTTAAGGTTAGATATAGCAGCGTGGCGGGAAATTATTTTTTTACAGTTTTTTTTTTATGTTGAAGCAAACAGAACAACAATACAGGGTGTTAAAAGACCGCCAACAGACCCGAAAGCCACGCATACTAGACACCGAAAAAAAGTACTTTTTCGATAAATTATTCCTGGGAAATGATTTTGGTTTTTTAGGTTATAATTTTGAAAAATATTTTATGACGCAATGTACGTGTAACGCACAGAAGTCATATTGTGCAAGCGTAGGTATCAGTTTATGTTACTTAAGCTTGAAGTGCCGATGTTTAGAATACATTGCGGGTTGCAATTTTAACGTCGTTTTTTGTAAGAAATATTCATAATTTTGATATGGCTTCTTGAGAAGGTATGTTAAGAACTAGATACTGAATGCATTTCTGCAAAAAAAAAGTTTTGAAAAGTCCGACTTTGAACCTCATTATCTCGGAAACCGTTGATTTCCCAGGCATAGTTCCTTCGGCAAAAATGTTCCTTATGATGAGGACAATACGTGGTTTCCCGCTTTGTTGGCGGTCTTTTAACACCCTGTATATCAGGTGTTTATGTGTTCTGGTCATAAACTACTTTTTTGGGCAGTGCCACTGCTTCGACAACCATAAAACAAAATCAGTTTTTAATGTTTTTTGTTGTGTTGTTTACAATAATACCGTAAACGAAAAATCGCTGAACAAAAATATCTCAATTTAGCTTAAAAAAAAAACTGTGAACATTTTTAATTTTCCTGCCAAGCTGCTATCGTCAAACCCTAAGGCAGAAGAGACTGTGACGTTGCGGGATGCCCGAAAGCACGTCCTGACCCCGTCGTTTTAATTTCACAGCCTTGGAATATCCAAGTTTTGCGGAAATTATAACCGCTTTAGGCCTGCCACTGACGAAGCGAGCATTGGGAGAAATACTGCTACAAACATGTTATTAATTTATTTGCCACCTTTATAGCTGGTACACATGGCAGCACGTCGACCCTTACATGCTAGCACTCTACTCGGTTACGTTACGGGCGACTTTACGAGTACAACAAAAGTGTACACTCTCACGTGCTGTCGTGTGATGGAGTAGGCTTGCCCAGCACCTATACCACCCTGACAGCTTAGTCGACCTATCCCACAGGAAAGCCAAGTCGTTAGGCACGCGTTCAATTATTTTTTAATCAAACGCATCTAAATCGTCACCGTCACCGACAACGTGACGAGTTGACGACAGTGCCGAAATACTCATAGCGGTATAACCTGTGCCAATAAAGAAAATATTATGGATGAACGGCAAAACACGCGCCCTCATCAAAGCGAGACAACGCTAGTTTTGAAGGCCATCCTAATTTTTTTCTTTATTGACACGGGTTAAACATACATTGAATCCCCTTATCTACTGCACGCCCGTTGCCCTGTACAAAAAAAAACATAATCTCATTCTCGGTGACGGCTACGCTGGAGAAATGGCCTAAGGCCGGCCACATATAGACGGAAATCCGGACGGAAAAAAATCGAATCGGAATTCCAAACGCAGTGACTGCAATACAATATGGACCTACCACACACATACAGTTTTTTTCCGTCCCAAATTTTCATTTTGTGTGCAGTTGCTGCGTTCGGAATCCTGGTTCGTTTTTACGTTACGGAAAAATTCCGTCTGTATGTGGCCGGCCTAAATGTCGCAACGACGTGCGACAAAGTGTTGGCGAACAATCCAACATTGCCTCGTCTGAAAGCAGCCTAAAGTCGCGGAAATTATAACATTTAATGCGGATGCTCCCCGCGCGCTCGTTTCCGTCCGACTGGCAGTTTTCGTTTGAATGCAAATTAACGTGTTTTATTTATAGCGCCCCGTCCCTCTCTTCTTCTGTGAAATATCGCTGTAAGCAAGCTGGGAGCTAAGTCTCGGGAATCTCGCATTCGACACATCTCGAAGGAAAAAAAACATTTTGTTGATGAAATGTCCCACATCAAATGTCCTATTCTCATGATGTCATCCTTGACATAAGGCACGGGATTTCTGCGAGATGTTTGCCTTTTTCACTCGACATGACTCGACATGACAGGAGTAGTCGAGATCGAAATGACAAGAGATTTTTCCTTCGAGATGTTTCGAATGCGAGATTCCTAAGAATTAGCCCCCTGGGTTGAAATAAAATGTGTCGAAGGGAAAAATCACGCGGTGCATAGGTTAAAATAATAAATTGAATAGAATAATTAAACAATAATTCATTTCAACGGATGCAGCATTCTTGGGCGCCTTTCGTTTCGTTTAAATAAATTATTATTTACTTTTAGTTTTGTTTTTGTTGCCTTGTAAGTCAAATCACCACCTCAGAATCTCACCTACATGGTGAGCTGACTTTTAGAATATTTTGTAGTGGTTGATTTACAAAGTACCTACCTATGCCCGCACAGTGTGGGTGAGTTCGGGACTCTACAATTTTGGTGTGGTCAACTCAACCAAGTGTGCGGTAACAAGAACGTCAATATACCTAATACTCGATAATAATATAGAGGTAGGTCTATTTCACACTCGTATCAAATGTGTCTTTAAAAGAAAACTTTAAAAGAAAAAAAAAACTAAAACCTTGTGTCCTAAAGGAGTATACCTAGCTTTGTGGTATATCTTTCGGTCTGTGAAATTTGTTTATACATACGATGCATTAGCTTTTGATTGGAAGAACATTGGCCCCAAAGAGTCAAAAACAACCTTTCAATACTCCAATGTTTCGATCGTTCAGCCGCTCATTGGCGCCAAAGCAAAGCCTCTATCGCAAGTGAAATCCTTTGAAATAATCAAACGTAGAGCACAAATACAACACAGCAGATGTTTAACTCGTACCCTTAGTACGATAATGCACTTACAAATTAAACATGGCAAATGGTGAGAGCAACATACATACAATGGCCTGTTTTCAAAGCACACAGTCAAAGCATTTTCATAGATGGCGCTTATAGGCGTGGCCATAGAAGAACTGGGACGTGAGTTTCAAATTTCGCTTAGCACATTCACATTAATTTTGACAGTCACGTCCCGGTTTATGTGCACGCCTATTAGTCGGTATTAAATAGGATTTTAATGTAAGTTAACTTTTTTTACGTAGGAAGTCACTAACTTTAAGAGTTATACTTTATGACCTTACTCGACAGTGGCGCCAACTGGTGAGTACTAAAACGGTAGCCCCTCATTAAGCCGCGGGTTGCCTTGGTACTAAGTTAACCCTCAAATATTAAAAATTCTGGAACACCCGCAACAGAGTAGATGCCGTTTTTACATTATTCATAGGTAATAAATCGAGCGTATACATTTCGTTTTCTGTTTCACGTAACAAGATCTTTGTAACTTATACACATGGGCTCCTACTTTGAATTGTGGGTGAAAAAAATACAACCTTTATGCATAATTGCGGTTTTGAAAGCTGGAATTCAATTACTGTCTCATCTGGCATAATCCCACGATTATATTATTGCATGTTATCAAACCTAGTCTAACATTTTGCGTTAAGACTACGTATTGTAATAATGTGTAACCGCTAAAAGTGGCAGTTTTTGACTTGTGCTGGATTTATTCATAGGTTCTAGGATCTGTTGCATGTAAGTAAGTACTTACTCATTGACAGTACGCTCAAATCTATGAAAATTGCATTTATGGGGCCATTTTCAAATAGCTTTAAGTATTTCTGAAAAACGTCAACTAAACGTGATTTCCAACAACTTTTGTTCTACGACCTTTCGAATCGCTTGATACTTTTTAATTTAACCGCTTTTTATTTACCGCGCGCTTTCATGCCCTTCCACTCTTCCATCTTTCAAAACTCTTCTGCTCCAATTTGTTACCGCGCTGTAAATTAGGCCAAAGAAAAAAATTTTGGAGCAAAAAAAGTATGGAAAATAAAATTGCGCTTACACCAAAGTCATAGACCAAAAGTTGTAAGAAATCACATTTAGAAGTTGCCCTGTTTAATAAGTCTTGTTTTGGATAGAGTTTTTTTTTATCAATATAAATCTCGAGTAGGTAGCTCTATTCTATTGCTGAAGTTTCCACACAATAAGTAGGTTGACTCTCATCCTTGCTGCCATGCCATTAGTTGTTTATATGCTTGTATTCCTCGTTTATTTTCCTAAGAGGTATTTATTTGTTACCTACTTTATTACAGAGTTATATTTATCGAGTAAGAGACATGACGCCGGCATGACCCTATGACTAGATGGAATAAGAATAAATGACAACGATGTCTGGCACTAAACCAGTTCAGGGCAAGATTATTACTAATTATATACTTATTGAGTACCTAACCCACGTTCCTATATTACATAATATGTTAGATTATTTTTTAAGCACTAGGTACCTATAATGTGAGATCCTTGGAGTTTCTTTACCGTGCTTCTTCTCCAAGAACGACCAGAGCTAGTGAAGCTGGAGAAAAAAAAGTAGCTAGATATTTACTTAGTATTAGATAGTAATAAGTATTTGATTTATATACTTTTTTTACTTTTGATAATACCTATTTTGACGTTCAATGTAAATAATTTATTTATGGCATATTGAATAAAACCTTTTGACTTTGACTTTGACTAAGCCTCTTACAATAGCAATATGATCCAAGCATTTCAAGAATGTAACGACACCATTACATTATTTTTAGTTGGTTTAATAATTGACTAAAATGCTCGAAATATTGTTGAAACCCTACATTGACCCGTACGGTGACCCTGGGCTGGCAGCTACATTGGCCAGCGCATCAGCCTTGCCATTCAAAGGGGCAACACTGCCAGCATTCTGGGAACTCTCTCCAGTGACAGTGGTCTGGATGATAACAATATTATGTATAATTATTTATCCTAGTATTAATTATGTAGAGTTATACCAGAAATGTTTTGTTTATTTTTGATAGCTGAAGTTATATTTAAATTATAACATTGATTTCTACTGTTATTATGAATACTTACCTACCGGTTTTTTTTATTATAACTTATGAATGTGTCCAAAAGTGTTTTGGCCATAAAACCAAATTGTCTACTGAGCAGCCACCACGAGTGCTTACTGTCACTGTCACTGAAAGTGATAAGTTGGATAAACAACCTAACTACTATAGTATTAGGATACATGACAGACGTCGGGCAGACGTCCGGCACAGCTTTTTAGCACTCGTGGTAGCTATTCTGATCAGTAAATCACATTAGTGAGAATCGAAGTAAATATTTTTTTGGTTTACCAAAAAAAGAGTAGGTACCTATCTATCTAAACAGCTCCGTCTTAAGGGCGTCCCACGGCTATGCCACATGGAGGGAAAGTACCTTGAATATTGTAGATGGAACATTTTACTGAAAGAAGACATTATTTCAATTTAAAAAACAATTTAAACTGCATTCATAGATATTAAAATAATTACATGGTTGAACCGGGAATCGAACCAGTTACATGAGAAAAATAATTACCCTGTAGTTTTATCATACCTATCGAAAGGCTTCATCATGAGGATTATTTTTTGCTAAATAACATAGGGTCAGAAATAAAAGGAAGACCATGAATTTTAACATTTTTAATACAAAATTAATCAATTTATCAATGAAAATCACAGTAACAAAAGAATGAAAGTTTGAAAATGAAACAAATTTTTGAATTATTTCTTTATAAAAGCCAGCCACATTGCAATGGACAAAATTTTACGCGTCGTCCGGCTCAGGATACGGCTCGATTTGTTGCATACTACCAGGTAAATGTTAAAATTCATGGTCTTCCTTTTATTTCTGACACTATGTTATTTAGCAAAAAATAATCCTTATCATGAAGCCTTTCGATCGGTATGATAAAACTACAGGGTAATTATTTTTCTCATGTAACGGGTTCGATTCCCGGTTCAACCATGTAATTATTTCAATATCTATGAATGTTATATATTTTTAAAAATTAAAATTATGTCTTCTTTCAGTAAAATGTTCCATCTACAATATTTAACGTACTTTCCCTCCATGTGGCATAGCCGTGGGACGCCCTGTAGAAATTATTGTCTTCTATTAGTGACAATATCCAGGGGTCAATGCGCCCTAACTTTATAGCGGCCATAAAATGAAATTGACAGCTTCGTAGGTTTAGAGTTGATCCGGGCTAGACTGTGAGCCAAAGGTCAAAGGTCGATCCCTCAGGACACGGAGATGTTTGAACATTGAGTTCGACGGTTGCTACGATACGCTCAGGGAATTGACCCCTATCTATCGACGTAAATTTCCATGTTTTGCACTTCTGTAGTACCGTATTTTTAACCCCCGACCCAAAAAGAAGGGTGTTATAAGTTTTACCGCTATTTGTGTGTGTGTCAGTGTGTTTATCTGTCTGTCTGTGGCACCTCTTTGTGGATTTGGATGCGGTGTTTTTATTTGAAAGATGTTTGCAAGCGAGTGTTCTTCATCATCATCATTTATAACCCACATTTGCCCACTGCTGAGTATATGCCTTTTCCCCCTCACGCCATCCTCTTCGGTCTCTAGCTGCACGCATCCACGGACCCTCCGTCGCTCTGTGTTGGCGAGTGTTCTTATGTTTTATCAAAGAGATGTTATGATTCTAATTTAAAGTTCAAATATTGGGGGTATTTTAAATGTTTAATTGTGTAGTTATAATAGTAGTTTATGCAACTGTCATATAAGAGAGATTCTTAGAATACGAGTGTGGGTTTATCATACGAGGCGAAGCCGAGTATGATAATAGTATCACACGAGTATTCTAATATCGTCTTATATGCAGTTGCATACACTACTTTATCTTCACTCATTTATCATTTTCCATTTTTTTAGTTTGAACCGCACAGAAAAAAATGTTAACTAATAATAGCGGCAAAACAAATCCAAAGTAAACACATATGTCAGAAAAAAAAGAAAAAGAAACGGACGCTTTTTTTTATTTTTCCATTTGGTATAGAGGCAAAGAAGTCATACTTACGAACAGCCAGTGCTCGATTCACAGAATAGTTTACTGCAAGGAGAATTTTAACCGGAAGTGTATCAGCAAGGAGAATTTACACCGGAAGTGTATCGTAATAACAAAAAAAATTATTTTACGATACAGGTTGGCAAAAAATAGAAGTTAAAAACTAAAACCCGACTACTAAAAGGCTTAAAACAAGACCTGTTTATCCCTAAAATAGACTCATAGATAATTAATCGTAGTCGGAGGCCATCGGTTTATCAAATGTGAATGTGGTGTCCTCCGACTACGATTAATTATCTATGAGTCTATTTTAGGGATAAACTGGTCTTGTTTTAAGCCTTTTAGTAGTCGGGTTTTAGTTTTTAACTTCTATTTTTTTTTGAGCTTTTTAGTAAGTCATTTTGAACGATCACCAAGAATAGAACCAAGAAGGGCAAAAAAAAACACATTTTTGAATTTTTTGTTCTATTTGTTATGTTGACGCTACATGAGTTATACATTTTTGAAAAGGTCTTTTAAAGTCCTTTCATTTGATACCCATGACGATGGTATCCGATAATTTTTATTTTTAGGTCCACCACTTTAGGGCGCAGCACAGCCGCCATCTTAATTTTTTCAAAATTAAACTATCCTATGTTACCTGGGTGATTCAGACAAATCCAACGACACCTCATTTGTTGAAATCGGCCGAGTAGTTTAGGCTCTGCGAGGGAACAGATGAACACACAAACATACATACATACATACATACATACATACATACGCTGCCAAAATCATAACCCTCCTTTTTGCTTCGCGTAGTCGGGTAAAAAATCTAATACAAAACTTGTATCGTAATATAATTTTTTAATTTTTACAGTTGTCTGTGAAATAATACTCAGTCTTATGTGTCAACTTTTAAGATCATAATTCGAATCTTACGACATGAGTGTAGATAAAAGATTTAAGGGTAGACGATAGCATGGTGGCGGGAAATTCAAAATTTTCACAGACTTTTACATTTTGTAGCTAAACTGAGCTATTTTTGTTCAGCGATTTTTCGTTCGCGAGAATAAAACCGTATTCTTTTTACCCGACTACGCGAAGCAAAAAGGAGGGTTATGATTTTAGCAGCGTATGTATGTATGTATGTATGTATGTATGTATGTATGTATGTATGTATGTATGTATGTATGTATGTATGTGGGTATGTATGTTTGTGTGTTCATCTGTTCCCTCGCAGAGCCTAAACTACTTGGCCGATTTCAACAAATGAGGTGTCGTTGGATTCGTCTTAATTACCCAGGTAACATAGGATAGTTTAATTTGAAAAAAAAAACAAGATGGCGGCTGTGCTGCGCCCTAAAGTGGTGGACCTAAAAATAAAAATTATCGGATACCATAGTCATGGGTATCAAATGAAAGGGCTTTAAAAGCCCTTTTCAAAAATGTATAACACATGTAGCGTCAACATAACAAATAGAACAAAAAATTCCAAATTGTGTTTTTTTTGCCCTTCTTGGTTCTATTCTGGGTGATCGTCCAAAATGACTTACTAAAAAGCTCAAAAAAAATAGAAGTTAAAAACTAAAACCCGACTACTAAAAGGCTTAAAACAAGACCTGTTTATCCTTAAAATAGACTCATAGATAATTAATCGTAGTCGGAGGACACCACATTCGCATTTGATAAACCGATGGCCTCCGACTACGATTAATTATCTATGAGTCTATTTTAAGGATAAACAGGTCTTGTTTTAAGCCTTTTAGTAGTCGGGTTTTAGTTTTTAACTTCTATTTTTTTCGTTATTGTAAACAACAGAACAACAATAATTCAGCCAGACCAGATTTTTGGGCAGTACCACTGCTTCGTAGACCAGAACACATAATCGGCTGAATTATTGTTGTTCTGTTGTTTACAATAATAAAAATAATACGGTTTTATTCTCGCGAACGAAAAATCGCTGGACAAAAATAGTTCAGTTTAGCTACAAAATGTAAAAGTCTGTGAAAATTTTGAATTTCCCGCCACCTTGCTATCGTCTACCCTTAAAGGCAATATCGTTTTTAAAACTTATCAGACTTTCACGCGTCGATTAGGACCAGTGATATTTCACTCGTTAGCAAATTATGTGAGGACAGATAATTATGTGGCAATAAGTAACGAGCGAAACGGTTAGAAAAATTGAAAATTTCGGGTACAAAAAAAAATGCAAGAAATCACTCCACTTTCACCGACCTGGGCTAGATGTATCCAGCATCTTCACTTTCTTATCAGAGTAAAGTCTCTCTACGGAATAAACCGATCTTAAAACGTGGTGGTACGTCGATACTGACATCTTCCAACGATGGTGACTGAAGGCTAAAAAAACCAAAGGCGCACTTTTACTTAGTTTGAGAGGACGTCCTCTGCCACTCCGTTGTCCGGGATCTTATTGCTTCTTTCTTGCGAAGCGTATATTAGCGAAGCTATGTAGAGTTAGTTATGTCTTCATTATAGTAAACTCTTCCTGTTATGCCTAACAGGGACATAAAGCTCTTTTTTTTTTAGTTCTGGCCGATTTGACGCCTTCATATCAAGGGAGGATATACTCATCCCGAGACTGTTTGCTTCCTGTTGCACTGATAGACACTAGGTGCCAGTTTCATTAAACTACAATTAATAGTTTATTATGACTTCCATGTACATTGGTAGCCTATTAGAATAGAATAGAATAGAATAGAATAGAAAAATATTTATTTTCCAAAAAAAATTTTTTACATGCAAGAAAAAGACATTACAAAGGTTAGCTTACTAACCGACTACTCAATGTTCATCGAATTGTCATACTAAACTATTATTTGTGGTTTTTCTAAACTGGCACCAGGTAGTTTTACTGCATCCTCTCTGCCGTGTTCCTGTTGGAAATAATTTAAGCGCTATTTTGCAGGGGTAGTTTTCGGGGTGGTTTTCAATTCTTACGTACGACTGTTGTGCCGTGGAACTTACATATTTGTAACTCTGTGAACCTTGTGGGCACTCTAGATCTATGCCCCAACCAACCGAGGATTTATTGCATATTCATCGTAAACCGACGTCTCCGTCGTAAACTCTTGAAGTGGAAAATACTGTTCTATGGGAATGAATTTGTATGTGGCAGCGATCGGAGGCATAACAAGGAAATGAGTCTGATATTTTTCATGGTGACAATATTCCTGTAGCGAATGAAAATTCTTCAATATAAACAGAATCCAAGAAATGTGGATTTGGAAACAAGTTTCCTATTAGTCTCTGCATCAGCTTCTTTTCCGAGGAAAAGGATCTTGGTGATGCTGGCTTAAATGAGAAATTTCATTATTTAAAAATTATCCTCTTGTCGGTGAAGGATTCTCCATTCACTTCGATCACAGGCCAGTTCCTTCGCAGCCTGGTACGTCACGACATCCACCTTCTCTTTAATTTGGTCAAAGTAGCTTTTCTGTGGCCTTCTTCTACCTCTCATTCCTTTTTTTTTCTACCAGTATTATAATATATAAGTTAATAAAAAAAGGGAAAAGGAAAGAGTTAAGGAGAGGAGAACGTTGCTAAGGACAATAGAATGCAGAAAATGGTAGATGCTGGGCCACTTGCTACGTCACGACAAATTCATATCTATCTGAGAAATTTAAAAGTGAAAAATATCACATGAAGGAAAAGATTGTAAGGAAACCAGAAAATTTGAGGTTTATGAGGCATATACCCTCAACCTGAAAATGGTTAATCTGCAGTCAGCACGCGAATTCTCTCTCTGAGAGAAGACCTTTGCTCAGCTTGTGGGGCATGCACATTGCACGTTCTTCTTCTTGTAGTGCCGTCTCCTATTGGAGGTTTGCAATCATCTTGGCTATTTCTTCCTTTGAGGCTGCTAAACGGAACAAGGAGCTCGTGGATTGTTGGTACCAATGGCGTAAGTTCTCAAGCCATTATATCTTGGGTCTTCCAGGTCTCCTCCTGCCTGGTATCTTCCCTTGGATCATTAGTTGAAGGAGTCCATATTGGGTATTGCGGATATTATATGGGTATTATATGGCCAAAATACTCAAGTTTGCGTTTTTTGATGGTCTTCATTACTTCAACGTTTTTCTTATCCTCTGGAGCACCGGTGGTATTGCGGAATTTTTGGACCCACGAGATTTTGAGCATTCGTCTGTACATCCACATCTCAAACGCTTCTATGCGTTTGGACATATTTTGAGTGAGTGTCCAAGTCTCCAAACATTGCACGTTAAAAAATATAATTATAACAGTCCGTCAAAAAGTGTTTTTTTTAAATGTTTAAATGCTCATGCAAACAGAAGTTAGGGCAAGAGAATAATAATTTACTACTTAACTATAACCATACTTTGACTTGTTTTGACTAGTAATTTACCTAGTTAGTTTCACGGTCTTACGGTCGGTTCCTAGACTTGCAACAGCTTCGAATAGCCAGATGACAAAGTTGCGGCGGCGCTCGGAGAATGCTCGGAAATGAGTAATGACTTACATTGGCAGCTTTTGGAACTCAGCGGTGCCGTGGGACGCAACAGTCTTGCGAAACGATTCGCACGAAACTTTAAAATGTTCTTTTTCAGCAACTGAAAGTTAAGCAACATCGGGCGTGGTCGGTCCATGTATGGGTGACCGCTAGTGACAAAATATCTGAGCGCTTCCGTGCTTCGGAAGGTACGTTAAACCGTTGATCCCGGTTGTTGTTAATTATCAACAATCGTAAAGCCACGTCAGAGGCCCTTTGGTCTTAAAACTCTCACACCAGGGGTGGCCACTACCTCATACGATTACCTACCTACAGGTTTTTTCTATTCTTTATTTTTTCTCATGAAGCAGTATACATACAGGGTGTTACAGGAAGGTCCTTTCATGCTTGAGAGGCTCGTTAAATTCATCAATACAAGCAACGTTTACTGTGGGTCCAACTGCGAAATAAAAAAAATAAAAAATCTTGTTCTATGCTAAAATTCAATACTGCATAAAATATATGTATGGAGCACCAGATTTCTTTTTCGAGCAGTACAATGGGGCCAACTGCAACAGTCCTTGAAAATAAAAAGACATTTTTGTAAGAAGCCGTATAAAGTTGTGGAAAACCAGAAAATTGTAATAAACTACGCTGGGTTATGGTAACGTGTTTCAGTCTACAGATAAAATTCCGCCAAGAAAGCGGGAAACCACGTATTTTCCTCATTATAACGAACTATTTTGCCTGAGGAACTATGCCTGGGAAATCAATGGTTCCCGAAATAATGTATTCCAAAATCAGAAATTTCCATTTATTTTTTTTGCTGATATGTATTCAGTTTTAAGTATTTAACATTTCTTTTTAAGAAGCTGTATCGAAATTTTTAGGTCTGATGGCCGTCTTTTAACATCCTGTATAAAATCCTGTATACGTGAATCAGAATCCTAAAATTCCATAAAGCTTTAGATCCCTATCTATCACAGGTCCTATCTATCACATGAACATAAAGCCCCGAGGTAAAGACGAATCCCCCAAATAACACGCCTGATCGAAATGGTTTGAATAAATCGAATATAACAAATAACATTTCGCACAAAACGGCGACTAGCGGTCATATATCCAGATTTCAGAGGTAGACCCACTGGACCTGGTGGTTTTTCCCCTGAATATTTTTCTTTGTTGGTCCTTAATGACGCTTTAGATCGCCAACAATGAGCAGGTTTCAAAGCACAAATTCAAAGTAGTTCATACATGGCGCTTATAGGCGAGACGATACAAGAACCGGAACATGACTATAAAATTTCGCTTAGCACAGATTAATTTTGACAGCCGCGTTCCGGTTTTTGTATGGCCACGCCTGTAGGCGCCATGTATGAAATGCTTTGTGTGCTGAAAACGACTCATTTGTTGTAATTTTTTGGTATTGGAAAAATATCTTTGGTTCTCAATGTCAGCCAGTGGCCACGCTCACCATGGTCCGAATTTTTGTCATTAGTTATTTTCAAGTTAATCGTTCATTTAATCAATGTTTCGCCATGTGAGTCCTTCCCTGCAGCGTCCCGCATGTATTCGCTGTGTAGCTATATTATGGCGATGGCGAGATGCCTCTTTATAGGATACGCAACAGTTTTCTCCAATCAAATGTACCCGCGATCAAGTTGGTGCAAATTTGGGAGCCGCAAAGTGTGACACTTTTTACACGAGAAAAGATGAAGAAGATAGTTAAGTTCACTCCTAATGTACATATACGGTACAATACGTATATTGCAACCGTAATTTGAACTTGATTGCTTCGGAATAGAGTCTAAAACCAATGCAAATTTCGGACTAACTCTACCACATCAAGGGTCAAAACATAGGACCAAACGGGTCCAAACCCCGCCTGCTGGTCATATCGAGATTTCAGCTACATATTATTACGATGTTTGTTCCATCCCGCGATGGTTCCCCGGTCACGTACTGTTTCAACAGTCAGCAAAGGTCGCGGCTATCCCACGAAAGTCTTTATTACCGGCGGCTTAAGTGCGCGAATCGAATAAAAAGTTTATTTCTGACTGTATAACCCGTGTCATTAAAGAAAACATTTAGGACGGAGTTAAAAACCTAGCGTTGTCGCGCTTTGACTGTATTAATTAGAGCGAGAGGGCGAGTGTTTTTAAGTTCCCCCTAAAGTAAAGTTATAACGGGTTTTCGCCCTTTAGATATGGAACCCGGTATATACTAGTTTTATCCTGTTAATAATATTATTCTTATTGCGGATTGAAATTCAACTCTACTTTCGCGTACAGTCCTATTTATAGTAGTGGTCTGGAAGAGATAAAGAGCTTTTAGCTAAGACTGCCATTTGTATTTTTAATTTAAAGGGATGGTCAAGGCACACTAGCGCGTCAATGTTCTTTGTGGATGCGTTTGCTAAAAACAAGTAGTCATATCGATGGCTCCTACGTAAACTACCGTATGTTCAAAAAGCTAACTTTCCAGGAGAGCCATTTAAAGATGTTTTCTTTAACCGTTCTTTTGATTTTAAAGCTTTTGGTTTGAAATTTTTACCATAATTAGGTTATTTTGGGCTCGATTTTTATGTGCTAAAGTAAAAGCTGTATTTTGAATACTTTTGGAGATATTGTTGTTACGATTCTTTACGACGGGGTAACGAAGTAAGAAAATATCGTATGTTAATCTTACCATTTTTTACGGCGTGGATGAGGTGACTGAAAATATCGTATGTTTCACATACCATGTTTTACATGGATAAATCGCAGGTAAAATGACATGTATGTGGCACTTACAGTTTTTTACTTTGTAAATCACACGAAAAATAGTATGGTATGTAACATTAATTTAGTAAATATATGGGGAAATATTAAAATTTTAAATGGAACCAGAGGTTTATCTAAGTGATAATTAATATTTACTTCATTCATTACATTTAGTAGAACCTAAACCTAAATTTTAAATAAACATTTACATGAAATAACTTTTTATACTTCCTTATGTTTCCATTCCACTAATTAATTTGTATATTTCCTATTTTCCCAACTGTCCCCTTCGAAACTGCCACCGGGGTGGGGACTTGGGTAAAATTAGTGGCGTTTACCACCCTGGCAAATAGTAATTTTAATTTCAACAGTTTCCTTGAAGCTCACGACCGAATCAACTATTTATTATTTCCGACTTCAAGATATTTAATGAAAAAGTATGTACTAGACTTAAATAAAGTAGGAGTGGCCCATTGTAGACTCTCTGCCTTACTTGTTTTTTTTTAAAGGCTTGCATAAACTCTAAAGAGGCCTACTTTAGGCTAACCAACCCCGATATTATCCGTTAATGAGCTCGAAAAGGACGGTTGGGAAATAAAATTCATATTTGCCACTGAGGTGGTAAACGCAGCAATTTTTTCTCAAACACCATGCCGGTTACAGTTTTGAAGAAAACAGTTAAAAATAAAGACTGTAAATTAGTAAGATATGAACAATCTTAAGAATTCCTGTAAATTTTAACGAATCTGTATTGGGAATTCGTATTTGGAAATTTGGGATGATGTTGTCACATAGTTATTCTTCAGTGCCGGGTTTCGGGTTAACTTGTATCAGCCATTTTCCTATTCTTACTCAGGACATGCAAAACAGAGGCATTGCAGGAGCTAAACTTTACCTAAACTTTCAAGCTTAGGAGCCCATGATAGTTATTCCAAGAAGACTGCAGCAGTCACTCAGACTCAGACGTGTATTTTCTCTGGCGTAGATGGACGGATAGAATACTCTTTGGTTGTGGTGGTTGTTGGTTACTTTGTGATCCAAAGATGAGTCAGACATTTCACCTATTAGTATACAGACTTAGTCAAAGAAGCCAAGCCAAACACAGTGTACCTTAGGCACCAATGAAAGTTTTGGAATATACAATTCATCACGCAGATCGGAGTTTCAGTTAGGCTTACTATTGTGTTCATACTTAGAAGCGTTCATATACTGTCTATATAAAGGCCACTGATCCATTAACATCTTCTCGTTACCATGCACATGAACACCGCGTGTCTAGGAACTAGGCCAAATGAAATTAATGGTGACGGCTGAGCTTGTCAAGCATACAGACACAGTTCTCAACAAGTCTTGAGTCCATCCAACTGGCCAAAAGAATTCATTTAGAATAAATACAGTTTTATCTATGATTTTAATAATTGAATTTATTAACTTACAGGCTATGAACAGATTTTCAATCTAAAAGTCTGCTGCAAACTACACCAAGATTGGGCCTTTTTAAATCCTTAGGATCTAAGTTTGTGAGTATTTGATGAACCAAATGAGGATCTCTTAATCTTTGTTTTGAAGCTCCTTTGTGGAGTGTTTGTATCTTCAGTAAACGGAAATTTAAAACCCGGGTAACTGAAATTTCATCGTTAACCAAAGCGTATCTCAAGCATGCATACAAAAACGGTTGGTCAGTCTATAAGAAACCACATCCGTGTTTCATTTCAAATCCTTGTTAAAAATAACTCTAGTGAAAGTGAAGGTCCCAAACAGTAGTGTGTTTTTACCATCATGAAGTAAGTATATTTGTTTTCCACCATACGATACACAAAGCGGAAACTTTTATGTTATGATTTTGTTTTGATTTTTAGTTTGTTCCATCTGTTTAATAAGTAGTCGATTTCAGTGATGGTTTTGTATTAAAAATATTTTTCTAAGTTAAAAAATATATTATTATTAATCAAATCTGCTTTAAGTTGTATAAACGATTTGAATTATTTGAATATTTGAATAAAAAATCTATTTTTTTTTGTTCAACCTCCATGCAAACTATCGTATCTGTAAGATATTGTCATAAGCTCAGCCTAATATTGCAACGTAAATAAGTCTAAGTGACACATACAATAGTTAACAGGTTCATATAAACCAAGTAAATAATCGTACGTGTTACATACGATACAACATCACTTTTTATCGACGTCGTACAAAATGGTATGTGTAACATACCGTAGCATACCCCCTCGAAAAATCAACGTACGTAATCGTATGTGTTACATACTATAGTTTTGAACAAAATTGATAGAAAACGCAGGAAAACTAACAAAACTGAATACTTAACATGTTTACTAAGAACATGCTTCATCACAAAACACAAGCTCAGATCTATATACTTCCCACGTAGATAATGGTAAGATATACTTACGATAGGCGTAGCATGCAATGTGTCCCACGTAAACTACCGCAAGAGGTCGATACGATAGTTTACGGCGCGCCCGTGATCAACATACGATAGTTTACGTCTGAAAAAATCTTCATTTTTGAATATTATTAAGTTTTTGTTTTTGGGATACATGCGAAATAATCATCTAATGACAAAAAACGAAAAACATGAAAATCGCCATTTTGTGGGATACGGTAGTTTACGTAGGAGCCATCGATATGAGAATCAGGACCTAAAGATTCTAGATCCTAGAACCTACGAATAAATCCCGCACAAATGAAGAGTGGCCGTTTTTTTTAATATTTATATTGTGTATACAAAGGAGTACTCTATCTACCTAACCCTAGAAATTGTGGAACAAATAAGAAGCACATCCAGCAAATGACAGTCCCGATTCCTCGACCGATAGTACCGCGATCGATCTATGTAAATTCCCTATTTATGCTTATGGCCGGAATAAATCTCTGGCACGAAGGAAACGTTGTATTTTTTGTCCGGGAGAAAAGGTAGGGATAAATTGAAAACGTTAAGTTATGAATTTTTCACCGTCCCTTCCCCCCACTAAGGATAGCTGGCAAGTACAGAAGTTTCAACCCTACGTAACAAAAACATAAATGTTAAAAAGGCCAAGTTCTTCTATTTGTTTATTTAGAAAAATAGGTAAAAAAACTTTTTAAGTTAAACGGTTTTATGTTAAACATACATTGCAATGTTTAAGATAAATGTACTAAAAACCAAAAAATAATAAAATAGATACAGTCGTGGGAATTATAAACATATGCATAGACTAGACTAAAATAAAACCGTGGGGCACGTCAACTGCCTAATTATAGTGTAACATTACAAAACAAACATTTTAATCAACGATTGTAGACAATTGACGTGCCCCACGGTTTTATTTTAGTCTAGTCTATGCATATGTTTATAATTCCCACGACTGTATCTATTTTATTATTTTTTGGTTTTTAGTACATTTATCTTAAACATTGCAATGTATGTTTAACATAAAACCGTTTAACTTAAAAAGTTTTTTTACCTATTTTTATTTTCTAGTTTTTAGTTTTTATTTCGCATTCTGTTTAATTCATATAGTACATTGTATTATACTGGTTGAGCACTTTCATTTGATACCCATATTGATGGGATCGATAAAAACTACGTTATCCGCCATTTTGTAGCGGCCGCCATCTTAGATTTCAATTTTTTATAGTATATTGTATTCTGCTTGTTGAGCCCTTTCATTTGATACCCATATTGATGGGATTAATAAAACATAAATTATCCGCCATTTTGTAGCGGCGGCCATCTTGAATTTATAATGATAATGAATAAACATAATTGTATTGTCACCAAAATCCAAAGTGTATACAAAATTTCAGATTAATCGGTTGACAGGAAGAGGGTGAAATTTGAATTACTAAATTTGACCCAAGAATAAATAAAACAAACTGGGTGAGCTAAATAAAACCGTTTAAGGCGCTCTTCATAGACGATATTTAGGTATTTGAGGGGGTGAAGCAGAGGAGTGACAGGGTGGGAAGCCACGCCCTCTGCGGGGCGCTGTACTGATTACAAAAATAACAGATCGGAATCCCGCCATAGTAACGTTCGTAACTTAGACGGACGTCACCATGACACTTGATCCACCTCCGCGGCAATGATGTTGAACAATTATTATTATGGGTACCTCTTAGCTTTTTTCTGTTTTTTTTTTAGTTGGATAATGATTGATTGAATAATAATAATGCTTGCAGATCTTGCAATAGATATTTTGGCTAGCAGACGAAGAGCGTGAGTCGTGGGCAGCCGCGGCGTCTGCAGATTCTCTTTCGATCTTTGTATCCAACTTTACTGTTGCTTGCTAGTTCAATGCGCGATAGGTAAACACGACAGCACGTCAGACTGTACACTTTTGTTGTAAAGTCGCCCGTAACATAACCGAGTAGAGTGCTAGCGTGTAAAGGTCGACGTCCTGTCGTGTGTACTTACTAGGTACACATGACAGCACGTCAGAGTGTACAATTTTGTTGTAAAGTCGCCCGTAACGTAACCGAGTAGAGTGCTAGCGTGTAAAGGTCGACGTGCTATCGTGTGTACTTACTAAGTACACACAAGTCACACAACAGCCCGTCGGCCTTTACACTCTACTCGGTTAACGATATCTGACGTGCTGTCGTGTGTACCTAGTAAGTACAACGACAGCACGTCGACCCTTACATGCTAGCACTCTACTCGGTTACATTACGGGCGACTTTACAACAAAAGTTTACACTCTGACGTGCTGTCGTGTGTACCTATCGCGCGTTGAACTAGTAAGCAACAGTTGGATACAAAGATCGAATTTTCCATTCTGCCCTACCTAGTGCAGTTCTCCTAAAGTTTTTTGGTAGATCGCTTATTGGCTAACTAAAATTTGACAGTCTTGCCCGGTCGAATGCATCGCAAACCGAATGGGAAGACAGTCGTAAAGCTTTTACCAGATTTTAGAGAAAAAAATCCCACTAAAAACATTTTGTAAAAAACTTGCCAAGTCTCGATGGAGCTGCTTGTTTATCTCTAAAAAGTAATGAAATCTAGACAAAGTCGTGCGAAGTCTAAGGTTATATTATATTTAACAAGCAGTTCCACGAGACTTGGCTAGTTTTTTACAAAATGTTTTTAGTGGGATTTTTTTCTCTAAAATCTGGTAAGAGCATTCGGTTATTTAATCAACGGTTTCCGAGATTTGAGGTTCAAAGTCGGACTTTTCAAAACTTATTTTTTCAGAAATGTATCAAGTATCAAGTACTTAACATTTCTTGTCAAGAAGATGGCTGATATGGATCAAAATGTTGAATATTTCTTACAAAAAATGACGCTAAAATTGCAACCCGCAATGTATTCTAAACATTGGCACCATAAACTTATGCCAACGCTTGCGCTATAAGACTTCTGTGCGTTACACGTCCATTGCGTGATAAAACATTTTTCAAAATTATAACCTAAAAAACCAAAATCACTTTCCAGCAATAATTTATCGAAAAAGTACTTTGTTTTGGTGTCTAGTATGCCTGCCTTTCGGGTCTGTTGGCGGTCTTTTAACACCCTGAAGGCTAGATTAAATTAGAAAATGTGTTCCACTACGCTGGATTTTTGCAATGACAGTCGATTTTTTTTATGTACATACCAATAGTAGAAGGGGGCATTACCTTATTTCTAATACAGCTGAGACCAGCTGAGGGTTCTTCATCAGATACTTCAGACCTTCGATTTTTGACATCAAATGAAGCGGCCCACCAAGTTGAATATTTTTTGTAAAGGCGGTATGTCGATCTCTAATAGTTTGGTTGGGCTCTTGTGTTTTCTAATCAGGGTCACCAGGTACTCCAGGTGCACGTTTCATATAACTGACATAAATATTTTATTATGACAATTCGATATACAGGGTGTTAAAAGACCGCCAACAGACCCGAAAGCCACGCATACTAGTCACCAAGACAAAGTACTTTTTCGATAAATTATTGCTGGGAAATAATTTTGGTTTTTTAGGTTATAATTTTGAAAAATATTTTATCACGCAATGGACGTGTTACGCACAGAAGTCATATTAGGCAAGAGTAGGTATAAGTTTATGTTACTTAAGCTTGAAGTGCCGATGTTTAGAATACATTGCGGGTTGCAATTTAAACGTCGATTTTTGTAAGAAATATTCATAATTTTGATATGGCTTCTTGAGAAGGTATGTTAAGAACTAGATACTGAATACATTTCTGCAAAAAAAAAGTTTTGGAAAGTCCGACTTTGAACCTCATTATCTCGGAAACCGTTGATTTCCCAGGCATAGTTCCTTGGGCAAAAATGTTCCATATGATGAGGACAATACGTGGTTTCCCGCTTTGTTGGCGGTCTTTTAACACCCTGTAGATTGCGTAGTCGATTTGACATGAGGTTACAAAAAAGGTTTGTTTACAAACCGACCTATCAACGAACATCGAATTGTCATAATAAAATATTTATGTCAGTTATATGAAGCGCGGGCCAGATCTTCGATTATCCTAGTTTTTTATAGTTTTCCCTTTATGTGGCCATTAAACCCTAACTCTGTACCAAATTTCAGCTCTCTGAGTTTATGGGAAGTACCAGTTCTATTCTGATGATCATGAGTGAATGAGTGAGTGAGTGTCATAAATGCGAAACTTTGCTTTCGCTTAACTTCGGAAGTAAATGACCGACAGACTTGAAATTTTGGATTTTAAGTATGTGATTATAGCTTACTGGATGACGAACATTTCTGCGTTCTGGCCCCTAATTCTCGGGAATCTCTTATTCGATACATCTCGAAAAATCTCATGTCATTTCGATCTCGACTGCCCCCGACCACGCGAGTCATGTCGAGCGAAAAAGGCAAATATCTCACCGATATCTCGTGCCCTATGTCGAGGATGACTTCGTCAGAATAGGAAATGTGACATTTGCCGCAAAATGAGATTTTTCCTTCGAGATATTGTGTCGAATGCGAGATTCCCGAGAATAGGCTTTTTTCGGGTTTTTTTTTTTTTGTTGTTTATGAAGACATCTCTAGATGGCGCTATTCTTCTCACCATAGAAAATGGAGTTTAGCCAGAAAAAATGTCAAAGTCTGCCCACAGACTGTCTATTGGTCTGTGCCGAGGTTTTTTCACAGATAACTACCCCGCCGCGCGCCGCTTGCTTGCTCTTGCTCGTAATTTTTGTTTCACAAATTCACAAGTGTATCCGTCCACGGATTTTCATTATAATAATACCTACCTATAAATTATAAGTGCTTTTGTACATCTTGTACAAGTCATGTATGGGAAGTGTTGTGTTTTGGGTCGAATGGAGAAACCAGTTCAGCCTAGGCCAAACCAGTCTAGCCCTATTTGAGTAGGGGTAATGCAGATTATACTTATTTATGCTAGCCTAGTACTAACCCGCCGTAATTATCTGAACAGTAGGGGACGCATTTAAAGGCCGAATTTGAAAAAGTCTACATTCAAAAAGTCTACGGTATATCCGATTTTGTCCGGTTTGAAGGACCACTCGAAAACAAAAAGAGGTAGGTAGGTATGTCAGTGTGCCGTCAACCAAACCTACTGACCTAACCTTTGTTTTAAATCTTTTTCGACTGTCTGTCACACTTCCAGGAATACCCTGTATGTTTAACACCCTATATGTCAGTTTTTAGAACACCTATATAAGTAAAAGGCCTGGTTTCGGGGTTCTTAAGGGGTTCGAAAATTTCGTTATTTTTGCGCTAAACCTCTTAGTTTTCGAGATATGGTAACATTCATACCTAAAATTTCGTCAATATCAGCTCGGGCTAGGCCATACTAGTTTATCCTGGAGCGTACAATATTCTTGCTAGGCCAGACTGGATTGGCCCAGGCCAAACTGGTTTCTCCATACGAGCTTCGGCTAGACTAGTTTGGCCTAGGAAATACCGGTTTATCCATATGAGCTTCGGCTAGACTAGTTTGGCCTAGGCTATACTGGTTCGTTCATACGAGCTTAGGTTAGACTGGTTTGGCCGAGGCGAAACTAGTTTATCATGAAATCGGGTTTGGCAGGTAACATAATACAACAGAAATGGCAAGAAAATAAGGATTATTAGGGGTCAGGTCAAGCGGTTGGTCAGGTGATTATTTTCCATCACAACTTAAATACCACCCGACGCCACGGTACGCCATCCGACGCGTGCAGACTTATCTGGCGTTCTTTTTGGTTATCTGTGATCTAGTTTGACATTTATTCTTACTAAAATACAGCTCCATCTAGAATTTTTATTATAACTAAAGGAAAAAACCCTATTAGCCCCTTGGTCTTATCCAGAGAATCCCAAATAAATGGGCCTGAAAATGCGGCGAAATGGTTCCAGTAAAGTATGGTACGGCAGTGTTTGCTTCGCGCCCGACTTGGCGGGGGCACTGCCGTGCCCCCAGATCTCTAACTCGAATTCGTCGTAAAACAAATTGGCATTTTTCGAGATTGACTTTTCATGTGCGATAAAAGAATATATTTTTTGGCAAAATAATAATAAATAAAATTTCATTCCGTTTTATTTATATTTATGAATTATCAAAATTAAATGTTAGTATGCATTACCTAGTTGTTTGAATAACTGAACAAATCTCAACGTTTTATGGAACGAAACGCAGTAGTGACACAAGATAAAAAAATATCTGTCACTTCCTTCTCTTCCCCTTTTTGTAATCTGTGTTTTCCCCACAGAAAACAGACAGCTACAACTTGTGTGATTGCAAAAATGAAAAAACTGTGCCTGTGATAAAAATAAACAGTGTTTAGAGTGTTTCATTCATTGCCTATCACATCGGTATGTTTAGGAATTGAAAGTAAGTACCTACTGACAGATTTTCGTAGCGAAATTACTAGCTTTGAATTGGATGTTCTATAAAACTGAGACCTTTACGCTTACGCAATGAGATGATTTATATTATACAGCGACCAGTGGCACCTTCACTACACTAGATGGGTGAAGTGACAATTCGACGCTGCTGTGTCTGGGACATTGTTTAGTGGAGTAAGTAGGCTTGCCCAGCAACTACCATCGTCGGCCTAGCCCCCAGAAAAGAGGTCAATACGTCAATCTTACTTATCTGATGAGCTAACTAAGCTGCGGGTTTCCTCATGATATTTTCTTTTTGTCTTAAAAGTTATGTACCTACATTTGTGAGTTTCTAGTAGCAATACAGCTTGCTAAAGCTTCTTCATAATTCAAGTCCAAATTAGGTATTCAAAGGGACTAGCACGTATTTCACTAAAGTAGGTACCTTCCCTAAACTAAACTCCTCCTATTACTTCTTTGCAGCTGCCTGCTCGCAACCAAAGTTCAGATGACAAACCAAAGGCCACCTACCATCCGGTAGCAAGCAACAGGACCGCTGACTAAACAATGAGTCCGTGCCTCCCAGCTCCATGTTATGGTTTTGGCTCAACATGGGCTCCACGCTAGTGGTGCTGAAAGCAAGATGTAAGTAGGTATTCAAGACAACTTTACTGTCACCACGGGTGAGCAAAAGCCTTGCAAAGGTCTCGAAATGATGGAAAACTTTTGAAAGTCCATAAAAGTAGTATTAGTGCTCATGCAAGCCTAGGAAAATTAAATGTTATTCCCATACAAAACTATAAGAAGTACAACTGCAAATTGTAATTTGGAAAAGCTATGAGCCTTACTGAAATTAAAAAGTTAACAACAAATTATGAGGTGCATGTATTTTTTTAACTACGACTCTGTTTGTTTACCCTAAATCTTTTTTTGTTTTTCTTCACTTTGTCTAAGGAATGCTATAGATATGTATTTTAATTATTATTGTATAACATAATTATCATTTCCTTTTTAGATAACCTTCTACATGGGTGTGTGGCGATGCAAGACCGACATTATAGCTGGCGGGGCAAGACAGATCGACAGACAGTAGTCGGCCACATGCTAGGATACCCCTTTTTGTTTGATTGGTGCCCTTATGCCGCACGCGGTAAGAGCTACTATGGGGTATCTGTGACTGTGGCCGACCGTACATACATGGTTATGATAATAAAGTATGTTTTGCCAAATGGTTTTTGGTTTTTATAAAATTCAGCCTATATTACTAACTTTAGGATTCCTTTGTATGTTTTTATACAATACTATACATTGTATAAATAAAGATGTAGGTAGATAACTATCTCTTTTTACAGGGTAATAGAATAGCACCCGGTGATAGGAATTTTTTGGTCTATGAAGTTCCGTTGATTTTTTATTAATAAAATGTTACCGCTGTGGCAAGAGAATTAAGTACTTTTAAAATAATATGGTTTTCACTGATTTTCACCGTGTTTTATTTATCAGCTTAAAAATATGCCAATGCACTTACGCACACAATCATGTTTTAATTTGAACTAGGCCTAAATAAAATAAGAAAAACTAGATTTATTTTCACTTTTGAGGTTATAAAATAAAAAATGTTTTTCAGCAGGTAGTGATCTTGTTGATCAGTAGGCAGTAGGTAAACCCTGCAAAAAGAGTTAAGATCTTTTGTAACTAACACGTTATATTTGATAGGACTCGATGAAGGCAAATCTGTGGTAGGTAAAGTCCGTTCGATATCATAGTGACACACGACGGCAATCTTGGTTCTTGGGATACCAACTATTTTCGAAGTATCTGTGATGGGCGCAGACATATTCATTTCAACACAATGCTGATGGACATTACCTAACTAGAATTTGCTAAAATGTTTTACAAAACCTTCGTCTTTTAATTTTTAGGTCATTCGAAGTTGCGTCTAGAGGCACCTCGCTGTCCTCCCACGGACGAAAAAACATTTTATCTTCACGCAGCGATCGACACTCAATACAAAATACTAAGTCACCAGCACAACCTTTCAATACGACGCTTCTTTCGAGCCAAATTCACGGGCGTGTTTGCGCCGCGTCGGCTTCCTTTAATTTCTTTTGTGAAAAGCCGCCGCGCGCCAAGGCGGCAAATATCAAAGTGACACTATGATAGCGAACGGACTTTAGCCGTCACGCGCGGCGTAGGTAAGGCAAATCCGTGGTAGGTAGCCGTCGCGTGCGGCGTATGACAAAAAGGGGTAGGTAGGTACTCTGCGATCTTGATGACTACCAAATTAGGTAAGTAATAGGTAGGTATGTACCTACACACGACAGCACGTCGACCCTTACATGCTAGCACTCTACTCGGTTACGTTACGGCGACTTTACAACAAAAGTTTACACTCTGACGTGCTGTCGTGTGTACCTAGTAAGTACACACGACAGCACGTCGACCTTTACATACTAGCACTCTACTCGGTTACGTTACGGGCAACTTTACAACAGAGGTGTACAGTCTGACGTGCTGTCGTGTGTACACACGACAGCACGTCGACCCTTACATGCTAGCACTCTACTCGGTTACGTTACGGGCGACTTTACAACAAAAGTGTACAGTCTGACATGCTGTCGTGTGTACCTATCGCGCGTTGAACTAGCAAGCAACAGTTGGATACAAAGATCGAAAAAGAATCTTCAGACGCCGCAGCTGCCCACGACTCACGCTCTTCGTCTGTTATCCAAAATATCTATCTATTGCAAGATCTGCAAGCATTTATTATTATTCAATCAAGCAACAACCAACTAAAAAAAAAAAAACAGAAAACCAAACTAAGTTTTGACAGTTTGGCACGTGATTCACTTTGTTTGGATGAACGTCGATCGCCGGTACGGACGAACTGTCAAATTGACTAAGTAAACAATGTATTCAACGCCTGCAAGAAAAGAATAGCACATTTACAACATCAAAATCGTAAATACA
This sequence comes from Zelleria hepariella, assembly GCA_949319315.1. Lineage (NCBI taxonomy): Eukaryota > Metazoa > Arthropoda > Insecta > Lepidoptera > Yponomeutidae > Zelleria > Zelleria hepariella. The sequence continues at coordinate 18,304,131 of OX439382.1, forward strand.
CTAAAATCGCGAAATATTCACATATCAAACCCTAGAATTAGGTAAGTGCTATCAAACACACCATTTTTCGTGTTGTAAATCATGACAGTTTGCAAAATATTTTCGTTGAAAAAAACAAATTCCCAGTACTAACTTCCTCAGTTTTTGAATGAAAATTTCTTCAAATCTATTACGAACATCAACACGAAACTTGCCTTAAAAGATAGCTCTTACCTAATTCTAGGGTTTGATATGGCAATATTTTCGATTTCTTTAGTGTATCTTGCATGCGAATGCAAATAAGAGATGCGTCATTGCTATACTTCTCCCGCAGGAGTTTCACTATCCACCCTGCCTTAAAAACCATGGAAATCAAAATAAAAGCAAACTCACAAGAACTGCTTTTACCTGGCATTATCTAAAGTGAACTGTAAATGGTGCAACCGTTATTGTCTTGATAAAAGAACCTAAAACTACAACAAAAATGATGGACACAAAAGTACAATAACAGTTGTACCAGAACTACCTACATTATTCTGATTACGTACCTATGATTCTTGATTACCAATTTTTTTTCCTTTTAATTTACCGCGATCCAAATCTTCAAATAATTTATTACCTTTGCTTCCGTGCTTCGGAAGGCACATTTAACCGTCGGTCCCGATTATTGTTGAATAATAACAATCGTTAAGCCATGTCAGAGGCCGATGGGCGGCCTAAAAACTCTGACACCAAGGGTGGCCACTACCTCATACGATTACCTACTTTAAAAACCGAGTCCACGGAGTGACAGTTGCAGTGCTTCTTCTTCTTCTTAGGGTGCCTCTCCGACTCAGCGAAGGTTGGCGGTCAGCTCTGCATATCCCTCTTTGTCTCTCGCGAGGCGAAATAGCTGGGCAGCACTCGCGGTCCCAGTCCACTCCCGTAGGTTTCTTAGCCAGGATTTTCTCCTTCGGCCGACGCGTCTGCATTGCAGTGCTACTGTCAGTTAAAGCCAAGCAGGTGACCAGTTTGGCTTTATCTGACAATAGCAACTGTCATTCCGTGGACTCGGTTTTTAAATTAGAATTTATTTACCTACTAGAGAAATGGCGTTTCAAGGAAAGTACGATACATCGATGATACGTTTTATGGCGCCTTCTGTACAGTAGGTTTACCCAGAGTTCCCTCGACAAATGTAGGCAATCGGAGTCTTGTAGATTGGGTGTCATCATATTTTTTGAGCTCCGACTTTAGGCATTATGGTTTATGCCCTGGCGGAGATACGCTCGGAAGAAATGAATGTTGCCGACGCATAAAGTTAAGATCGGCAATTTGGTTCGTTGAAATTTTTATCTCGGTCGTTAGACAACAAAGTGTTTTACCCTTGCGGGCTTTGAGATTATTTTACACACATACACCACGGTACATACCTATTCTTGAAGGAGAAGAGACGTTATATTATCGATTGAGACCCACTTTCTGACAAATTATTGTATGCCTGTCACCGTCATTTTAATTAGATTTTGGGTGTTTCTATTTCGAATCTGGAATTCCTTCAATGCTTTAAATACAATATTTTTTGTGTTAATTCAAATATGTTAAATTTGAATCTGCATCATGTCAATATCCTCATTTCTATGGCGCATGCTGAAAATCAGCGCCATTCAGTGACTTGTCCCATTTTTGGCGTTGAAATTATGACCAACAATTGCTGCCCCTTTGCTTCCATTTGCTTTCCATCATTAGCAATTGTCTAACCTTCGGTGCCTGGGCTCCTCTCCCTGCTTTTGCTGCTTAAGATATATTATATTCGTATTTTTCGTCAAATATTTGAGTTTATTTCTGTAATACAGGCCTAAATAATCTCCAGGGCCTAAACCAACAAGCTCCTATTCGTCCACGGCAGGAATTCTAATCTACTCAGTAAATTACTTCCAGACCAATCAAATATTGCCTAGCTAGGCTTTGAGAAAGCGAAGAAAATTGCGTGTCTAAAAATAATATCTTATTTTGCTCTTAATTAAAATAATTGATATCAAGATTATTATCATAAGGTTGATGTAAACAGAACCATTACATTAGGTGAAATTGATTAATTAATAATTGATTAATTGATTGTTCTAGTGTGAGTGAAGGTACCACTGGACGCTGTATAAATTATCTCATTACGTAGATCAAAGGTCTTAGTTACATAATTAATTTTGTTAAAAAGTAAATAAACTGATTTCATAAAAGGACGTGGTACTCAATTCAACCCGTTTTTTAAATGTTGGTTACCTCAGAACTTTTTTTCTAGGTGAACCGATTTTGATGATTCTTTTGGTTGTTTGTAAGGATGTACTTTTCGTGTAGTCCCATAAAATGGTGAAGATCTAATGAAAATCTTCGGAGATGGAGAACGGAACTCCTCAACAAACACCAGCAGATCTCTCGAAATCAGTGCCGTTTCACGAGTGAAGTTTAAATATTCGGTTGTCAAATTTTTGTTTATATTTTGATCATTTGGAAATTAAAATGTATTCATCCGAAACACGACCCAGATCTCCTTCTTGCAATAAAATGCTTACTATACCCTGTGATAACTATTATCACGGGCATAAATTCGTAATACAAAAAGGGTATCTTAGCATGTCGCTGACTGTGTAACCCTGAAGCCCTTTTTTTTCTAGTCCATAACAATATATTGCCAGCTGATTTACACTAAAGCGTAAAAGCACTCCCCAGGCAGCATTACACACCCTTTTGTAAGATTTTTTTTAGCGAAAAATCCATCTGGTTGACAGAAAATGGGTTGCTTTTTCGTATAATGTAAAATATGTGTTTGGATCATGTCCTGATATTATGAGCACTGACTGTGGGTCCTATTAGAAGATCAAAGTATAATTATAAAAAACCGGCCAAGTGCGAGTCGGACTCGCGCACGAAGGGTTCCCAAGTAGCACACAGGCTGAATCTTCAGCAATATGATCGCTTTTAACCAGTGTGAAGCTAGTTTAAAGGTATATAAGGGTTTCAGATGAGATTCAAGGCTGCGCAAAGGAGAGTTTACAGAGTCTTGTACAGCTTTGCTCACTAAGGGCTGCAAAAGAGGATAAGAGTATACTGCGGGCATTATATCTTACTTCTCCAATGCTTCTGTTCAGCCTTTAGTGGCATTTTATTCTAATAGATGGGATAGAAAGCTTTGGCTTGTTAGTGAGCTAAATTAGAACCCCTTATGGAGCTGCCAGCATTATAAGAGCTTGTGATTCAGTGATGGGCTGTTTAATAGTGTAGACTTATTCTCTTAAAATGCTATTAAATTCAGCTTGGTAATGGTCGGTGCGAATGCTCTTTTAACACTTTGTTCTGAACAAGAGAGTAAACAAATGTTTTTGGTTGTGTAGTAGTGTAGATGAATTCTGATTTAATGCTAGGTGCTTGGGGTCTATTCGGTAGCTTTATGAGTGCCACGAGCTGGCTAATAGACGTCGTGGCGCCCCCGTATGCAGATAAATGAATGACAGTTGAATTAAAAAAGAATTGAATCAGCTTTATGAGATCGACGCCATTTAAAAAGGTTATGATTATTCCTAGGTTATTGAAACATGTATTTCTGATAGAAATATTTATATTTTCTTAACTAAAAGGTTAACTATTGTGATTAGTGATGTACCATATTAAAAACTATTTGACTTCAGTAACCATTAGTTAAAAAAAATGTTTTACTCTAAATAAGCCATACATAATTTGATTCCATTAAACCTTATATCAGTGTTGTTTTGATGGCGCGTCAAAATTGAGATGTATATTAGTATGCAAATTCACTGTGAAAATACCACCGCACTAATAAAACGGTATATGCAACATAATTTTCGATAATTACTCTGATAATTATTCCTCTGTGCACTCACTCAACTTCGCCACCATTACGAATATTTTAAACTTTGACATAAGATAATTCTTTAGTTTCACCTTTATGTAGCCCCAAGGAAGCCTAAGACTGAAATATGGCATGCTAATGGCTGTTTTCTAGATAATAAGCTGCACAATAAACCAATGGTTACACCCAAAGACAGCCCTTTAGCGGCTATTAGTAAGCCTTAAAGCAGCCACAAAACAGTTCATGGCTGGCATGTGGCTGGTATTTGGGGCCTCTTTTGGCATTACAGGGGCTGACACAGCTCTTGCACAGCCTCTGTGCCCTCTCTTGATACGATTTAAGTTTTGATTGTATCTTTAATCCATCTTTTAAGCAGCTGCTGTGTGCTACTTGGGTTCCATACCATTATCTATAAATACGGCAAACCATTTTGTTGTATGGAAGCCTGTTAAAAAAGTAAATGTTCGGCTCTATGATTTTACCTACGTTGTCTATCGTCTCTCTCTGATGTACTGTCAATGGTGATTTACTAACCAAAATAAAATCCTTTTATATTAAATTCATATCTTTGTTTTCCGGCTCATACTAATAGGTTATGGGCCCAGGACAACGCGCGCTACTAAATTAAAAGTATATTTCCCAAAACCAATGAAAATATTGGACTAGTTCTACCACATTCAGAAACATTTAAATCGCTTGGGCGAAGACGCAGTAAAGCCGAGTCAAGCAAGAAGATATCCACGGAAGTGAGTCCTAGGTACTTTCGTGAAGGAACAAATATTTGATGATATTGCTTGTGCTTGGGTCACACAGTGTGTGCTTTGTTTCCTTAAAAGATGTTGGGAAAGAGGAAGAAGGGCTTTTTGATTTGATTTTTATTTATTTCATAAATATTTCTTACATGCTTTTGCCCGCGACGTCTTATGTTCGCCGTTTGTTTAAATTACAAAAAATACGCATCAACTACAAGAACTGAAAGAAGTTTGTAGTGTGCTATTTTAAGCCGTGAAATAGGAAAAAACCGGCCAGGTGCGAGTGGGTTTCGTACCACCGTACAAAAAAAATTACAGACAGACGTGAAGGTAGAGTAAAAGGGTCCCGTTTGGAACCTTTCAGGTACGGAACTCTAAAAAAAAAGACCAACCCATTGGTTCGTTGGCACCAGAGCACATACAATTTTTATTACACATACACACCTCCAAGTTTACGACGAAACAAGCGTCCGCCATTATTGTGTGTTGCGCTAAAACTGATACCGTTTTATGTGAGTTAAACGGGCACCGAATAGGCGCAAGGCAATTTGCCCGACTAGGGGAAGGTTTCCGCGGAACAAACTTGCACATTGTCTCTAGGGCAGGCTTTTCAACCTTTTCCAAAAGGTGCTCCCTGACATTACCATCCACAGAGTGCAAAAGTACTCTTTTTATTTTCGATTTTTTCGTGGATTTAAGCAAACTTTACCATTTCTTATCTCCTTAACGTGTAAGTGCTCGAAGGCAGGGATTTCGGAAACGACGTTCTTATAAGATACTAAACCCATAGTAACAATACGGCACCTGTTTGAAGATATACTGTTTTAAAGACGAGCAAACTAATTTGGGTTTTCCAGAAGCACTGGTAATTGGTAACAATTAGGGAGGTCACCAGCCAGCCTCGTCTAACCAAACCTACCGTTGCGTGGCGAGGATACATATTTTTTAAGGCTGGAAGATAGTAGTGTGGCGGGAAATTCAAAATTTTCACAGTTTATTACATTTTGTAGCTAAACTGAGCTATTTTTGTTCAGCGATTTTTCGTTCGCGAGAATAAAACCGTATTCTTTTCATTATTGTAAACAACAGAACAACAATAATTCAGCCGATTATGTGTTCTGGTCTACGACAAGTTTTTTGGGCAGTACCACTGCTTCGTAGACCAGAACACATAATCGGCTGAATTATTGTTGTTCTGTTGTTTACAATAATGAAAAGAATTCGGTTTTATTCTCGCGAAAGAAAAATCGCTGAACAAAAATAGTTCAGTTTAGCTACAAAATGTAAAAGTCTGTGAAAATTTTGAATTTCCCGCCACCTTGCTATCGTCTACCCTTAATGCGTCTTATCCCCCGCTGTATGGCGTAGTGCTACGAAGATGCGTAGGCGTAGTAAGAATCTACTAAGTGCTACGAAAACGCTACGGCGTAGCATCGTAGCATGCGTAGCACCACTGAATCGTTGCTACGCACGTTAGAAGTGAGATTATCAGATCCCACTCGTATTATACAAGGTGTTGTTTCATAAAGTGACACCCTACTCAGAAACTTTCAAGAAACAGAAGAAAAAAAATTCAGTGTCAAATACCCAAAAATCGTAAATTGTGGCCTCCCTTACTATTTTATACTAACGCTTGCGGCCGTACTCGCAATATCGGGCGCCACATAGCGCGCGCGCTTTGAGAAGGCCGGGGGTGTCCACACATCACGGTTATTGTAGAACAAATTTAACAATGTAATATGTAAATTAAAAATATTGGAAAAAAAATAAAGTTATTTTTAATAATAACTTCCCTGAGTCAGGTGTCACGAACCAAAACAACACCCTGTATATGCGAAAATTTATGAGTGTGTATGTTATGTATGTTACACTTTTATACTGAAACGGCTCATTGCTTTATTTATTTTTTATTCATTGCTGAAATAAATGATGAGGATATTTTCATAAAGTTGTGTCCATAAGCTATCTTACAACTTCAAATTTTCTAGGCATCTTTGTACTACGCAAGGCATGTACTCAGAAACTTGGTAGGTGCCATTTGTCCGTGAAACCTCCAGAATAATACCGCGGACCCCAGCCTAGGAAGGCCTTCTTCAGGGGACTACTCTCTCAGGTCTGTCTAAAGTTTTGTAGTCTAATCATGTAACTTCAATATTAGTCACGACCCCTTTCAAAGTTATTGCAATGGGCATTGATCAGTGAGGCATCGATTGCCGTAAATTGAAAACCATTTCGAGGAATAGGGATGCTGATTACTATTTGGGGTTTAAATAAGTAAAATTAAAACGGATTATTAATATTTATCGCCAAAAATGTTTACTTCATTTTTCTTTCGATGACGTCATCATAGCCTCTAATGCGGTAGTTCTATAAATTGCCTACAAATATAAAAAAAAAACAACTGTCAAAAGTGTCAAATAACTGAGAAAATAACCTTCTTGTTGACTTGACACTGACATTTGTCAAACGTCAACATATTTTAATTTTTTAAAAGCATGAATGAAGGCAATGAACTTAGTACGTACATAATGCCAGTGGTGACGTCATACACAAAACTTTTAGAAATTTTAAATAATTAATAAAAAAATATTTACATAAAAAATTAAGAAAATATTCAAATTAGTTTCTTATATTTGTCTATATATATATTTTTTTTTTTTCAAATGTACAAACTTTATTCAAACGTAATTAAATACAAACTATAAATAGGTGAACTAAAATTAAAATAAGCTAAACTAAAACTAAAATTAAAAGAAACTAAACTAAAAATAAAAATAATATTTACAAGTAAAAGACCTGCCCCAGGTCGCTGTCCCGCGGCAGTGAGCCCAGAACGCTGGCGACGTTGCCTCTTTGGATGGCCAGGCTTATCCTCTGGCCGAGGTACGCGCCAGCCCTCTGGTCTCCCGAAGCGTCGATTAGGCGCGCCGCTAGGTCTTTGTAAAGCAGGCGCGCCTCTGGGCCCCATGTGCCCATCGTCTCGACCCCAAACGGCGCAAATATGTAATTGTTTCCAATTGAAACATATTTGCGCCGCTTGAGGCTTTCGGCCGCGCCCGCCGCTGAGCCAGCAGCTCTTCCGCTCTGGGAAACATGGGAGGGCGCCAGTGTGTCGACGCAGGTGGCGTCCCACACCAGCCTCCCCTCCCTCCCTCCCATCCCTCCCTCCCTCCCTCCCTCCCTTGTCTATATTTTCGATTTATAGAATAAAAAATAAAAAATGACGATGCCCATTATGATCTTGATCAAGACTAACAATGGAAGAAGGGAAGTTTCGAACGAATGAGTTTCAGTAAAAGGATATTGAGCGAACAGACTTGCAATTTGACGCACTCAATGCTTCAAAACGATTCACGATTGCGGTCACGACTAGTGTGAGCAGAAGTGCCATGGGCGCTGCATTAATCTTATACAGGGTAGTTCAGAACCTGTGACACACAAAGGCACTAAAAGCAACTTTTGGTTGTATTGATGAAAAAATCGAAATAGTATATTTCATTACAAGTGTGGAAAGGCTGTCATTGCAAAGAGTTCCGACAAATGGCTACCCGAGCCGAGGCGCAACCGAAGGCGAGGGTTGACAGTCGGAACAAGTTGCAATGACGGTTCCGCACGTGTACTGAACGACTATTTTTAAAACAGTTGCGAAAAAATGAAGCAATTTAATAAAATTATAAAAACACAATAAACTCAACTAACTTAACATTTTTGACTTTTCCGGTAAAATTTTCTCCGAAGCATTTTGTGCAAGTAAACTGAGTTCCGGTGGTGTTAATTAAAAAAAACTAGGATCGAAATGACTCATTTTGTGCAACAAACAATTAAAGCAAAGAAAATTTCTGATAAATCAAAATGGCGCCAACCGTAGAATATAAGCAGAGTTTTTTTTTCTTCACCCATTCTGGCAGGCAAAGGCAACTATGCCCATACAGCCAAGTCTTCAGTAGAAGTTTTTTATTGATATGAAATGAAAATGAAATTTAATGAAATGAAACCTAACCAAACTCATTCAATCAAATCATTAAATCTGATATTGAAACAAATTAGTAGCTTCTTTTTAGAAATATACGTATTTGCATGAATCATAAAAACTTTTTTAGTAAAAACTTCATGGTTGGTTTTTCTTTTTAATAGACATTATTTTGACAGTTGGGAAAGAGAACGCACGAGTGCGGGAAAGGTAAAAAAAAAGCACGAGTGTGTAATAGCCCACATCCCGAACGCTATACGTCCCTGCAATACGCCACTTTTTGAGCAACTGTATTAAAAACTATATTTTTTCGAGAGTTCGCACTTGCCCTCATAGTAAAAGTTAAGCGACCCCGTTCAGTATCACAGGACCTTTTTGAAACACCATGTACTTTCCATGTTTCCATCCGTTAGCTAAGTGGAGATCTGTTTCAAATGTAGACAAGTTTTGGTGGAAGTTTAATACCTAATTCAGAGTACCTAGACCGTACAATCTACACAGAGGAACATGAAATTGTATCTGTAATTCCGAGACATGTGTATCTAGAACGTTAATTTATGTTTACATGTTTTATTCAACCAAGCCGTATTTGAATGGTAACATTTCTGTGACAAATGTAATCCGCAGATGAAGTCGTTGGTAACCGGAGGGAAACATTTCACCATTTTCACCGTTTCATTTTGTGCCTTACGTCACTCATTGTTTACGGTTCCGTTGATGTTGTTTTATAATCATCATCATCAGCCCACCTCTGCCTACTATTGGTTTATATGCCTTTTTTTGTTTTATATTAGTTTATTGAACGAGCGAGCGAAGCGAGCGAAGTTCTCCGAGTCTACTTGAACAATCCGGCGTTTGTATGTATGTATGTATGTATGTATGTATGTATGTATGTATGTATGTATGTATGAATGTTCGTTCGACGATAACTTGAGTAAATTAAGTCCGATCGTCATAAAATTCAGTAGGCAGATAAATGAGGCAAAGAGAATTTTTAAGTTCGAACATGAGCCAAATCGGTCGAGGGGTTGCCGAGATATGGGGTTGTTAAGGTTATATGGGATGAGAGAGGGCGCCACTGCTGCCTCTCAGTAACTTTAAAATAGTGCTAAAAAGTGATTTTAAAAGTGATAAAAACGTAAATCTAATCAGTAAACAGTGAAACCAGTGATAAAAACTAACAAAAGTGAACTATAAATACAAATTCTGTTTGGAAACAATATTGTGGATATCGGACGTAAAACTCAGTGGAAACAATAAAAATAAACTTTTACGGGTCGCGAAATAATCGGTAACAAGAACTCTATTTTAATCCAATAAATCCAAAAATAACCAAAAATTTTGCTAATAATAATTGCTAGGGTCCAAAGTACACCAGATTAGAAAATTCAAAACAGCGCCATCTATTTTAAAAAAATATACATATACTGGGTGTTAAAAGACCGCCAACAAAGCGGGAAACCACGTATTGTCCTCATTATAAGGAACATTTTTGCCCAAGGAACTATGCCTGGGAAATCAACGGTTTCCGAGATATTGAGGTTCAAAGTCAGACTTTTCAAAACTTTTTTTTTGCATAAATGTATTTAGTATCAAGTACATAACATTTCTTCTCAAGAAGCCATATCAAAATTTTGAATATTTCTTACAAATAATGACGTTAAAATTGCAACCCGCAATGTATTCTAAACATCGGCACCTCAAGTATAAGTAGTATAAACTTATGCCAACGCTTGCGTAATATGACTTCTGTGCGTTACACGTACATTGCGTAATAAAATATTTTTCAAAATTATAACCTAAAAAACCAAAATCATTTCCCAGCAATAATTTATCGAAAAAGTACTTTATTTTGGTGTCTAGTATGCGTGGCTTTCGGGTCTGTTGGCGGTCTTTTAACACCCTGTATTGTTATTCTACTTTCTAACAGAGGGCATGACTAAAGTTTGTTTATCAGAGCCATCTAGTGTTCAAAATTATAAACCAAAAAGTCCTTCTATGCTACGATAGAGGTCGCTTTACTTCAAAACTACAAGAGAGTCCTATAAATATCCTATAATTAAAATGGAAGAAATACTAGATAAACTACAAAAATATCCAAAATGATCTAGAGGCACAAAAACTTGAAATAAGATAAAGCGGCGAACAAGTTACAGAAAACATATGAGGCCAAGAGAATTTTTAAGTTCGAACATGAGCCAAATCGGTCGAGGGTTTGCAGAGATATGGGGTCGCGAGTTCATAGTTCGGGGCGAACCACTAGTATTATTTTGAGATTTTGACAACATCAAACATTTCGTTCTACATGTCAAAGCGATCACATGACGAATTATTAGCTATTGCTTCCGTGTTTCCAATGTAAGAAGGTGGCCTTTTATTCGGAAGCCACAGACCCAGGCTCAATTCCCGGTGCTGGCATGTACACACGACAGCACGTCAGACTGGACACCTTTGTTGTATATAGTCACTCGTAACGTAACCGAGTAGAGTGCTAGCGTGTAAGGGTCGACGTGCTGTCGTGTGTACCTATGACATTGTTTATTTTCAAAGTACATTTATTTTGTGAATTTTTAAGTAACAAAACCGTTCGCTAACCGTAGGGAAACCAACGGCTTGGTTGGCTCCACACGTATTTGATTTGTCTTTCCTGTTGGCTAGGCCGACTAAGCTGTCAGGATGGTATAGGTACTGGGCAAGCCTACTTAATCTAAAACTATGTCCCAGACACTGTAGCACCAAGTGGTCTCTTCATCCAGTGTGAGTGAAGGTGCCACTGGACGCTGTATAAGTCGTCTCATTGCTAAGATGGAAAGGCTTTTATTTTCCAAAGCAGATTTCATAATAAAATAAAAAAACTAAGATGCGTCTATTAATTGCAGTGCTTGTTTTTTCAACGCAGAATTTCATGCGTGTCTATTAATAAAATTGCAGTGCTTGTTTTTTCAACGCTGAATTTCATGCGTGATAAACAACAATATTTCATACTTCTCTATGTATTTGAAAGATTGTCAGCGCCTAGTCAAATATATTATTTGCCATAATAGAGCATAAAATACAAAGTTTTCTTTGTAGTTCTTTCATCAATTTATTCGTAAGGAACCACTTTGCTTCTGGTGAATTAATAATGTTGTTTGAGTTGAGAACTTTCTATTTTTCTGCAGCAGCATACTGATTGCTTTAGTTAGAGTCAGCATCTTTGTGGTATACTATTATTTGTGTTAGAGTTCCGTGGCAACTGGTACCATAAGGCAGCCGAAAGTCATTTTGTTCGTCGATTTGTTCCAGCTTTTTTTAAACTGCTTTCTTAAACTCATTGTCACCTTAGTCTCGTCGATTCGACGGCTTTAAAATGACTGGAATAATGTAGACGGTTGGCCCAGTCCAGTCCAGCACTACCATTCCAGCGATCCATTTCGGTGCTGGAATAATGTAAACAGGGTATAAGTTGGAGCAAAGCTTTCAGGACTGCGTGTCACAGGGTTTATTCGCCATTGGGGAGTGCGATGGTCTTCATTGTAATATTAAAACGGAGTTTTTGCCACCCGCTTGGGCGCCGTAAATAATAATGTGACGGGGGGACTACTTGAGATAAGAGACTTCTTCTTCTTCTACATTTATATCGTCCACCTCTGGACGTATGCCTCTTCATGTCTTTTCCATATTAGCCCGTCTGTGGTTATTGTGGTCCAGTTTGAGCCTGCTATAGCTTTGATAACGTCCGACCATCGTGCAGCTGGTCTGCCCACACTTCGCCTTCCTGTACGGGACCTCCATGTCGGGACTTTTTGGCCCCATCTATCATCCTCTCGGTGACATAGTACGTGTCCTGCCCATTGCCACTTAAGTCCCGCTACCCATTTGCCGATGATGTCGGTAACTTTGGTGCGTTGGCGGATCACTGCATTCCGTATCCTGTCGCGGAGGGATATTCCGAGCATAGACCTTTCCATGGATCTTTGTGCAACCTTAAGCCTAGGATAGGAAACTAATTTAGATGAACCATATGGAACGGTCCGAGACTAGGCAATTCACCAAATATATTCGGTGTAAAAAATATTATTAAGATACGATATTCTTAGCATTCCTTGGATTCACCGAGCGGGTGCCGGGTCCTTCACGTTTCAGAAAGGGAAGTCCCTTCCCCCGTACTTCCTGGAGGCACATTTGAGAAAAAGGCTGCATTAACTGGACTCGGCTGGAAGAAGCTAGAGGCTGCCGCACTAGACCGCAAAAAATGGCTTCTACGAGCCCTATGTCCCTGATAATATGGGACAAAAAGATGTCATCAACGTCTCCCTGGGCGTGGTAACTTCGTCGTTACTAAGTAGGCCCCAAGGACTATCAGCGCGTTGAAAATGGGAAATTAAAATCAACGGCGAGTGTAATTTAAGGCCATTGTCTAGAAAGAACAATTCAATTATTTTATACTTTTTGCTGCTTACTTTTTAGCGTAAATGTAATCAGAAAGCTGAAGTTGATCTAATACTCGTAGCTACAAAAAATCCTTAAGTACATAAAAATGTTAAGAGCACACAGAACTAGGTAAGTTACTTTTTTTTACACACGCTAGCTTTTTCCCGTGACTGCGTTCGCTATTATGTGCACGAAGTGAGATGAAAGACGCCTTGATCTGCCTTGAATATAGCTTCTACGATTTCAACCATCGTATATATTAATAGACGCAAAAACGTTAGTATAGATAGACCAACAAATATGAACTAACGTATTTCTTGTTATTTATTTAAATGCTGCCATATAAAACCGTTTGAATAAAAAATGCGTTTTCCTCATGGCATTCCAATACCAATTTAAGGCTCCCACCACACAGGCGTGTTTTTAATGGTCGATAATATCGGATGCGTCCTTACGATATCTGTTTTCAGTACATATTGTATTAGGTTGGCCATAGCGTTATTATCGCAGCAGTGTGTAACTCCATGGCCATCTTAATAGAAAATGGCATATTATCGTCCGATAAAAACGCGGCTGTGTGGGGGAGCCTTTATTTCAAACTTGCAATTTTCTCATTTTCAAACCATCCTTTCATAACAGGGGAGTGAGAAAATATCGCTTCCCTGGGGCATGCTTTATGTCAGCCCTCGACAACCGTACAATCAATCAGACATGCCAAACATTAGTAATGACGTATGCGTTTCGATTACTGCTCACGCGGTTCCAGGAAAAAGCCTTAGATGTGGCCGTGTTATGATTAATATACCCCATTGGTTGGTAGTTTGTGTAGTGCATAGTTCAGTGTAGCTTGCGTTGTTCGACCTATCTTTAGTTGGAGCTTGCGTTTTTCGAGCCATCGCCCATTCAATCCCACGATTTCCACGTGCTTTGAGACTTCGTTTTTAGGTTTTCGTACCCGAAGGGTGCCAAACCCCTATTACTCTGCCTAAAATAAAAAAATAAAGTCACTAAACGATACCTATTTTAAACATATATAATAAGTTGAAAAAATTCACTCGGGACAGGACTTGAACCCGCAACCTCTCGCATACCGTGCAGGCGCTCTACCAATTGAGCTACCGAGTCAAGTTACTGTATATGCAACTGTACTGTAACTGTAACTGCTATATTCCCTAGCACGGGTTAGTGCTTTAGAAAAAACAAAAAGGGATACCTATTTTGTTCACACACGTTCCAAACTAATTCTAAGAATGTACTCGTAGATAGATGCCACGACTCTCCCTACAATGTCCTACACAAATAGCATGGCCTTTTCTTTCCCTTTGCTTAGCTCAGCAGTTAACATAAAAACAGTTTCGTTTGCCTTGGCGTGTTTTGCTTGATGGTAGTGTACAGTGAAATACACAAGTTTAGTGTGCCTCACTACTCTCGTGACACACATTTTACAGTTCTGTACAAAAAATAATTGGAAAAGACAACTTAGGAGGACGAAATGTGATCTCCTTTGCGTCATTTTGTCACAAAAATATATCATCATCATCATCAGCCTATTACAACCCACTGCCCTGCCTGCAAGCATGAAGAGGCCTATTTCTTCATGCCAAAAACAAATATTTTGATGTAAAATGCCAGTCCATGAACTAAAAAACATTTCTCATAATATACCTACCAGTTTGGTTGACTGGAAGAATCTGACGGGCTCCTACCCTTAGGGAGAAATAATTGTTAGAACTTGTGTTGTTTTCAATACTGATAGCAGTCCATTAAATTATATACTTTTACAATCATTTTATGCCTCGATTGTACTCGCATACGGATCTAAACGAATGTTTTCCCAAATTTTCTTCCTCAACCGAGAAGGGTAAATATTTCCGGTTTTTTTCCCCTTTGTATGTATTCCATCTCTCATACACTCTCGCCCATATCCTTCAAGAGGTAAAGAGGGACATCCATCTATTACATTGAACCTATTTTTGACTAGTATTGTCATTTTTTGGTGGACTCACCTTTAAACAATCCTGAAACTGCCACTGTTGACCTTTCTTTTACTCAGTCTGGGGTATATTATGTTGACGACAGTTTCATTCAAATCACCTTCTGATAATAATCCATCATCATATATTCATCATCATACAGCTGAATATTATAGGCCTATTCCCCTCACTTCAGCTCTGACGATCCCTCGCATTCCGCATCCATGGATCCTCTCCTAACACAACGATGTCGTCCGTCCATCGTGCTGTTATGTAGTCTTCCCACTTTTCACCGCCTAGTTCTCGGCCGCCATTCTGACACTGCCCTTGTCCACCGGCCATCTACCGATCTTGACAGGTATTCTGCCCAATGCCTATTCTATCACTTACTTACATCATCAACCTTCGACAGAAATCAGTTGAAGAGGGCTGTAATGACTGCCAAGTAAAGTAACTCTCTAATGAAAAGACCTTCTAACATCATGACTGTGTTTCACTTGATTATGAAAATCGTCTAAAATATCCACCGTATTACGTTGTTTTCTCGAAAATGCTTTGCTAAAAGCACACGTAGCCTTTACATCCTATTTTCGTCACATTTAGGTAAAATTCTTATGGAAAATGGTGACCTAAAGCTTCACACTCTTCGTTTTGGCTGTAAGGGACCAATTTCTTAGTACTCCAAAGGTGAAAATTTATCCGAGGAACCTAAATTATTCACATATCGTGTACCGTCGTGGCAGTCTTGAGTTTTGTAATTCAATTTAAAGCGAAGGCGCGATTCTTGAACTGATGTTTCACAAGTGCTGTAAGGAGTGTGTTATGTGAATTTGTAGAAGCAAAAACTTCTTTCTGCTGAAGGAAATTATTTTAAGGAACTGATATTAGCTTCCGCTCGCTGGATATTAGTAATTGGGATTTTTATTGAACGAGCGAGCGAAGTTCTCCGAGTCTACTGGAACAATCCAGCGTTTGTATGTATGTATGTTTGTATGTATGTTTGTAAGTATGAATGTAAGTATGAATGTTCGTTCAACGATAACTTGAGTAAATTTGGTCGGATCGTTATGAAATTTGGTAGGCGGGTAAATGAATTTAAAAGATTTTTTTAAGTTTAAACATGAGCCAAATCGGTTGAGGGGTTGCCGACATATGGGGTTGTTAAGTTTATATGGGGTCGCGAGTTCACAGCAAACCACTTGTTTAACTGAGCTAGCGACTAGTCCGTGCTACGCAAGGATCTGGGGGCACGGCAGTGCCCCCGCCAGGTCGAGCGCGAAGCAAACACTGCCGTACCATCCTTTACTGGAACCATTTCGCCGCATTTTCAGGCCCCTATTTGAGAATCTCTGGATAAGACCAGAACGCAGAAATTTTCGTCATCTAGTAAGCTATAATTACATACTTAAAATCGAAAATTTCAAGTCTGTAGGTCATTTAGTTCCGAAGTTAAGCGAAAGCAAAGTTTCGCATTTATGACACACACTCACTCACTCACTCATGATCATCATAATAGAACTAGTACTTCCCATAAACTCAGAGAGCTGAAATTTGGTACAGAGTTAGGTTTTAATGGCCACATAAAGGGAAAACTATAAAAACTAGGATAATCGAAGATCTGGAGTACCTGGTGACCCTGATTAGAAAACACAAGAGCCCTAATAGAACTAGTACTTCCCATAAACTCAGAGAGCTTAAATTTGGTACAAAGTTAGGGTTTAATGGCCACATAAAGGGAAAACTATAAAAACTAGGATAATCGAAGATCTGGAGCACCTGGTGACCCTGATTAGAAAACACAAGAGCCCTAATAGAACTAGTACTTCCCATAAACTCAGAGAGCTGAAATTTGGTACAGAGTTAGGGTTTAATCGCCACATAAAGGGAAAACTATAAAAACTAGGATAATCGAAGATCTGGAGTACCTGGTGATCCTGATTAGAAAACACAAGAGCCCTAATAGAACTAGTACTTCCCATAAACTCAGAGAGCTGAAATTTGGTACAGAGTTAGGGTTTAATAGCCACATAAAGGGAAAACTATAAAAACTAGGATAATCGAAGATCTGGAGCACCTGGTGACCCTGATCAGAAAACACAAGAGCCCTAATAGAACTAGTACTTCCCATAAACTCAGAGAGCTGAAATTTGGTACAGAGTTAGGGTTTAATCGCCACATAAAGGGAAAACTATAAAAACTAGGATAATCGAAGATCTGGAGTACCTGGTGACTCTGATTAGAAAACACAAGAGCCCTAATAGAACTAGTATTTCCCATTAACTCAGAGAGCTGAAATTTGGTACAGAGTTAGGGTTTAATGGCCACATAAAGGGAAAACTATAAAAACTAGGATAATCGAAGATCTGGAGTACCTGGTGACCCTGATTAGAAAACACAAGAGCCCAACCTAACTATTATAGATCGACATATACCGCCCTTACAAAAAATATTCAACTTGGTGGACCGCTTCACTTGATGTCAAAAATCGAAGGTCTGAAGTATCTGATGAAGAACCCTCAGCTGCCCGGAAAGCACAACTTCAAGATAAACGTTTTATCCCACTATCGGTTAGCGGCATCTGGCTTTACGCGGTGAAATAAAGCAAGATGGCGATAGCCGATAATGGGATAAAACTTTTATCGTGACATTGTGCTCCTCTAGCTGGTCTCAGCTGTATTATAGATTATGGTAATGCCCTTCTACTATTGGTACATAAAAATATCGACTGTCATTGCAGAAATCCAGCGTAGTGGGATACATCTTCTAATTTAATCTAGCCTATAGCGTCCTACTGCTGGGCGAATGCCTCCTCTTCTGCTTTTAATACGCATATAAATAAAATTAAAGGAAATCTCTGGATAAGACTAGACTGGCTTTTATACTTATACTTACAATTTAACAAAAAGAAATAGTCGAACGATTAACTTTGTTCTACTCGAACATTACACAAATTAAATAACTGTTTCCAATTATAAAATCTCATGAAATAAATCAATATGCCCACGTTTCTACAAAAAGAAGTGAAATCCCACCAAAAACATTCTGTAAAAACTAGCCAGGTCTCGATGGAGCTGCTTGTTTATCTCTAAAAAGTAATGAAATCTAGACAAGGTCGTGCCAAGTCTAAGGTTCCTTACTGCGATTTCTTTATTATTATAGTTAATGTTGTGTGACTTGGCCGTTGAAGGGTATACAAGGGTACAAAACCAGGTGCTCCATGACACCATTACACCAATCTGACGCCAGAACCGCTTGTGTACCCTTCAACGGCCAAGTCACACAACATTAACTATAATAATAAAGAAATCGCAGTAAGGAACCTTAGACTTGGCACGACCTTGTCTAGATTTCATTACTTTTTAGAGATAAACAAGCAGCTCCATCGAGACCTGGCTAGTTTTTACAGAATGTTTTTGGTGGGATGTAATTTACAAAATTAAGATTTTTAGGATGTTTTGTATGAAAAATATTGAAAAATAAAAAATTCCATAAAAAATATCTTACCGATGCATCAATATTGATACGGTTATGATGATAGATGATAGAGGTTATGATGATAAATAACGCAATGGATATTGATACGGTTTTATCATCGCGATAGTAAAAACCGTATCAATATCTATTGCGTTATTAGGAGGAGTTAGCGGATAATTATACAGACGGACAGACATTTTGTAGAGACTTTGTATAATACATTTTATTAATTGAAATATCAACGGAAACTCATACAGCAACAAAAAAAATATTGAGATGTGATCTCTATCACCGGGTGCTTTCACTCTGCAAAAAAAGGTAACACGTTGTATGTAGAGATACGAGTATCACGTGTGACTAAGGTACAAAGTCGCAGGCAAAGCCACTACAGCAAGTGTTTATATCACGTATGTTAACACTTACCTAAGCAAGTTAGTTCCCTAATAAAGGTTGCCTGGCGACAATGAAACTCCAAAGCTCCTCGACACAGTGAGAGGTAAGGCAACGTGTCTATGTCTCACAACACAAGGCTCAAAGACGCATGTTCCCATTAAGGTTGGACGATAGCAGCACGGCAGTAATAGTAGATTGTTACCCGAGGGACTTAAACACAATTTTTAAGTCGAGAGTATTTCTTTGAATCCAGAGCGTAGCGAAGGATTCTAAAGTAGAATCTTGAGCGCAGCAAGGGATTCAAAGTACTCGAGTTTTAAAAAGTGTTGTTCCCACTCTACTTTTTATCACCAACTATGAGAAAATAAGTGACTGGAACTTACCAATAATTTAGCGTCGGCGTCGGATACAATGTTCTCTGGAGTTAATATTACTTTTAAAATTTTAATTCTCACTACTTGAGGAATAAACATGAAAGTAAAATCCAAATTTTTGTACACAAATAAACAATTACGAACGAAGACGGAAATCATTTCTGACGTTTTTATTTTTCTTCAAACTTTTTTTTTATTTGGTTCGCGCGCGGTTTATTTTTTCATACTGCCAGTTTCTTGTCCATACATTGTTCGTGATTGATCTCTTTCAAGGTTGTCTGTAAACTCTTTAGTCATTTGAACTTTTAATTACAGTATCCACTATCCATATTCCAAATTCAAATCACTTTTTCAATTGGATAAAAAGCTATTTTAGTCCCTGTTTGCGGAGAACGAGCTAGGTTTTTTCGAATAGATGTGATAAAAATTCATAATGTACACAGTTTTTTTTAATTTCGAAGCTAATCTGAGCTACTTTTGTTCAGAGATTTTTGTTTCACGGCAATAAAATTTTATTCTTTTCATTCTTTCCATTAGTAAACAACAGAACAACAATAATTTAGCCAATTGTGTGATCTGGTCATAAAACTTGTTTTTTGGGCAGTGCCATGGTTTGTCGACCAAAATTGTTGTTCTGTTGTTTAAAATAATGAAAATAATACTATTTTATTACCGTAAACGAAAAATCGCTGAATAGCTCAGTTTAGCTTCAAACTTTAAAAAAATGTGAAAACATTTATAATAAGTTGTGGGACAGGACTTGAACTCGCAACCTCCCGCATACCAAATATCGAATTTCTCTCGAATTTTTTCAACTTATTACTAAATGTTTGAATTATTTATTCCCTAGCACGGGTTAGTGCTTTAGAAAAAACCAAAAAATTTAAAAAAAATGATTTTCCCGCCACGTTGCCTGCTATCGTCGGACCCGAAAAGCCGTAAGGGCTGTCATGGTAACCGCTAACACGGGTAAGAAAACGGAAAACGGTCAAGACCTCCGGTGTTTGGGTGTTGTATTCCGTATTAATTATTTAGATTAGAGTATGTTTTGTATGTCACTCACCTGTTTTGGAAGGAAATTATAATTAAGAAAGCGCTTTTAAGGGTTCCGTACCCGCAGCGTGCCAAACGGGACCCTATTACTCTGTCTACACTGTCTGTCTGTATTAACTTTAAATCTTTGGAACCCCTAACAGGGATAGCCAATTGATCTCAGATTATTGTGTTATTAGCAGATTAAAAGTTAAATAATAATTAAAAAATAAGGGGGGCCCCCTTACAACAAACGTGTTTTTATACTTTTCGCTCTATTACAAAAACTGTAATACATACAAACATCAAACTTGGTATAGGGGTTATTTTACCCCAGTATAACAAGAAATAATAAAAAACGGTCAAGCGCGAGTTGGGCTCACGCACTTAAGGTCCGTATAACAAGTTTTTTTTTAATTGTATGGCGGTACAGAACCCTCAGTGCGTGAGTCGGACCCGCACTTGGCCGGTTTTTTGATTTTTTCTTTTGAATTGATATAACATAATTTCTACACTTAGGTATGTTAGTTATTTGGCTGCCTTGAGGTCAATAATTTGTGGACCTGGGCATGTGTCGCAGTCGTGTTTGCGGAGAGTTGTATCCCGACATGGATTACTGAGGTGAGAGCGCTCGACGTATGCAAATTTGTAAGACGAGAGTCGGATAGTCATGGGCCGGAGAGGAGGGCCTGCAAATGATTAACTACCTACCTTCCTACCTACTACCAAACTGCAGTTAAGTGAAAAAAAAAAAATGGACCAAAAAGGAAGAGTTTTACTGACACTTGAAAATACCCGAATAAACCGCAGCTGCAAGTATTAACAAGGCTTATTTATTTACTTTATTGATTTTAAATATCTAACACTTTGGAAAAGCAAGTTGATATTTAAATTTAAAACTTCGCCATCTACGTTGTATGTACAGTCGGCCACACGCTAGGGTATCCCTTTTTGTTCGATTGGCGTCCTTATGCCGCGCGCGGTAAGAGCTGCTATGGGGTATCTGTGACTGTGGGCGACCGTACCTACCTCTATAGGTATCCAATAAGTACCTATGTACTTATTGGATTCTCAGACCTTAATCCTATTAAAAAATACCACTTTCAAACAAAAAGCTTTTCGCATCGTTACTATTTTTCGAGTTGGGTAAAAAATCTAAACTGGAAGACGTAATTTCTGCCTGACATCTCGGTATTTTTACTCCAACTGAGGCATGTCCTTGCCAGACAAAGTATCATTTTTCACAGAGAAAAATGGCCCACTTCTTGAAGCGGAACCCTATATTGGAAGCATTATTGTTGCCTTATGTTTTTCCTTTGAGTGGAGGAAAATGGAGGATTTTAGTTTTGCTAGGACACTTTTTTACACTTTGCTTTGCATTTTTGCTAACAAAAAATTACAGTACACATAGTCGCCCGTAACGGTTTAATTCACTATAAAGGTTACCGGTTCCCTTTTTTATTATAAATTACATAATTCATGAAACACTGGATATAAAACGCAAAGATATGTTTTTTTTTATGCGAGGCGTTAGTGGACGGGGTACTACGCGTGCCCATTGCATCTTGCCGATTTTTGCGTTGATGATACTTTGCATCAAACGCTCAGATTACCTCACGACGTTTTTCTCCACTACTAGCGAGGCCCATCCTCATCTTGCAAAATCAAATAAACCCTAAAATCCCAGTGCTGCCGGTCAGTAACAAGCTGAATAAACCCCAGAATACATCGGCAGATTGTGTCAATCCTACCGGGATAGACTGGCCCGTGCATTCGATTACAGGCTGTGTTGTCACACCGGATACCTACAAGCCTTGGTTGGTACCAATGTTGGCACTAGACAGTAGGTACACAATATGTAGGTAATGCTCGAAATATCACAAAAGACATACCACACTACTGCGTCATGAAATATTACCTACTCATTACTCGACTGAATACAGCATCACGCATCACTCCGAAGGAAATCACACATTAGGTACGCGTCAAATAGACCCTGATACGAGTGATGGGGCCTGAGATCTATCTACAAGGTGTTACAAAAGTACCTAACTCTTTTTACAGGGTTATAGCACCCGGTGATAGGGATCACAACCTAAATATTTTTTTTGCTCTATGACGTTCCGTTGATTTTTAAATTAATAAAATGTGAACGCTGTGGCGGGAGAGAAGTATTTTTTTAATATTGTTTTTATTGACTTTCACAATGTTTTAATAACTCAAGGCTATGTAAATGCACCTACACCACCTACACACACAAATATATTTTTAAATTTGAGCTAATACCAAAATCAAAAAACTTATGATTTTTTTTTAAATTTTAGGTTATAAAATAAAAATTGATTTTTTTTCAACTTTTTTTTACAGATTTGACATCCTGTTGACCACTAGGTTACACCCTGTAAAAAGAGTTAGGATGTTTTGTAACACGTTGTATAGCGTTCATGGTTTTCTGCTTGAGACGATGTTACGGCTTGAGGCTATGTTGGTCAAACTTCTATTTATTTACACTTTTACTTTATATCATCACACATGGACCCATCACGTTTGTAGTAAGGCTCTATAATGTGATATAACTGGGTACAAAACTTCATGCCATATCAAATCACCTCCTAATGCAATTTTGTGCGCGTCTAGTTGGCACACTGGGATTTGTTATTCGGGTAGCTTCAAGCCTTGGTTGGTACCAATGTTGGCCAAGTGGGATTTGTTATTAGCCGCCCAGTTAGCTGGTAACGTTTTCAATAACGCGTTGGATAAACTTACATTAAGCTGTGGTGGATGGGAGCTAAATATCGTAAATAAGTCAACGCTTTTAGAGCCTACTGGTATGCCAAAGGATTTCCGTTTTTAATTTCTCCGGGGCGAAAGAGTCCTAGGGTGGCATTAATAGTCGTCAACTCAAGATCGAACTCAAGTAGGTGATCTCAGAAAAGTCAAATGCTAATGTCAAGCCTTGGCTAATGTCAATGTCAATCTCAAGATAGTGTTTATTAATATGCTGACAGCTACTCAAGTTTGACATTAGCCAAGGCTTGACATTAGCATTTGAATTTTCTGGGTACACCTACTTGAGATCGAGCTCAAATAGGTGATCTCAGACGAATATTAATAACTTATAAATAGGATAACGTTTTTTTACTAAGGAGTCAAAATTTTTATTTAATCGACACAAAAAATCGATTTTCAGCTGTTGCTTTGATGCTGCGGCTAACTTATTGAATGGGATAAAGCGTTTCAAATTATTAAGTTTAGAGTAAGTATAAATGATTGGATGAGTTCATAGAACCACAAATCAAAGGTATGTAAAAGGCACAAGTAAAGCCATCTTCAATCTACAAAGGTCTAGTTAATCAACAAGAAAAGCTCAACAAAAAATCCAGTCTACGAAAATTCACGAGTGGCTGAGTGATTATTCTTTGACATGAAATAAGTACGTTACGGCAAAATAATGACATTGCCATATGATTCAGTCATGTTTCATTATTCTCTGTCTCAAAAAACAATATGGCAAATAAATCGACTTGGCATTATGGTAATAAAATCCTAGGTTCAGAGATAATAATAAATGATGAATGACTGCCACAGACATGTTTCGTATGTGGTAAGAATAATAAAGGTTATGTCGGGGTAAAAACCCACAGATCCTTATTGGTTGTGGTACCAAATTGGTTAATTAAAATAAATTAGTTTTTCTATTTTTAGATTGACGCTGTAGAAAAACCCAATGATATAAATACACAAAGAAATAAAACAAAATAATTTAAAGTTGGCCTTTTCTCAGCAGTAATAGATTAAGTTAGTACTATCTAATCTGTGGTCATAGGCTGAGTACATTTAGGCTGATGATAAAATGCAATATTGGGCGTTTTCCTACTGTCAAATTTCACAGCAAAAACGCACATTACTTTAAATAAATTAGTTTTTTGAAAATAGGTCTTTTCAAAATAATCTAACAAAATATCCCGGCTTTGGGTTTTAACCCATTTCATCCCCATCCTCATCGTAGAGTTCGTTGTACATAATCGGAATCACCATAATATTGGATCGTGACAGTGCAGATAATATCGACAGTATGTTCGAGCCCGTATTGTTATGAATGGAATTATTTATTCCATGGATTAATAGTAATTTGCCTACGGATTACTGCTGGCATTATAAATGAGCTTCCGTACCGTGGATTATAGCTCGATACACAAACATGATGTCTGTACCGCTCTCAATAGTGTCTAACCACTCTAGGCGGAAAATACGTGACCGAAGTTCCGCGGCCTACCAACTCCCAGCCTTGTACGATAAAATCTGTCGAATGGTCACCAGCTCTCGAGCTAGTACCTATGACTGCAGACCTGTCTCATACCTAATTGAATTAGTAAACTCCTGGCGCGCATGACAAGGGGGCCTATGTATATGAATTATTGAACAAGATACTGTTTGTAATATAATACAGTAATCCTGCTTATTAAGTGGGTGAAACTAATTGTTATGCACCATTAGGCTCCTTTCACACTTTGATGCATGTCGGTGCAAGATATGCGTCAGTGCATGGCAATGATTTATAACTAGTAGTTCGCCCCGAACTGTGAACTCGCGATGTGTAACTTTTCGCTAACACCATTCGCACAGGCATAATATAAACTTTACGACCCCATATCTCAGAAATCCCTCGACCGAATAATAATTGGGAAGGCAAAGTTTTTTGTTCGAAAGTCCGTTATCGGCTTAATCTTATCTTTAGACAATATTGAGAAACTAATTTCAATATTTTTTATTTTGGTTCAGTAGTTTGGATTTTACAACGTTTCAAAGATACGGTTTTATGACCTTCACGCGACGGTCTGCATACTGTTAGCGGTCATAGGAACAAAACATTTTAGCGCATAAAAACAAAACTACTGGACCAAAATAAAAAATATTGAAATTAGTTTCTTAATATTGTCTAAAGATAAGTTTAAGCCAATAACGGACTTTCGAACAAAAAACTTTGCCTACCCAATTGGCTCATGACTTTTAATTTAATTTACTCGCCTACCAAATTTCACGACGATCCGACCAAATTTACTCAAGTTATCGTCGAACAAACATTCATACAAATATACAAACGCCGGATTATTCAAATAGACCTAGAAAACTCGCTCGCTTCGCTCGCTCGTTCAATAAAACTGTAACGACCCCATCGGTTTCAAAGGTCGATTTTGCACTTGGTTCTATAGTAAAAATTGCTTGTATTGGTGTGTTGAAGCACCCTTTTCAGTGCCACAGGACCTTTCTGAAACACCCTGTAAAGGGCCAATTTTTAAATAGCTTTTAACCTCCGTTGTAGTGTGAATGGAGACTAATATGTTGCGAGTAGGGCCTGCCAAGCACAAATAGAAACCTGCCCTGAATTCAGGCGATAACAGACGGGGCTTCGGCACGTGAACTGAGGAGGGTGTTTGTAACCGAGCCACATACGGGCGGATTTTTTCCGAAACGGAAAAACGAATGGGGATTCCGAACGCAGCAACAAATCTATGAAAATTCCAGACGGAATTTTCATAGATTTGTTGCTGTTTTGTTCAGCGATTTTTGTTTCACGACAGTAAACAACTAGTACTCTTTTCGTCTTAATAAACAGCGAGAACAACTATAATTAAGTTGATTATGAGATTCGAACTTCTAGTTTTTTGGGCAGTAGGGGAGACCGGAGCCAAATAGTATACAAGGTGTTACAAAAGTACCTAACTCTTTTTACAGGGTGTAACCTACTGGTCAACAGGATGTCAAATCTGTAAAAAAAAGTTGTTTTTTTTTAATATTTTATAACCTCAAAATTAAAAAAAATCATAACTTTTTTGTTTTTGTTATTAGCTCAAATTTAAAAATATGAGTGTGCGTGTAGGTGCCTTTACATAGCTTTAAGTTGTTAAAACATTGTGAAAGTCAATGAAAACAATATTTAAAAAATACTTTTCTCCCGCCACATCGTTCACATTTTAATAATTTAAAAATTAACGGAACGTCATTGAGCAAAAAAAATATTTAGGTTGTGATCCCTATCACCGGGTGCTATTACCCTGTAAAAAGAGTTAGGTACTTTTGTAACACCTTGTATAGCTAAGGCTCTGGACTGGTTTGGACGGTTGACACGTGAGTGGATTTTTTGCGAATAGAAGCGTTGATTTACAAACTGAAGTTTTATATAGTTTATTTATTTATTTATTTATTAAATTAGGAAAGCCAACAGAATCCTTAATAAACATTAAAATTATAATTAGGTACATGGTTTTTGGTCTGATAAGGATGCCAATTATAGGCTCACACAACATTCGTAATAATTAATAGTTTGTTTTTCTCTATGGGTCGAAAAGCTTTGGCACCAAAAAAAATGCACTATCTATGGACTGTCACTACGTTGTCCTTATTTTCTACTTTTATGCTTGTATGGCCTAATTTGTCTCTCAAGATGAAGCAATAGCCCGCTAATAGGCTATTCTGAGAGGCATAACACATTTTATAACAGCTTTTAGTTCTTAGCACTTCAACTCGACTGGAAAATAACCCCAAGTGAAGAAGCGATAATTTAATGCCAAAGCAAAGGTTCTCATGATTTGCAAACGTCTCTTATGCCTTTAGCACAACTCGTTGCTATAGGCATAAGCGATTTGTGGTTCAAAAACTATGTGATGTGCTTGTACTCTCGAAGCAGTTGCAAAAGAAATAAAAAAATACGAAGATACACAGTGTAACATACATAATTATTATTTGAACGATCGAGCGAAGCGTGAGAAGTTCTCCGAGTCTACTTGAACTATCCGGCGTTTGTATATTGTATGTGTGGATGTTTGTATGTATGATTTTGTTCGACGATACATTGCGTATCGTTGATCGGATCGTCATGAAATTTGGTAGGTGGGTAAATATATTTTTTAACTTCAATCATGAGCCAAATCTGTCAAGGGGTTGCGAGTTTACAGTTCGAAGCGACCTACTAGTTTACATTGATTTAACGGTTTCTATTTATCACCTGGATAGCCGACATGTTTCGACCTTGTCCGGAATTCGTGAAGAAGAGACGATGCTTTCGCCGTGGCAATCGATCTCTCACTGCGGGCTCGTAGACGTTGCCACCGCGCCATATATTATGATGTGTTACCAAATATTTTATTGATTTATAGCTGATATAAAAGACGGTGCCATTGAGTTTCTTTCTTAGTTAGGTACTATGCTTATTCTCCAAGAATAGGATCCATCGCTAGCTAAGCTGGCGCAAAAAAGGTTTGCTATTGATGATGATGATGGTGATGATATACCCAACTAACTTGCCTAACTTTCACTATGCAATTAATAAAAACAATTCTTTGACTTTGAAACGTCTGTCCTTACAGCCGAACGTATGGGCGGGCGTTGCCTTTAAACAAAGACGTTGTAGTTCAGGGGGCAAATTCTTGGGAATCTCGCATTCGACACATCTCGAAGGGAAAATCTCATTTCATTTCGATCTCAACTGCTCCGTCCGTCATCACTCGAGTCATTTCGAGCGAAAAGGCAAACATCTCGCAGAAATCTCGTGCCTTATGTCGAGCATGACTTCGTGAGAATAGGAGATGGCCGCAAAATGAGATTTTTCCTTTGAGATATTGTGTCAAATGCGAGATTCCAGAGAATGAGCTCCCTGTAAGTATAGACTACGACCTAAATGCACGACCCTGTTAATTGTGCCAGAGAAATCAAAGGACACGAGGTCAGTCTCCGATATTTACATAAGTGATTGATCGTGGTCGTCCATTGATTAAGAGACTAGACTTAATTTGATATGCTGAGCTTGGAGCTATTGCTCTTACCTAAGCCAGGGTTAACCACTTCAATTTTAGACTAGCTTTTGCGCGCGATTTTGTTCGCGCAGACATACCAGAAAATGTAGTCTTTATATTTCCCCATTATCCCACCAAAAACATTCTGTAAAAAACTAGCCAGGTCTCGATGGAGCTGCTTGTTTATCTCTAAAAAGTAATGAAATCTAGACAAAGTCGTGCCAAGTCTAAGGTCCCTTACTGCGATTTCTTTAGTATTACAGTTAATGTTGTGTGACTTGGCCGTTGAAGGGTACACAAGCGGTTCTGGCAGATTGGTGCAATGGTGTCATGGAGCACCTGGTTTTGTACCCTTGTATACCCTTCAACGGCCAAGTCACACAACATTAACTGTAATACTAAAGAAATCGCAGTAAGGGACCTTAGACTTGGCACGACTTTGTCTAGATTTCATTACTTTTTAGAGATAAACAAGCAGCTCCATCGAGACCTGGCTAGTTTTTTACAGAATGTTTTTGGTGGGATTTCACTTCTTTTTGTAGAAACGCATATTTCGGCATATTGATTTATTTCATTAGATTTTCTTATTGGAAACAGTTTTTTAATTTGTGTAATGTTCGAGTAGAATAAAGTTAATCGTTCGACTATTTCTTCTTGTTAAATTGTAAGTTTGAGTATAAAAGCCAGTCTAGTCTTATCCAGAGATTTCCTTTAATTTAATTTATATGCGTATTAAAAGAAGAAGGGGAGGCATTCGCCCAGCAGTAGGGCGCTATAGGCTAGATTAAATTAGAAGATGTGTCCCACTACGCTGGATTTCTGCAATGAAAGTCGATATTTTTATGTACCAATAGTAGAAGGGGGCATTACCATAATCTCTTATACAGCTGAGACCAGCTGAGGGTTCTTCATCAGATACTTCAGACCTTCGATTTTTGACATCAAATGAAGCGGCCCACCAAGTTGAATATTTTTTGTAAGGGCGGTATACAGGGTGTTAAAAGACCGCCAACAAAGCGGGAAACCACGCATTGCCCTCATCATACTGAAAATTTTTGCCCAAGGAACTATACCTGGGAAATCAACGGTTTCCGAGATAATGAGGTTCAAAGTCAGACTTTTCAAACTTTTTTTATTGCAGAAATTTGCTCAGTATCAAGTACTTAACATTTCTTCTCAAGAAACCATATCAAAATTTTGAATATTTCTTGCATAAAATGACGTTAAAATCGCAACCCGCAATGTATTCTAAACATCGGCACTTTGAGGGTAAGAAACACAACTTTATGTCAACGCTTGTGCAGTATGATTTCTCTGCATTACACTTCCATTGCGTGATAAAATATTTTCCAAAATTATAACCTAAAAAACCAAAATCATTTCCCAGCAACAATTTATCGAAAAAGTACTTTGTTTTGGTGACTACTATGCGTACCTTTCGGGTCTGTTGGCGGTCTTTTAACACCCTGTATGTCGATCTATAATAGTTTGGTTGGGCTCTTGTGTTTTCTAATCAGGGTCATCAGGTACTCCAGATCTTCGATTATCCTAGTTTTTATAGTTTTCTCTTTATGTGGCCATTAAACCCTAACTCGGTACCAAGTTTCAGCTCTCTGAGTTTATGGGAAGTACTAGTTCTATTAGGGCTCTTGTGTTTTCTAATCAGGGTCACCAGATACTCCAGATCTTCGATAATCCTAGTTTTTATAGTTTTCCCTTTATGTGGCTATTAAACACTAACTCTGTACCAAATTTCAGCTCTCTGAGTTTATGGAAGTACTAGTTCTATTAGGGCTCTTGTGTTTTCTAATCAGGGTCACCAGGTACTCCAGATCTTCGATTATCCTAGTTTTTATAGTTTTCCCATTATGTGACCATTAAACCCTAACTCTGTACCAAATTTTAGCTCTCTGAGTTTATGGGAAGTACTAGTTCTATTAGGGCTCTTGTGTTTTCTAATCAGGGTCACCAGGTACTCCAGATCTTCGATTATCCTAGTTTTTATAGTTTTCCCTTTATGTGGCCATTAAACCCTAACTCTGTACCAAATTTCAGCTCTCTGAGTTTATGGGAAGTACTAGTTCTATTATGATGATCATGAGTGAGTGAGTGAGTGAGTGTGTGTTATAAATGCGAAACTTTGCTTTCGCTTAACTTCGGAACTAAATGACCTACAGACTTGAAATTTTGGATTTTAGGTATGTGATTATAGCTTACTACATGACGAAAATTTCTGCGTTCTGGTCTTATCCAGAGGTTCTCAAATAGGGGCCTGAAAATGCGGCGAAATGGTTCCAGTAAAGGATGGTACGGCAGTGTTTGCTTCGCGCTCGACCTGGCGTTTGATACCGTTTAGACGCCCCATAACAAACACACACTACTCACAATATTTCGGTATTATAGTATTTATAGTATTAGATATATTATCTTGCTCGGGGTCAAGTAAGGTCAGGGAATGGTTGGGAAAGCCGCCTACAGTTATCTCGTCTTTGTTGATTAAGTCAATAAAGTTGTGTGCACTATCAACTCAATGTGTCTAGACTAGACGCAGGATTTGTAAAGACCCCTAGGCAGCTAACCTCGGGCTACGTAGTTTGCCTCGAACTGTAACGTGCGATGTGTAACTTTTTGCTGACACCGTGAAAAGTGGCCGTTTCTATGTGCATGATTTACGTTGACTGTCCGTTTTTTTGCAACAAAAAAAATTATCCGATAACCCGATGGGTCGATGATCAAAAAATCGGCCGAAAAGCAATGGACAAGATTGGCAGGGGACCGGGGAGGTTGGTGCGACCGAGAAGAGGCCTATGCCCAACAGTAGGCGACATAGATAAATGATAGACATTTCCGAAAACAAAAAAAAATGCGTTGTTTTGTGTGCCTAAAGTTGCGGTACTTTTTGTGAAAAATCAAGTCCGTAGTTTTGGGGTTTGCGTCGTTTCCATACCAAAAATAGGTATAGTTAGATATAGTTTCTATCTAAAGGATTCAAATATTAAGGTTGGACGATAGCAACGTGGCGGGAAATTCAAAATTTTCTATTTTTTTTACATTTGTAGCTAAACTGAGCTATTTTCGTTCAGCGATTTTTCGTTCGCGGCAATAACATAGTATTACTTTCATTATTGTAAACAACGGAACAACAATAATTCAGCCGGATGTGTGTTCTGGTCTTCAACAAGTTTTTTAGGCAGTGCCACTGCTTCGTAGGCCAGAACACATAATTGGCTGAATTATTGTTGTTTCGTTGTTTACAATAATGTTTTTTTTTGTTATTGGCGGCACAGGCGCTAGTGGACCCTCTTAACCCTTCCCTGAAGACCGGTTCACTCACAGGCAGGCCTACTCTCACCTAAATAAATTTAGGCGGGACCTCCCAAGACGTGACTTCCATTAGAGTTTGATTTATGTCTCTACCACTAAAAGGGCTCCCTTATGACCGCGTCTCCTTGAAGGAGAGAGGATGTGAGAGACAGACGTAAAGCAATACGCTTGGATAGTCCTTTTTGTCCGACTGTCGCCCCTATCTATATAATCTAACAAAAAGAGGTATCCTAGCGTGGTCGCTAGGATACCTCTTTTTGTTAGATTGACGCCCTATAGGTACAGGGTAATTTTTAAATTGCTTTATTCCTGAAACACGTCAACTTCTAAATGTGTTTTCCGACAACTTTTGTTCAGCGACTTCTCGAATAGCTCGATACTTTTTATTTATTAATCGTTTCTTATTATTTAAAAGTTTGCATTTGCACCATTCACTCCACTCCCACTCCACTCTCTATCACCTTTCCAGCCTCTCCTGCTCCTATTTGTTACTCCGCACAACAAATTTTGCCTAGAAATATATTTTTCGTATGCAAGAATAAAATTGCGCTTTCACCAAAGTCGTAGAACAAACGTTGTTGGAAATCACATTTTGAAGATGATATTGTGTTTCAGGAAAAAGCTGTTTAAAAATAACCCTGTATACCACACGCGATAAGCTACTACACTATGGGGTATCCTAGAATATCGCTGACCATAAACTGCCGTGCACCTTCATAAAAAGACTCACCAACTTGCCTCTCTCTCTATTTCTTCCAATCTTTAATCCCACATGGTGGTGGGGTCAGCCTTCCTGATTTTCTCTCTCCACTTTGTTCTGTTCCGGTGTCGTCTTCGTTCTATCTAAACTATCTATCTAAACATAATAATATTTCCCACACAGCTGGAAGAAAACAATTGTGCTCGGAGGGTTTCGTACCACCAAACAAGACAGTGTGCGATGTATTTTCAAAAAATAATTTATGTCGTTAAGGAACTCTGGAGTCTGACTCATATACTTTCATTACGGATTTAAAATTTACAAAGGCTTCAAAGTGATACACAGATGGATGGATAGACCTCTTTTTGTTCCATTGACGCTCTATGCAGGCCACGAGGCCGCCCACCCAGGCGCTGGGCGGATGTCATCCGCGAACAGGCGGGTTACGTATGACTGGATGAGAAAGGCAGCAAACCACCAACACTGGAATTTTTTGGGAGAGGACTACTTTCAGAAATAGATCGACAGAGGCTGCCAATGATGATGATGATGATGGATAAACAATAATAATATCTCTTTTATCACCCTTTGATTCTTCTTCTTTGGGTGACTCTCCCAGAGGCTGGCGGTCAGCTGGGCATATTTATCTTTGTTTCTTGTGAGGCTGCACTCGCTATTCCAGTCCACTCACGCAGGTTTCATAACCACGTTTGACCCTGTGTCTACAGAACCCTAAAAAAAGAGATGACTAAGGAAATAACACCCGAGATGGCATTGGGCCACAGGCGGGGTGAACACCCCGTAATGAAAGGCGCAGGCGTTTTTATGGGACACTCCGATTCAATTTGCCGAACTTATTGTCGGAAGACCGTTTCTAGGAAGGGTTTCGGGACAAAATAAGGACCTTGTAGAAAGACCAACTTTTTAACAGACGATCCCAAATATCTCAAATATTAGTAGGTCCCAAATATCGGTGGGAAAGGTATGAAACATAGCTCCATCTTCTTCGCGTGCCTCTCCACTAATGGAGGTTGGCCGTCACCCCTCATATTATTTTATATTTCTTGCCAAGCGAAATAGATGTTCGACGCTTGCTATTTCCGTCCATTCTTTGATGTTTCTGAGCCACGACTTTCTTCTTTTACCAGCACGCCTCTTCCCCTAAATCTTGCCCATCATGATCACTTGAAGATGTCGGTACTTGTCGTGGCGGAGCACATATCCTAGGTAGCCCCTTAACGTTTGACTAATGTGTTACCCTGTTCATTCTCACGATATCACACTATCGACTCAAGATCGAACTCTAGTAGGTGATCTCAGAAATGTCAATGTCAATCTCAAGATAGTGTCTATTAATATGCTCAAGTAGGTGATCTCAGACGACTATTAATACCACCTTTATTGTTTTCTCCAAATTGGGCCTTTTGTAGTTTCCCGAAAAGGGTTTTCGCGAGTGACTTCGCTCTTTATCGAATTTTTTCGCTTAAAATGATCTGTCTGATGAGATGGCAGAATCACACTTTTGTGCGCCGAGGAATCAGATGGAGGGCCCTTATTGATTGATTGAGCGGATTATATTCCGCTGTCATCTGCTGGATTTGATTTTTTGCGAGTTCCACAATTGGCGCTCTATTCCTTTGAGCTCGATTAACTCGCTTATTTTATCGAAAAATTAGGGAAATCTTGCAGCTTTTATTGTCTTTGTTATGTTTCTTCTTCAGCTTCTTGGTCAGCCTTGTTAATTAATAATACTCCACGGAATTCCATAATACGAGAAAGAAGATACATACACATTTTTTTATCTTAATACTTTCATTGCACCGTTCAATACTTCAATGCATTGGGTAAAAGTGCTCTTTTACGACGGTTTTCACTTTGTCATTATAATTGCCTCTCATAAAACTGTGACAAAGTGCCACTCCAGGCATTACACTTTCAAATCATCATTCAAACTTGTGACGATGACCGTAAAAACTGACTTAATTACCAGCATGAGTAATGAGAAGTAGATTCTTAAGTTAAAGCTTTTTCGCTCAAAGCGATTTAAGTTGCGATGTCATGACCCAGTCATATTAGGGGTTCACCTCGGAATGAGAGATAATAAGCTGGAAACTCGCATACACCTTCATTTTCATGTTCTAAACGTTGACTCAAAAGTCTCATTAAATCTCACTGTCTGCGTCGTGGGTTATTCAAGATCAAACCTCACAAAATTCTGATTGGTTTGACCCATTATATATTTTTTTGTTCAGTTGCAAGGTAAAAGTACAGCGCTCTCTGATTCCTTTTGATTTTGTTGTCATTCGATTTTTGCAGAACTATTTTCACATGAAACGTAGCTATTTAGTAGCTTTCAACAAAATTGTCAATGGTTATAGTTAAAACAAACATTGCATGATTTGAACTTTTAGGTCTACGGTAGATGAGACGTCTTAGGTGAATAAATGCAGCAAGGTGAAATGTGTTTCGCAAAGGCGTAGTCAACCCCGATGCTACACGATAATGGACGAAATCTTAATTTTTGTGGGCTAGGCCGACTAAGCTGACAGGATGGTATAGGTGCTGGGCGAGCCTACGCGGTCTAAAACAATATCCCAGTCTCTGCAGCGTCCGAGTGGGTACTTCACCCATCTAGTGTGAGTGAAGGTGCCACTGGACGCTGTAAAAATAATCTCATTACGTAGATGCAAAGGCCTATGTTTTTAACTTTCGTCTATGCTTACAGTAGGCATTATCACAATATTTATAGATCCAATACTCTATGTAGAGATAATATGTGAAAATTACGACGAAAACCGTGTCTTCGGCTGTCATATTTCCTGGCAAGATTTCATCTGAAAATCCATCTGAAGAAATGTTTTTCTCATCTCAAGTGAACAAAATGTAAAATCTTATGAGAAAATTAAAATCTAAGGGTGGTATTCTAGAACGCTACTTAAACTCAGTTTAAACAGAGTTCAGACTGTCGATAAAGCAGTGCATGTTTTGATATGAAGGGCGGGATATTAAAATCAAAACATGCACTGTTTTATCGACAATCGACACTACTAAACTCTACTTAAACTGAGTTTAAACATAGTTCAAGGAGCTTTCTAGTTTGAACTGAGTTTAAACAGAGTTTAAGTAGCGTTCTAGTCTGAACTGAGTTTAAGTAGCGTTCTAGAATACCACCCTAAAACCCTAAGATTTCATTTAGGGTGGCATGAATAGTCGATGCTACACAGACAAGAAAAGTCACTGTCAAAAGAAGCCTGGGCCGAAAGAAGAAATCTAGGCAAAGAACATCTTGCGAGGACAATAAATAACTAATGCAGAGCCAGCTCACTGCCAACCTTCGCTGAGTCGGAGAGACACACATAGAAGAAAAAGATGATTTCGACCCGAAAATATTTGTGTCGTGATCGTGCAACTAATGTTGCCTCGTCTAAAGGCTGCCTACGCCTTCTTCGCTTCGTATGCGCGACGGCGTCCTTGCCCGCCGCCTAGAATATGCATTGTAGATTTCATTAAAACTTCTCAAGGATCCTTAACATGCACTCTTGATTACTTCGGGTGCGAGAAGTGCGCGTACGTTTTATGGTGACGGGGAAGTGGCGTTCGTGAGTGAAAATAATTATAGAACTTATGCAAGGCTTGTCTTTAAAGCTGAAAGTAGCAGGACTGAGACGGCAACCGTTGACTTGGTTTTTTGTTAACATTTCCATACTAGTGGTTCGCCCCGAACTGTGAACGCGCGACCCCATATAAACTTAACAACCCCATATCTCGGCAACCCCTCGATTGATTTGGCTCATGTTCAAACTTAAAAATTATGTTTATTTCATTTACCCGCCTACCAAATTTCATAACGATCCGACCAAATTTACTCAAGTTATCGTCGAACGAACATACATACATACATACATAGATACATACATACATACATACAAACGCTGGATTGTTCCAGTAGACTCGGAGAACTTCGCTCGCTTCGCTCGCTCGTTCAATGACACCTCTACGGAAAGAGTAAGACCATTTCCATGTCTACAAGGGCCTAAATATTAGTGTTTGTTTTGGGAGCAGTCATCTAGCATGAAGACAATAATGTAGCTTTTTCAAGAAAAGTACAAATTCACCATCTGGTGTCAATGTTATATTATATTTTTGTATCACTAAATGTATTTCTATCTTAGTAGTACCTATGTAAGTATGTATCTATCTCACTATAGGGTATCGTCAAACTGAGTCAGACCACCACAGTGTTTGGTAGCAGACGCACCGGACTTACATTCTTAACATCGGCACTTCGAGCTTAAGTTTATGTCAACGCACTTGTGCAAATCCATTCCAGTTATCGAACTTCTCTGCGTTATACTTTCATTGTATAATAACCAAAGCTTCAATCATAAATCTGTGATGATAACATATTTTCCACAACTATAACTTAAAAAACAAAAATAATTTCCCAGCAATAATTTATGGAAAAAGTACTTTGTTTTTGTATCTAGTATGCGTGCCTTTCGGATCTTTCGGCAGTCTTTTAACACCCTTTATGCTGACGCTGTAGTGCGTAGGTAATTTTGAGATAGCGTAGGGTTTTCAAACACCTTTTGAGTTACCTACGGATGTAATTATAATAATAATACGAAAATTTTAAATTAGACCCTGTACCTAGCATACCTTTTGAACAACTTTGTTTCCCTTTGCCGGGTAAAATTGTCTGGGGGAAAGTTCGTAATGAATTTCGGAAAATGAGTTGCTTTGTGTTTTTATACGTTTACAGGAAAAATACGTGTTGTAAAATTCACTTGAAAGACCACGGTCTACATTAATAATCAATGATTTTAATGGACGAAATCTTAATTTTTGTGGGCTAGGCCGACTAAGCTGACAGGATGGTATAGGTGCTGGGCGAGCCTACGCGGTCTAAAACAATATCCCAGTCTCTGCAGCGTCCGAGTGGGTACTTCACCCATCTAGTGTGAGTGAAGGTGCCACTGGACGCTGTAAAAATAATCTCATTACGTAGATGCAAAGGCCTATGTTTTTAACTTTCGTCTATGCTTACAGTAGGCATTATCACA
Source organism: Zelleria hepariella (assembly GCA_949319315.1). Taxonomy (NCBI): domain Eukaryota; kingdom Metazoa; phylum Arthropoda; class Insecta; order Lepidoptera; family Yponomeutidae; genus Zelleria; species Zelleria hepariella. Next base: position 18,341,215 of record OX439382.1, read on the forward strand.
ATATTTATAGATCCAATACTCTATGTAGAGATAATATGTGAAAATTACGACGAAAACCGTGTCTTCGGCTGTCATATTTCCTGGCAAGATTTCATCTGAAAATCCATCTGAAGAAATGTTTTTCTCATCTCAAGTGAAAAAAATGTAAAATCTTATGAGAAAATTAAAATCTAAGGGTGGTATTCTAGAACGCTACTTAAACTCAGTTTAAACAGAGTTCAGACTGTCGATAAAGCAGTGCATGTTTTGATATGAAGGGCGGGATATTAAAATCAAAACATGCACCGTTTTATCGACAATCGACACTACTAAACTCTACTTAAACTGAGTTTAAACATAGTTCAAGGAGCTTTCTAGTTTGAACTGAGTTTAAACAGAGTTTAAGTAGCGTTCTAGTCTGAACTGAGTTTAAGTAGCGTTCTAGAATACCACCCTAAAACCCTAAGATTTCATTTAGGGTGGCATGAATAGTCGTCATGTCAAGCTCGAGCTCAAGTAGGTGATGTCAGAAAACAAAAATGCTAATGTCATGCCTTGGCTAATTTCAAGCTTGAGTAGCTGTCAGCATAATTATTAATAGACACTAGCCAAGGTCTCAAGTCGGTGATTTTGTGTTATCTTCCGCTCGCTGGTTTTCTGAGTTCGGGCTTGAAATGACGACTATTTAATGCCACCCTTAGTTTCTGCAAAACAAACTGTGCATTTCCTTTCCATGACGATGCTTCAAAAAATCGTTGTGCGTATTCTTGTTGTTAAAAATCGATCTGTTATTTTCAGGTATAATGGAATTTCTTCAAGTTGCATCATAGTGGTGAGTAATTTTCGATCAAAATAAGATAATTTAAACTAATCTGACAAGTTTTCGAGGGGATACATTATACATATATTTTACTCAAAAACGCTCTTAACCCATATATGCCCAGAACTTTTAAGATCTCCGATTTTAATAATTTTTGGATATGTTATCGAACTTATGGATTATCGACCACTTGTGTCAGAAAAAGTTTCAGTTTTCAGTTTTCAAACCCGCAAGTGCGTTTTTTTCAGTGGGTCGTTAACGACCCCGTGGGCAAATGCCATGACTAATATTTTTGTATGAATTTTTTACCAAGTATTCTCTCGCTTTTACTATACTTGAGATTCTCTTTAAGCAAAGTCGGACTTGCCGGCTTCTTTGATTAAGCGCAGTAAAGTTGTATGAAAATCTATTACTGCCGAGTTTTTTTTTAAATAGAACTCAAAAAGCAACCGTGTGCCAGCCAGCAACGCACCCATTACAGACCGCGGATGTAATGTACTATTTGGAATTCATTTGGTTGGATGAAATCATGCGTATTAAATAAAATAACGTTCTTCAGAATCCATATTAATTTCAATATAATTTCAACTTTCAGAACGTTATACAATTTGTGTATTACTAATTATTATTAAAACCCACAATTCAACAATTCAAATTGAGTCCCGAAATTGTTATTTGGTGAAAGTTTTAACGAATGTAATATGAATTGTTGAAAACAAATTATTGCTCTGGCGCTCGGTTTTGAACAAAAAGTTCACGAATTGTGACAATAGCACACATCTTCTTCTTCTTCGTCGTTACGCTCTTGTCAGAGCGGTCGTGGTCCACAATGCAGTATTATCAGTGGCCGATGTTGTGCGCCTTACGATGCCACGCCATTTATCTCGGTCAGAGGTTACCCGGGACACATCTACCAGGATGATAATTTTTAAGCGAGCCGAGCTATTTCTATGAAAATCAGTTTTCCATACAAATTTTGAACAGAACATTTTAAAATTTCTAACACGTCTAAATTATTATTATATTGATTTAACAGTTTCACTTACTTTTATTTTATCGGTATAGCCGACGTGTTTCGACCTCGTCCGGAAGTTTTATTCATGGATAATATAAAAGTTAAATAAAAGTAAGTGAAACCGTTAAAGCGATATAAAAGTGTGCAGTGCTTACGAAAGATTAAGTTTAAAAAAGTCTAAATTACATTTTCTTTTATAGAAGCAATTATCTTTGCCATTCTAAATTTGAGCAAAATCGGAAAATTCTTCGTTAGCTCGGTCAATAATTATAATTACTAAAAAGCATTACTTACCATCGAAAACGGTGAAGAAAATAAGAAAGTTGAAAGACTGAGGCATCTGACCTTAGAAGCCCTGTGGCACATTTGACCGAACCAATAATTATTGACCTATGACCGCTGCGACAGTGTGGCGACAATAGTTCAGATCTACAGGGTGTTAAAAGACCACCAACAAAGCGGAAAACCACCTATTGTCTTCATCATAAGGAACATTTTTGCCCAAGGAACTATGCCTGGGAAATCAACGGTTTCCGAGATAATGAGGTTCAAAGTAGGACTTTTCAAAACTTTGTTTTTGCAGAAATGTATTCAGTATCTAGTTCTTAACATATCTTCTCAAGAAGCCATATCAAATTATGAATATTTCTTACAAAAAACGACGTTCAAATTGCAACCCGCAATGTATTCTAAGCATCGGCACTTCAAGCTAAGCTAAGTTACATAATCTAATACCTACGCTTGTGCAATATGACTTCTGTGCGTTACACGTCCATTGCGTGATATAATATTTTTGAAAATTATAACCTCAAAAACCAAAATAATTTCCCAGCAATAATTTATCGAAAAAGTACTTTGTTTTGGTGTCTAGTATGCGTGGCTTTCGGGTCTGTTGGAGGTCTTTTAACACCCTGTATACTGTGATCTGTAATCTTGCTTCTCGAATAATTCATTATTCAAAAGTTACGAACCCCAAAGTCACTGGGACAGATATGACATTTGACCGAGATCCAAAAACTGTGTACTTTGCTTATTGTAGACAAATTCGTCCCACCATAATCTTGCCCCATGAAATTAATAAATACTCCGCGTAGCGCGTAAGAGGAACTTTAGTTCCTAACGAAAACCATGAAATGAGAGTAAGTATTTGTTCAATTGACGACAACAAATTGGTGGTGCCATGATCCTGGCGAGATTCTTCTTCTTCTTTTCTTACGCCTCTCCACTATTGATGGTCCAATACTGCTTGGCTGTTACAGTCCTTTATTTTGTTCTTCTAGGCTGACCACTCAAGTCGATTTTTTGTCGTCTTTTAGCCAACACTTTTTTCGCCTCTTTTTTATCTTGACTGTGGGACGAAATTTTCATGGGAGCACTGTATCGGACCAGATGCGGGGCCGAGCCGGGTCGCACCACCCACCCGTCTAGCCATTACGCGTTCAGTGAGACCTGAAATTAATATCGTCCCTTTTTGTTTCGGTTTTAAATTACTGATAATTTGAGGTGGCGAGCCTTCGATGCTCAGTTCTGTGTCTTTTTGCCAATGCTGTATGCTTTGAACGTTTGCTGGTTTATCATTTAGGTATTTATTCGTCTTTATATATTTTTGGCTGGTTTATTTTATAGTGTCAGTGTCAGTGTTCTTAGGCAACCCAAAGAGCCTCTGACATGTCATAACTATTGTTATTAATCAACAGGGGACCAACAGTTTACGTGCCTTCTGAAGCACGGAAGCGCTCAGATATTATTGGCACTAGCGGTCACCCATCCATGGACTGACCGCGGCCGTTGTTTCCAATTGATAAGGAATGACTAGTCCAACTAGGCTGTGAACAGAGACAGACATTGATTCGCTAGTGGCAGTAATCAATCTGTATTCAAAACAATAATAACAATTTCGTAGCCTTTAAGGTGATACGAATTCCAATCTTATGTTGCAAATTTTACCATTCATAGAACATGGTCATATCACTAAAATCACAACCGTCTGCATTTGGAGATGAATTTTGAAGTGAAAGTGAAAAAAGTTTATCTATTATTTTAAAACACAAAAATAGAACAAACAGCTAATGATAAAAGGGTCGGTGCTCAGCTAAATGCTGTGTGTGCATGCATCAACACAGCGCTGATTTTCAGTACGCCCGGTTTTTACATGTATTGAATGCTTATTTATTAGAATCAATGAGATTTTTATGTAACTTTTTTTATACAGATCAATTAAAACATTTAAAAAAACAATTATAAATTATTCAATTAATTTAAAAATAGAAAGGAAAATGTGCAATACTCAATATTAAACGATATTATTACAATGTAATAATATCGCGGTGCATACGATATTATTACAATGTAATAATATCGTGGTGCACAATAAATAGGTCCAAATTTTACATCAAAGATTAATTGAAGTGCAGATTTCCCATCCAAAAGTGACAGAGTGAACCTCATAAATAATTATTATACGGCTTTAACACCAGTTTAAAATCCCCAACTTTCAATAATAATTCATGTAACGATAAAGCCTGCCTTTTCAAGTTAGGGGTCAGTTGTCGTAGGTCCCATAAGTTGTGTGTTAGGGGGTCTTCACATTGAAGGCGAGAAGGCAATGCTTAGTCATTCTACTGTCGAACTAAGAAAAAACAATAAATGTTTAAAGATTTGGCAACGTTACAACTACGTTGGTATTAGGTAGATTGACCCAATATGTGCTGAAACATTTTCATAAACAGGTAGGTAGGACATAATTAACCGAAATTCGTCCCGTTTCAGATAATTATAATTAATTATTCGTCAATTTATCGCGAAACGTTAAAAGTTTGCATCGATTTTCCACCGGTCTCGGCTGGTATTTGGTAAACACCACAGAACGGTGTTAGGGTATCTGTGTGATTGACTAGCCTTTTTGCCTCAACTGTCATGTGACCTTGTCTGCGACATATACGACGGCCATATGGCCAAAGGCGAATGTTTTAGTAGACGTGTACATGCTCCTTAACATCCAGAGCTCCTTTACGATATGTTAATGACGGTCCTGGGAGTCCTGCGACCGCTGGGCCTTCGTCAACACTCGCACCGCAAATTACCATGTTTGGCACCAACTTGGATGTTTGATTGGGCTGACTTTGAGTGGCAAAGGAAAACACGGTGGGGAGACCTGGCCATCTCAGTAGTTTGTTGTGATTGACCAAAGTTGTTGGGTGACTTTTAAGCTTTGTCCTAAATAGACTCCAATTTGACATCAGTACATCGAAACTTCGTGCAAATGAAAAGACAGAGTGTTAAAAGACCTCTAACAATAGGGGAATCCACGTATAATAGTCCTGATCATAACGAACATTACTGCTCAAAGAACTATGCCTGGGGAATCAACGGTTTCCAAGATATAGAGCTTCAAAGTAGGACTTTTCAAAGTTTTTATTTGAATAATTATGTTCGGTAAAGAAAAACTCAATATTCTTTTCAAGAAGCCATATCGAAATTTTTCAACAACCCAACGTCGTTAAAATTTCAACCCGCAATGTATTCTAAACATCGACACCTCGAGCATAAGTAGAATCGGTTTAAATAATAATATGCCAACGCTTGGCACAGTATGGCTTCTCTGTGTTACAATATGTTACCAAAATATAACTTAAAAAATCCTAAATCATTTCTACAAAGTCGGCGCTATTTTAACACTCTGTAGACCATTGCGTCTTCTATTAGAAAAATAAAGAGTTGGAAGAAATAGGTAATTTCATGTATTTTAAAGTTAGAAGTTAACGATGGCGATAGACTTCCCCCACCAAGGAAGCCTTAAAGGTTTTGCTGAACACGTAGATATTATCAAAAGGTCATGAACCTGGCTGTGACATCGAATTTGAGGCGATGTACCGACAGCGGCAGCATGTAATTAGAACTTAATTTAAGTTTGGAGCGAACAATTTTGTTTTTCAACGCCCAAGAACTTAATAATATCTAACTTCGTTTGTTGTTTAAAAGGGTTTTGACGGAAGTTCTCTTTAAAGGTAGTTTTTTAATTAAATTTACTAAAGCGTCCTTTTGATTAATATAAACACGGCAGGGTATAATTCTAGGAAACTATGTAAAGGTTACGTCGGAAATCGGAATGTTAGTTTTGCTTAATCACTGAATAAACTACTAAATTTAAAATGCCCCCGACTTTTAGTAAGCATATCTCATAAACGGCTAATACAATTTTGATAAAACATATCAGAGCAGCTACCACAAGTGCTTACTGTCACTGTCACTGAAAGTGATAAGTTGGATAAACAACCTTACTAATATTGTATTAGGATACATGACAGACGTCCGGCAGACGTCCGGCACAGTTTTTTCGCACTCGTGGTAGCTACTCAGTCTGTGTACTTACTTCACATTTGAATTAGCAAAACGTATTTTCAATTATCGCGTCCATTCTATTTCCGGTTTAAATATTAAATACTTTTAATAAATAATATTAATGATGCAATGTTTATTATTTATGTAGGTATTCAGATAAAACCGATTCAAATCATGTTTCCAACCAAATTATGTGGAAAGTGAATGTGAAAGTGAAAAAATCTTTATTGCCGAGAACATATAAAAAAAAGTAACAAAAATTCCGAGCTATAATGATTAAGTAAGGTAGGTAATATTTTATAGATAGGTACTTAGAGCTAAGCTTTAGTTAGGCAAATGGACTCATGCTCAGCTGTGTGCCGTAACGGCACAATGGTAACGGTGACAACTGACAAGTCACCGGAAGGCGCTGATTTTTAGCATGCGCCATGGACATGACAACAATTATTAATTTACTTGATGCAGTTTCAACATTTTTAAATTAAACAAAAAAAAAACAACTGTTTTTTTGAGTCAAAATGTTGTGTGAAACTCGCTACTAATTAAAAATGACTACATATAACGAAGTAAATAAGCACACATGTATACAGAACACATAGTCCAAGATCCCAGAGGTGCCAAACATCACTTATTTTCTGATAAACAAAATATCCAAGGTTTAGGTGTAAGTATACAGGGTGTTAAAAGACCGAAAACAAAGCGGGAAACTTCGTATTGTCCTCATCTTATGGAACATTTTTGTCCAAGGAACTATGCCTGGGAAATCAACGGTTTCCGAGATAATGAGGTTCAAAGTTGGACTTTTCCAAACTTTTTTTTTCAGAAATGCATTCTGTATCACGTTTTTAACATACCTTCTCAAGAAGCCATATCAAAATTATGAATATTTCTTACAAAAAACGACGTTAAAATTGCAACCCGCAATGCATTTTAAACATCGGCACTTCAAGCTTAAGTAACATAAACTGATACCTACGCTTGCGCAATATGACTTCTGTGCGTTACAAGTCCATTGCGTGATAAAATATTTTTCAAAATATAATTATAACCTAGAAAACCAAAATCATTTCCCAGCAATAATTTATCAAAAAAGTACTTTGTTTTGGTGTCTAGTATGCGTGGCTTTCGGGTCTGTTGGCGGTCTTTTAACACCCTGTATACGAATATCCCCACGATCATACCCTCTAACTACCCGCTAGCTTGGCCATTCGGCAATTTTCCAGGTATCTGGTAACCAACGTAATGACAAGTAAATTTAAAATTTAAAATATCCCCGATATACCTCATAAACGGCTGAACCAAATTTGATAAAACATGTTTGAAACACTCGGTGGAAAACCAGCCTTCAAATAAATAAAAAACCGCATGTAAATTGGTTCACCCGTTTAAGAGCTTCAGGGGCCACAAACAGATACACACACATAGCGTTAAAACTTATAACACCCCTCTTTTAGGGTTGGGGGTTAAAAATAATACTAAAATCACTTATTTTCTGATGGCTTATTAAGTACCTACCACCTACACAATATTACTTTACATACGCTTTTTTCACACAAAAATGATTAAAATAAAAGCGTTGTTTAAATATTTACGCACTTGTCATTGCGAGCAAAAATAAATAGCTTCTCGCACAATGCGCGGCGAAAGGAAAATCTTCTTTTCATTTCATATATTTTTTATTTTCAAGGATAAATAATTCCGCCTCGGAAGAAAGCGTCGGCAGGAAACCAATCAGTGGCCTCGGAGGGAATATTATATTCCTTCAGCCGAAAATATCCTTTAGGCGAGCCTTTTAACCTATTCGAACGAAATCGTCCGTCTAATTTTTTGTGACCCGACTCTTTATGGAATTGGCCTTTATCAATAGTAGAGTTGAATGAGGGTGTTTTTGGGTGCCCGAGGCCTGATAACTGTTTTTCTAGAGACGAGTTTAGTTTTATGAAGATTTCTCTGCATCGTTCACGTTTGCGAGTGGTATTGCTAATACAAATTCACAAAGGTACGCAACTTTGAAATTAAACAAAGTCATAGATACACTGGGAACCCAAGTAACATTTCATTTGGGCCTAGGTTGTAAAAATTGCCTTTAGGTTTTAGAAGGGTTGTACAAAGGTTAATGATTTGCTAGTTGGTTAAATTTAGTATTTGAGAATGATTACTAAGTCCTAAAACTAATAGTTTATTGTTAAAACCTTGAAGTTGCTGACAAGAGTTAACGTTAACGTTATTATGACTTGTGTTTCAAGAGCTTACAGCCTCAGGATCTTATAGTTGTCGTAAGCTACTGATAAGGTTCTGGAAAGGTTGTCATTTAACTTATGTGTGATCTAAAGGTTAAATTTTTAACCTTGATATTACCATAAGGTTTTAAAAAGTTGAAATTGCTTATAAGTAGTTTCTAAAACCTACCTACAACTTTGAGGTTAGATCAGAGTTGTCTAGGCAAACAAATTAGGACTGTGTGGTGAAAAACAAAACTAATAAGCTGTTGTTTTGCGCTGAAGGCATGATTCAATTCCTACAGGAATATTTTAAAGCTTGAGAGGCATCCTCAAAACCCGACAGTTGTCTCCGCGACTTCAAAGAATAGGTATACATTGTAAGCATTACGCGTCTTGAAAAATGAACCGACACAGGGTGATACAAAAAAAGGAGTGGAAATTTTAAGCGTAAAGTGCGTAAAAATGTTATGAATGATTAATACAACGGTAAGTTTTATTATTTTTATTATTTACTAGTTGTAAACTTCTGTTCTCTGTAAACTTCGTATCAGTTCGATTTCGCTATTTATTTTTTTGTAATTTTCAGCTGTTCCTTTAAATCGATGAAGCCATTTTTTTTCATTTAGTGACACTAATGGAAAGCTGGGTATTCAAGATAATAAGTACACATTAAATTAATATGTATTTTTTTTAATGAAATAGATGTTTTGGTGAAGGTTTTTTTGGAAAGTATTAAAACATTTTTCACACTAAAAAAAATACAAATACCAATTTTTACAGAATGTATGTGTAATAATGGAGGATACGACAACAAAATAATAATAATGAAAAATAAGGGAGGACCATATACCACAAACATGTTTTTATACTTTTAGAATACCACCCTTAGGCCCGGTTCTGAATTGAGAATTTTACTAACCAAATGCTTAGGTATCGTTCTGTCACTGCAGATGTCACACAAGAGAATGTGACAGAACGATACTTAAGCATTTGGTTAGTGAAATTATCAATTCAGAAACCGGGCCTTAACCTGAGATCCAAATTGAACTCAGTTTAAACTTAGTTTAAAGTGAGCTCAATTTTGAACTTACTTTGAACTGAGTTCAAAATTGATCTATGTTTAAACTTAGTTTAGTGAGATCAATTTTGAACTTACTTTAAACTGAGTTCTAAATTGATATTATTATTATTCGAATCGAATCGAATCCAACGGAATCTAATCGAATCGAATCGAATCGAATGTAATCGAATCGAATCGAATCGAATGTAATCGAATCGACTCGAATCGAATCGAAACGGATAGAATCGAATCGAATCAGATATTGCTCGATTCATACTGATTCAAGTATCAAAATTTTAACTGCTCATATCTCCGAAACGGCTAATGCTAGACCCATGTTTATGGTACTCTAAAAAAAGGGCTTGACGAGCTTTATCTGATGAAAGCAACAAAATAATAAAAAGTTATTAAAAATTTATAAAAAATAAGTATCAAAACTTTAACTGCCTATAACTCCTAAACGGCTAATGCTAGACCCATGTTTATGGTACTCTGAAAAAAGGGCATGACGAGCTCTACCTGATAAAAGAAAAAAATAAAAATAAAAAAGAAGTATCAAAACTTTAACTACCCATATCTCCTAAACGGCTAATGCTAGACCCATTTTTATGGTACTCAAAAAAGGGTTCGACGAGCTCTACCTGATGAAAGCAACAAAAATAATAAAATGTTATTAACTAGTGGTTCGCCCCGAACTTTGAACTCGCGACCCCATATCTCAGCAACCCCTCGACCGATTTGGCTCATGTTTGAACTTAAAAATTCTCTTTACCTTATTTACCTGCCCACCTGACGATCCGACTAAATTTACTCAAGTTATCGTCGAACGAACATTCATACATACATACATACATCGATTGAATTGGATTTGATTTGATTTGATATTGATTTAATTCGATTCTATGCGACTCGAATCGAATCAATTTAAATTAAATTACTAATTTGGGTCTAGCATTGGCCGTTTAGGAGATACTAGTGGTTCGCCCCGAACTTTGAACTCGCGACCCTCTATCTCAGTAACCCCTCGACCGATTTGCCTCATTTACCCGCCTACCAAATTTCATGACGATCCGACTACATTTACTCAAGTTATCGTCGAACGAACATTCATACATACATACATACAAACGCCGGATTGTTCCAGTAGACTCGGAGAACTTCGCTCGCTCGTTCAAATATGGGCAGTTAAAGTTTTGATACTTCTTTTTTATTGAACGAGCGAGCGAAGCGAGCGAAGTTCTCCGAGTCTACTGGAACAATCCGGCGTTTGCATGTTTGTATGTATGTATGTATGTTCGTTCGACGATAACTTGAGTAAATTCGGTCGGATCATTATGAAATTTGGTAGGCGGGTAAATGAAATTAAAAGAATTTTTAAGTTCGAACATGAGCCAAATCGGTCGAGGGGATGCCGAGGGTTGTTAAGTTTATATGGGGTCGCGAGTTCACAGTTCGGGGCGAACTACTAGTTAGTTTTGTTTCTTTCATCAGGTAGAGCTCGTTGAGCCCCTTTTTTAGAGTACTATGAACATGGGTCTAGCGTTAGCCGTTTAGGAGATATGGGCAGTTAAAGTTTTGATACATCTTTTTATTATTTTTGTTGCGTTCATCAGGTAGAGCTCGTTGAACCCTTTTTTTGAGTACCATAAACATGGGTCTAGCATTAGCCGTTTAGGAGATATAGGCAGTTAAAGTTTTGATACTTGAATCAGTACACACGACAGCACGTCGACCCTTACACGCTAGCACTTTGCTCGGTTACGTTACGGGCGATTTTACAACAACTGACGTGTTGTCGTGTGTACTATGAATCTAGCCATAGCCGATTCGATTCGATTCGATTTGTTTCGTTTCGATTCGATTCGATTCGACTCGTTTTGTTTCGTTTCGTTTCGATTCGATTCGATTCGATTCGATTCGATTTGATTCGATTCGATTCGAATAATAATAATATCAATTTTGAACTCAGTAATACCAGTTGGTTAAAGTAACTTCAAAATTGATCTCACTAAACTAAATATAAACAGAGATCAATTTTGAACTCAGTTTAAAGTTAGTTCAAAATTGATCTCACTTTATACTAAGTTTAAACAGAGTTCAATTTTGATTTCAGTTCATGACCACCCTTAGAGCAGCCTGTAGCTGTTTGTTGAACGAAGGTCAAACGCATGTCCCCCTACAACCAAAACTTAAAAGCAACAAATTTAGCTCAGTGGTGGTTTTCGCAACTGGTAAGTCTTGGACAACTCCTGGTAATAACCTTGAAGCGTTGAAAACAGCCTTGTCGTTTGAGGTAGCTCCGCGAGATTACCTTCAGCTCTTATTTTGGAAAATCTTAAGAGCTCTTAGCTGTTACAGTTCTGAAAAGGAAAAACATAATACTTTCAAGTAATTTCTTAACGTCAGCCATATTTAATATTAAAAAATGAAAAAAAAAACGAAACAAAACCAATATTTTAATTAAATAAAGCGTAATCAAATACCATGTGCTACACGATTTATAATATATATTTTTCATATGAATAGTAGTTTGATTTCTGATGTGACTTACCACCGATCACCAATTTATTTTATTTTATTTTATTAAAAAATATCCGAAATGTTTAACTTATGAAAGGCCCGTCTTGTATACAGCACTATTATCGTAAAGTTTCACGATGAAGTGCCAATCGCACTATATTTTGATTATTTCCTGACTTTACCAAGCTACTTATTATTTTTATAAACACTTTGCTTATCTAGCCATTTTGAAAGATGGCCGAACGAAAAAGGAATGACGCCATTGTAAATAAGTATTTGAATCTGTGTAAAAAATCTTAAACAGAAGCTATTTAAAACTTGTAAGTCCTGGAAAGGTATTTATTCATATCCATCAAAAAGGTTCTAAGTTGTCATAGAGTTACATCCAAGACTAATTTAGAACTTATAAGTTGTCTTGCAAGGTTATAATAACGTTAAATTAAGGTTGTGAAGGTTATATTTAGGTTCTATGCAAGTATTGGAAAGGTTCTGGATTTGAGCTATAGGTTGTGCTGTAGCTCTCAGAAAGGTTCTAAAACCGGGGCCCTTTTGGCACTCAGAAGGTAATTACAAGGTTAATATAACTTTATTGAGAGTTATAAGACTTACGAGCAGATTTCCATACAAAGGTTCTAGAACCTGTTCAAAACCTTTCTACAACCTAAAATGTTACTTGGGAATCGAACCTTAGCTTGGCGGCTTAGTTGACTGCACACGTATTGACTTTGTCTTTCTGTGGGCTAGGCCGACTAAGTTTATGATGGTAGATGGTATAGGTGCTGGGCAAGCCTCTAAACATCTAAAACAATGTCCCAGGCACTGCAGCGCCGAGTGGTCTCTTCACCCATCTAGTGTGAGTGAAGGTGCCACTGGACGCTGTATATCTCATTACGTAGATGCAAAGGCCTTAGTTTTTTCTCAGCATATTTCTCCTGAAACCTGAGCGTCTGATGGCACGCTAAAAAGTTTTTTTGAAAAGTCCAACTTCGAATCTCAATATCTTGGAAACAGTTGATTTCCCAGACATAGTTCTTAGGGCAAAAATGATCGTTATAATGAGGACAATACGTGGTTTCTCGCTTTGTTGGCGTTCTTTTAACACGCTGTATATTTTTTCTCCGTAACATTTAAATATTGGAACGAACGAAGCTGAGACAAGAATTTTCACATTGAAAGCTACTAATTAATTGCTCTATCCAACAAGAAAAGATACCAGGCAAAAGACCTGGATGACCCAAACTATCTTGGCTTGACAACTTACGCCAGTAGTCCCAACCAACCACGAGAATCTTACTTCGTTTTACGAAAAGCCAAAATGAATGTCAACCACCGATATTAGAATTATTGCTGAAGACTTCAATTATTAGACAGCTGTGGGTGCTGACTCTAGTACAATAATCTACCTGCGTCATAGTATACTATCAATATATCGTCCAAACATCAATATATTTATAATATTGATATTTTCTACATAGCTTAGTTGCGTGGCGTAGTGTGCTATAACCAACCCATTTAAAGAACATACTATTACTATTAAGTGTCACAAAAACCTATCGTCGGACCCAAACCGTAACATTCAAAACCATTATAAGGGTTAATGTGGAATCGATACGGATGGAGTGAAGGTCTACGTTGGGGTAAGAGCATTGCTTTATATTTCTTCAGCCAAATCACAGTGGGAAATTCTAATATTTGGCTTATTTGGAAGTGCGCGTGTCGTCAAAGTCAACTAAGATGAGAGAGCACAGTCTTATAACTCGAAGTTCTCTTTGCATCAAAGTGCACTAAGATGAAAACGACCATTAAGAAACTTTCGACTTTTGACCTTGGAAACGCGGCTTAACTATTTGACTTTTTAAAATGAGTGTTAAATCCGTAAAAAGTGTATTTTAATAAAATTATTTATAGTGATCGTGCACTAAAATGACTTCTATACGGGCAGCATGGTAAGCCCGAGATAGGCCCTTCTCTATGCAAAACTGTCAACTTGTCGGTCGGGCTCGAGTTGGCTCTACGCCAACATGGCGATGGAGACAAAAATACATTTTTTTTATTAAAATGGCAATAACTACTTCTTGCTCGACATGACCCTAATCTATTGCCATCTCGAGTCCCGCCTGCCATGCTCGCACAATAGACATGGCACGTCTGTCACTCGAGTTCGAGAGAGTGTCAAAATCACCATGCTAAGCATACTACAGGGTGCACTCTAAGTCGATAGCGGAACTTTAAGTAGGCTATCTAGTGATCAATACAAACAAGTTGTACTAGGTGGCGAAAAAAATGGAGTGAAAAAAATGTCAGCTGTTCCAAACAAAAGGTCGACTCAGTACTGCGCCAAATGTATGAAACAGCTGATATATTTTTCGATCCATTTTTGTCGCCACCTAGTACAAGTTGTTTGTAATGATCAGTAGACAGCCTACTTAAAGTTCCGCTATCGACTTAGAGTGCACCCTGTAGAATGCTATTCGTATCGTGTTTCTCTTATGGCGACGTGCAAAGAGAATTAGCCCGCGCGCAAAGAAAAATGTACAAAATCGATTCCGATACGGACTATGGGGTGCCTTAAGACGAGTATCAATGAGGTTGGGAATTAATTGGTAGATCTTTCTCACACTAGATTGGTGAACCTATGACATCTCCTTTACCATCCTAAACAAGAAAAACATCTGCGAACAAATAATAACAAACATTATTATTTTAAAACTTAAACTTTCGTAAGCACTGCACATTTTTATATTTTTTTTTTTAGACGAACGCGTCGTCCATTTGTCCTCCATGACTAAGACTTCCGGACGAAGTCGAAACATGTCGGCTTTTCCGACAAAATAAAAGTAAGTGAAACCGTTAAAGCGATATAAAACATTATTATTAATTGTTTAGAACTGAGTCAAATTAATTCAAATCTAAGGGGCCCACGTAAAATATGATCCGAACCCGGTGACTACCTACCTATCCGTAAGATATGCAAGAGATACAGAAAGGGTCCAAGGCGGCTGCCAGCGGAACCCTTTTAGTGAACTAACTATAAATCACCCCGTAATGGACTGTGTCCCTGTATCTAAAGATGGTGCTGGATCGGACCAGGGCTGCTACTTGGGGCTTAGAAATGAGCCGTTTTCAGCACAACAAACATAGATGGCTCCTACAGGCGGGGCCATAAAAGAACCGGAGTACGGGGCTATTTCCCACTTTCCGCTCTCAAAACCGGTCCGATTTTAAATTTTTACTACTGATATCACAAGAGATTACTTGATGTCAGACTGTCTTGTTTTTTTTTAAATTTTAAAGTTGTTAAATTGATTTACCAGACTTCTTTTGCAGCCGCTTTAAAATACGCATTTATTTTAATTTTCGGTAGGGCCTAGCTCGTGTTAACAATAATTTATCGAAAAAATCAAAACAGTCCGCAATGCCGGGGTTAGAGATGTCCCAGCATACCAAAAATTTTTGTATGGAGAAAACACTGCTACCAGTGTTTTCTCGTTTATTGAGAAGCCGTCGTTTATTGAGAAGCCCTTTGGGCGGCGTCATAACTCTGACACTACCACTGGCCACTACCTCATACGACTACTTACCTACCTACAAATTCAAGTAGTTTGTACAGCAGATACAATCAGTGTAAATTTGTCTAATATGATCACGGAGTAGGAGCCACAGTACCTATCCAATTGGACCAGATTTGAGGCTGACCGTTTGGATGAAGGCAATATTGTATCCAAGGATGGGATTACTTTGGGTTATCATGTAGCTGCGCCGCTCACTTGATTTATTTATGAGGATAGAACGGACTGTATGTATAAGATAACTGAATGATGCTCCCATGGGAGCCTGCCAAAAAAAAAGTGCCACTGGACGTTATCTTTTAAACTTATCTATACAGACCATTCAAACCTACATGTTTCTTAACCCAAAGTAAAACAAAAAAAAGAGGTTTTATAAATTTGACCGCTATGTGTGTATGTGTCTGTCTGTCTATGGCACCGGTAGCTCTTATACGGGTAAACCGATTCGGATGAGGTTTTTTTTTAATTTGAAAGGGTTTTCTAGCGAGTGTTCAATGTTTTATTAAAATCGTTTCAGTATACATATTATGAGATTTCAGTATATTATGAGGCTTATTTGAAGCTAAAACGTCGGGGGTATTTTTATTTAGTTGTTAAATTGACATTGCATTCATACTGACTTTGAATGATTAATACCAAAACATTGGTGTCAGAAATGAAGTGTTTTGAGTAGGAATTAAAAAACTGGACTCAATGTCGTTAGTAATACACAATACTTTGATGTATTTAATTTTCCATTTAAAACGGTTTTTTTTTTAAATCGCTTTAATTGATGATTAAACGAACTTACTTGTACGTGAAGTTCGATCATAATTATACGAAGTGCTTCGTTCGAAGAGATTAGTAACCTGAAATAATAAACATTACTTATTTACACTTGTAGTATCACCCAGGATTCACCACATAGCACTGTATTTGAGAGATAAGAGGGTATTTTTTTTTTTTTTTTTTTTTGCGAGGTAGGTAGTTGTGTCCCAAAACTTCTCTTGTCATTTAGTTTAGAGTAATATAACCAACGTCTATCGTTGATATTTTTAGAATGATTTGGGTTGGGCTGGGAGGGACTTACTAATCTCTTCGAACGAAGCACTTCGTATAATTATGATCGAACTTCACGTACAAGTAAGTTCGTTTAATCATCAATTATACTCGTGCTTCGTTCTCGAGATTAGTAACCTGAAATAATAAACATTACTTATTTACACTTGTAGACTTTGAGAGGTATAATTCTGAAAATATCAACGCTATTAAATCAGAATCAATTGATTGTCAATGCAATCAGTTCATCAAATCATTTTAGACTAGTGTCTAATTATTATTTGTAAATAGTATTCATGGTTTTATGTAAATGTAAATATAAGGAACTTCTTTTTATTAAATTTTTTTTAGACATTTTATTAAATTAAAAATAACACCCAGAGTTATTTGTCACTGTTTGGTAATTTTGATAAAAATCCTCTTTATGTGACAGGTTAATATTATTTATAATTGCCTCTTTTTTAATTAACTGATCATGTCAACAGTTTACAGTAAAGTCTGTATGGTAAAGTTATACACCTAGGCTTTATATGTAGCAGCGTTTCTCGTGCTATGCTCCGAGAATACCTATGGACACGTGGATATCGCTCGAATGGAGCGTACCTACACTTGTTACAACAAGACAGCACGTCTGTGTAGTCGCCGCTTTATAGGGCATCGTATGTTAATCTTTGTTTCGTTCCTATAAACAAAGTAAAATAAAAGATAAAATGTTGTTTTTTTTTTTTTTTTTTGTCGATGAAAACCTATGGTTTCTAAGATCTCTATAGATCTTATCTGTGCTGGACAATGGCCAATAAATTTTTTTTTTTTTTTTGTCATAAAAAGTGGGGCAAAACTAGGAGAGGTTGATTGGTCTCTGACCTCAAAAAAGGCAGGTTATTAAATCGGGTATAATTATCTTGATTTAATTTGTTTAAACATCCCCATATATGAATTATTATTATTATTATTATGTTGGTATACTTTTCAGATTCACGGGTCCATGGGGACCCGGTCCTTTCAGGCTTGCGTGGGCCCGAAGCCAACAGCATTATTATTATTTAATTTATTATTATTATATATATGTATAAATATTTATTATTATCAGATCCAATGGGCCTTTAACAAAAAACCTACAAGGTCTACGCTTTCCTAGTCATTTCATAGAGCACAAATGAATGTTTCATTTTGATAACAAGTAGATAAGTGAGAGACTAGGCCCCAATATCGATGACAAGTAGGTAAGTAGATAATAACTTCCTATAGAACACCTGAAAAAATATTAAAACTTTTGTATTTACTACTGGCATTACATGGTTTAAAACCCGAGTTTGCACTATTTAAACCCCAGTTTAAATATGGTATAAAAATCAATATTATAGTTTAACACGAAATCGAACCACTTCTAATATTAAACATCTACATTCTACATTGTTTGATAGAACTGTCGCCTTAATGGCGAATGTATCGATGACGGACGCTTCATCGCTGATAAAATCAATATGGTTTTGAATTAAGCGGTTGCTGGAATAATCAATAAATAGTTATGTATGGTGTAACTATCCGATTATAGAGTAATACATTTCGAAAGGGGAACCAAGGCTGTGTAATTCATAAAAGCACTATAACGAAGCTTGATAATTCACATAATCCAATCGAAGACTTTTATTTTTTTATTTTTTTTATATGCATATCGATATATATATTTTATTTTTTATGTTCTACTGCATAAAAATGCATGGTAGACCAGCTTATGGTAAAAGCGTCTATGGCAAAGGTTTCCTAGATGTTTATGACAATTTTTTCGCGAATAAATCAATGCAAGGTGTGCAAAACTCTTGGATGGTTTTAGAAAACATATTATCCGTTATAGACCATCCTATAATATCTGGATGGTTGTAGGTAACTTGTTTGATTGATCTGCTATGGTGCTGTCTGCAGATTTTAATGTTATCGCATAATCAAAAAACTATTGCCAAATATCTTTTCAACCGTGGTCAGGTGTAGAAATTTAATTCTACCCACATTTTGGTAATCATTAAATCCCTTAGAGACTTTTAGTGCAAAAAAGGTGGCTGAAAGTTCTAGGTAATTTACGTGTCGATTTTGCTCTGATAACGACCACCGGCCACTCGCAGTCTCTGAGGCATACGCAGCACCCTACCCAGTAGTTGAGAAGTCAGATAATGTTTTACCAAGTAGGTATCATCATTGATACGGTTCCCGGGCTTTGCTGCGGCAAGTCATAGGGATATTCATCTAAGTAATGATTGTAATCATCGTGACCCTTTAAACTAGGGTACTTGCAACGTTCTAATCCTTTCGTGTAAAGCCAGACGTACGTAAGTACCTACGGCTGGAAAAAACAAAAAGTAACAAACCGTTACTATTGTTATTTTTCTTTTTTGTGAAAACTTTGGTTTGATTTGTTTTAGTGTCATAAAAATAATTATTAATTTCATTAATAAAGCAAGCATCGGGTAAAATAATGCTTATTGTTGGGAGTCAAGAATTAAACCCAAAAGTTTGCATCTAATAGAATTCAACAAGTGAAACTGAAAGGTTGCAATTCCAGTGAATTGAACGTCTTTCCTTGTCTTAATTAGAAGATGATAAGCAGCTTGTTATTATTATTATTATTATTTTTAATCAGTTCTCCTAGCAGTCGAGCTGAAATAGCTGAAATATTGATGGAATCGTTGTATGAATATTTCCAATTAAATATTATAAAGTCAGCCAATAAACCAATAACAGACGTTTTATTAGTATAAACGTAAGAGTTGTGTTCAAACCGAATGGTGAGAAAATTAATTTAAATTTTACTCATGTGCGTAAATTCTCTAACTTGAAAGTCAGTTCGTATGATGATTGTGGATAAATCTTTTCTTGCACAAGAATAAATACCAATTTATACAGATCAGCGCACAGAGTTAGATAAAGCGACTTTGATTTTTTTTTTTTTTTTTATTTCATCGGCCTCAAGGGACCAAACTTACTTTATAGGCTAATCAGCCTCAAAGGGAGAAATAAATAAACGAATCGCCATTCTCCGACAGGAGACGACACTACGAGTACAAGAATTCATCTCCGTTTGTGTCAATCACCGAACTAATTGATCGAAGGTGTCAATATATGAAACAGACGTCACATTTTCTTGCGAAACTTTTTAAGAAAAAAGTAATTAATAGAAAAATTGTAACCAAATATCATGGTAAGGTGAGACCATTGTACTTTATTTAGGTACTTGCGGCGCGGCGCGGGGCGGGTCGTACGCGGCTGATAGCGTGTTATCTATCCTCGACCAGCTGATGTGCGGCGGCGGCGGCGGCGGTCGGCTCGCCGGCGGCAGCGGTGGTGGCGACAGTGGCGCCCTCGGTCCAGCGAGCGGGAAACTTCTACGTTTAAAATACGAGAAGTGGATGGCTGCGGTTGGGTCGACTTGCAAAAGGGTCTTTCTCCTTTTCTAGCATTTATTGGATAGGACGTCACGCAAACAGGCCAGCTGTTTTTGCCTGTTTGCTATTCGTTTGTCGTGTTTCACGCTTGCTTCGGGCAAGGTGGCTTTTACCTGATTGAGAATCAGGGCAGCTGGAATCAAAATGTTTTTCAATTAATTCCTTCCGCGCGTCGTTGTCCGGTCCATTGACAGATAGGCGGCTAACTAGGCCAACGTGAATAGCATTGTCATACCCGGTGGTATGTGTATGATCAGCACCTAATGTGTGTCTATCATGTCGTCATCAAGGGTGACAGTCATGTCGCTGGCGGTAGCAGCGGTAGCGCAAGGCTAAGCGATTGGGCAAGGCTCGGTGGCTTGCAGGGTCGACGGCGGGAGTGGCGCGGGCGGCGGCGGGGACGGCAGCGAGAGGGGGGAAGTTGACAACGGGTGCGGCTGTGGCGCCGGCGGCGATGGCGCGCATGGCTGCGGCGCGGGGGCCAGCTTGCGTAGCTGCGGTGGCGCGAGTGACGGCGCGGGGTTTGGCTCGCGCAACTGGCTCATCCATCTAGGATGCCGGCACGTACAACTGATAACCATCTAGGTTCAGCCACATAGCAGTCATAGTTCGAGATATCCAGTTTACGAAAGGTTGCAATTCCAGTGAATTGAACGTCTTTTCATGTCTAAATGGTAGATGTTGTAATTCCAATGAATTAAACGCACCATAGTAGCTAGGTTCCGCCACATAGCAGTCATCGCTCGAGAAGATGTCCATAGAGTTATCCGCCGCAGCAAGTGAAACAGAAAGGTTGCAATTCCAGTGAATTGAACGTCAATCCTTGTCTAAATGGTAGATGTTGTAATTCCAATGAATTAAACGCACCATAGTAACTAAGTTCAGCCACATAGCAGTCATCGCTCGAGAAGATGTCCATAGAGTTATCCGCCGCAGCAAGTGAAACAGAAAGGTTGCAATTCCAGTGAATTGAACGTCAATCCTTGTCTAAATGGTAGATGTTGTAATTCCATTGAATTGAACGCACCATAGTAACGATTTAAACATCCCTTTGTACTTTTAGAGTTCGAATAAAAGTAGGTATATTATGTCAAATTCAAATGAATTTAACGAACATTTGTTTGTATAGGTATGTGAACACACATGCTGTTTGGGGAATAGTTCAGAAGGAAAACAACTCGTGTGACTTTAAATTAAATATATTTCATTATCCAACCATTTAGTTTTAACTAAAAATTAACTATACAACGTACCTTTTAAAATAATCCGCAATTACGATCATCAAGGACACTTTACGAATTTACTCTGGTAACAGCACCAATTTACTCCGATAGGTGTTTACTCGTTGACGGTTGAAATGATTTAAATTATAGTGGCTTTATCACAGCCGATACTAACACGGAGGTATTCCCACCTCGACGGTTGACGAGCGATTGCCGCATGGCCGCGTCGCCAGCCGTTTTATATTGCAAAACGGCGGGTGGCGCCAAAGTCGTTTAGCACTTCTTTAGAAAACATAAATTAATACGAACAATTAATAAATATCGCTGACAGTTTGGCCATCTGACTAATTTGTACGTCCTCGTACGAAGTAAACTTTATATAATTAATATTATTATGGTTATTTTTTTTATTTTATTTTTTTTTTATTATTAAAATGTGTCAATTAAGACAATTACTTAGGTAGTGATTTGATAATAAGTTTGAGTTTTACTAAGATTTTATTGGAAGACACTATTTATTTTATATTATTAAATATTTGACTACTTGATATTATAATAAACTATTGTTTAAATCCTTGGACTTCCGATGAAAGAATATTCCAAAGACTCACCGTTCAGTTCCTAAGCCATAATTAAGAGGGGAAAAACGAACTGGTGAAACGAAAAACCCTCTTGGCTTCATAATGGGATATACAACAGTAATTTACATTTGTATTTAAATATGAAGAAGGCTACGTGCCGCTTATAGTTTCAGATATACATTTTTTATATGATAAACAATGTAACTGTGCAATTGATCAGTAATTATTGAATGAACAACAATCTAATTTACAGAATATCACTGGAAGCAAAATTAATAGAATGAAATGATATTACTAAAAGCAAGCATCAGATTAATGGATCCTAATGATCTGATTAATTATACAATAAAATATATCTGAAATCTTAGGCCTTTGCATTTACGTAATGAGATGATTTATACAGCGCCCAATGGCACCTACACTCACACTAGGTGGGTTAAGTGACCACTAGGACGCAGCAGTGCCTGAGACATAATTTTTAGATGGAGTAGGCTTGCCCAGCACCTAAACCATCCCGACAGCTTAGTCAGCTTAGCATAATGTCTAAGTACATATTATTATGATATATCGTAATACTAAAAATATTCTGTGAACTAGATAATATAATAATAATGGCAACAGATTCACCGTCCTGAATACCTTGGCAACAGGCTAAACGTCTTGAATACCATACCATGGCAACAAGCTCATCATCCTGAATACAAAGGCAACAGGCTTACCGTTCTGAATAACAGATTCACCGTCCTGGATACCCTGGCAACAGGCTAAACGTCCTGAATACCATACCATGCCAACAAGCTCACCATCCTGAATACAAAGGTAACAGGCTGACCGTTCTGAATAACAGATTCACCGTCCTGAATACCCTGGCAACAGGCTAAACGTCCTGAATACCATACCATGGCAACAAGCTCACCATCCCGAATACAAAGGTAACAGGCGGACCGTTCTGATTAACAAATTCACCGTCCTGAATACCCTGGCAACAGGCTAAACGTCTTGAATACCATACCATGGCAACAAGCTCACCATCCTGAGTACAAAGGTAACAGGCTGACCGTTCTGAATAATAATTATGGCTACCCTTAACTTTGGCAACAGGCCCCTCGTCATGAATACCATGGCAACAGGCATCTATGTCATGAATACCATACCACGGCAACATGCCCCCTATCCTGAATACCAAATACAATAATTATGGCTAATCTTAACTATGGCAACAGGCCCCGCGCCATGAATACCATGGCAACTGGCCTCTATGTCTAGAATACCACACCGTGGCAACGAGTCCCATGTCCTGAATACCACGGCAACATGTCTCATGTCCCGAATACCAGTACAGCATAACATCTTAAGATTGCAACAGGTAATAACTACTTTATCCTGAATACCAGTACAATATAATTTCTTCTTCTTCTTCAACCTATAGCCACCCAATGCTGAGTGTAGGTCTCTTCATCCAATATAACTTACAGCATCTTAATATGACAACAGGTCTCAACGACTATGTCCTGAATACCCGTCTAATATCACAAAAATCCCACATTGACACAACTTTGACATAACATGAAATGACATTTGACACAACTTTCTTCAGTAGTAGTAGTTAGAACAAACTCCTAACCTTAAATTAGTTAAAGAACTCTGGTAACTCCGGCCATGCTATGTTCTGATTTCAATCGTTACAATGTAAAACATTAAATTATTGTCGTGATATTACACTAAAATAATATTCGTCTTGGTAGGTAACTGCCACAAATAATAACAATAGTCATACAATACATTAATGAGTGGTGGTAGCCTAGTGGGCAGAACCATGGACTCCGAATTCAGGTGCTGGCACGCACCTATGGCTCCAATTATTTTCAAAGCTAGGTATCAAAACACATTCGTGAATTTGTAGCAGCAATACCATTCGCCAATAGTGAAGGAAAACATCACGAGATAACCTTAGCATCTGAGGTATCGTGTAATAATATCCTCAGCGCGAAAATTGCCAAGCCACAGGGTATACGCGTGGGGGCAACTCCCGCTCAGAGAGAAGGCCCTCGCCCAGCAGTTGTACGGGCTACGTCTTCCCCTAAATACCCCTTAACAATGAAGCATTTTCGTTAGTTTCTAACTATATGGACCCAATAAGTCAACATTATCCGATTAGCATCAGGGACCGAAACCCTTCAAAGTTTCATAATAGGCAAGTAATATAATTTTATTTTTCTGTTATATCTAGAATTGTTATGGAAATAATTGTCTATAGCTATAGCTTAGCTAAGCTACTTACTCCACGGCATTAAATGAAATCCATCTCGTTAGTATTAAAGAACATAATTTTGGAGTGCGACTGAAGAAGTAAGCGAGATCATACAGCAAGAAGCACTTGACTACTCTTTCTTGAAAAACAACGTGTTTGCTGCGAAGTAGGTGCCAGAATCGAATTTATTATCAACGATGTGAATGTCAATCACAGTAATTTGAAAAAATCTCTTATTTCAATGTAGATAAATTATTGACTTTGCTTATCAAATCAACTAGACATTCACCAAACATGTCTGAATGTTAAGAAGCCTTTGAGATATGGGTGTACTGGCGGATGCTACAAATCTTCTGGACCCAGAAGTCCGTAACATCACATTGCTGCAGAGAATGAGGAAACTAGAGTATTCTGGCCATATATTGCATTACAACACGTACAGACTCCTTATACAAGGCTACCTACTGAGCAGAAGGAGAACTGCAAGACCCAAGACATTCTGGTTGCAAAATCTGCAGGAATGTTTCTAGGAAAGTAATGGCTCTTTTTTTTCGTTTGGCAGCTTTAAGGACAGGATAGCCAAACTGATCGCCATCATCCGGTAAGTGAATGCATACAAAGAGGAAGAGGAAGAATTTGTTAAGATTTCAACAATATAGATGAACACCAGATCAATTTCGACCTATCTATCGACAAGGAGGGATGACTGAATATAGTAGACGATATTCAAGAAAATTATATTCACTTAACCCTTTGACTATTTAAATCCATTATGTAGAACGAGTGGTAGTATTTAACGACATCATTCTCTCCTGTATGAACAAAAACCCCAAAAAAGACTGGGAGCCGAAGCTGTTAATCCACTAATCCCATATCGATAGAGCGACCGTATTATAAATACCAAAAACTACCTAGATATTGCAAGGTCGATAGGTCTCGGTGTGATAACAAGCCTCCTTGCGTAACTTGTACCTGCATTGCTACGTGACAACAACAGTGCAACATAAGTCATTAGAGCGCTCGAGTAAGTTGAGGAAACAATGTAAAGGATACCTTAGTCGATGTTTAAAGGAGCAATTCGAGTTCCGATGTTGTTAGTTATACGTAAACAAACCTAAACCAAACTTTACAATTGCCTAGGTATACAAACATCAATAATACGGCAGAACTGGAGTGAAAGGGTGGCATGATGCTGATTTTGTACCTTAAACTTGTGAACACGGTACAGTTACTATTTTCCACACTTGTTCAGTTCACTAGACCCTGTAAGATTAAGATTTATGTATTTCAAAGTTAACACAAGATTTCATACATAGCAAGTGTAAGCCACGGGGCAGTTACCTTGGTTAGTTAGAGACCCAAACCAAATCTCTAATTTGCAAAGATGGTGACTGCCACAGAAAGATAAGATGTAGACTGGCATTTGTTAAGGATGCATCCTTTCCCCGTTCCTCTGAAATCTGTAAATACTTCCAGAAAATAATCCAGGAAGCAATTGAAGATCTGGAGAATGTCCATGAGCACAGCAGAAAAGCTGTGCTGAATATGAATGTGTCGAAGATGTAAGTTCATGGTTTACGCGAGTGGGCCTCAACCTCAGGCAGACTTACACATCTGAGCGAAACTCGTAGAAACAGTCGACAAATACAAGTATCCTAGACCATGTTAACAAACTCATAGGGGAACGATACCGAAATAAGAGTGCGTATCGAGATTTCCCGAGCGTCATTCATGACGATGAAAGAAGTTTTGTGCTATCAACAACGCTTCATAAAGCTGCTACTGCTTGGCGTTCTTTATGGGTGCGAGACATGGACCATGAAGGAGACTTGAAGCATTTGGGATATGGTGTTATCTACACTCCGGATCAGCTGGATTGCACAAAAAGTGGAAATAAATGATACCAGCCGTACGATGGTCCGACGATATCAAAGCTACAGCAGGCTCAAACTGGACCACAATAGCTACAGACCGGCTTATATGGAAAAGACATGAAGAAGTATACGATACGTCCAGCAGTGGACGATATTAATATTGAAAAAGAAGAAGAAGAATTTTAAAAGTGCTACCTACCACATTTGAGTACACGCCGACTCGGCATTGACTCTCACAGCAAGCAAGCAAAAGATAACAAATAATAACTGTACAAACTCTGAAACCTATAAAAAGAAAACCTTTGACCACTCACTACGAAAAAAATGCCATACCCTTCATTGCACATGCCAATAAACTGGACTGTAAATAGTGATGAAAACTTACCCCAGATCCATTCATATTATATACCCACGGAAATACATATTTCGAGAAGCGTTCAATTATATAATATATATTGTACAATATGGTATATAAGTATGTTTATTATATTTATAGGTATAAGTACCTATATAGCTATAATAATATATATTAGTTTATTTATTGATATAATATGTAGGTATTTAATATTGTATTTATTTAATGGGTATTGTTTTGTATTTGTAACTGCTGAGTACATATATTTATATTCCACATTTGTAACTTCATTAGGTATATTAATATTTTTTTTTTATGTTATATTTATGTACACTAATCTACCGAATATTTTATCATCTTTGTCCTGTCCATCCAATGGTTGCCTTGCAGAAATCGCTTTTAGCGATAAGGCCGCCAATGGTATGCTTTTTTATTAGTTTTAAGAATTTCCCTTGTAAATAATGTATAGTGTGCAATAAAGAGTTATCTATCTATCTATCTAACTATATCGAAAGCAAAACTGATACCCTATTTTACAAATACGTGGCCCGCTTTCTGGCAGGCGGCGTGGCCCGCGGTCAGGCAGGCGGCGTGGCCCGCTGTCAGGCAGGTGGAGTGGCCCGCTGTAAGGCAGGCGGCGCGGTCAGCTGTCAGGCAGGTGGCGTGGCCCGCTGTCATGCAGGCGGCGTGGCCAGCTGTCAGGCAGGCGGCGTCACGTCGGCTGAGCTGCTCTCAGGCGTCTCCAACCACCAGCGTTGTCCCAGTTTGTCCAAAAAAAAGAAAAACAAAACAATCGGTTTGAATTTGATCAAACAAGCAGAACCCTCCGGTCCATAACGACCAAATGTCAAAATACCCTAATTTCATCGTGACTAACTTTCAATTTACCTTTGTCTTTAAATGTGACGTATCTTGAAAACGGTGCGTCCTAGCGTGAAATTGATGAAAATTTTGCTACCCTTTATGAAACCCCGCCAAAACTATGACACACTATAATTATAACCTTGACAGGTCTTTGACAGGTCTTTGATAGGTCCTGGACGGGTATACAGTGTAAAACTGAAAAATACGCTGAACTTCGTGCCGCAAAAACCATGACATACCACCATAATAGCCTTGACAGGTCATTGACAGGTCATAGACAGGCTGTTGACAGGTCATTGACAGGTATCAAGTGTATTTTGAATAAAAGTGTATTTCGTGCAAGACCCACCTTATCTGACCTTGACCGGAGTTGCCTGCATCATTGGCCACGTGGCTGGCTGCGTCCCTGGCTGCGTCACCGGCTACGTGGCTGGCTGCGTCCCTGGCCGCGTCACCGGCTACATGGCTGGCTGCGTCACCGGCTACGTGGCTGGCTGCGTTCCTGGCTGCGTCACCGGATACGTGGCTGGCTGCGTCCCTGGCTGCGTCACCGGATACGTGACTGGATGAGTCACCAGCTGCGCCACAGACTGCGTGGCCAGCGGCCTGGCACGAGCGTCGCTCCACGTGCACGGTGTGAAAAGATAAAAAAAAATACAACGGTTAATCAATGTCTGTGGGTTAATCCTAACAAGTTGTTTACACTTTTCGTTTTATGCAAGAGATAGTTACAAAGGAAATGAAAAACTTGATTTTTACTGTGTAATAAATTAACTCTGAGATAATATCAAAATTTTCTGTGATTTTTGCCAAGTTCAGAGCGTTAATGGGCGTCTAATGGGTAATTATCCCACTTCTGATATGTGAACACACATGCTGTTTGGGGAATAGTTCAGAAGGAAAACAACTCGTGTGACTTTAAATTAAATATATTTCATTATCCAACCATTTAGTTTTAACTAAAAATTAACTATACAACGTACCTTTTAAAATAATCCGCAATTACGATCATCAAGGACACTTTACGAATTTACTCTGGTAACAGCACCAATTTACTCCGATAGGTGTTTACTCGTTGACGGTTGAAATGATTTAAGTTATAGTGGCTTTATCACAGCCGATACTAACACGGAGGTATTCCCACCTCGACGGTTGACGAGCGATTGCCGCATGGCCGCGTCGCCAGCCGTTTTATATTGCAAAACGGCGGGTGGCGCCAAAGTCGTTTAGCACTTCTTTAGAAAACATAAATTAATACGAACAATTAATAAATATCGCTGACAGTTATATGTCACATTCCAATGAATTCAACGAACCTTTGTTTGTGTATCGCATCGCATGGCCAAAAGAATGGTGTACAGTACGTCTGTAATGTGTAGAAGTAACATACCTCCATATTGTTTATAAGCGCAGATAGCATGCAGTCCTTCCTTGACGAATACGATACTGGCGACCGTTGTTGCTTTTCATGTTTTAATTTATTGCCCCGATTTACGAAACTATTGCTTCATTTGTCGATGTAACTAACACACTTCCTCTTCGGCATTTTCGTTTTGGTAAAAACACTGGAAAAAACACTTTTAATCCGTATTAAAATTAGAGAGTTGTGCAGTGGTGAAGCACTGTAACGTGAATGACAAGAGAAGTTTTGGGACACAACTACCTACCTCGCAAAAAAAAAAAAAAAAATACCCTCTTATCTCTCAAATACAGTGCTATGTGGTGAATCCTGGGTGATACTACAAGTGTAAATAAGTAATGTTTATTATTTCAGGTTACTAATCTCGAGAACGAAGCACGAGTATAATTGTCACCCAGTTTTCACAAAACCTTTAGGTACTCAGCGATCAGTGCGACTCAGTGAATTTGAAATAGCAAAACCACTCACTACCTGTGAAGGAAAACATCGTGAGGAAACCCGCGGCTTAGTTGGCTTTACACGTATTGACTTGTCTTTCCTGTGGGCTAGGTCGACCAAGATGTCAGGATGGAATCTAAGGTGCTGGGCAAGCCTACTCCGTCTAAATTAATGTCCCAGGCACTGGAGTGCCGAGTGCTCTCTTCACCCATCTAGTGTGAGTGAAGGTACCACTGGACGCTGTATAAATCATCTCATTACGTAGATGCAAAGACCTTAGTTTTTTTTTTACTCAGCGATTCTACGCTTCCGGTTAAGCGCTGATTTCTGTTCCGGACTTGTTAAGAAAAGCAGCTTTTCAAAATCTTAACCGTACCATTTCCATTTTGCGGAAACAAAACATTTCTTCGCAGTTGTGTTACCCAACGGCCCGAGGGTGCTTCAAGTCGTAAGCTGTTCTTAAAACAATCCTTTTTATGTTTCAATTTAATATTTAAAGCGCAGCCAGCTTTCTTGGGCCATTGTAAGCGTGGGGATAGCTAGGATGAGATATCCTAGATGGACTTATCTACGTGATAATTTGATAAAGGCCTCTTCATGCTCACGCCACCTCTCACAATCCTGTGCCAGGCGCAACCACTGCTTTCCAGCCAAATACCAAAATTAAATGTTATTCATGCATCATGCATGCCAATAAGTTTGATTGATTCGTGCGGAGTACGACTGAGCCAATAAATCAGAAGGTTTCCTAAATATGTTTTCTTTCATAATTAGCTAGGTTATTGCTCGTACTTATAGCGTCACTTTGGAAAATGTATTCGATACTTTTCACTCAAAACGTAACGTTTTCTACTCACGGTCTACGGCCGTTATTTAAATTACACTTTATATAAATGAAAATTGGATTTTCCCAAGTTCAGCTGACTGTAGGTACTATAATTCTGTGAAACTTAACTTTTAACCTGGGAGATTCGAGTTGATGATGTTCTTTTATAATACGAAAAGTTTTTATTACTTCGCTGAAAGGGTCTTATGATTATGTTTATAGTTATGTTAGTACTTTAGCTTATTAAATTTTCACGACGTTTTGCTTGTTCTATTGAGCTTGAAGTCTTAATGATAATTAAGAATAATCATGTTTTATTCATTGTTGACTATACAAAGTTAAGTAGAACCATACTTTATATTGTGGCTAACTTAACTTTTTATTCCTGAAAACAACAGTGTTCTTTAATTGAATCTGCAACTATTTAGAAAAGTCACGCGCATAAAGTTAAACAGGTAAATTAAAAAAATACTAACGTTGCTTGTTAGGGTTCCGGACTTCAAAAGGAAAAACGGAACTATTATTAGGATCACTTTATTGTCCGTCTGTCTGTCTGTCAAGACCATTTTCTCAAGAACGCGTGGAGATCGCAGGTTGATCATAATACTCAGATCTGCAGCAGCAGTCGCTTGGAGCTTGAAAAAATCAAGCTTCTAAGTTAACGAATCAAAAGATACAACAAAGAAAAACACGACGGAAACTAGCGCCTTTTATATTAGTTCCAAAGCTCAACTCTTGATAGCGCTGTATGCAGCCTACCTCGTTTTTATTTTCTTCCAAATAAATGCATAGAATAGTGGTACGGAACCCTCGGTGCGCAAGTCCCACTCGCACTTGGCCGGTTTTTTTTTGTTCATATTGATTAGTTCGTGTTGAAAACATACTTAAACATCCCAAGGTTTTTCGTAGCCCACCGTACCCATACGCTGCGCCTAGGGCGATCTAATTTTACGCACGAACCACCCCGTGTCGTTGATATCCTCTGTAGTAGACATGCGCGAAACAGTGCACTCCGAAGTCATGATATATTTCATGACATTTCATACCGCGTGATATTACCTTATATCATGGCACCAAACATGACACATGACATCATGGTATTTCTTCATTGCAGACATGAAACATGACATCATGGTATTTCTTCATTGCAGACATGAAACATGACATCATGGTATTTCTTCATTGCAGACATGAAACATGACATCACGGTATTTCTTCATTGCAGACATGAAACATGACATCATGGTATTTCTTCATTGCAGACATGAAACATGACATCATGGTATTTCAGCACACTTTCATTGCAGTACGTACAGTGTGTTGAAATGCCATGTGTCATGTTTCATGTCATCTAGTGTAATGAAATGCTATGTGCCATGCTTTATTCTCTCGTGTAATGTGTAATATTTCATGACACCGTTGTGTAATATGTCTTTTGTAATATTACAAGCATTACCTACACATGTCTACTCTGAAGGTATAGAGCTTAATTCCTAATGCTGAATTCGATGACGCGATTCCCGACAGATGTAGTTGATTTTAGATTAGGAACGAGGGAAAGCCCCCGGGCTAAAGTTCTGCCTGTTTGAATAGGTATGTAGTGTAGGTACATTCGCTAACGTACAACCACTCGCTAACGGTTAAGGAAAAACATCGTGAGGAAACCCGCGATTTAGTTGGCTCCACACGTATTGACCTTGTCTTTCCTGTGGGCTAGGACGGCAGTAACGACTAAGCTGTCAGGATGGTATAGGTGCTGGGCAAGCCTACTCCAGCTTAAAATGTTACAGGCATTGCAGCGTTCGAGTGGACCCTTCAATCATCTAGCGTGAGTGAAGGTGCCACTGGACGCTGTATAAAATCATCTCATCACGTAGATGCAAAAGGCCTTAGATAGTAGGTATATTATGTTGCTGTTATGGGAATCTTCTAAGTGCCGAAATATACTGCGAGCTACTCTCACAATTTATTACATTACGCGATGCAAGATACGCTCACGCTTGTAAGGAGTAATGTCACAAGTGATTTTTTTTATTGAAATTTTGTCATAAGTGAATTTTTTTTGTACAAATGGTGTCGCTTTCAAGCGTTGGGGGTGAATAAAATAGTTGATGACAGTTTGATCACCACGTCGTGGTTTACAAAAGAGCCCCTAAGTATAAAACTAGCTGTTTGAGCTCTTATGTTCCCTAGCAAAAGGCCCAGAAAGCCGCCGCCATAAAGGTTGTTATGGTAACGTAGGTAGTCATTAAGGTTGAACGATAGCAGCGTGGCGGGAAATAAAAAAAAACACAGTTTTTTAATATTTTAAAGCTAAACTGAGCTATTTTTGTTAAGCGATTTTTGGTTCGCGGCAATAACATAGTATTCTTTTCATTATTGCAAACAACAGAGTAGCTACCACGAGTGCGAAAAAGCTGTGCCGGACGTCTGTCATGTATCCTAATACTATAGTAGTAAGGTTGTTTATCCAACTTATCACTTTCAGTGACAGTGACAGTAAGCACTCGTGGTAGCTGCTCAGGACAACAATAATTCAGCCGATTATGAGTTATGTAACCTAGTTTACCTTGAAAAACTAGTGTTTTGGGCAGTAACTGCTCCTGTATTCTCTAAAATATCCACCGTAAAAATAACGGTTTTTAAATGTCAAATAAAAGATGGTTCATTTCAATAAGGGCTCTTTTCGAGTGTTTCTTTTCGCTCAAAGGTTGAGTGTTTTTTTTACATAATAGACCCGCTACACTGCTTTGTCGACCAGAACACATAATTGGCTGAGTTATTG
The DNA here is from genome assembly GCA_949319315.1 of Zelleria hepariella. Lineage (NCBI taxonomy): Eukaryota > Metazoa > Arthropoda > Insecta > Lepidoptera > Yponomeutidae > Zelleria > Zelleria hepariella. The sequence continues at coordinate 18,373,833 of OX439382.1, forward strand.
TTGTTCTGTTGTTTACAATAATTAAAAGAATAAGTTATGTTGTTGCCGCGAGCGAAAAAACGCTGAAAAATAAAATCTCAGTTTAGCTTCAGAATTAAAAAAAACTGTGAAACTTTTGAATTTTCCGTCACGTTGCTATCGTCCAACCTTAAACAACGTTACCCCAGCGCGTCATTTCAAGTCCCTTTATCAAACGCTCGAAGTTCAAACCTCCCAATTACATTGGCTTAATCATTGTTTGCCTTGTATGTACAGCCCTTGTGAGTTAAAACGGGCCATTTGCGTTAAATAATTGAAAACGAAAAGCCTACAGAAGGATCCCATATTACTCCGTGCAATTTTAGTGGTTTTAAAGCCGAAGGTATTTTGTTGCACTGGTGATTCTGAGCCAAAATACAAAATTTCATTCCAAAACGCGCGAAAAAAAATTCACTTCTCCATACAAATGGTGTCGATTGGCGATAGCCGTTTGTGTTGGGAAGTGTTTTTTTTTTCGCTCGTTTTGAAGTAAAATTTTGGAATTTGGCACAGAATCACGAGTGCAACTAAATACCTTCGGCTTTAAAACCACTAAAATTCCACGGTGTATATATTCATCTACCTGAGAGAAAATAATGTAAAAACGGTAAGAAGCCTTCGTTTCCAGTAGCTACATTAAGTACTTAATAGTGACATTATTTAAGAAAATATAATACTAAGTACGTTTTGATTTTTTTGTGAATTTAAAATACCGTTACCGAAAATCAGTAAATAACATAAATTAGGTACATAAAAAATACACTTATGAATTATAGCAAGAAATAAATTACATAATCAATAAAATTTCTGAGTTTGCATAAGTTTCATGATATTCGCAATTCTGGATTGAATAAAAGAAATTGAGCAACGTAAGTACCTACTATATCACTTGAATTATCGAGTTTACTTCTGTACTGCTGAATATTATGTTATCCATCTTCCTGAAAAATATATATCTTTAAGGCTTTGTCCCATCTAGTGATGGGATTCTTCCCGGGAATCAACCCATTTTGGGAAGAAACGCGGAAAGTTTCCGGGAACATTCCCAAAATGGGTATTTATGTGGGTAGAAACGTTTTTCATTGCAGTTATTGAACAAAATGAATCCTTTTACAGTTGTGTGCACTTATAAACAATAGACTACCAATATTTTTTACAATTCTTGTGTACAACAGGCGTACTTTCGATTTTATGTGATAATTTCTTAACTTCGCCGAAAATCGGAAATATAATACGAATTCTTCACGAATTCTTCATGAATTCTTCAATAATTCATAATCACAAGACTTATCACATCAAAATTATTTGAATTGCTACTAACTAGAACATAAATTATACAAGGTGGCAACATGGAACTCATTTTTTTGGGCTGATTCTCAAAGTGCCATCCAAACAAAAACATTTTTACATTCCGTTGGAGTACATAACCGTTGCTGGCCAGTAATCGATCGGAAATTTTGCATAAACTGGTAAAATCGCGTCTTTAACTTAACTTCTCAAAACAAAATACTGAGTAGGTAGGTATAGGAGCTTTAAAAAATCCAGAGAAGTGCAAGTTAAACTTGGAGAGGGTTTTGTGCATTCGAAGTTCATTTACGCACAAATGTTGAGAAACCATACCAAACCATAGATATAGGACTGTAGAACGCCAGAGTAGAGGAACTAATGCTACAAAAATAATATTAATATTTTACTTTGTTATAATTCATGTTCACATTCAAAGTTCACATTCACACCTCACACCAGTTCACTTGAGTTTGCTGACCTTACATTTTGTAATATCTTGATTTTACCAGAAGCTGAATCAAAATCATGTAGGTAGATAGTTCTCATAGTTGTTCTACACAATGTAATACGTAATGTAATATGTTAAACTAGTGGTTCGCTCCGAACTATGAACTCGTGACCCCAGTTACAGATGTGTAACTTGCCTTACGCAATTAGCGCAGGCACGCGCGCGCTTTGCATATAAACTATACACAACCCCATATATCGGCAACCCCTCGACCGATTTGACTCATCCTAGTACACACAACTGTAATCAACCCGTCAATCAACCAATTTTGGGAAGAAACACGGAAAGGTAGAAACATTTTTCAATGTTTTCACTGAACAAAATGAATCCTTGTACAGTAAAGTTGTGTGCACTTATAAACAATAGACTGCCAATATTTTTTACAATTCTTTTGTAAAACAGGCGGACTTTTGATTTCTTTGTGACGATTTCTTTAAAATCGCCAAAACATTGAAAAATTTACTTACAATGTTAAAATTATTTGGCTCGCTACTAACTAGAACATGAATTATAAATAATTATACAAGGTGGCACCATAGATCTCTTTTTTTGGCCTAATAGCTTAAATAACAGCGACAATTTAGTCCATACAAACAATATTCATCTCATTTAAGATATTTTACAAAATTTACAATTGTAAAAAATATTAGCAGTCTATTGTTTATAAGTGCACACAACTGTAAAAGGTTTCTTCTTGTTTGGCTACAGGCTAAATATTAATTAAATCTTAGACATGAATTGTATTAAATAATCAGAAAAATTAACACATCCTCAACATAATCAAACTAAAACGCAAGGTCTGAAATATTAATATTACATTAAAATCTCTATTTCTACTATCAAATCACGAAAGGCACTGATCCATATGGTTATTCATTTCAACCTGCTCGATCATAGTCAGACATATCCTCCTCCTTGCGTCGGTATCCTCATCACTGAGGGTCGTGGTCATTCAAAAGGAGCAATTCGTGTCGTACGACGCGTCGCCAGTTGTTCCTATCTGCCGCTAAGTATATGAATCGTATGATGATGATGATAGTTCCGTGCCGGTTTCGGCCTCGGCGACTACTTCAACTCCGTTATTGTCGGCGTTGGTGTGCTCGCATGTGGCTTATGTAGCCGATCTTTTTCGTGAATGTTCTACCGCATAGCGGGCATGCGAGCACACCATCTTCATAATTATAGTTGATCGCCGCAGGTGGACGGGCGTTCAACTCATCCCTTTTCGCGTCCAACTCAGACCGCCGAAGAGTTTCAAAGTCGGAGACCTTGGTATTAATAATTAATCTCCATTCCGGACGACCGGCAGCCATTTGCTCCCATGTTGTGGGACCAATGCTGCACTTTTTCATGAGCCGTTTTAGCACATTTTTGAACCTGAGGAGTTGACCGCCATGCTTAATGGATGCCATGGATCGTATACTGAGGTGTTGAGTGTGGTGCGGATTTGGTCGGTCCAATGGGTCGGGCATCTTCCCCTTCCCGTCGATCTTCCTAGTAAAAATCTGTTTTTTCAGGTTGTCACTGTCTTTCCTGGCACTGTCTTTCCTCAAATACTTTGGTCACAAAGTATTTGAGGACCCTACATGTGCAGATGGTCGCTCTTGCTCATCGCTCATCCAATTCTCATCCAATATCTGGTTGGTACGGTGTTCAGCTCATTCAATATCGACACGTTGGTACGGCGTTCTGACCAATGTATGTCCAGCATCCTCCCCCGTTTTGTTAACTTTGCTTATGCTGTATAATCGATCAATTGTTGAGGTTTGGCTATTCATTTTCTGTAGAATCAATAATATCTAACCTAACCAGATTATACAAGTTAAATAAAATTTATTGCCAAAACCAAAACATCACACACAAAAAACACTATAACCGAAAACCGAAAGGTAGGTAGGGATAGGTTTTACAGGAAAACCTATAAAAAGTCCATGGTGTAGAAAATAACAAAGGAAAATATTAATATTATTTTTGTAGCATTAGTTCCTCAACTCTGGCGTTCTACAGTCCTACATCAATGGTTTGGTATGGTTTCTCAACATTTGTGCGTAAATGAACTTCGAATGTACGGAACCCTCTCCAAGTTTAACTTGCACTTGTCCGGATTTTTAAAGCTCCTATACCTACCTACTCAGTATTTTGTTTTGAGAAGTTAAGTTAAAGACGCGATTTTACCAGTTTATGCAAAAATTTCCGATCGATTACTGGCCAGCTATTGTTTAGATATGCACACCACTTTTCATTTTGTTTAATTTTATTAAAACAATGAAACCCGCATAAAAACCAATTTCGCTATTAAAAAAACGTTATGGTACCCCATAATTGTGTGGAATAAAACAAAATGATTTTGTAACGGTTATGTAGGTACTCCAACGGAATGAAAAATGTTTTTGTTTGGACGGCACTTTGAGAATCAGCCCAAAAAAAAGAGTTCTATGTTGCCACCTTGTATAATTTATGTTCTAGTTAGTAGCAATTCAAATAATTTTGATGTGATAAGTCTTGTGATTATGAATTATTGAAGAATTCATGAAGAATTCATGAAGAATTCATGAAGAATTCGTGAAGAATTCGTATTTTATTTCCGATTTTCGGTGAAGTTAAAGAAATCATCACATAAAATCGAAAGTAGGCCTGTTTTACAAAAGAATTGTAAAAAATATTGGCAGTCTATTGTTTATAAGTGCACACAACTGTAAAAGGATTCATTTTGATCAATAACTGCAATGAAAAACGTTTCTACCCACATAAATACCCATTTTGGGAATCTTCCCGGATATCTTCCCATTTTGGAAACTTTCCGGAAAGTTTCCGTCGGAAGCTTTCCGCGCCGCCCATCTCTAGTCCCATCCGTCTATCCGCTCGATATTTCGCATTTGCAAGTGCTCGCGCCCCCATAATAGTATGGCGGCGCGCACCACACGTTAAAAAATAATGGGAACTATATTTTGTGTCATCAAAGTTTATATTTGTCATCAACTTGTATCATCTAATTAATAGATCTATCGCCACGAAATATTTTCATTCTTACAAAAATAAAAAGTGTCGCCAGGTATAAATTACGAAATTAATGTCGATATGTACGTAGAAAAAGAGATGGATTATCTATATAATCGTAGTGCATTCATTTCTATATAATCGTAGTTCTCAAAATAATAGGTTTATCCCAGAAATAACAGCTCCGTACTAAGAATAGTAGATCTGTCATCAAATTAATCCATTATCGTCCGCATAGATTGTGATTTGTTTTTATTTGTTATTTTGTCATCAGTACAGTAGTTACGAATTATTTCATTCAATTCTCCAAATAAAATACTATTCGTTACCAATTTAATAGTTCAGTTCATAAATTTTATTAAAAAATGTTCAAAGGGGCGGAGCCAAATTGGCGCGCTATGAAAATTTACCAATCATGCGCAGCGATGGGTCGTACACACGGCAGCACGTCGACCTTTACACGTTACCACTCTATTCGGTTGCGTTATGGGCGACTTTTCAACAAAAGTGTAACAAAAGACTGACGTGCTGTCGTGTGTACGAGAGGTGGCGGTTTACTTCATTCGCTTGATTCCGTGCTCCTATTTGCAAGTGCATTTTCTAAGATTATTGTTAGGGTTTTTGGTTTTAGTTGATTTCCGAATATTTTCTTTATATTATCATGGCATCAAGTTGTGGTGAAGATGATGCAACCTCCTCCAATAACGTTATCATCGCTCGTTGAGAAATCACTAGTGGAGAAAGTGCCGGTACAACAATAGGTACAACCAAGTACGTAATGTAAGTTAGAAGTTAAATTCATAGATACAAAACATTATTTTTCTGGATCTTTATGATTTTTTAAGTTACATATTTCATAGTTCTACGACAAATCGTAACTCAATGCGATACGATTTCAGTTTTCCTTATAGCTAGTTTATTCCTACGAAAGGTTTACTGTCTCATTTTCATGATAATAAAACCTGTAATTCTCTATAGTATGACTAAGGGCAATGAGTATGTAAGCCTTAAGCCTTGCCATATAGAGCTCCATTTATGTTATAGTGAAACACACCCTTCTGTTGTGAACATAGCATTTGCCGTACAATTACGGCCCTTATTTACGTAGGCCGAGCATATTACGAAGGACTTTCGGGATGTTATAACAGGACTACTGTCCCTTTCTTGCCGAAGGGTCTAAGGGATGGATGATTGGCGAATAAGACTACGATTGCTATTCTAATAAAGTGAATGAAAATATAGTGGGGAAACCTGAGGCCTTAGCCTGTACACAACCAGAAAACTAATCCTCTAGAATGAGAATCAGAATATTCTTTGCTGTACTACAAAAACATTTAAAGTACCGACAGCATTAATCAATCGTAATTGAAGCTGTCAACTGGGAGCCCATTTTGGCACCATTGCGTTACAGGCCAAGGCCCCCAGATCGTTTGATCGTTTCTTTTGATACCAACGTGAAAATCGCCCATTCACAGTGGGCGCCGCATGGTGTACCGGAACTCTCTCTCTCCCCCCCCCCCCCTCCCCTTTCTCTCTCTCTCTCTCTCTTTTAAGTACAGGCTAAATCCTACTAAACATACCTATTTATTTATGCACCTCCACTAGCGTTACGGGTCGCTTTCAGTAAGTAAGTAAAAATGTTTAATCCACAAAGTCACTGTAAACCATTTACGAGTAAGTGTTTATGGCGTTGAATAAAACCTGACATCAATAACTTTTGAGTGTGTACGCGTGAATATTTGAAGAAACGGGGGTAGTAGGGCCTGTTCCGCACTGACCAAGGAAATATACACAGAATTAATTGATAAAACTTTTATTTCGTAAAAATCAGAGGTTGCTTCGGTCAGAGTACTGATGCAGTTAGCCAAAAGTTGGTGCTTCAAGCTGAGTTTCGAGATTTTTTTTTTGCTTCATAATACATTCATTCATTCATTCATTCTAGCTGGCTCAGCGACCCAAAGTGGATCTTGGCCTCCGCAACCAAAAGACGCCATCTCTTCATAATACACAAATATTTATTTCCGTAGTGTGGGTAAATGCTGTAGAAACTAAACGTAGTGGAATCTAAGTAATATAATTTTATTTGTAAAAAACATCAGGCTTTCAATCAAAAGATAAACACAATCAAATAAAATCATAAAATAAAAAATAATAAAATAATATTTTATATGATAATATTTATTTATTACGTAAGTACGCAACCCAACAACCAACCAACCGATCCCAATGTCGCCAACCCGCATTGAGCACGCGTGGTGAACTCTCTCTCTCTGAGAGAAGGCCTTTGCCCAGCTAGTAGCACATGTACAATTGTACAGGCTACATCTTACTTTTTTTTTTTACTACGTAAGTACAATAATGTATTTCAAAATATGTTAATATTATCCCGTGATCGGTCCTTCGCCTACAAAAAGTGCTAAATAATACTTGATTTCTTGGGAATAAGCCCCACACAGGGATACAACTTTGCCATTCAGCGAGCATTTTACGACTCGAACTCGACTGGTTTTATTACCATAATAGCATTTCGGTCGTTAAATAAAAATCAAGTGGGAGGCGAAAAGAGAAAAAAAGCTATATTTATATCATTCTGGGCAAATAATAACACGTTCCCCTTTTTTGGGGTTTGACTCGAATAACTTCTTTCAGGACTGGTGAACTTACCCTAAACACAGATAATAAGCAATGAATGGATGTGACAGTCTTGCCTGTTAGATCAGATTTCATCTTTTTTTCTATTAAATGACGGTTTTACTCACTTCAGGGTGCACTCTAAGTCAATAGCGGAACTTTAAGTAGGCAATCTACTGATCAATACAAACAACTTGTACTAGGTGGTGAAAAAAATGGAGTGAAAAAAATATCTGCTGTTCCATACAAAAGGTCGCCTCAGTACTGCGCTAAATGTATGAAACAGCAGATATTTTTTTCACTCCATTTTTGTTGCCACCTAGTACAAGTGGTTTGTATTGATCGGTAGACATCCTACTTAAAGTTTCGCTATCGACTTAGAGTGCACCCTGTAGTATTTTGTTGGTGTAGCCGACTAGTTTCGGTTCTCATTCGGAGACCTTAATCATGGAGCACAGTATAGAAATCGAGCTATTAGAGCGGATATCTCCGCCGTGCCAGGTCAATACAACATTTTTGTTACTTACAGGCACACACATTCGAGATAATATCGCACCCCCCGCAGAATAAACCCGTAAAGTGCTATTACGGCTTTTTTATTGTTATTGCAGAAACGTCATCTCCGATGCCGAATACATAAGTGTAATTTTTTTCAGACCCTGAAATACCATATTTAAGGAGATATTAAAAAATATGGCTTTATTCGTCTGACCATACTCAACAATTTGAACGAAGAATAAAACCGCAGTCATCCCTTACTGATACATTTATTGTATGCAGAAATTACAAAACCCTTTACGGCTTTATTCTCGTGAAATATTTTGATCACCATGACTGTAATGCATGTTTACAAAATAGGAACCGGTTTTGCTATATCTGTAAAACCGTTTAGCTTTTTGTTGTTATATATTTATTCCAGTAATGATGTAATAATAAATCTAACAATATGTCATCGATGTGGTAGTCACTATGAAAGGACGATTTTGCGAGGAATAAAGAACAAAAAACAGCTATAGATAGACGAAGATGTCTTAAATTTATGTCTCGTATAATGTAGTAAACCTTATGGAGAGAAAACGGCTACACAAACTCTCACAACTGGACAATATTGTACAAGAAAAAAAAACTTGTGTAAAATACGAGTGGTCGGCTCGAAGTTCTATAAAGAATGGAACAACCATGATATGGAATTTGGAGATAAAGGAGATAATTTCCTAGTCACTGCAGCAAGTGGTCACTGCACACATGTGGTGTGAGTGAAGTTGCCACTTACTTCGCTGGCTCAGCGGCTCGAACTGGATCTTGGCCTCCGCAACCAAAAGACGCCATCTCTCTCCGTCCTGCATCACTTCTTTCTAATCTACCACTTGGAGTTCGCGCAAGTCCTTAGAGACTTCGTCAATACAGCGATACTTGGGACGTCCAACTGGTAGACGTGCACAAGGTTGCCGTTCGTATACTGTTTTAGCTGCCCGATCCTCTCCCATTCTTTATACGTGACCATTGACCAAGCCAGCGGAGTCTTGCAGTTTTAATCTCTCCGATTATGTTGGGCTCGGCCATGTGTCCGGCATTTTACCGGATCCTAAAGGTGCCGTCTTCTCCCTTGGTGGGTCCAAATATTTTTCACAGGATTTTTCAATTCAGAAGTTTGATCTTTTCTTTTTGCGTCAGTATCTAAGTTTCACATCCGTACATAAAGATGGTTCTTATAAATGCGTATTTTCATTCTTCTTGTTAGGTGCTTGGACGTGATCACTTTGTGGAGAGCCGCGGAGTATCGGAACGCATTTTTAATTCTGATCTCTATCTCGCCTTCTCGGTGTTTGGATCAGTTACCGTAAAACCTAGGTACTTGAATGAACTTAGTAACGCCTTTGTAAGTAATTGCCACTAGACGGTGCATAAATGATCTCATAAGGCTTAAGTAACACCAAGGTTTCTGCATACATTTAATTCTGTATGCAGGAAGTATAAAAATCCGCTTGAAAACGCTGTTTGCCAATATACTGATCTATGAAACTGGTCCTTCAATTCTTTGATCAAAAGTAACTAGTTAAGGCTCTAAAAAGAGCCAAAACTGGTAAATCACTAAGACCAGATTAATTCAAGCCCATTAAAATCATACTCTAATAATTATGCGCTCTCCAGGTCTTTCAAAACCTTTTACAGCACTGGGATATAACCAAAAAAATTTTAAATTTCAACCTTTGTCACTCTACTGACATGAAGAAATACTGCGAATACCGCACAATAAGTTTATTAAGCCAGGTATGTTTCTCTTTATTCTTCATGAGAGGATCAGAGTGAAGTCCAATGAGCATAGGTATTGCCAATAGCTATTTCAGTTTCAGGTCAGGGCTAAGAACCAAATAAGTCTTCTTTGCACCTACCTAGACCACAAGTCCAGAGACTTGCAAACTGACGTTTTAATTTGCTTGATTGAATACAAGAAGGCCTTTGATCATGCTAAGCCCAGTTATAGGTACTAATGCGTCGTCTACAAGACGTTAGAATTGATAGCAGAGATAAGCGAATAATTCAGAACCTTTACTGGAGCCAGACTAACACGGTGATAATCGTCTGTGTAGAAGCCACTCAAACTGGTAAAACTCACAGGCTCTAAGGTAACCAAGTTTGTATTTTTCTTCTGTTTTAATAAGGTTTAAGTTGACTTTGGTTTTTTCCTACGTTTGTTTATGAAGCAAATAAAGGTTTATCTTCTATCCATTTGCTAAGCGATCATAACCTCCAGATCCAGATCAGGAGGCTTCAATGTTACATCTAGCCTATAGAAATGTACGACGGTTGTGAATGTATATGAAAAATGGATCGTAAAGATCAAATAAATAGGAAAATTGAAGCTTTCGAAAAGTAGTGGTATCTTAAGGATAAGGATATGTCATACAAAAGAGAACTCATTTAAAACACCCAATAGAAATAGATAAGTAATTAATGTGATTAGATACGATAGACTTCTCCAATTATCCTGATAGGCAAAGATTGAGGAAGGAAAAAGCGTCGGCAGAAGAAGAAAGAGTTTGCTGAAAAACATCAAAAAATGAACAGGAGTGGTCACCATAAAAGATCTCTTTAGTCTAGCTAAGGACAGAATGACATAATGAACAGCCGACTGCCAACCTCCAATAGTGGAGAGGCACCAGAAGAAGAAGAAATTTCGAATTAAATTGTTATTTAGTGATTCAAACACTTCCAAAAACAAAGGCATAAAAAGTTGAAAATTTCACTTTTTGCTTACTTTTTTGCCTTTGTTTTTGGAAGTTTTTAATTTCATTGTGTTTTTCTTCCATTATACTGTCGATTTTTAATACGATTTGTATCGTTAACTACTTTGGGTAGGTATTCCAAATTTCCTGGACTCCTTTACCTACTTATTTTATACAAGTCATTGCTACAAGGGGCACTTATGGAGAATTAAAATGTATATGAAAAATTGTAATGTACAGTTACATTTCATATTCTTAGAAATTTGTACCAGAATAAAACGATAATGAGCCATTATCTAACACAGTCACTTTACATATGCCGAGAATAAAGCCATAATGTGCTCTTACCGAAAATAGTATCTATGCAAAATATCAGCGAATATTCCTATAATACTATGATGCTGTAAATGTTGGATTTCGATTTTACAACGAATAAAACCGTAATATCACTTTGCAGTAATAAAACAAGATTTTAATATTGGTATCATACATTTTGTTTAATAACTTCCGTAGTGTTATCTATAGATTAATAATATTTCAATATGTAGTGAGCAAAAAAAATACCTGTAAATTGATACCTAAATGACTTTTCTACCATAGGTACTTAGTGAGTTGTGACGAAAAAACAGTTTTTATTTTTTCCTGAACAATTACGTTTTTGATATTACGGGTTTATTCGCCGGGGGGTGCGATATGAGCTATTTCCATACACTTATTTGCGCTATGAGCTGTAAGCTGTAGCTATTTCCATACAATAATTTGCGCTGTAAGCTGTACCTATTTCCATACACTAATTTGCGCTGTAAGCTGTAGCTATTTCCATACACTAATTTGCGTTGTAAGCTGTAAGCTGTAGCTATTTCCGTACACTAATTTGCGCTGTGAGCTATAAGCTACAAAATGACAATAATTTATTTTTTGTAATAAATAAACCATTAGAATTTGTGTGTCGCACTAGACTAATGGTTGACACCAGATTTTTCTTGGGTGTGCTCCACAAACTGATTATACAAGGTGATACAAAAGTACCTTTTTACAGGGTAATAGCACCCGGTGATAGAGATCACAACCTAAATATTTTTTTTTGCTCTATGACGTTCCGTTAATTTTTAAATTAATAAAATGTGAACGATGTGGCGAGGGAAAAGTATTTTTTAAATATTGTTTTCATTGACTTTCACAATGTTTTAACAACTCAAAGCTATGTAAATGCACCTACACGCACAAACATATTTTTAAATTTGAGCTAATAACCAAAACAAAAAAGTTATGAATTTTTTTCCATTTTGAGGTTATAAAATAAAAATTGTTTTTTCAACTTTTTTTTACAGATTTGACATCCTGTTGACCAGTAGGTTACACCCTGTAAAAAGAGTTAGGTAGGTACTTTTATAACACCTTGTATAGTTGCCATTGCAACACCTGGCCCGCGTTTCATATAACTGACATAAATATTTTATTATGACAATTCGATGTTCATTGATAGGTCGGTTTGTAAACAAACCTTTTTTGTAACCTCATGTCAAATCGACTACGCAATCTATATCGAATTGTCATAATAAAATATTTATGTCAGTTATATGAAACGTGCACCTGGAATCGTTGTCAGCAATATCAACTACATTAACCGCAGCCTTTTCTGACTTGGCCAGCGCACAAGGACCGCCCATTTTGTGCACATTTCTGCCGAATGTGTTTGACAAGCCGCACGGCAGCTCGGGATGCTTTGGCTTCATTATTTCGGTTGCCCTATCCCGCATTTGACCGGTAAATTTCCGTGTTTTGTTAGGTTAGGGAAGGTACGAGGTGGATTTTGGCACTTAGGTGATAATTTATATTCAACGTATGCACACGTCTGCACATCAGAGTGTACGCTTTTGTTGTAAAGTCGCCCATAACGTAACCAAGTAGAGTGCTAGCGTGTAAGGGTCGACGTGCTGTCGTGTGTACAACATCCGAATATAAAACTCCGAAAGCCAAAATTCGACGCAAAACGTCTCCGAAAGACAGATAAATTGTTATTTACACTGTTTTCCCGCCATAAATCGGCTCCTTAGTCCTATTTGTCATAAACCAACAATAAATATAATTCGAGGCCAACGCGGGAAGTTCTTCTACTTGCCTTGAACGCCAATTTCGAGATTGTCTAGCTTTAGAGCTTATTCTGGGATAGATGTCTATCTTGCAAGATTCTTTATTTTAGACCTTCCCTCCTACAATGGATGAAAACTAAATAGCGCGAGATACAATGTTGTATTACTATAAATGTACATATATTACGACGATAATTTTAATATACAGCTTAGTTACGGATGAAACTGAGTGGTTTTAACTATAGGAAACTATAGGCATAACCAACTTAATACAACTTAAGATAAACTTTGTGGTATGTATTGTATTTTTTCCACTAAAAAGCAATATTATTTAATTGGCTCTACCAAATTTGCGTCACAACATATTTTGTCGTAGCAGAAACTCGAGACTTATAATTACAAGGGATTAGCAACAGTTTAGGTGGTTCTACTTACGAACATTAAACATATTAGTAATGTAATTTTCCAATCAACAACAACCGGGACCAACGGTTTACCAAATGGTACGTACCGAGTGGTTCACTGGTTGACGGCACTTTTTAATTGAGGTTGACTTTTTTAATGAACTTATTGTACTTATGAACTTACTAGCCACCACAACACCACTACTACAAACAAACCTTTCGTGAAAACTTATTTAACTGACGGTAAAAAACGCATCAAAATCCGTAGCGTAGTTTAGGAGGAGTAAGGGATAAACGAAAAGAGAGACGCGGAAAGTGACTTGCTCTTTTTGCAGTATGTAACCTACTGGTCAACAGGATGACAATTCTGTAAAAAAAGTTGAAAATTTCAATTTATTTTTTATAACCACGAAAATGAAAGAGAAGATTTCTAAGATTTTTTTGTGTATGGATTTCAAATGCATTGTGAAAAAAAAAATACATTTTATAAAATTACTTTTCTCCCGCCACAGCGGTTACATTTTAGATGTGATCCCTAATCACCGCCTGTTAAAAGAGTAAGGACCCCTTTAGAGATAATAGACAAAAAAATTAGATCAAATCTTCAGTCCAAAAGGGAACACACGAACACACCTACGCGCAAGTTAATGTGAAACTTCAGGGGCTTCTCTGTATGTTTGGAATTAATCAGCGTAAAGCCGCGTAATACTTGTTGGAAATATTTAAATTGAGTTACCCTCTTGGTAATCATCTAAAGACCAAAGTTGAAGTTCCCATGATAGCATGATGCGTGGAAACGCCTATCTATTCTATCTATCTAACTCATCTATATTTTTTTATATATTTTTTTATTTATGAAGCCTCTAATTAAAGCCCACTGCTGGGCATAGCCCTCTTCCTCCTCACACTAACCTCCTCGGCCGAATGCCAGTCTTATTCATTTGTTCTCTCGCCGCCTTCAAAATATGATCGACCCATCGAGCTTTAGGTCTACCACTGACCGTCAACATATTCTAGGCCACCATTCCGTGACTGCCCTTATCCACCGCCCGTCCTCCTACTTAGCCAATATATACCGACCATCTCCACTTTAGTCGTAAAATTCGCGCGCCCAACTTTGGTCGTCTGCCGAATGTCGAAGTTGTGCGATCAGGGAGTGAGATGCCTAGTATGGCCCGCTACATAGCTTTTAGTGCAATTTGGATCTTATTCATGTTAGCTTTAATAAACAATCATGTTTCGCCACCGTTTGTAAGGATGGGCAGTATGCATTGGCTGAAAACCTTTGCAGCTCATTGAAAAAAATTCCATATGACAAATCAACTTTATTTTCCAATATCGTATTTCAACCCTATAAATAAGAACATAGAGCCGAGATTCAAACCATATTTTCTCAGGGCTTCCTCCACTGAGGCGGACTCTGATCGGCAGCGTTCGTCGTCTTCAAGCGCAAAATTGAATTAGTCAGAGCAAACTCTATTCTTGAGCTCTGTCGCTAGCGCCACCCAATTGGATTTCGTTGTACAAATTGCACACAAAAGACCCTCTTGACACATTACTTTGACCCTTAAAGCCGCTCCTTCGATGAGTTATTTCTGCTCGAATGATTTTGAAGTGTAATGTTAGCGTATCCCATATTGGGAAGTTTGCATGAGTGGATGAAGCGAAACTCAATTCTTGCTACATTATTAACTAGTGGTTCGCCCCGAACTATGAACTCGCGACCCCATAACTCAGCAACCCCTCGACCGATTTGGCTCATGTTCGAACTTAAAAATTTTCTTGGCCTCATTTACCTGCTTACCAAATTTCATGACGATCCGACTAAATTTACTCAAGTTATCGTCGAACGAACATTCATACATACATACATACATACATACATACTTACATACATACATACATACATACAAACGCCGGATTGTTCCAGTAGACTCGGAGAACTTCGCTCGCTTCGCTCGCTCGTTCAAATACATGTGGGGGCAGAAATAAAGGAGCATATTGTTTTTATTTTGTGCTATGACTTTTTTCCTAATACTAGCAGTAAGTGGGTCATTCCTGAGAAAACCGTTCTTCGCTGAGATCGGTGGCTTTTATTTTTTTTTCAAGTTAGGTGAAAACTAAAAATACACCTCAAAAGATGGCTTAAAAACTAATCAATACGTCGATGAGGCACACCTGTAGGCTTTATAGATTAATGAAAAAAAAATCTTCTTTTTTGACAAGCCACCGATCTCAGCAAAAAAGCCACCGATCTCACATAGTGTCTAAAATTATTATAAACAGTAATTACTTTAAACAGTAGTTTTTAATAAAATTATTATAAACAGTAGTGGTTCGCCCCGAACTATGAACTCGCGACCCCATAACTCAGCAACCCCTCGACCGATTTGGCTCATGTTCGAACTTAAAAATTTTCTTGGCCTCATTTACCCGCTTACCAAATTTCATGACGATCCGACTAAATTTACTCAAGTTATCGTCGAACGAACATTCATACATACATACATACATACATACATACTTACATACATACATACATACATACAAACGCCGGATTGTTCCAGTAGACTCGGAGAACTTCGCTCGCTTCGCTCGCTCGTTCAAATACATGTGGGGGCAGAAATAAAGGAGCATATTGTTTTTATTTTGTGCTATGACTTTTTTCCTAATACTAGCAGTAAGTGGGTCATTCCTGAGAAAACCGTTCTTCGCTGAGATCGGTGGCTTTTATTTTTTTTTCAAGTTAGGTGAAAACTAAAAATACACCTCAAAAGATGGCTTAAAAACTAATCAATACGTCGATGAGGCACACCTGTAGGCTTTATAGATTAATGAAAAAAAAATCTTCTTTTTTGACAAGCCACCGATCTCAGCAAAAAAGCCACCGATCTCACATAGTGTCTAAAATTATTATAAACAGTAATTACAGTGAATAATAAACGCTTTTATAAATTTTAACATCACTCATGAACGGTCACAGATAAAAGGGGGCTAAATTAAGCAAAACATATCTATTAAACATCATAAAAATATATTTAAAAAAACAAATCTTTATTTTCATAAAATCATTGTAAAAGATCAATTCCTAAGCTAAAGATGCAAAATTATAGTCAACAAGCCTTTGCATCTATTTATACAGCGTCCAGTGGCACCTTCACTAGATGGGTGAAGAGACCTATCAGCGTTGCAATGTTTTAGATGGAGTAGGCTTGCCCAGAACCTATACCATCCTGACAGCTTGGTCGGCCTAGCCCACAAGAGAAGTCATTACGTGTGGAGACAACTAAGTTGCGGGTTTCCTCACGATGTTTTCCCTCACATTAGCGAGTGGTTTTGCTACTTCAAATTCACAAATTTACGTTACTTTAAAAAGAAACAAATACATGCCTGCTCTGGGAATCGAACCTGGGTCTCTCGCTTCGGCCGCCAACGCTCTATTATATGTGTGACTGTAATAAAATTATACACTAAAATTGTCTGTCTATACGGATTTTGATTTTTATTTGAGTGAAATTACATTTCCTTGATAAAAACAGTACATTAATAGTTTAAATGACGTCTAAACTTTAGTCCATAGAAACAAACTGATACATTTTGAATTAGTCATAGCATCTCGTTTGGTGTGATATCTAAAGAATCTGTGAAATTGATAAAATATGTTGAAAACTTCTTTGAGATCCTTGGCTAATAACTGAGATCGGTGGCTTAAATCCACCGATCTCAGGGCCACCGATGTCAGAAAAACTAAAATGTAGCTGTTTCTCTTAAACTATAGAAGCAATCGTATTTATTTTTACGTCGATATCTACTCAGGGATATACGCATTCATGTACTTAGGACAGTTTAGTGTAGTCTTGTTTACTATACTAGCAAAACGTGCCACCGGTTTCAGCTACCTTACCGAACCAAAGTTTAAAAAAAGTCAAGAACTTAAGTAAAAGTTTAGGCGCGAAAGATAGCGACACATACGAACCATAATAGTTGACAAGGACCATTTGACGATATTTTGCACCAGTAACTACAAACTTGCCGCGTATTTAAGCCTGTATAAAGACATTCTTTCGCTGCGCGATTTAAACTTTGCTCGCCGTGTGACATTTCTAGGAATGTCTACAGACACAAAAGTTTTCATTCTATTAGAATGCTGGATATACGATTGGATAGAGGCACTCTTTGGGCATTTAGAAAAGAATAAATTAGCCTAGTAGTGGGCACATGAGTAAAACCACAAACAAAAACATACCAGGGGCACACGCGTGTGGCATGCAAAATACTTGCAAAATCACCCATTTTTTCACCTTCAAGGGGATATTTAGGCAATTTCCTCTATGAAATATTGATTGAACGAGCGAGCGAAGCGAGCGAAGTTCTCCGAGTCTACTGGTACAATCCGGCGTTTGTATGTATGTATGTATGTATGTATGTATGTATGTATGTATGTATGTATGTATGTATGTATGTATGTATGAATGTTCGTTCGACGATAACTTGAGTAAATGTGGTCGGATCGTTATGAAATTTGGTAGGCGGGTAAATGAAAATAAAAGAATTTTTAAGTTCGAACATGAGCTAAATCGGTCGAGGGGTTGCTGAGATATGGGGTTGTTAAGTTTATAGGTCGCGAGTTCACAGTTCGGGGCGAACCACTAGTTGAACGAGCGAGCGAAGCGAGCGAAGTTCTCCGAGTCTACTGGAACAATCCGGCGTTTGTATGTATGTATGTATGTATGTATGTATGTATGTATGTATGTATGTATGTATGTATGTATGTATGTATGAATGTTCGTTCGACGATAACTTGAGTAAATTTAGTCGGATCGTCATGAAATTTGGTAGGCAGGTAAATGAGGCCAAGAGAATTTTTAAGTTCGAACATGAGCCAAATCGGTCGAGGGGTTGCTGAGATATGGGGTTGTTAAGTTTACATGGGGTCGCGAGTTCATAGTTCGGGGCGAACCACTAGTTTTATTTGATATGCCTCAATATACCGTTATTTAAGTAGACGATTAAGTGCTACTTTAGTACTGTGTGATGTATAGTTTAGTAGATACTAGGGTGTGACCAAAAAAATCGACCTCTCAAAGAATGACCCAAGTACAGTTATTCGTCGTACGACTGTACTTCGAATTGTTGTAAACAATTAAATAGTTGTCCAATAGTTGACATTTTTAGCGTGGAAACCTACGTGAGAAGCATCTCTTCTTCTTAATCGATTCCTCATGGCTGAGGATTGCGCCCATGTCGTACTCGCTTCCATTGGGAGCGGTCTTCCGTCATAATGAACTGCCCGGTGAATGCTTCCTCCAGCCGCTGCCTTTATCGCATCTGACCATCTGGTTGGTGCCTTTCCCCGTGTTTATTCTTCGGCCCAATTATGAACTTCTCTACTATGCCTAGGAGAACGCATTATGAGCCCAGAGAAGCACCTATTCAACATGATTAGATCAAGAAATCAATGTCATCGATTAATTATTTTCCAACAATTAAATAGTAAATTGACTCACTAGGCGAGGTATCTGAATATACCAGCTAAAATGTTAAAACAGCTAGTATCTAATCTCTAAAAAAAAAGTAATCAGCATCATCATCATTTTCAGCCCATGTTTGCCGATTGCTAGGTATACCTAGGCCTTTTTTTTTCAGCTATTAATACGTAGTAAGAAAAACTAAAACAATATATCTCATGAAGCGTAACACTTGAGAAATTGTAAAATTACACTTTTAAGGCCATATTTCTAAAAGAATGGTACGTGCCACGCGGCCATATTTCTCGCAAGTTTGCTTCATTCGCATAATGCGATAGCCCGTTATATGGAAAACTTGTACTCTTAAAAATGTGAATGGTGAAATTCCTAGCAGTTTCAGAAGTGCCTTCGCAAAAACTACCGTTTTCTCTCTCCACGTTACAAGTTAATTCGGTTTTGTTCTTAAATATGTGTCTCAGAATACATTAATAAGTTCTCGATAATTAGGGGAACATAGTTTAACAGGTAAACTTTTAAGTTGCTTCTATTTGGAGATAATACATACTTTTATTTGGTTATTTACAAGATTTATAGGAAAATTAAATTAAAATAGAAATAAAAGAAACGTAATAATCTAAAAACTTAAATTTTTATTTTTTTATGGAAGAGTTAATAAAATTAATTTTTTTGACGACGTATATGTATAAAAGGAGGAGGTACTGAATTCGACCCCTATTATACCTCAGAACTTTTTTCTACGTGAACCGAGTTTAATTATTCTTTTTTTGTTTGAAAGGGTATATTTCCATGATGGTCCCATAAAAATGGTGAAGATCTGATGAATAACTTCGGAGATGCAGAACGGAACTCTTCAACAGACAGCAGAAAATCACTCGGAATCAGTGCAATAGCTTAATTACAGTGTACCAGTGTAGTTTTTTTTTTTTATCCTGTATTATTGTACCAAGTACCTGAATTAAAGTTTTTTCTTTGCCTCTATCTATTGATAGTACAATATCTGACATTAAAAATTAATAGGTAGGGAATCTCACATCTATCCTGTGGGATTAGTGCGATAGATGTGAATATAGGTATAATTAAGGCTAGGTACATGAGGAGGTGGTGGTTTATGCTAATTCAGTTCCCGTTAGTTCGCTAACAGCCTTACATGGCCCGCATCTTGTATTACTATTCATGAGTTTGTCTAGTTCTCTACGAGCATTATCATTGTTTTGCCTCTGTGTTTACCAGATTAGTACAGCCAAAGTGAATGGATTATATTTGAATTTGTGCTGTGGGTCGACGATATTGTGAAGGCAGCGGAAGTCATTGGACGAGATTGATGTACAACTTAGCCTTTGCATCTACGTATCATCATCAGACTACTACTGCCCTCTGTTGCCTTTTCCCCTCCCACCACCTCTTACGGTCCCTACCCATCCACATCCATGGACCCTCCGCCGTGTGACAATGTCGTTCGACCATCGGGCTGCTGGTCTTCCGACTTCCAGTTCCCGGCCGCCACTCTGTTACTGCCTCTGTCCACCGGCCATCTTCCCTCTTCGCCTCGTCATCTACGTATTGAGAAAATGTATACGTCCAGAGGCACCTTAATGCTTAGAGTTTCGTGTACGGAATTATACGTAGAGAACTCGGCCCGGCATCAAGCAGCGTCTGTCAAGTACTGAACAAAGTCGTATCATAAGATTTTTGGCTGTTTATCCCGACAAGACAACAACTCCATTGTGCGCAGGGAAGGGTGGAAGGCACTAGAACTAGGGAAAAATCAGTGGTACAATTTTAACTGATTCCGAGTGATCTGCTGCCGTCCTTTCAGGAGTTCCGTTCTCCATCTCCGAAGTTCTTCAACAGATCTTCAAAAAATTGTGGAACTACGCAAGAAATATACTTTTTCAAAAAATATATTATTATCAAAATCGGTCCACCTAGAGAAAACTTCTGAGTTAATAAACTTAAAAATATAAAATAACACGACCTACGGGTCGAATTGAATACCTCCTCCTTTCACTGCTCCTTCTTTTTTGAAGTCAGTAAAAATAATAGCAACTTTTTATCCAAGTCAAGACAAAGTCCTTGGCCAACAAGCAGTAGGTAATAATTATTGACCTCTTCATCACCGTGTCAAAGCTGCTTGTTTTTTTTTACTTAAGGGTGGACGATAGAAACGTGGCGGGAAATTCAAAATTTTCACAGTTTTCTACATTTTGTAGCTAAAATGAGCAATTTTTGTTCAGCGATTTTTCGTTCGCGGCAATAAAACAGTATTCTTTTCATTATTGTAAACAACAGAACAACAATAATTCAGCCCATTATGTGTTCTGGTTTATGAAGCAGTGGCACTGCCCAAAAAACTTGTCAAAGACCAGAACACATAATCGGCTGAATTATTGTTGTTTTGTTGTTTACAATAATGAAAAGAATACTATGTTATCGCCGCGAACGAAAAATCGCTGAACAAAAATATTATTATCTCAGTTTGGCTACAAAATGTAAAAAACTGAAAATTTTGAATTTCCCGCCGCGCTGCTATCTTCCAGCCTTAAATAATGTGCGCAGGTGAAAATGTACCTGGAGGTATGCTTATGAAAAGCTCCGCATTATTAGGTGATTATGTCGGTATATGTATAGTGAGCAAACGCAGTAAACATCACAGGACATAATAATGTTTCTGTGGTAAACATGGCGCAATGCCGCATCGAGCTCGTAATCTACGAACCTTATCTGACGAGTTTTACGACGATGCAAGATATCAGTGTCAATAACAATAGAGTGTACAGTGGAAATACGGTTTATTTCACCCAAATGTACACACGCTAGCACTCTGCTCGGTTAGGTTACGGGCGACTTTACAACAAATGTGTACAGTCGGACGTGCTGTCGTGTGTACACACGACGGCACGTCAAATCTTACACGCTAGCACTCTACTAGGTTACGTTACGGGAAATTTTACAACAAAAATGTACACTCTGACGTGCTGGTCGTAAATATTTCACATCATTAGTACATATACAACATGCATTTTCCGAACAGAACGCGATTATGTGATCATATTGCGATCTTTTCGATCTTGATAAGACATCAACTCCATTGAGGGCATCGTTATGAAGGAAAGGATGAAAAGCACTATGTTTAATACGGAGAAAACCACCAATGCGATGGACTGACTAAATTAAGACAACTGGTGGGCAGAAAACTTTATAATTGAACCCAAGCAATCTCTGACTGAATAATGCCGAAGCAATCTCCCCCCGCGTGCGGAACGTTGGACCAACGTATGTTGGTTGGTTGGTAGTCTCACATTGATGGTAGGTACTATGTGACCCACGTAGTAGACCACGACGTAGACCACGACCGCTCTGACAAAAGTGAAATGAAGAACAATACGATACAATACGTGCCACGAAAGATGAGACTTGATATGGTAAGTAGGTGTCAAGCAGTGTGAGGTCTGAGTCCGTAGGGCACCGGACGTCAACGAGGCGACGGAAAGAGTGTGAGAGACTTCACCGCGCTCAAGTCTCATCTTTCGTGGCACGTACAATTATTGTAGGTACCTAATACCTTATAGGATGCAGCTTTACTGTGTGGTTTTTGCGTCTGATCCCGACGTTTGTAGACGAGGAACGACGCGCAATATCCTGCGGCGGGAATGACGTGGGTTGGCTAGCTGGTTATTAGCGATGGAGAGACGAACCTTGTGTAGGAAGCTTCTGGTTGTGTTTTTACTCGACTTGACAACAACATACATTTTACAGACTATATTAGGAATTATTTAAAATAACTTCTTAATGCCAAATTTAAAAAAACTCCCCGATAGTTTAATTCAAAATCGAATATCTCATAAACGCTAAACCGATTTTGATGGACACAAACTGACAGAAAGACACAAAAACATTAGAAAATAAGGTTACTTAGGGTGGCATTATTAGTCGTCAGCTCAAGCTAGAGCTCAAGTAGATGATCTCAGAAAACAAAATCACCGACTTGAGACCTTGGCTAATGTCTATGTCAAGCTCAAGCTAGTGTCTATAATATGCTGACAGCTACTCAATGTAAATTCAATGTCATTGACATTACCCAAGGGGTGATTTTGTTTTCTGAGATCACCACGAGCTTGAGCTGGCGAATATTAATGCCACCCTAAGTAAGTATTTCTCTCGCGTTGCTTCTTTTCTGTTCCACCCTCTTTGACATAAATACCAGCACCTACACCCGCGAATAGAGCAATGCTCTCGAGTTCACGACAGTCGCTCGTCGGATTGATCCGATGATATTTCCTGACGCTCAACGAGAAATCCTCGCCCATTTTGACTTTGAAGATCGAGTTTGGATATAGCAGCGGCATTGAGAATTTTGTTACGAAGCACACAGTAAAGTATTTAAAAACAAAAGTTGTTGGAAATAACATTTAGAAGTTGAGGTGTCTGAGGTTAAAAGCTATTTAATAGTTGGAGAGCTGGTGACCAATCGAGATATTTTTTCGTACAAGGCTGGGAGTTAGTAGGCTGATAGAGTAGACTTCGCTGAGTCTGGGAAAAATATTTTTTTTGTCCGGTCGCGGTTGAAAGTTAGATTTTTTCGACTTTGAAAGTTTAAATGTATGGGTTGAGTCATTTCTTTTTTGTCTACGAGGCTGGGAGTTTTTAGGCTGCCTTTTTAGTCTCCGCTGATCACGAAATCACTATTTATTACTAGCCAAACGCGGTAGAAATATTGTTTTTTATAACCTAGAAAGTGTGAATTTTTGGGTTATAAAAATCCAACTTTCAACCACGCTCGGCCAAAAAAACAAATATTTTCTTGTTCAACGGAGTCTCAACAACTAACTTAGAAGTTTCTTGCCTTGTACGACAAAAAAATTATACTGAATCCATACATTTAAACTTTTAAAGTGGAAAAAATCTAACTGACAACCGCGACCGGGCAAAAAAAATATTTTTCCCAGACTCAGCGAAGTCTACTCTATCAGCCTACCAACTCCCAGCCTTGTACGAAAAAATATCTCGATTGGTCACCAGCTCTCTAACTATAATAATTGTTCTATGTTATTGGTACAGTTTCAATGAAGGTATTAAATATGATTTTAATGTAAGTAAATCTTTTTTTACGCCCTAATTACCTAACTTTGAGAGCTATATTTCATGACCTTACTCGACAGTGGCGCGAACTAGTGAGCATTAAAACGGTAGCCCACATTATAACTGTCAATATTTATGGGTAGAAAAACGTTATTTTCGTTTATATGGGCGTTAACCCTGTAACCAACCTTCAAAGCGGGATAAACAAAACAACCATGAACAGACACAGCCATAATCCACATGACATAGGTACGGCCCTGTATGACAACGTAGTAATTCTTTTTTTAAATCCCATACTCGCCCCGCCCAACGAAAAGACACCTAAACCTGTACGCCGTAAAGGTGTTTTCCTTTTCAGTACGTAACGTAGGATCTTTTTTCCGTTGAAAGGTTCCATGTGTCCCTTTGAATAGATGACGCATTAGCTTAGTGCCCTTTAACACAGGGTATGAAGAGATTTTTTTCAGGTACGCCGGGCTGAAAAGAGGCTTAAAAGGTAGTATGGCGGGAACATAGACCACGAAGCCTAATAGACTTTACACTGATGGAACTTCGTAGAAATGTAAGATGAATAATACAAAAAATAACAAGAATAAAAAAAAAACCGACTTAGCATGTGAAAAGGTACATAGTAAAGTTATTATGCTACTACACTGATTCCGCGTGATGTGCTGCTGTCTGTTGAAGAGTTAGAATTAGAATTAGAATATTCTTTATTGTACTAGAAAACATTTTATGGACAGACATTATTAATACATTAATGGTACAAATCGGCGGCCTCATCAGAGTTCCGTTCTCATCTCCGAAGTTTTTCATCATTCTTCACAATATTTTTCTTAAATTATACTAATATACAGGGTGTTAAAAGACCGCCAACAGACCCGAAAGCCACGCATACTAGACACCAAAATAAAGTACTTTTTCGATAAATTATTGCTGGGAAATGATTTTGGTTTTTTAGGTTATAATTTTGAAAAATATTTTATCACGCAATGGATGTGTAACGCACTGAAGTCATTTTGCGTAAGCGTAGGTATCAGTTTATGTTAAGCTTGAAGTGCCGATATTTAGTATATATTGCGGGTTTCAATTTTAACGTCGTTTTTTGTAAGAAATATTCATAATTTTGATATAGCTTCTTGAGAAGATGTGTTAAGAACAAGATACTAAAAAAAAAGTTTTGAAAAGTCCGACTTTGAACCTCATTATCTCGGAAACCGTTGATTTCCCAGGCATAGTTCCTTGGACAAAAATGTTCCTTATGATGAGGACAATACGTGGTTTCCGGTTTTGTTGGCGGTCTTTTAACACCCTGTATATTCAAACCGGTCAACCTAGAAAAAAGTTCTTAGGTAACTAACATAAAATAAAACATACTGGTTGAATTGAGTACCTCCTCTTTTTTTGAAGTCGGTTAAAAAGACATACCAACATTTTTTTTTATTAGATCACGTTTTAACTCACTTTTATTTTGGCTACTCCGACAAAATACAAGTGAGGTAAACCGTGTTATTTCTATTATTAAACTAATAACTAATATCTTGCTCTAAAAAGCTTTATCTGTGGATAAATCGTAAAGAGAGCCTATTTGATAGGCTGTAAAAAGAGTACCATTATCGTAAACAGATAAAAAGTAATAGGGTAAATGGATGTGGATATGTTATGATGTGAAATTTATATCTGTGAGCGAGGGTTGACAACGATTTCCATCGATGCGTATTTAATTTCGTAATTATGGTGGGCCTTTAAGCTAATAGACCTTTCGCTCGCATATTCTAACATTTTTAGGGTTCCGTACCCGAAGTATGGCAAACGAGACCCTATTACTAAGAGTTCTCTGTCCGTCCGTCTGTCTGTCCGTCTGTTACCAGGCTGTATCCCATGAGCCGTGACAGTTATACAGTTGAAATTTTCACAGATAATGATTGTATGTCGGCGCTATACCACAATACAGATAACTGCGCTCTGTCGGCCATCAAAAGAGCGGCAGAAACGCACCCATTACAGACCGTGGCACTAATTTACTATTATTGTCGTGAAAATAAAATAGCTGAATCTCAGTTTGGTTAATTTGAAAAAACTGTGAAGTTTCAGGCAATACTTATTTCATTGAACCTAATTAAATAACCTGTACACTCTACGCCCTATGTAACCTAAGAGAGACAACCGACCCTTCAGGGTCATTCCCTGGAGCAGCTTACTTAATGAATCCGAACCCATTGCCCTCGATTGGACGCAACAAAAACGCCCGCCCCGTTGGCAGCCAGCCAGACCTCGGCCAAGAAGTCGAACGGAGAAATATAGGAGCGGAGAACCAAGCCAAGTGCGAGTACGAGTTTATTAAGATGGTTCTTGAGATCGAGATCAAACTAATAAAGAAAACTAATTTGCATCTAGGATAGATCTACGGCTAATTTATGCATCATGTGCACGGGCCCTTTTTTATTTATATTTTATAATAATAAAAAAGTACTATTTTATGGTCGTGAACTAAAAATACCAATTGAGCTACCGAGTCAAGTAACTGTCGATGCGAATTTCTGCAACTAGTCTCCATCTACTGGACGGGGGGCGCCACCTGGTGTGATTAGGGGACTAGTTGAAGAAATTCGCATCGACAGTTACTTGACTCGGTAGCTCAATTGGTAGAGCGCCTGCACGGTATGCGAGAGGTTGCGGGTTCAAGTACTGTCCCGAGTGATTTTTTTCAACTTATTATAAATGTTTAAAAAACATCTCAGTTTAACTACAAAATAAAAAAATAAAACTGTGAAAATTTCGGCTTTTCCACCACACTAGTTTAATTTACCCTTTTGATAAATAATGTAAATGTAAAACTTGACAACTTCTCAGATCATCAATGAAAGTGTAGTTTTTCTTTAAAAATAATATCCAATGTAATAACCACAGGATGAAATGTTCAAATGTCTATAAAATGGTTTTGAAGACGTTTTCTTGAAGGAACCTTAAGAAAGCTAGTTTTTCGTCAAAGCAAATCGAGGAAACTCTTTTATTATTTAGTACACTAGTATATTTACTATCAAAGCCAATTTTTCTTAAGTGAATATTTTTCCTTCAGTTGAGAGGTTTTCACTTAGATGGTTTCAGATCGTTGGAGCTAATAATGTTTTATGAGTATGGGTTTATTCAAGGCACTTTTGACCGCTTAACCCAATTTTATGTGTGTTATATTTTTACCAATAAAGTTGTAAAGGTTGTAAAGAATTAAAGCAGTTTATTACAGATGCTACTGGTTGTAAAATAACATTGTCTGCCCATCTTGAACCATAATTATATCAAATAAAAACAGTAAAGATCGCGAGTTTACAGTTCAGGGCCAACTAATAGTACTATGTAAAGAAGTGGAACTTAAAAAAAAAACTGTTCCGCGAAACACCCTCCTTTCATCCTCCAAGAGATTTTCAACGATTTCCAATGAGAATACTTGACAACACAATATTAAACTGTGTCGTGAGGTACTCGAACTAGGATTGTGGCACTCAAAGACGTTTCCTTTAGAACGGATCTAGAGCGCACGGCTACTTCCGTTCTTTTGCAGAGAGCTGGCACAGACTGTGAAAAAAAAGAAAGGGTGATGTGTATTTACTTTTACTCAAAATCGCTCGTAATGTGGTCATTATTTCGACAACCTTTTTTTTAAAAGTAAAGTGGGTAATGCTTGCTGGCACCTAGCCAGCAAAGTTGTATGAAATTCCTTTCAGATTCCTTTAAAAAACCATAGAGATTTTATTCAGAATTTGGTTGTGAATGTGATAATCGTGTTCCAGTTCTTGTATGGGCATGTTTATAAGCGCCATCTATGAACTGCTTTGAATAAGTGCTTTGAAAACGGCTCATTGACACGAAAGTTAATCAAACTTGCTCTAAATTTTTTATGTGTGATCGATATGAGTAAAAATACAGAAAAGTTCTCTTAAACCTTCTATTACTCGTACTCTCTATCCAATGATACGGTTTCGCTCAAATTATCTTTGAGCACGCGATGTATGGGCGGATAAGACTGTATATTATACGCTTTGCTTTATGTTATCCTGGTTACTTAGGGTGGTATTAGTAGTCGTCTGAGATCACCTACTTGAGATAGATCTCAAGTATGTGAACTCAGAAAAGTCAAATGCTTATGTCAAGCCTTGGCTAATGTCAAAATTGAGTAGCTTTTAGCATATTAATAGACACTATCTTGAGATTGACATTGAGATTGGCATCAGCCAAGGCTTGACATCAGAATTTAACTTTTCTGAGATCACCTACTTGAGTTCGATCTTGAGTCGACGACTATTAATGCCACCCTAAGCCGTTGTGGCAATTATGCTATATGACTTATCATTGTGGTACTTGCACTTTAAAGGAACATATTGTATTTATATCTTGAATTTTCTGAGTAGTAAGACGTCAACTTATGTTGACGTGTCATAATGTTTATACCCACTAAAGTTGTCCATATTTTAAGTTCAGCAATGCTACAACTAATAACTGTCTTCTCTTCCTTATCAATATTACACCTACAAAAAAATAGAAGTTAAAAACTAAAACCCGACTACTAAAAGGCTTAAAACAAGACCTGTTTATCCTTCAAATAGACTCATAGATAATTAATCGTAGTCGGAGGCCATCGGTTTATCAAATGCGAATGTGGTGTCCTCCGACTACGATTAATTATCTATGAGTCTATTTGAAGGATAAACAGGTCTTGTTTTAAGCCTTTTAGTAGTCGGGTTTTAGTTTTTAACTTCTATTTTTTTTTTGAGCTTTTTCGTAAGTCATTTTGGACGATTACCCAGAATAGAACCAAGAAGGGCAAAAAAAAACTCATTTTTGAATTTTTTGTTCTATTTGTTATGTTGACGCTACATGTGTTATACATTTTTGAAAAGGTCTTTTAAAGCCCTTTCATTTGATACCCATGACGATGGTATCCGATAATTTTTATTTTTAGGTCCACCACTTTAGGGCACAGCACAGCCGCCATCTTGGTTTTTTTTCAAAATTAAACTATCCTATGTTACTTGGGTGATTAAGACGAATCCAACGACACCTCATTTGTTGAAATCGGCCGAGTAGTTTAGGCTCTGCGAGGGAACAGATGAACACACAAACATACATACATACATACATACATACATACATACATACGCTGCTAAAATCATAACCCTCCTTTTTGCTTCGCGTAGTCGGGTAAAAATTACATGGCTTCGGGACAATCATAACACAGCAAAATAATTTTATGATCACATTTGACTCCATTGGTATTGATGTGACGGTTTCACTAACGTTTATTAACATCGAAAAAGCCGACTAGTTTCGACCTCATCCCGAATGCTTTATTTTTGAGATCATGTTAGTGTCATAAAAAAAAATACAATTTAAATACAAATGTAACTCTTCTAAAACTGCTTCGTAGCGTTGCTACGCCGTAGACCATTCCGTAGAACACCGTAGCACCTCTACGATATCGTAGCACGTACTAAAAGCGGACTTTTCGTTTGATACCATTTATCATTAGTGCTAGAAGGTATGTTTATTCTTATTGGCCTATTGTCTGGAAGAGATCGCCCTTAACCAATGATAAGTCCGCCAAATTGTTCAAAGAATAGTTTTAAGAAGAACTACGGTTATTATATTTTGTGCT
Source organism: Zelleria hepariella (assembly GCA_949319315.1). NCBI lineage: Eukaryota > Metazoa > Arthropoda > Insecta > Lepidoptera > Yponomeutidae > Zelleria > Zelleria hepariella. The sequence continues at coordinate 18,403,216 of OX439382.1, forward strand.
GTACAATAAAAGGTTTTCTTTCTATAACATAAAATCATGATATCGTGTTTAAATTATTCTTTATCTGTACTGAGTGTATGATGTAAGCGATCGATATATTATATTTGATAAAAACACTTTTCTTAAGTGACGCAACAATGATTAATAACATCATCGCCGAAACTACGAGCATTTCACTTAAAAAAAAGCTCAATCAACACACGACGGAAAGTTGCACACTCACCACCCCAGTTAGTCCCTTAACGCGAAACTCTCCCTTACCTCTGCAGTAACAGCGTCTCGTTTTGTCCCCAGATGACCGCGGCGCGAGGAGAGTGGTCGCGTAGAGTTATGCGCGGTCACGCGGCCTGACAACATGGCGGGTTTGGTGCTGACACTCGCAGCGCTGGCGCTCGTGAGCCGGACAGGTGAGGGGTCCATTTTGCAGTGTTCCGGGGTTCACAAGACTGATACGGAACCATTATACAGGGTGTTAAAAGAACGCCAATAAAGCGGGAAACCACTTATTGTCCTCATCATATCGAACATTTTTGCACAAAGAACTATGCCTGGGAAATTAACGGTTTCCGAGATAATGAGGTTACAAGTCGGACGAATGCGATTAAATTTTCATTTAGGAAAACTATTAGTAACGGCTACTGACCTCTACCATAAGAAAGACTCGAATTATATGATAATTACTTTTGACGAGCATCTTATAAAGCATTTCGCACCCCCCGCAGAATAAACCCGTAAAGTGCTATTACGGCTTTTTTATTGTTATTGCAGAAACGTCATCTCCGATGCCGAATACGTAAGTGTAATTTTTTTCAGACCCTGAAATACCATATTTAAGGAGATATTTAAAAATATGGCTTTATTCGTCTGACCATACTCAACAATTTGAACGAAGAATAAAACCGCAGTCATCCCTTACTGATACATTTATTGTATGCAGAAATCACAAAAGCCTTTACGGCTTTATTCTCGTGAAATATTTTGATCACCATGACTGTAATGCATGTTTACAAAATAGGAACCGGTTTTGCTATATCTGTAAAACCGTTTAGCTTTTTTTGTCATATATTTATTCCAGTAATGATGTAATAATACATCTAACAATATGTCATTGATGTGGTAGTCACTATGAAAAGACGATTTTGCGAGGAATAAAGCACAAGAAACAGCTATAGATAGACGAAGATGTTTTAAGTTTATGTCTCGTATGATGTAGTAAACCTTATGGAGAGAAAACGGCTACACAAACTCACAACCGGACAATATTGTACAAGAAAAAAAAACTTGTGTAAAATACGAGTGGTGGGCTCGAAGTTCTATAAAGAATGGAACAACCATGGAATTTGGAGATAAAGGAGATGGCTGGGTTGCGTAAAGGATAAAACCGGAATTCATTGACTGATTTCCCAGTCACTGCAGCAAGCGGTCACTGCACCCATGTGGTGTGAGTGAAGTTGCCACTTACTTACTACGCTGGCTCAGCGACTCGAAGTGGATCTTGGCCTCCGCAACCAAAAGGCGCCATCTCTCTCCGTCCTGCATCACTTCTTTCTAATCTTCCACTTGGAGTTCGCGCAAGTCCTTTGAGACTTCGTCAATACAGCGATACTCGGGACGTCCAACTGGTAGACGTGCACAAGGTTGCCGTTCGTATGCTGTTTTCGCTGCCCGATCTTCTCCCATTCTTTATACGTGACCAAGCCAGCGGAGTCTTGCAGTTTTAGTCTCTCCGATTATGTTGGGCTCGGCCATGTGTCTGGCGTTTTACCGGATCCTAAAGGTGCAGGATTTTTCCTTTCCGCGACCAGGAGTTTGATCTTTTCTTTTTGCGTCAGTGTCTAAGTTTCACATCCGTACATAAAGATGGTTCTTATAAATGCGTATTTTTGTTCTTCTTGTTAGGTGCTTGGACGTGATCATTTTGTGGAGAGCCGCGGAGTATCGGAATGCCTTTTTAATTCTGATCTCTATCTCGCCTTCTCGGGTGTTTGGATCAGTTACCGTAAAACCTAGGTACTTGAAATTAGTAACGCCTTTGTAAGTAATTGCCACTAGACGATGTATAAATGATCTCATAAGGCTTAAGTAACACCAAGGTTTCTGCATACATTTAATTCTGTATGCAGGAAGTATAAAAATCCGCGTGAAAACGCTGTTTGCCAATATACTGATCTATGAAACTAGTCCTTCAATCCTTTGATCAAAAGTAATTAGTTAAGGCTCTAAAAAGAGCCAAAACTGGTAAATCACTAAGACCAGATTAATTCAAGCCCATTAAAACATACTCTAATAATTATGCGCTCTCCAGGTATTTCAAAACCTTTTACAGCACTGGGATATTACTACAAAATTTTTAAATTTCAACCTTTGTTACTCTACTGACATGAAGAAATACTGCGAATACCGCACAATAAGTTTATTAAGCCAGGTATGTTTCTCTTCATTCTTCATGAGAGGATCAGAGTGAAGTCCAATGAGCATAGGTATTGCCAATAGCTATTTCAGTTTCAGGTCAGGGCTAAGAACCAGATAAGTCTTCTTTGCACCTACCTAGACCACAAGTCCAGAGACTTGCAAACTGACGTTTTAATTTCCTTGATTGATTACAAGAAGGCCTTTGATCATGCTAAGCCCGGTTATAGGTACTAATGCGTCGTCTACAAGACGTTAGAATTGATAGCGGAGATAAGCGAATAATTCAGAACCTTTACTGGAGCCAGACTAACACGGTGATAATCGTCTGTGAAGAAGCCAATCAAACTGATAAAACTCACAGGCTCTAAGGTAACCAAGTTTGTATTTTTCTTCTGTTTTAATAAGGTTTAACTTGACTTTGGTTTTTACCTACGTTTGTTTATGAAGCAAATAAAGGTTTATCTTCTATCCATTTGCTATGCAATCATAACCTCCAGATCCAGATCAGGAGGCTTCAATGTTACATCTAGCCTATAGAAATGTACGACGGTTGTGAATGTATATGAAAAATGGATCGTAAAGATCAAATAAATAGGAAAATTGAAGCTTTCGAAAAGTAGTGGTACCTATCTTAAGTATAAGGATAAGGATATGTAATACAATAGAGAACTCATTTAAAACACCCAATAGAAATAGATAAGTGATTAATGTGATTAGATACGATATACTTCTCCAATTATCTTGATAGGCAAAGATTGAGGAAGGAAAAAGCGTCTGCAGAAGAAGAAAGAGTTTGCTGAAAAACATCAAAGAATGAACAGGAGTGGTCACCATATAAGATCTCTTTAGTCTAGCTAAGGACAGAATGACATAATGAACAGCCGACTGCCAACCTCCAATAGTGGAGAGGCACCAGAAGAAGTTTCGAATTAAATTGTTATTGAATGATTCAAACACCTCCAAAAACAAAGGCATAAAAAGTTTAAAAATTCACTTTTTGCTAACTTTTTTGCCTTTGATTTTGGAAGTTTTTAATTTCATTCTGTTTTTCTTCCATTATACTGTCGATTTTTAATACGATTTGTTTTGTTAACTACTTTGGGTAGGTATTCAAAATTTCTTGGACTCCTTTACCTACTTATTTTATACAAGTCATTGCTACAAGGGGCACTTATGGAGAATTAAAATGTATATGAAAAATTGTAATGTACACTTACATTTCATATTCTTAGAAATTTGTACCAGAATAAAAAGATAATGAGCCATTATCTAACACAGTCACTTTACATATGCCGAGAATAAAGCCATAATGTGCTCTTACTGAAAAGAGTATCTATGCAAAATATCAGCGAATATTCCTATAATACTATGATGCTGTAAATGTTCGGTTTCGATTTTACAACGAATAAAACCGTAATATCACTTTGCAGTAATAAAAAAAGATTTTAATATTGGTATCATACATTTTGTTTAATAACTTCCGTAGTGTTATCTATAGATTAATAATTTTTCAATATGTAGTGAGCAAAAAAAATAGCTGTAAATTGATACCTAAATGACTTTTCTACCATAGGTACTTAGTGAGTTGTGACGAAAAAACAGTTTTTATTTTTTCCTGAACAATTACGTTTTTGATGTTACGGGTTTATTCGCCGGGGGGTGCGATTTATCTCTTTGGGTCCAGTTTTATATCTCGATTCAATAAAGAATTTCATAAAAACTAAGACATGGGAGGCGAGGGCCAGGCTCGTAATGAAATGAAATTCCATAACACAATTTTATTGTGAGTTGAACGTTCGGCTCGGTCGAAGCAGTGCAGTGGATGACTCGAGTAATACTATCAAGATCAAAACTCATATCATAATGGAAAAATAATGGAAATGAAAAAAATCCTTATAAAACACTGTAAAACTACAGGGTGCACTCTAAGTCGATAGCGGAACTTTAAGTAGGCTGTCTACTGATCAATACAAACAACTTGTACTAGGTGGCGAAAAATAATGGAGCGAAAAAATATCAGCTGCTTCATACATTTGGCGCAGTACTGAGTCGACCTTTTGTATGGAACAGCTGATATTTTTTTCGCTCCATTTTTTTGCCACCTAGTACTAGTTGTTTGTATGGATCAGTAGACAGCCTACTTAAAGTTCCTCTATCGACTTAGAGTGCACCCTGTAGAAGTTCGCCCAGACCTCTGAAATCGCGACCCCATATCTCGGAACCCCTCGACCGATTTGGGTCATGTTCGAATTTGAAAAATATTTTTGTGTTACGAGTATTTACCCGCTTACCGTTAAGCCATGTCAGAGACCCTTTGGGCGGCCTAAAAACTCTGACACCAGGGGTGGCCACTACCTCATACGATTACCTACCTACCCGCTTACCAAATTTAATGATGATGATGATGCGATCAACGATGATTAAGTTATCGTCGACACATTCATACAAAATATGCCGGATTAGATAAATATACTTTTTTCTACTTAAAATTAAACTTTACAATCGATACCTAATGCAGCAAATATTACCCAGTTATGGAAGAGTGGGGCTTCCTGGCACAGGTATTTTTTACTTAAAAGAAAGTCCCAATCAATTGTACCTAATGTACATTGAAGTTCGATAAAGAAATAAATCTTTTTGAATTTCTCTCTCGCTTCGCTCGCTCGTTCAATAACAGCATCTTATTAAGCATTTTATATCTTAAAGTGTATATTTCCCGTGTGGTCCCGTGAAAAATGGTGAAGATCTGATGAAGAACTTCGGAGATGGAGAACGGAATTCCTAAACGGACAGCAGCAAATCACTCAGAGTCGGTGCAATAGCTTAGTAACCGTGTACCTTTTCACAGGTGAAGTCGTTTATTTTTTTAATATTGTAAAGAGCCACATCTTTCAGCATACATTTCATGAAGTAGTTAATAGCAATCGAATTTTTGTATGTAATAGCTGCCTTTTCGTAAGTGGGTGCATAGTAAATGTTCCTTGTTTCATACTTAGGACCTTTCTGTGAAACACTGTAGAAGTTACACTTAAAAATCGAGAAAAGCATGGCGCATAGGCTCATCTTAGGATTTTTTCAGAAACTTCTTCTAAAGGAAGATATGATTTTTTTAACATTGGTGGCGCTAGTTAGCCTTATACCAAGCCTTAAGGCTTACAAGTGTTAGTTTTTTTATAGGTACGTACAGTAGTGTAACAATGAGGTATTTTCCTGCAACACCCCGCCAGCCAGCATGTCTGCATAGCCTTATTATTAAATACCGCACAATGCTTGTCGCCACGTCGGTAGTTAAGCGTCGACTTTTGTCTCGACTACCGTGATGCTGGTCCATTCACGAAGCAGACAGCCTTTGTGAATCCTGAGTTATGGAGCGATATATCTTGCTATTATTTAGCCACTATAGTTGGGCGAAAGACTTGATAATTTCGCCTTTGTGCCGCGTAGCGTAGTTGAAATTGTAATTTTAAGGTATTTGGGTGATGGATGCGCGCGCGATATAATGTTGTGGTAAGAATGTATATTGAGGGCGTAGATTTTTATCGTCTGTTATTTGTCATCTTTTGCTTTATCTCAGATAGACTTGCGTCAGTCACAGCCAACTAACTCTAAGTTAGTTTGAAATTTCTATACAATAAATTATTGACGTTAACTCAGAGTTAACTGGCTAACCCTGGTTGATGCAAGTGGACCTAAGCATACCTATGGTTCATAGGGTATTATTACTTTTCAAAATCCATACTGCAATGATACACTGTGTCTTTTTATCGGTTTGAATTCAAAGTTATTTGGTTACACAGATACATTGTGGCCACTCGGGGCTGCAGCCTGGGACATTGTTTAGATAGAGTTGGCTTGCCCACCGTACTCCTTAACCGTAAAGGGAAACATTGTGAGGAAACCCGAGACTTAGTTGGCTCCACACGTATTGACTTGTCTATCCTGTGGGCTAGGCCGACTAAGCTGTCTTAATGGTATAGGTGCTGGGCAAGCCTACTCCATCTAAAACTATTGATTTAGTTTTAGTTTTGTTATGTCCCAGGCACTGCAGCGCCGAGTAGTCTCTTCACCCATCTAGTGTGAATGAAGGTACCACTGGACGCTATTTAAATCATCTCATTACGTAGATGCAAAGGCCTTAGTTTTTTTTTTCTGCCTGAGGGCATGAAGGTTATCGGTATTTATAACTTATTTATTTTTGGTTTGGTCTAAGAAACCTTCAGAACGCAATTAACCGTTTGGAGCCAACTTCTCCATTGGATTTCTGGGTGACAGGGCAGAAATGACGAATACTTTCTCCATCCCCCAGGTTGCACAGACAACACGAACGGCGTCGGCACGGACGGGGTCCAGGAGTTGGACTACACGGAGGTGGACCTGGGCCTGCACCAGCGAGGGCCGTACTTCGACATAGCGTACTCGCGCAACGTCACAGCGCTGGTTGGGAAGACCGCACAGCTGAACTGCCGAGTGCACGAGCTTGGAAATAGGACGGTGAGTTTGCAAGACCACTAAACTCTTACTTACTACTTTAAACAATGGCTCAACCAAAAGACGCATTCTCACTCAATATTTCCCAATAAAATTCCTTTCAATTTTCCACCTGAAAGTAGCGCAGGGCTTTCCAAACTTGGAAAATCCAGCAATAAGGGGACCAACCTTGAAATCTCAAGCCCGAGCAAAGTTGGCTCGGATCAAATTAAAAAGAACGGGAATGCATTGGATACTAAAATATGCACACAAAACGCGGCCTTCTTGACGTTGGCTATTCACACCAATGTTCATTCAAAATCGACAGACCACCAATTTCTGGCTATTTGGGCTATGCTGCTTTACCATCGGGCTCTCACAACACCAAAGTCACCAATCCATAGTTGACTTCGTCCATAAACTGTTGGTTCATTCTCTCTTCTCTCTACAAAAATAACAATAGTGGATAAGTCAGATAAGTGTACGAGCTTGGGAATATGACGGTGAGTTTGCATCAACATCAGACTACTGAAACCAGTTACTTATCCTACTAATAACGCTGCTGCACACAAAAGATGTCATCTCTCTCTCTCTTTAATCCACTATCATCCAAAGAAAGAGCGCTAAACAAAGCTGAAAGTAGCGCAAGGCTTTTGAAACTTGGTCTTTCTAGCAATAGGTAAGTTGAGCTGAACAGCCACTGGTGAGTAAAGGCCTCTTCATGCTCGCGCCGCCTCTCACGATCCTGTGCCAGGCGCACAAGTGTTTTCCGGCTTCTTGGGCTATGTCGTCGGACCATCTGGCTGGTGGTCTGCCAACCGATCTCTTCTCCTCTCGAGGTCACCATTCCGCAAAGTATTTTGTCCATCTGCCTTCGGTATGTTGGTTTGTCCACATCTTCAAATTACAGCAATTTTGCCTGAACATCTGAGTCAGTTGGTTTTGCCCATTCAGTGTGAAATAAAATTGTGTTTATTTCTATATGAATAAAAAGTGAAAAGACCAATGAACTGAAACTCGTAAAGATATTGTTCAGGTTAATCAATTTTATGTGCTCCATAAATCTGTCAATTTTATTGAACGAGCAAGCGAAGCAAGTGAAGTTCTCAGAGTCTACTGGAACAATCCGGCGTTTGTATGTATGTATAAATGTTTATTCGACGATAACTTGAGTGTCTTTGATCGGATTGTCGTGATATTTGGTCCGCATGTAACAGAGATTTAAAAAAAATAACTAAAATATATTTTCATTCCTCTCAGGTGTCATGGATAAGGCATCGCGATATCCATCTACTGACATCGGGCCGCATGACGTACACCTCAGACCAGAGATTCGTTAGCGTCCACAACCCACACACTGAGGACTGGATCTTAAAGGTAGGCACCATACGAGTACGCGCCACGAAAGAAGTGACTTGACCACGCCTCCCGCACCTCTTTCCGCCGCCCCGATGACGCCCGGTCCCTTCCCGCACTCAGACCTCATACCGCTAAAGAGACCTATAATTCGTCACATGTGTGTCAAGCAAGACTTTTCTTTCGTGGCACGTATTGCACAACACGTCTCTCTACGTTTCGTAATTCGGTACGCAAAGTTTTTTGTTCGAAAGTCCGTTATTGACTTAATCTTATCTTTAGACAATATTGAGAAACTAATTTCAATATTTTTTATTTGGGTTCAGTAGTTTGGATTTTACAACGTTTCAAAGATACGGTTTTATGACCTTCACGCGACGGTCTGCATACTGTTGGCGGTCATAGGAACAAAACATTTTAGCGCATAAAAACAAAACTACTGGACCAAAATAAAAAATATTTAAATTAGTTTCCCAATATTGTCTAAAGATAAGTTTAAGCCAATAACGGACTTTCGAACAAAAAACTTTGCGTACCCAATTGTTTGAAGTTCGCAAACTGTACAATGAACTAATAAAAGATCTATGGTACAAATCTACTCCTAGCTCTACAACTCTTCTCTCTGGTGTGATATTTTTTACTTCTTCCGAATTTCCGACGGTGATAAATAAATGGAGTGTGGCTTACATTTCAAGATAAAAACATTTTACCAGCGAAAGGGAAAACGTTTTACCGTTTTAAATAAACGTGTACTTAATATAAATAAAAGAAGCATACATTACACGTGTGCGGTTTATTTATACGCCAGTTTGCTTTATTTTGCTCCATAAAGCAATGAATGTAATTAATATTATAATATCCATGACTTCGTCCACACATTCAATAAAAAATATGCTAACTTCTGCATAAAGCATCAGCATCAAAAAGAAAATGATAAGTTCCAATCTTTAGTGATTAAAGCTGTAAGGATTTTCTCATTCAGTCTCGATATTTTTTATGTACTGCTTGAACACTTTGAACAGCCTATCCTTTCACCATTTGGACGGTAAACCTCTGTAACACATCGAGGTCCATCGCTCAATAGATCGTTAACAGCCTTTACCCGCATTAAGCGTCGTGTGGTTGCCAAAGTGATCCTTTATCCTTTATATCATTAGCACTGATTGCTGATTAGCTGACCCCTGTTGTTTGATTAATCGGCTCGCTTTTCGATTGTGAAAGAGCACTTGCTATGACACGTTATACGAGGGCTACCGTTTTAGTACTCACTAGTTGGCGCCACTGTTCAGAAAGACAGTTCACAGTCCAGTAAGTAATACCATGACCAATATAGCTCTTAAAGTAAGATATTTCTTAACGTTTTATCGTAGAAAAAAGTTTACTTACATTCAAATCATATTTAATACCTACCTTAAAACTGTACTAATAAAACATACGAGTATCATGCAAGCTCCGTTTTTTTCGAACAAAAAATTAGAACACAATTTTCCGAAAGATTTCAAAGCAGTAGTTAATAGAGCGGGACTACTAGTTAGAGAGCTGGTGACCAATCGAGATATTTTTTCGTACAAGGCTAGGAGTTGGTAGGCTGATAGAGTAGACTTCGCTGAGTCTGGGAAAAATATTTTTTTGGCACGGTCGCGGTTGAAAGTTAGATTTTTTCGACTTTGAAAGTTTAAATGTATGGGTTCAGTATATTTTTTTTGTCGTACAAGGCTAGAAACTTCTAGGTTAGTTGTTGAGACTCCGTTGAACAAGAAAATATTTGTTTTTTTGGCCAAGCGTGGTTGAAAGTTAGATTTTTATAACCCAAAAATTCACACTTTCTAGGTTATAAAAAACAATATTTCTACCGCTTTTGGCTAGTAATAAATAGTGATTTCGTGATCAGCGGAGACTAAAAAGGCAGCCTAAAAACTCCCAGCCTTGTAAACAAAAAAGAAATGACTCAACCCATACATTTAAACTTGCAAAGTCGAAAAAATCTAACTTTCAACCGCGACCGGACCAAAAAAATATTTTTCCCAGACTCAGCGAAGTCTACTCTATCAGCCTACTAACTCCCAGCCTTGTACGAAAAAATATCTCGATTTGTCACCAGCTCTCCAACTATACAACTATTTGCCATAATTAATCTCAGGTATCGCAAAATATTCACAACATTAGTCTAATTAGCAATAAACCCGCGTAGCCCATACAAATAGTAATATTTTTGGACCTCGCTCTACACAAGCGCCCCTAGCAGTAAATCTGAGGGCGGTAGCCCTCATTACCATCTTAAATACACTGACACAATACTGTATATGGTACGGCGCGTACTAACTACAAAGATACAACAGCTGATATGCTGAATCGGCGATCAAACGTCGATTTCACATTAGTTTTCAACTTTATGCGTACCATTAAAATAAATCAAACTTTTAAGTACAACATAGGACAATTTTTTTTTTACCATTTTGATTATTGTTTGTCGTTCTAAATGTCTCTTTTCATATCACAGATAAGATTCCCGCAGCGGCGTGACTCGGGCACGTATGAGTGCCAGGTTGGGACTACTCCACCCATCGGGCATCGGATGTTCCTCTCGGTTGTTGGTAAGACCCTCTTAATTTTATTTTATTTTATCCTTAGGGGCTTCATTATCATCACCCTGTTAACACCCACTGCTGAGTAAAGGCCTCTTCATGTTCACTCCACCTTTTACGATCCTGCGCCAGCCATTGTTTTCCGGCTACTTGGGCTATGTCGTCCGACCATCTGGCTGGTGGTTCGCCAACCGATCTCTTCTCCTCTCGGGGCTGGCATTCCGCAATGGAAATTGTCCATCTGCCATCGGTACGTCTAGCCAGGTGTCCTGCCCACTTTTATAGTTCAAAGAAGTTGCCCCAGGGGCTTATAAATAGGGGTCTAACTAGCACTCCCATAAAAAAGTCCTTCTTAATAAGGGCAAGTTTCATGGTATGGTTTTTGGAAATATGAAAATCTCAGTTCAAGTGAAAGCAATTTTTAGGACCTAGAATCCCGTCCCAGGTTTTCGGCTCTGTAGACTTTTAATTATTCACACGTACTTGCATTTGTAATGGGTCGAATCACGCTTTTTAAAATGCAAAATGATGTAAATGCAAACCTTATTGTTTTATCTTGATTTGTTGGCTGTTACGTGATCATGTAATCGATACAAAAAAATGTTACCGTTTATTGTTATTACAAGTTTAACAACCCCTTCGAGTATGAAAGGACTATTCCCATGGAAACAATTTCCAAACTGTTTTCAGCAATCTACATCACATCTAAAAGACCGATCTCATCCCCAACAGAGCCCCTGACAACAATCCTGGGCGGGCCAGAACTGTTCATCAACATGGGAAGCACGATCAACCTGACGTGTATGGTCCAACACTCGCCCGAACCGCCGCCGTCCATCCACTGGACCCACAATGACGAGGTTTGTTATCATTATCATCATCATCAACCCAAGTTGGGCTACTGGTGAGCAAACGCCTCATTCTTCATTGTTCTCTCACTGCATGAATCAATCCATTGGACTCACAATGATGAGGTACGTTGAGATGGTCTTCTGAGATAAAATAATTGAACCCGCACCCACTGGACCCTTGAACTCATCTTCATTTGAACTGCATTATTTTCGGTCTTGGTTTTTTGTCATTCAGTCTTTTCCTGACATTTCTACGTCCCTGGACTAAACACTACAAAAAAAAAAACAAAAAAAAACTGAGCTAACCGCAAGAAAATCACTAATGCCACTTTACATAACAGTATGCACAGACTAAACTATTCTTAAAACTAAGACGTACGTAATACAACATTTTATGGCAATGGGTAGAGCATCCAAGACAATTCGCGCGCTGGCACGATCCTCTAACCCGGCTGTGCCTCATTTACATTTGCCACGAACCAACTCGCCAGACCAACGTTTCAATACGCACAGCTTCACCTTTAAACTACTAAATTAAAATACCCAACATGTTAGGTTTAAATTATTGCCGTGAAACAATAATCGCTGAACAAAAATAGCTCAGTTTAGCTACAAAATTGTAAAACCTGCGAGAATTGTGCACTTCCCGCCACGCTACTTTCGGTAAATTATGGCAGTGTTTTTGTATCTGTGGCGCACAAAAATAAGGAATAACTGATAAACACAGTGGTAGGAAACAAAAAAAAAGTATCTACGTAATGAGAGCTAGCTGATACCTACATTATATTTTTACGCCGGAAGGTAAAATGTGGAGAACTAATGAAACATTTTTACACCCACCTGTGTTGTACCCACATTCAACAAATAAATTATTTTGATTTGATTTTGAGATGATTTAAACAGCGTCCAGTGGCACCTTTACTCACACAAGATGGGTGTAGAGACCCCTCGGCTCTGCACTGCCTAGACACTGTTTAAGATGGAGTAGGCTTGCCCAGCACCTATCCGATTTGTACCATTAATGTATTAATAATGTCTGTCCATAAAATGTTTTCTAGTACAATAAAGAATATTCTATTCTATTCTATTCTACCATCCGGACAGCTTAGTCGTCCTAGTCCACAGGAAAGATAAGCCAATTCGTGTAGAGCCAAAAGTCGCGACTTTTCCCACGATGTTTTCCTGCACTTTTAGCGAGTAGTTTTTGCTACATACTTCAAATTCATAAATGTACGTAACTTTCGCAGTTGGCAATGATGTAAATGGATCATCGGTCACGGAGGATCCTGGCAAGGAGTCAACTCTAGAGCCACAGTTCCCTCTATCTTTGTAAATAAAATCCGGCAACTTTTGCCACCCCCTCTGCGATTTGGAGCGACAAACAGTTTCAGATAGTTTATTGTAAACAGTGCAGATAAGGGGATGGGGGACGCTCTTGAATGCTAAGCAGATTGTGTGTATTTTTGTAATAGTAACAGTGCTGTTTGTGCCAATTCGTAGATGAAATTGTAACGGTTGAGATCGTGGCAAAAAGCACATAAAAGTTTATGAATGTACTACCTAAAGGTGGTACATACAGTCAACTCTGATCTAGAGTCACTAAGTGCATTCGTAATTGTACTACAAATAATTATGTAGATGTTAATGTGAAAAATATTTTATTGCCACATAAAATAAAATAAAAAACTTGAAGTAACAAAAATTCCGAATTATAGAGATTTAGTAAGGTAATATTTTATAGATAGGTACTTAGAGCTAATAAGCTTTTGATAATGACGATTATTCAAGGTAATGAAACACAAAATATGCAGTTTTATAGATACATCAAAAACAATATGGTGCTGCTCTTGTAACCTTTTTCAAAACTCTACCACGAAAGGATAAAATGACGTCACAATATAGAATTCAAGCCAGCCGGGCGCGTTTTGAAATAGCGTAACTTTAAAATTCTCTAACCACCCAATTTCTTTTCCCAGGAGATAAACTACGACTCGCCCCGCGGTGGAGTCTCGGTCATCACAGAGAAGGGAGAGACCACTACGTCACACCTGCTAGTGCAGCGAGCGAAGCAGCCCGACTCCGGGCGATATACTTGCGCTCCGGCAAACGCCAATCCGAGATCTGTTCTCGTTCACGTTTTGAGTGGTGAGTATTATCTTCTCTCTCTCTATCTCTCTCTTTCTCTCTCTCTCAGTCATCACAGAGAAGGGAGAGACCACTACGTTAAACACTGTCAAGTATAAGTTGGCGTTCCTGTGGCGGCGTCTCCTACACCCCTTTTTTTGCCACTTTTTTTGTTTTAGTATTACGTTAAATTAGTACGTTTTTTTGCCACACGCCAACTTTACTTACACTTGACGCGCTGGAGCAAAGCAGCCCTGCGGGCGATACACTTGCTTTTCGGCCAACGCCAATCCAAGTTAGACAGCTATCCACAGTGGACTCAATTAGGTGATTCCATCACATTGATCATACTTGCTAGAGTGTATTAATAATGTCTGGATCGTACGCTTGCTCTCCAGCCAATGGCAATCTAAGATGTATTGATTTGTATCGAGATTTCGTATTACTTTTTGTTTTTTTTCTAAAGCACTAACCCCTGTTACGGAACATTTTAAGTTGAAAAAATACGCTCGGGACAGGACTTGAACCCGCGACCACCACGTTAAACAGGAAAAGGCGTAGTCCAGGTAGTGGCCAGATAAATGCTGATGATGAAGAAAAAGAAGAATATAAGTGGTCATGCCAGCATCGTGTCTATTTCCCAATTTCAAGTTTGTTATTTGGTTTCAGGAGAGCATCCAGCCGCGATGCAGCACGGAGGCCAGCTGAGACTCCAGTACCCATTGTCGGCTGCTCTACTGAGTGTTATGGTCACCCTCATGGGTTGCTAGTATAGACACTAAGTAGACTACGATAAGATGCTTTTTTGATTGCCCACAATCAGTTGACAAGTGACATTTTCGTTAATATACCGCACCATGGTTCCCTGTCTATTCAGACGGAATGAACGTAGTAGGTACTTACTGTTTTGTGGCACGACACGCGTGACATCACGGAAGCCCGATTTACATTGGTAAAGTACAGTGGCGAGTAATGAGTACAAGTACAGTGACGAGTTATGAGTACAAGTGCAGTGATGATAGACAAAACAATCATACAATAGTGACTGTCCGATATGTTTATACCACTATCCTCACTTGTTGTACTTATCTACTCCACTGTTAATCGGCGCTAGTACCGTTGATGTCCTTAAAATATTTATAAATTTTGGAATTCAACAAGGTAATTTTCTTGGCCTGAATTATGGTATGGGTTTTACACGAAAATACTTAATTCTGGATTGACTGCAGTGTATATTATTATCTATATTGTTGAAATTTTTAAGAGATGTCCAGTTTCATGCACTCTATACAAAGCAATTTTTAAATAGATATATTCCTGAAACACGTCCACTTTAAAATGTAATCACATTAAGGGTGGCATTAACAGTCGTCGACTCAAGATCGAACTCAAGTAAGTAATCTCAGAAAAGTCATATGCTAATGTCAAGCCTTGGCTAAGTCACTCTCAAGATAGTGTCTATTAATATGCTGACAGCTACTCATGCCAGGCAATGCAGCGCCGAGTGGTCTCTTCACCCTTCTAGAGTGAGTGAAGGTACCACTGAACGCTGTATAAATCATCTCATTACGTAGATGCAAAAAGACTCAAGTTTGTTATGAGCCAAGGCTTGACATTAGCATTTGACTTTTCTGAGTTCACCTACTTGAGATCAAGCTCAAGTAGGTGATCTTAGACAACTATTACTACCAGCCTTAGAAGATGGGTGTCTGAGGATTATAGTTATTTAAAAATGCCCTGCACAAGTGCACAGAATGTTAATAGACTGCAACAAAGCGACGTATTGTTCTAATTATAACGAATTGCCCACTAAACTAAGCCTAGGAGATGAGATAACGGTTTTCCAGATTTTGGGGCTCAAAGTCGGACTAGTTGTTTTCGGAAGTGTGTAAAAAAGTACTTAAAATTTCTTCTCAAGTTGCCGCAACAATATTTTGAATATTTTTTTTGCAAAAATCGACGTTAAAATTGCAACACGTAAAAATTGGCAACTAGTCCGTTAGTAGGATAAGTTTATGGCAACACTTGCATCATATGATTTTGCGTGATTTTTTTTTCCAAAATTAAGTTAAACCTAAAAAAAAAAATTGGTTTCCCAGCAATAATTTATGGATTTTTTTTTTTGTGTTTGGTATGCGTGCATTTCGGGTCTCTTGGCGGTCTTTTAACACTCTGTATTCGTGTTAAAGTATGAAAATAAAACTGTCTCGTTATGCTAATAATTAACCAGGTATGAAGTATTTTTTGTTGACAAAATAATATTGATTTTCTAGTATTGTTTGTAAGCTACTCGTAGGTAAATACCTAAAGGATGCGGATGCATCCCTTTTGTTATATTTTCTTTAAATTCTTATAATAAATGTTATTATTTAAAATCAATCGATTCTCTCTTCAGCTACTATAAGTATATTATTATGGAATAGATGACGATAAATTAATATAATTAAAATAAATTATAAATACCTATTTAATTAAATTATGTCCAATAAAATTGTAGCTATACAAAGTTTAGAGTACCTATGTAACTGTAAAAATATGATATTTATATGAATTAAATCTACCAAAAAACATAGTGTATAATAACGGGAATTTCAAATGGCAGGTTTTTGTGAAAAAGTATAATTCAAGTTCAAAATAGATATCTCGGTAACTCGAAATAACAAAAACGCCCAAATCGGCTAATGAAAAAAAAAACATTTTTAGTTTTATTTTAGGGCAGAAAGTAATAATAATTTTAATTTTAATTATCTAAAAATATCACCATCTTTTATATTAAACTGTAAATAATCAGTATATCGCTTACTATCAATATTGTGTATAGGTACTATCAAACATGACTTAATTGCTTATTTCTGTTCGTCATCATCAGCCCACTTCTGCCCACTGCTGGGTATAGGCCTTTTCCGCCCCACGCCACCTCTCACGGTCCCTCGCTATCCGCATCCATGGACCCTCCGCCGACACAACGATGTCGTCCGACCATCGGGCTGCTGGTCTGCCCACCAACCGTCGTCCAGTTCTTGGACGCCTATCTGTTGCTGCCCTTGTCCACCGGCCATCTTCCCGCCTTGCCAGGTCCTGCCCATTATTAAGACTCGAGATTATATCACCAGATATCGTCTACTCTTTCGTCCGACGTTGGATGATGATATTCGGTACGTGATCCACGAGTCTGAGGCCTAGCATGGCTGCTCCATGGCCCTTTTCACTACTTTGATACGGTGCATGTTGTTACTAGTGAGCGTCCATGTTGCGGCCTCGTATAGGATACGCAGAACACACTAGTTTCTTTATGTCACCGTACTTCTATTAAATACATTCTTACATTGTAATTTGTAATTTAGATGAAAACAGATGGGTAGAAACTATAAATCACATCAACAATTTTTTTTTTCAATATATTATTTAATGTATGTAGGTATTATTTAATATCAACCCTAAAAGTTGTATGCAAAGAAAGCGATCGCGTATTATCTAAAACTATTGTATATAATTAATTCAAGCTAAGCTTTGACATACCTGTTTAATATTTAGATAAAAATAATTATAAATTAAAGATATTTGTATTGATTACAAACAAAAATACCTAGTTGTAGTTGTTTATTATGTTACATTTGATATTTAAAATATTTGGATTGCTCTATGAAAATAATAATAATCGTTTTTTTAATTTAACGCAGATAACGGTTGTGTAAATAAAGTAATATTTAGGGTTTAAATTAAGATGGTATTTAAGAAAAAATAAATATTGATCGTCAGAATTACTTCTTTTATTTTTCAGCAAAAGTTTATAGAGAAAAAATCCCAACGAAGTTTTGTCAGCATACTGACCCTTCTAGATTCCAGTCAAGTCATTGACCGCACTGACCCTATGTAAATTGAAATTTGGACGATAGCAGCATAGCGGGAAATTCTATTTTTTACAGTTTTTTTAATTTTGAAGCTGAACTGAGCTATTTTTGATCGTTTACAATAGTGAAAATAATACAATTTTATTGCCGTGTACGAAAAATCTCTGAACAAAAATATCTCAGTTTAGCTTAAAATTTCATAAAAACGGTGAAAAAATTAATTTCCCGCTACGCTGCTATCGTCCAACCTTAAGCGCGACGCGACAGCGCAGCACTGAATTTTAATCAATTTACAGTATCGGGTCAGCACCTGACTTGCCCTAAAGGTCATTCGGCACATTTGTATGAAAACCATACTCACGTATATGTATACGTATACGTTCAGAATTAAAATAGGGTAGAGTTTATAAATACATGTTGTATCCAGTTTACGATAGTATGTGGATTCACCCAAAATTAAATCGGTTCACCCGTTTATTAAGAGCTAAGGTGCCACAGCCAGAGACACAGGCAGACACAGCCTCACACACACATAGCGGTCTAACTTATAACACCCCTCTTTTTGGGTCGACGGTTAAAAAGTGAAAATCAATTAATCGCTACTCATACAAACAAAGATATTGTAGATTCACTGCGTGGGTACCTATTTACCCAAAATCTGGTAATCACCGATGCATTATCAACCCTTGGTGAAAGCGTACCCTTCATTTCCGACCACAAATTGCGACCCAAATCCGGGAGCTTTTTGAACGCACGCTTCTGAACGCATTAAGAGCTACATAATGCTTTTCGATTAGTGGTTTTGGAACGCAATTCAGGCATAGTAAGGTATAATGCGTCAAAATTCCATTTAAATTACCTAAAGGCTTGCTGACTGTAAAGAGCCGTTTACACGATATACTTAAGCATCGAATTTATATGCAGACTTTGCTATGTTGAACGATTGGATATTTTATTGTTGAGCATCTGTGTACATGATCTTTTTCGCTTGTATAGGGTAACTAGTCAAGTTATCTGGGAGCTGGAGGACACTTTGTTTTCACCCTTTTTTTTATTTCTACTCCATGTTTACTGACGTAATTAAAAATATGTGGTTTCAGATAAAATTCATTGCTTTACTTGTGCTATAAGACACTTCCCCTTGCACAATTTAATGATTCTAGGTCAACGAGAAGTACCCTGTAGGTTTTTATTGGCTTGAAATATGCGGCAATATGCTGCATAAATGGCGGTATCTTTTAATTCTGTAAAAATAGAAGCTTGATTTTTTTACAGCTTTAGGTAACTGGCAGACTTATTGTAAGTATATTCATTTCAACTTGATAATAATATCTCCATGCGTTCTTGAGAAAAAGGGTCTTGACAGACTGACAGTCAGACAGATAGATAACAAAGTAATCCTATCTCCCCCGTTTTCCCTTTTGAGGTACGGAACCCTAATAAAGAAATACTTTTTCACTGGCACACTATACCAAAGACCAATTTTTTCATTGGCATAGTGTGCCATACCCATCGATGCAATGTCAAAGATCAATGATAAAATATAACCGACAGAATTAAACGGCGGAAACTCCGATCACCCCGCAGTGTCAGACAGAATAGCGATATTTTTAACAGAGACACGGACATGTGAGTTACAGCCAGCGATATGTGGATGAGTGGATGGGCCATAGATTTAGAATGTGTATTAGATGAATATTTCAAAGGTACCACTCACCAACTGTGAAGGAAAACATTGTGAGGAGACCTGAGCTACGAGGCATGAAAATCGCCAATCCACATTGAGCACGCGTGGTTATTAAAATAAAACATCTAATCAAATCCTTTTAAACATCTAATTGTCCTCCGATTTCTCTGGCCCGGTTTCTGAGTTGAGAATTTTGCTAAGCAAATGGGTAAGTATCGTCCTGTGTCTGCAGATTTCCCACAAAAGAGCGTGACAGAGCGATACGTAAGTATGTGCTTAGTAAAATTCTCAACTCAGAAACCGGGCCTAAGTGTCTTGATTTGCCCAGGAGTGGGACACAAACCAGGCTAACTGAAATAATAAAGTGTATCTTGTTTCTCTTACGTCCGTGGTCACACACAGCCGAGGAAACGGTGGCGGTGGCGGGCGAATAAAATTTGTGTCATCCCAATCGCGGCTGCGCGACGGGTGGCGCGAAAAAGATAAACGGGTAGGGTGGCCTTCCTTCTAGGAAAATGGAAGATATTTTATTTGTGCCCTTCATTGGTAGGTAGGTAATCGTGTAAGGTAGTGGCCACCTCTGGTGTCAGAGTTTTTAGGCCGCCCAAAGGGCCTCAGACATGGCTTAACGATTGTTAAATTATCGACAACAACCGGGACCAATGGTTTAACGTGCCTTCCGAAGCACGGAAGCACTCAGATATGATTGCCACTAGCGGTCACCCATCCAGCACTGACCGCGTTCGATGTTGCTTAACTTCGCCAATCGATTAAGAATAGTCCAACTGGGCTGTGAGCCCTTCATTAATTTCCATAGAATTTCTATGAAAAGCATTTCTTTAAAAACGTTGGCAGCTTAGTGGTCAGAAAGGTGTCTCTTACTAACTATTTTCTGTAGACTAGTAAGCTGACAATGTCTGTGTGTCTGTCTGTGCCACCATAGCTCTTAAACGGGTGAACCGATTTGGAGGTGGTTTCTTAATTTGAAAGCAAGTTTTATCAAAATCGGTTCAGCCGGGGGGAAAGCCTGCTTCATCTAAAGTTTAGATTCTAAACAATGTCCCAGGCATTGCAGCGTCCAAGTGGTTGCCTGGACGCTGTATAAATCATCCTATAAGTTGCAATTGATATGCAAAGGCATAAGTTACAATTGAAGGATCTCAGGAGTTTAAGTTTAAGAAGTTAATTTTGGTGCCAATAATTTCACACTTCAGGGTCGGTCCATTTGGCACCAAAATTTAAGACTGTCCCAAAATTTTAAGCCGAAAACTCAAGCACAATCATAATAATGTATGTCAAAGGCAGTCAAAGTCAAAGTCAATAGTCTTACTTATTGATAGAACGTCTCCACCCAAACAATTATTTATTGAGGCGTGGTACACCCTAGAGTTTGAATTGTCATGTAGAGTACCTACATAAGTATTATTTTTTAAGGGCTTTTTTATAATGTTTCATGTTATTTTTGAAGAACTCGCCTACTTCATGTGATGGTCAGATCCTCAGCATTGTAGCTATAGAGCTGGTGAGCAATCGATTTAGTTTGTCGTACAAGGCTGAGAGTTTCTAGGCTGGTTGTTTAGACTCCACTGTTCACGAAAATACTTTATTCATCTCCCATGCTCGGAAAGTTTGCTGTTACTAGCAATGCAACCGTGTAAAACTCAAATTTAACCAATCTGCATTTTTGTTCACTTCGAAAAACGCCCTTTTTCTGCACGCCCCATGGTGTAGAAAAAGAAAAAATACTGGCCGTTTCACTAGATGCCATATAAGTTCATAAAAGCTTCAGAAAGAAGAGCCTCGTTTAGACGCGACTCTCCACGAAAGTGCCCTTTTTCTATACAAAACTGTGAATGCAAATGAGGCATAGGCATCTAAAGTCACGGAATAGAACATTCAGAAACGCGGTTTCTTCTTACAGTCTTTTTAATATTTTGTACACTATATTTATTTTTAATAACAGTAAATTAACAAAACTACGTTCGTGGCTCAATTTTAGAAACCTTCGCTAGCTCGGTATTCAATACAAGCACTCGCCGCAAACAATAATTTTGCATTCTTGCATAACAAATAACTATTTTTGCCCATACAGATCTCAAAACTTTGGTTCAATGTTACAATATAAAAACGAGTGTGAAGTCCCGGAAATAGTGGTTTCTATCAGAATGTTCACACGACAGCACGTCGGAGTGTTCACTTTTGTTGTAAAATCGCCCGTAACGTTACCGATTAGAGTGCTAGCGTGTAAGGGTGTACGTGCTGTCGTGTGTACATGACCTATCCCTTGAAAGGTTCCATAATATAAGAGGAAGTGTTCAGACATTGTGCCCAAATACAGAAGTTGTCGGTTGTCGGTCCAGTATAGGTACAAGCACTTAGTGAAACTCAAAAGGTTGCATTAACATAAGGCCTAAAATTATTCACCTAAAACCTAGGATTAGCGGCGCCCGGTCCCTTTGGCCTGATTTACATCGCTTTCGTGTAAGTGTACCTCATAAATAGGATTTGGATACGCTCTTAGCGGGCCCTGTGAAGTTTTTAATTTATTGGCCAATTTGTATGATTTCTTTATTTTATGGCTGAGGCGCTGACCTAATAAGCGACTTTCCTAAATAAGCCATTCAGTGAAATAGAATAGAATAGAGAACAGTAACTGTTTATTGCAAAAAAATAAAGAATATTACAGATAACTTCTTACAATAAAATAACGTACAAATGGCGGCCTTATCGCTAAAAACGATCTCTTTCATTCAACCCAGGGACGGACAGGACTGGATGCGGAAATAAAGTAGTAAGTAGTAAATAAAGAAGCACAGTAAGACAGAGATATGGTTGGATTAAAATACTACAATAAATTAGAAACCGTAGTGAACAACGCACACCTACTTCCGAATTAGTCTGAATAATGCTGTCGTCGTTTTTTTAAAATTTAAGTCGGTTAAAAAGTCTGAATAAAGACTTTTTGACCGACGTAAAAAAAATAAGGAGGTACTCAATTCGACCCAAATGTATTTTTTTATATCTGTCACCTCATAACTTTTTTCTACGTGAACTGATTTCGATGATTCTTTTTTTGTTTGTAAGGGTATACTTTTCATGTAGTCCCATAAAAAATGGTGAAGTTCTGATGAAGAACTTCGGAGATGGAGAACCTAACTCCTCAACGGACAGCAGCAAATCTCTCGGAATCAGTGCAATAACTTAATAACAGTGTACCTTTTCACCAGTCGACGGATTTTGATGACATTTGGAATGGAGATAGCCCAGTTATCAGACTAATGTATAGAGGCTATATTTAATCAAACTTTTACACTTGGGAAATAAACAAAGTACATAAACATCAATATCTGCGTGGGCTATTAAAAAAGGAATAACAGTAAGTATGTCACTCACTACATTATTATCTTGACGCAGATGAAGTCGCTACCAAAAGCTAGTGAGCAATTATTTATTTTCGAAATGTTTTTCGTACCTACCGAAAAAGAAAACACTTGTCTAATCCTACTTTTAATGGACTCCATCAACGTCGAGCTTAAAATAATTACTGCAATCCAAATTCAATTTAAAACAAAAGCCGCCGCAGAACGAACAAAACACTGCACCATTTCCTCAAACGACTCCCCAAACAACGTTTTTTGTTTCCAAACTCGCTCAAAAACGATTCTGCAGCAATAAAGGGGCTATATTAACACTTAATTAATTAAGGCTACTCACGCACAGCTCTCACGTTTTGAAGTACACACACAATTGGAACGCGGGGCTAATTTATGCGTCGTGTGTACGGGTCCTGTGTTTATTTCTGCTATGCTCACTGAGGGGGAGATAACATAACCTCGACATGGAGGTGTGAATCAAAATATGATGGGTGAAGACACTATGGAGGCGATGAGGCCTCCTCTAGTACCTACCTACAGTCACAGATTCTAACGGTTTAATACAAGTAAAAGTTTACCGGCTGTTCTTTGGATATGTTATAAAGTTTATAGGTAATTCTGCATATTATAAAAACCTTGCCATACGACGTACCTTAAAATGTAGCCGTACACTCGTGTAAGACCGATTAAAAAGAGTATTTTCTAGCAATTTCAATTGAGTTCTTCTACGACCACGACTTTTTCTCTCAATCTTGCTATTAATAGCTTACGTCTTGGAATTAAATAAATATACTAGCGATAGAATAACAAATTGCTAAGGCTTAAAGCTATGATTAAGCTCAAAGACCGATTACAGTTATGATCATAAAATAAGACCGAACTAACAGCAAGAACCTTTCAAAGATTTATTTGGAACAAAATGTCGGTTTTGTTATTGTTTTGTTCCTTACCAAATAATTGATGATCAAACGAACTTACACTTACGTGAAGTTCGATCACAATTATGTGAACGGCTTCATTCGACGCGATTTAATTTGGTTGACATATTGTAGTAGTGTTTCTCTCTCTTTCTTTTTCTTTGAGAGAAGGCCTATGCCCAGCTAGTGGGACGTAAAGGCTTATAAATGGTAATCTCAACATACTGTTTGTGAAATAACTGACCTGCCCCTCTACCCTTGACGCATTTTTCCAATACGGCCGCAAAATGGCGCAATTTACAAAATTTAATATTTAACAAATTAAGACGCATTTTGTGTTTTTATTGAATAAAACAGCCTTACCTTTGAGTAAACATTACAAAGTATTTAAAATCAAAGCATTACTATGCGAATTCAAAGAAAAAAATTTATTAAAACTTTTTCAATTTGATCGCAATAGCGTCAAGCGTAACCCCCTGGAGTGAATGGAGAAAATGGAAAATCTTGACACTTTCATCACTTTCATTTGAGTTACAATCATCACGAGTCGAACTTACTTTTTTCAAATAGTAGCCGACGATTGTCGAAATCGAGAAATGAAATAATTTGACCTACAAACGGCATATCCGCTAGGAAACACGCAGGATCTTCTTCACTCCGTAACTTTTCGTGCGCGAGGAAAATGCATGAAAAGGAACGTGAGGGGGATACTTGTCTTGTTAGGTTGACGGGCTTGCTTGTTTATATTCCGGTGGTGACCGAAACGTCATTATAAACCGATATCTTGAAAATCTACGTCTTTGGGGACCAATTATTTCCTCCACGTCTCACCTTAACAAGCCCTCTTGACAACTGTCTTGCCCTCAGCCAATAAAAATCCTCAATTAAAATAAATTATCCTTTCACTTAATTTCTTCACGCTACTAAGTAGATATACCTATTGATATTCTTCTTCTTTGATCCCTTTACTCCTCCGTGGATTCTGGGGCTGACACAAGGGCTTTCCATTTATCTCTGATCATGGTCAGGGAGAGTTCCTCTGGCCCAGTTGCACCCTTATCTTTCGTCTCGGAGTGAACGGATCTCTTCCACGTCTGGGACGGTTGTTCGGGTCGTCGTGAGCCTCCGGCGGGTTTCCAGTCGAGAGCCACCTTCGGGATGTGGTGATCGGGTCTTTGCAAGGGTATGTCCTAGCCAACGCTATCTTAGCCACACATCTATACCTATTGATGGCCCTTGGAAATTCAATACACTAAAATATACCCATAGTCAAAGCTGTTAGTTGTGTGAAAGTGTCGCCTCGTTGAAGAACGAGCGAGAGAAGCGAGAGAAGTCATCTAAATCTACGTAAACAATGCGGCGTTTGTATGTTTGTATTATGAATGTTCGTTCGACAAGTGTCGTTGATCGGATCATCATGAAGTTTGGTAGACGGGTAAATGAGACAAAAATATGTTTTTACTTCGAAACATAATGAGCCAAATCGATTGAGGGGTTGCCGAGATATGGGGTTGCGAGTTCACAGTTCGGGCGAACTACTAGTTAACTTGAGGCCAAAACCTTCTCATCATCACTTATTCTCTTTTACCATATTTTGTCCTCAAACCATAGCCTATGGGGCTCTTCAAATGCAGGTGAAAAGCTTTTCGGTGAAAAATCTAATTAACAGAGTTAAAGCCTAAATAATAATATTTATATAATAAATATTTAAACAGAGATCAAAGCTGGCAATAATTTCTGCTACTAAAAGGTGTCTTAGAGTACAGTTCATCTACGACCTCTTTCTCTTCCCTCCCTAATAAAGTCGGAAACTCATAACATTGCACACTGGAAGAATTATTAATAAAGAGACAACAATACAAAACGCGGTCTTTGACAAATACACAAGAGTTAGTTCCACCAATGAAACTATACGTGCTGAGGGTAAGAAGTAGGTCGCGATTACGACCACTGGAGGACTATGACTTAGTGCCGTTCTGTTATTGATGCAATAAAAATAATAATACTGCCTGAATAAAGATTAATAATAAAATCACGTTACTGAAATCTAACTACTGTCCTAATCTGTCTAAATCCTAATGAAACTGAAGTCCAAAAAAATTACCTAAAAAAATATGTTTAAAACAGGAGTTCATTGTTTTTTTTTAAACTAGGAATATTACATCAAAAGTGTGTCCGAATGTCCGTACTTTTATTTTACACTAGCTTTTGCCCGCGACTTCGTCCGCGTGGAAAAAGGATATGTGCTTTACTTTGCTCCTAAGTGTAAAAGCGTGATGATATGTAGCCTATATTATAAGATCAAACGAACTTCCCCAAGTGAAGTTCGATCAATATTATATTAATCGATTTATTTGAAGATATAATATTAACAAGGTAGTTTCCCCAACCTACAAGGCACATTCGCACTAATTTTAAAGAGTACTTTATAATAATTTTAAAAGTTTCAACTTGACTTCCGTTGTCATTCTGACATCCTGCCCCGCCACGCCGCCAAGCCTCATTCTTTTTAGAGAGCTATTTAGCAAAACTGAAGGGTCCGGGCAGGGCGGGTTATTATATCTTCAAATAAATCGATTAATATAATATTGATCGAACTTCACTTGGGGAAGTTCGTTTGATCTTATATTATATTGCATCGATTTATTTGAAGATAATTATAATATTAACAAGGTAGATGTTCAGAGCAAAGTTTTGCGGCTATTGTAAATATTTTTTCATAATTACAATAAACCACAGAAACCAATTCACTGTTCTGATAAATTCTAATAGGTAAACCATAATATTATCAATAAACAAGATGCATTGTATGAAATCAACATTATTTTTCTGTAAGACTTACTAGTCTACTACTTTTGCTGCGTACGCAAAATAAATAATACCGAATAATACTAAGTTTGTCCATTAATTGATGATTATAAAACTTGATGAGAGTTTCGGATGCTGACTTCCAAGTCGCCACATAGTTTACCTATGTCCACAGATTGTAAAGTATAAAGTGAGACGCCACGGCGTACGTCTGAAGAAGTGGCGTGGCATGAGCGTGATGCACGCTGAACAAAGTGATTACTCCACACTCCAAACGGCTGATGGTCTGAGAGACTGTGATAGCAACTTTAATATAGTATTATGCCATTATTACTTTTGCCCTTGATAAATAGTTTTTAAAGGCATTCGCTGGACTTTTAAGGTATTATTAATTATACTTAAAGAAGAAAACCAAACACAAGGCAAAGTGAACCGCTAGCAGCGGTGGATGTATTAATTAATATCAGTGCAAGAATCGTAAATCTTTATGTAGGTAGTCAGATTAGGTTTGTCCACGCACAGTGGTGCCCATAAACTCAGGTTTTTCAAGAAAACTAAATTGTCTAGATGGAGCAGTAGCTACAGAATGGAAAAACTATTTGTGGATCCCAATCCCAAGTATCCACATACATAAAGATAGCTAGTCTAGATAGATAGACAGCATTAGATAGACACATTATTGCACACCAGAAATTAACCATTTGCAAGAATTTTCGTAACATATTCTTAAATGGTATAGAGCCCTTTTTATTTATTTTAATTTTTAAATTTCTTTCGTTTGTTTTTATTTGAAAATTGGAACCCAGATCATTAATTACCTAACGGCAATGATAGAGCCCAGTCATTATTATGTTTTATGGATAGATTCACCCCATTTACAGTTTAATATTAAATTGGAGGTGTGTTGATAAGGCCCCACGGCACCATCATAACCTTATGTACCTAGGTACGTATTAATAAACGCGATGCGGGAAGTTTTTTCCCTTTAGCCCTTGCAACCAGGGTAAAATGTTTTGAGAGGTGGTGTTTTGTCCTGACTCCTGACAGAGGACTGCTAGGCTGCGATAGGGAGAGATCACGCAACCAACGATATTAATTTGTATGATACAGGAAACCCCCTGGCTAAGATAGCAGAAAGATTGATTCATATCATATTATTATTTATATGCTATTTATGAAGGTATGGTACATACATTGGTGGAAATGCATAAAATAACCAAGGTTTCCAATTAATAGTGAATAACAAGTCTAATAACTTTCAATGATTGAAATTCAATCTGGGTTTTTGTTCCAAGGAACGGGTGTATCATATTTGGCATTACTCGTTAGGTGGGTAGAAACATTTTAAAATGTCTATTTTGAAAATGTTCGACTCTGTATCCAGATTCGATGCTCACTTTGTTGATAATAGAAGAAGTGATAAAAGCCTAGCCTTTATTGTCTCTGTGAAGTCCTTTCCTTATATTATGGACACCTCACATTTGTTGATGTAAGTAGGTAGCTTATCGCCGTGGTGTTCTCGACGCGTTATACCCCTATTATGAGTACATTGTAGATTTGTAGTGTACCAAGTCTACAAGTGGGACTAATTCCTATAAATACAAAAACTAATCCTTTCATGTCCGCGATACGAAAATACGAAGTAGGTACCTACCTATCTTAATTTATTTTTATGGACTGCGCCGCATCCTCGGTATGGTGGTGTGTGTAAATATTGTGGAGCTAGCTGGTCTTTAGCAACCTATTGAATTCAAAGCTCAAAGTGTGTGTATTCTCTAAATGTAAGCACCATAAATGTCAAAAGGAAATATTGTTTATGTCATTATGGGCCATTTCCGTTTTCGTTTTACAGAATGGGCCCTCAGCACAGTCTAAAACTGGAAGAATAAGTATTTAGTCTTAGTCATAACTATTACCTAATTATATTTTCATTATTGCAAGAAATTGAGTAGGTAAACGGGAACCAGTAGCCACCCATGTCTGAAAGCTGGACAAGCAGCAGTGAAACTGCCTATTGTATCAAGTGTGTTAAGTCACATAAGCATAAGAACTGTTTTTAAACAGTTTGTTGAATCAAATTCGAGAGAATAGGTATGTCTGATTCTATGTTAGGGGTACTTCTAAAGGTTCCCATTATTCCATTTAATTCTGTAAATTTTGGAAAATTTCAATAATATTGTATACGATACCTATAAAGGTATTTTATTTTTCGTTATGAGCAAATAAACCATCGACAAACCCGCGATGATTTCGTTTTAGTTTTTAATAACTACCGTAACAGACATTCAGGTAGGAGTTGGTACTGTTTCAGTCCCATTTCTCTCCCCCCCCCCCCCTTTACGAGGCGTCAGACTGGTCTTTATTATGTAACATGGTGCTGCTGAAAGTTCATACACTGTAAACTGATATGTGACAAGACTCAGATTTCAGTTTTTACCTTAGAATCGTAAGAATTGACGTTGACTAGGTTTTATTGGCATAAATAATAGGTACTCCCACTGCATGGTGGCCAGGAGTTCATATTTTGGGATACGCTTTTCAGTAATTTAGTAAAGTTTCATTTTAAAATGACTCCTTTACCACTTGATGTAAGGCATTTACGTTCCGAATATTATATCAGAAAAGTATACGTACTTATTTTGTATTTTTTCTATACCTAGCTAGGTATGTAAGCATTCGGGCGTATCCACTTTTTCTCATTTTTACAAAAATACGAGATACCATGATAAAGCGGCCAGCACTCATTGTAATAGGGAGTCATTGTTATTTTTTTTAATTTTTAATAGCGTTCATTGCTATTTTTCAATAGTGACAATTACCGTTCATCGAGTCCGTTCATCGAGCGGTGTGTGATGTTGTGATTAATAATTCTAGCTGAGTTACAGTAGGTATAATTATTAGTTAAGGTCTGAAAGATTTCGGGTGTTTTTACCTCTTGAACCCTACTTATCTCCCGTAAATTTATAGTGTTTGCTTTATTCAGCGCAGAAGGGGTCAGCCTAGTTATTGGATGATTTCCAAAAATTTTTTCTCGCTGCTTTGCTACGTAGAGGTAATCGCATTTAATTAATGGCAGATGACTCTGGGTTTAGCTACTGTAGCTTACGGTTAGGGCTAATAAACAGGCCTTTGCATATACGCAATGAGACGATTCATATAGTGTCCAGTGGCACCCTCACTCACACCGGGTGGTCAATTTACGGCGCCGTTAAATTAAAGTTATGGTTACAGTTATCAAGTTTAGTTTAGGTAGTAAACTCTTAGGCTAGGCTTATAGTTGTTCAATGTTCGTGGTTTTTTTAATTACACTTTCACAAAAAAGGTGCTAGTACCTATAGGTACGGAGCTAGATCTGGCTGGCAAACTTTTTTGCTTATGTTAGCGTTTCAGGTGCTGGTTTACCTATCGCTGACATCTCTGGTAGTGCTTGCGTTATTTGCTGGCGATTCATTATTGAAAAGCATTTAGAAAATTAAGTTTTTTGGTTACTTTGAGATTTATTCTCCTTTCGCCAAGAGAGAGTAATTTTTATTTCCTTCTTGTTAGCTCTCGGCTAGCAATCCGGTTGTAATACCTTCGTATTGACTCTCGGCCAATCCCCAGGTTAGTTGTAATACCTTCGTATTGACTCTCGGCCAATCCCCAGGTTAGTTGTAATACCTTCGTATTGACTCTCGGCCAATCCCCAGGTTATTGCCTTCGTGTTGACTCGCGGCCAACCCCCAGGCTACCCAGAAGTCTCTCTTAATAACGCCAATTCAAGTGTTAAATGTAAAGTAATTTAATTTTGAAATTTATTATCGTATCGATAAAAGAAAGGGTAATATTTAATTATTTCTTGCTTGCTCACGGCTACCAATCCGGTTGTAATACCTTCGTATTGACTCTCGGCCAATCCCCAGGTTGTTGCCTTCGTGTTGACTCGCGGCCAACCCCCAGGCTACCCAGATATCTTAAAAAACATGCTTCAAATGTAAACACACTTTGATGCTCTTATTTTATTTTTGAAATTTCAACGGTGAACGTAACGGTAACATTTAATGCCTGCTAAAGCCTAGCCTTGATGTTTTTATACCTTCGTATTGACTCGCGGCCAATCCCCCGGTTAGATGCCTTCGAGTTGACTCCCGGCCAAACCCTAGACTGCCAATAGTTTTCATTGTCAACAAAGGTCGTGTTTTTAAAAAAAATCTTTGCACTTATTGATTTTTTCGTCCTAATCCGACGATGATCTGGCAAACGCCAACGCCGACACGTACCACAACACGTCGCAGTTTGCGATTTAGTTTTCACTTCACTTTAGCTATTGCATTTTTTTTTTTAAATATATTTATGTCCTTTCGATAAAGTTTTAACTTTTGGGAGCGGTTTTTACTAACTGGTTACGAATTGTATTTTTTATATTTTATTTTATTTTTTATTTTTTACATTTTAAAATATAATTTTATATTTTATTTTATTTGATTTTTATTTTATTTGATTTTAAATTTTATTTTATATTTTACGGAGTTGAAACGCGCGCGCACTGTGCCTCGCACGAAAAAGGAATGAGGCTTGGCGGCGTGGCGGGGCAGGATGTCAGAATGACAACGGAAGTCAAGTTGAAACTTTTAAAATTATTATAAAGTACTCTTTAAAATTAGTGCGAATGTGCCTTGTAGGTTGGGGAAACTACCTTGTTAATATTATATCTTCAAATAAATCGATGCAATATAAGTTATTCTGATGTCTAACCTATCTCTATTCCAAATTTCATCCAAATCCGTTCAGCCGTTTTATCGTGAAAGAGTAACAAACACACTTTTTTGTATTTTCCTGTAAAGGTGTTTCACACGGAATAATAATTTAAGACCTATTTTTAATGAATGTAATGTGAAAAACTGTTGGAGAATCTAAATAAATAAATAAATCCTTGCTCTTTCGGAGACATAAACAAATCTGGTCCTGTCAGCTACGAAAACTAATTACCCAAATTTGGTCGTTCTGCCACCAGAGGGGTTGTGTAGATAAATAAATAGATCTTATGAACTAAATATAATGTTCCATGTGCACGCAAAGCTTGCCAAATCTTTTCAAAATATATTTTAAACCAATACCTACTTATGTCCAAACGTTTTAGGTTCCGAAGTGGCACCAACCCGTCTCAGAGGTCGAAGGTGCTTTTTTCGTAATTATTTGCGCCGACTCCTTGTAGCGCGTCGATTTCCCACAAAGGAACGACATTAATTGGAATTCTAATTAAAAAGACTTTTTAATTTGTGACGACCCAATTTCTTTTTTGCGGCCGACCAATTTACATTTTTGTTTGAACGGCTGGTAAAGACTTGTTTAATGAACAGTCGGCGGCGCATTTTGTAATAAATAAAATAAAATAAAAATTAAACCGGCCAAGTGCGAGTCGGACTCGCACACGAAGGGTTCCGTACCATTAACTATAAAAACAGCAAAAAAATCATGTCTGTTGTACTGTGTGGGAGCATAAATAATAAATAATATTAAGTATGTGAATATTTCAATCGTCTACCTGTTGCCGTTATCAATGTCGAGCAAAACCGAGCTAAAGAATCACGTTTGTTGTATGGGAGCCCCCTTAAATATTTATTTTAATCTGTTTCTTTTTTGTATTTGTTGTTAGAGTGGCAAGAAAAATACATCATCTGTGAAAATTTCAACTGTCTATCACGGTTCATGAGATACAGCCTGGTGACAGACGGACAGCGGAGTCTAAGTTATAGGGTCCCGTTTTACCCTTTGGTACGAAACCCTAAAAACTGAAGACTTTCTTTTCTGCCAACACCAGAGTTTATTTAGACAGGCTGGCGTTTGATGGAAGCTTTTATTTTTAAAAAGAATGACAACAGGGTGGCAAAGTCTAGAAAAAAACCCATCGATCTTTATTGACAAAGATGTCAAGCTACGAAGTTAGATTTAGCTTTCAACCGTAATTTATAGATAGACACTTTTTTTGGGACACCCTGTATGCTTACTTTAAAGCATAATTTTGGTTCGAAACCGGTCGAATTGCGGTTAGTTTAGTAGGTAAATGAATTACCTTTATTATCCCGACGTTTCGGCTGCATTGCAGCGGCCGTGGTCACGGGCAGACTGGAGCGGCAGGCGTTTTAACTAACCGCGATTCGACCCATTTCGAACCATAATTAGGTATGTGTGAATATCGTGAATCACTATATTAAAGCGAGTTACTATACAAGGTGTTACAAAAGTACCTAACTCTTTTTACAGGGTAATAGCACCCGGTGATAGGGATCACAACCTAAATATTTTTTTTGCTCATCGATGTAGCGGGAGAAAAGTATTTTTTAAATATTGTTTTCATTGACTTTCACAATGTTTTAATAACTCAAAGCTATGTAAATGCACCTACACACACAAACATATTTTTAAATTTGAGCTAATAACAAAAACAAGAAAGTTATGAAAATTTTTAAATTTTGAGGTAATAAAATAAAAATTGTTTTTTTCAACTTTTTTTTACAGATTTGACATCCTGTTGACCAGTAGGTTACACCCTGTAAAAAGAGTTAGGTACTTTTGTAACACCTTGTATAAAGCACTTTTGTAATGCACTGATATAAAAATAACAGATAAGTAGTTTTGGACTTAATCTTTCGTGAGCACTGCACATTTTTCTATTAAATCACGGTATTACTAGTGAGTAAAACCGTAATTTAATAGAAAAAAGTAGTTTTGGCCACTTATTTGTATACTATGAATCAGTAGTGCATGGTTTGGACCCCAAGTGGGAATCCCTGTTCCATTTGCTACTGGAACTTCCTCGCAATTTCGGTCATAGGGTACCAAAGTGGGAACCTAAGTAACAGTGAACTGTCAAGCGTAATACCATAACTAGGTAGATGCTTCGTTCAGACCCAGTCCTACGGTAAAAGGAGAAATATTAAAAATTTCAAAGCACCCGCCGCTCGTCACAAGCGATTATCGCTAGAGCATGTGTTCCTATTGGGTTCTTCCGAAATGATCATCGGACTCCTCGATACTGTTGCAGTACTTACCCAATTTTGATAAAACATAATATTATTATTACCTAGCTAGAAAACCTGCTTTAAAATAAAATAAACAGTATCCAAATCGGTTCACCCGTTTAAGAGCTACGATGCCACAGACAGACACACAGACAGACACACATACACAACACATAGCAGTTAATAAAACACAGATATCTTATACCACTCATTACCCAACTGCGCGAAGCAAAATGGAGAATTATTTTAGGTAGCGTTCGTGTACACCATGCGTATTATTACGTCGTACCTATACTCGCAAGGAAGATGCGCCTTTACCTACACGACTAAACATGTGACTACAGCTACTACGGAAGCGTATGCTGTGCAAGATACGCGAAGCAAAATGCGCTCATGGATTTTGGCACTAAATCAACCTTTTACTTGGCTCAATAAGTTAAAGTAAAACAAATAAATGAGAAAAACCACATGCTTGGATTTCACATCCTTTGTAATCCTTTGCTACTTTACATCAGAGAACATAATTTAAATGCATTTAAAATCCTGAAATATAATGATGGAGCCATTTTTTTTTTATGTAGCCTCCATAGTGTCCCACTGCTGGGCAAAGGCCTCCCCTTTTCTCTTCCACTCCTCTCTATCCTCGGCTGCCTCTTGCCACCCCGGCAAAAAGGTTGTGAGGTCGTCCCGCCATCTCCGCCTCGGTCTGCCGCGGCGCCGGTGCCCATCTTGTGGGGTCCAGTCGGTGACGACTTTCGCCCACCTATCCGGACCCATGCGGCAAACGTGGCCGGCCCAGTTCCACTTCAATTTGGCGGTTGCAGCTCCAACATCCTTGATTTGCGTTTTGGTGCGCAGCGTGGTGTTCCGGACCCGGTCAATCCGCTTTTGGATGGAGCCATATTAAAAAAAATCCTTCATTTCAAAATTAATTTAGGTATTTGGTTTTAAACGACATACGTTTGAAATAAATACCAAAATAAATTTTATTGAACGAGGGTATTATTTATTAAAATTTTTTTGGTTGTTTAAATTCTATAATATGATAGGTTATGTTTAATTTAGGGCAGTCGGGTAAAATAGCAAAAGCACAGGGGCTTGTATGTGGATTTTTCCTAAAGTGTACAAAAATGGATCGCTTGGGAATGCGGACCATATTACCGGGACGCTTTTATGCAGATTGCGGGCCGATGCACGGCAGGCGGAGTGCAAGCGGGCGCGCGCCGCGCTGAGCGATGCGCTCGAGTGATGTCGAGATTCCGTGTATCATTTTGGAATGGACTCTTTTTTCCTTTTTGCGGAAGACCTGTGCATACCGTTAGTTCTTTAGGGTAAGTAAAGTGACCTGTTTCAGGTTTCCTCTCGAAGTTTTCCTATCGAGAGTACCTATCTCGCGAGAAAGCGTAGAAAAAAGTCGCGTCGCGGCCTGGCATCCTAGCTGATTTACCTATCCGTAAAAGAGTTACCTCCAGCTCTGAGGTTGTCTGAAAGAGATCGCTTTTAGCGATAAGGCCGCGATTTATACTATATTTTGTTGTTAAAGTTATCTGTAATATTCTTTCTGTTGTGCAATAAAGAGTTCTCTACCTATCTATATCTATCTCTTGAACTAAAAATTCTTACCCCATTCTCCCAGGACGTTGCCTCTGTCATTGACAAACACCAACAGTAAATAATCTGACCTGGATGACCTCCGTCCACCGGTACTACTCGTACCGTGGGCCCCGATAATAAATAGCGAAACTTGTGACAGGGTCCGTGATACGGGCTCGATGAAATACTCGTAGGTGGTAGATTTAGTGTGAGCAGATAACCCGCGTAAAGCGCTTACAGGCGTTTAGATTATGGATGGGAATCATAAAATCATACAAGTTGGTGAAAACAAAACCTTTCTTTGAAGCTTCACTGCAGTTGGGTAGGAACATAATACAAGTATCCCCGTTACCTTGGCCAACATTGTAGCGATAGCTTTCGTCAAGAAACTAGCCTGCGCCATGTTTTACTTCCATTTAGTTGTAAAACTATTTTTATTGCGAAGCCTTAAGTTGTGTATTCACGGTGAGCATTCAGGAAATGTGAACGTTTCTAAGGGTGGCATTAATAGTGGTCAGCTCAAGCTCGAGCTCAAGTAGGTGATCTCAGAAAACAAAATTACCGAACTTTTCGTCTTTTCGTGGTTTTGCAGCATAGTCTAATAACTTTACTATTCCCAAAAATCCAAAATATCTTTTATTTTTTTGTATTTTCTGAAGCACTAAAACGTGCTAGGAAACTTTTATAAAGATTTTTGATTATAAAGGTTAGGAGGCTCAATTGATAGAGCGTCTGCACGGTATGCAAGAGGTTGCGTGTTCAAATACTGTTCAAGCGAATTTTGAACCTTATTAAAATCTTTATCTTTACAATGTTTCCCATTACAACGTTTCGCTCGCAACGAATCCATACATTTTCACCTTGTTATTGGTATCAGAATGCGGAGATTGGAACTAGTAAAAGCGACTTTTGATGGGAACTTTTTTTACCGACGTCGTCATTCACCTGACGTGAGTTGGGTAGCGAATTACTTTGCTCTCCTCACCCTGTATTATTTATAGGGTGGCGGATTTACTATGTTTCCTGGTGCAGAGATGAGTACGTATTGAGGAAAATCAATGTAACTTGCTGTCTGTTTTTAGGGCAGGCGCAAAAATTGACGTTGGCACAAATCGTTGAAATCGGTAAGACATGTTGAAAGTCAGCTAATTAGTTTAGACGCTACCGTTTCGGTATGTAAATTTGTAAGGAGTCGATTTTTTTGCATGCTAACTGGCTGGAAAAAGTATAAGGTGAAATCAGATGCCGGGATTTTGCGGCACTACAGTTGCAGAAGAGTACAATCTGTTTTCAGACACACAATTATATTATTATGTTTTTTTTTAAAACGGTGTTTTTTTTCTGGTGACTGTCTACCTAATCTTATTGGAAATGACCCAAGCTTTCACCTCCCGAACATTTTCGCATCGCTTGCCGGACACCCTGTATGCTTTCTACACTCGTGCAATGCCGGGGTACCCTGGGCGCTAGGATTTTATAAACGAATTATAGGTGTAGGGATAAAGAAGGATTACCGCGCTCAAATCAGCACGTAACAACTCAACCCTTTATCGAGCCATGTCTGAGGTGTCTTGCCAATCGCCCCACGTGCTCATAAATCAGAAAACTTCCAGACAGACAGCCGGAGGGCGAAACCCATGTCAGGGGAACCTTTTTTTATTGCGAATCTGTGATTTGAATACATTCGAATCTTCCCATAGTTTTCCCCCTCGATAAGTCGGGAAGTGCAAGATCAGCGGAAATCATGTGGAGACACTGCTTTTTGCGAGAAACTTTCGTCGTTATTTTTAACATTTGAATGCATGTGATTACGATTGCGATATATTTTTCTTCTTCTTACTGGTGGTCGATCAGATTAGCTATCTCGTTCTTCGACGCTGCGAAACGAAACCATGAGCACCTACATTGCTGGAATCATTCGCGCAGGTTTTGTATCTTATCTTGGGTCTTCAGGGTCTCCTTCTGACTGGTATCTTGCCTTGTACAATAAGTTGTACCTACATAATTGAACGAGCGAGCGAAGCGAGCGAAGTTCTCCGAGTCTACTGGAACAATCCGGCGTTTGTATGTTTGTATGTATGTATGTATGTTTGTATGTATGTTCGTTCGACGATAACTTGAGTAAGTAAATGAAGTCGGATAGTCACGAAATTTGATAGGCGGGTAAATGAGGCAAAGAGAATTTTTAAGTTCGAACATGAGCCAAATCGGTCGAGGGGTTACCGAGATATGGGGTTGTTAAGTTTATATGGGGTCGCGAGTTCACAGTTCGGGGCGAACCACTAGTTTGGTAGAGACTAGGTCTGTATTTAATATTTTTATTAAACTTTAAAACTGTCACAGTTTCTAGTAGAGCGAGATTATATCTTACAACAGCTTAGGGCGTAAGTAATTACCTTGTCAAACTTCTTGGTGCTACTGCTTATCTACCTACCTTTCAAATGCTACTGAAATATATATATGTCGTGGTCTCTGCTTTAAGCCTTTTATTTAAGTAGCCATCCAATAAAGCCATCAAAAATCTATTCCTCGGTATTTCTGCCAAGTTTCTACGCCATCAACCATCATTTGACCAAAACACGCCAATTAAACGTAACCAACAAGACAAATGCTACTCATACAACATAGCGAGGGCCTACTCTCGATTTCATTCAAATTGTTCTTTTGTTATTAAGAAATCAGAAAAATCAATCCCACCAAAAACATTCTGTAAAAACTAGCCAGGTCTCGATGGATCTGCTTGTTTATCTCTAAAAAAGTAATGAAATCTAGACAAAGTCGTGCCAAGTCTAAGGTTCCTTACTGCGATTTCTTTATTATTATAGTTAATGTTGTGAGACTTGGCCGTTGAAGGGTACACAAGCGGTTCTGGCGACAGATTGGTGCAATGGTGTCATGGAGCACCTGGTTTTGTACCCTTGTGTACCCTTCAACAGCCAAGTCTCACAACATTAACTATAATAATAAAGAAATCGCAGTAAGGAACCTTAGACTTGGCACGACTTTGTCTAGATTTCATTACTTTTTTAGAGATAAACAAGCAGATCCATCGAGACCTGGCTAGTTTTTACAGAATGTTTTTGGTGGGATTTCACTTCTTTTTGTAGAAACGAGGGCATATTGATTAATTTTGTTAGATTTTCTTATTTGACACAGTTTTTAAATTTGTGTAATGTTCGAGTAGAATAAAGTTAATCGTCCGACTATTTCTTGTTGAACAAGCGAGCGAAGTCCTCCGAGTCTGCTGGAACAATCCGGCGTTTGTATGTATGTATGTTTGTATGTATGAATGTTTGTTCGACGATAAATTGAGTAAATTTGGTCGGATCGTTACGAAATTTGATAAGCGGGTCAACTAAATTAAAAGAATTTTTAAATTCGAACATGAGCCAAATCGGTCGATGGGTTGCCGAGATATGGGGTTGTATAGTTTAAATGCAAAGCGCGCGCGCGCCTGCGCGAATGGCGTAAGCAAAGTTATACATCTGTAACTGAGGTCGCGAGTTCATAGTTTGGAGCGAACCACTAGTGGGACGCTATAGGCTAGATTAAATGAAGATGTGTCCCACTACGCTGGATTTTTGCAATGACAGTCGATTTTTTTATGTACCAATAGTAGAAGGGGCATTACCATAATATCTCTAATAAAGCTGATACCAGCTGAGGGTTCTTCATCAGATACTTCAGACCTTAGATTTTTGACATCAAATAAAGCGGCCCACCAAGTTGAATATTTTTTGTAAGGGCGGTATATGTCGATCTATAATAGTTTGGTTGGGCTCTTGTGTTTTCTAATCAGGGTCACCAGGTACTCCAGATCTTCCATTATCCTAGTTTTTATAGTTTTCCCTTTATGTGGCCATTAAACCCTAACTCTGTACCAAATTTCAGCTCTCTGAGTTTATGGGAAGTACTAGTTCTATTAGGGCTCTTGTGTTTTCTAATCAGGGTCACCAGGTACTCCAGATCTTCGATTATCCTAGTTTTTATAGTTTTCCCTTTATGTGGCCATTAAACCCTAACTCTGTACCAAATTTCAGCTCTCTGAGTTTATGGGAAGTACTAGTTCTATTAAGGCTCTTGTGTTTTCTAATCAGGGTCACCAGGTACTCCAGATCTTCGATTATCCTAGTTTTTATAGTTGTCCCTTTATGTGCCCATTAAACCCTAACTCTGAACCAAATTTCAGCTCTCTGAGTTTATGGGAAGTACTAGTTCGATTAGGGCTCTTGTGTTTTCTAATCAGGGTCACCAGGTACTCCAGATCTTCGATCATCCTAGTTTTTATAGTTTTCCCTTTATGTGCCCATTAAACCCTAACTCTGTACCAAATTTCAGCTCTCTGAGTTTATGGGAAGTACTAGTTCTATTAGGGCTCTTGTGTTTTCTAATCAGGGTCACCAGGTACTCCAGATCTTCGATTATCCTAGTTTTTATAGTTTTCCCTTTATGAGGCCATTCAACCCTAACTCTGTACCAAATTTCAGCTCTCTGAGTTTATGGGAAGTACTAGTTCTATTATGATGATCATGAGTGAGTGAGTGAGTGAGTGAGTGAGTGTGTGTCATAAATGCGAAACTTTGCTTTCGCTTAACTTCGGAACTAAATGACCTACAGACTTGAAATTTTGGATTTTAAGTATGTGATTATAGCTTACTAGATGACGAAAATTTCTGCGTTCTGGTCTTATCCAGAGGTTCTCAAATAGGGGCCTGAAAATGCGGCGAAATGGTTCCAGTAAAGGATGGTACGGCAGTGTTTGCTTCGCGCTCGACCTGGCGGGGGCACTGCCGTGCCCCCAGATACCACTTTTTGAGCCCAAAGGAGAAAGGCCCAAAGAAGATTGTGAGAAAACTCGCGGCTTTAAAAACTTTTTCCTAGCTCTCTGTGTCTTTACCTCTCAATATTATCGGGATTATGGAATCCAATCCAATCCAATCAACCCAACAGCTTTAAGTGCAGCATCTCATTTTATTACAAAACCTTAAAGTAAGAGTATACTAATTTTTAAATAGCTTTTTCCTGAAACACGTCAACTTCTAAATGTGATTTCTAACAACTTTTGTTCTCCGACTTCTTGAAAAGCTTGATACATTTTATTTATTTACCGTTTCTTATTCTTTAAAAGTGTGCATTTCTATCATATCAGCGTTGCCTGCGCGGCGCGTTTTGTGCCTCTTCACTCTCTACCACCTTTCCAGCCTCTACTGCTCCTATTGGTTACTCTGCGCCAAAAAAAACAAAATAGTTATTTGTTTATATCATCTTTATATTTTTACAGTTAAATAACACTTTGCAATGTAAGCGATAGGAACTAACATGGAATTCAATTTTATATAATTTTACATTATTTATTTTATTAAGTTAGTATTTTAATTCACCCATTGTATCTCGCCCAATATGACAGTGTAATGGTTGAAATAAACCATTTATAATTATTATTTGTTATGCAAGAATGCAAAATTATTGTTTGCGGCGAGTGCTTGTATTGAAATCCGAGCTAGCGAAGGTTTCTAAAATTGAGCCACGAGCGTAGCGAGTGGTTCAAAAAAAGAAACCTGAGCGTAGCGAGGTATTCAGAAGCACGAGACGCAAATAATATTGCATTCGTGCGAAACACAAAACTTTTCATCTCACAGAAGCGAGGAAATGATTTTGTTAGCCAAGCGGGAAAAACTCTATAGGCAACTACTTACAGGCAAAACAGGTGAGTCAAATAAGTTCCTTTTAAAAGCATATTTCACTGTAGTTACGGCTGCCGCACTAAAGTTTTGAGCTTCGTTGGTATTAAAACCATTCGTTTTATTAATAATTTCCTGAATTTTATTTATCCAGACACAAAAATAATGTAAATAAAAGAATGTTTTTTTTCCGGGTGCATTCTGAACTTTTACCATGTAAATTTAAAATTTCTAGAGGTAAAAAGTAAATTCAATTATATTTTTTGAAAAAATGTATTTAACAAACCAACCCATAATTATCTATTTGATAAAACAGAAGCGGAGCATTTTTTTAATTTATTGTTTTTAAAAATAAATATAGTGAACAAAATATTAAAAAGACTGTAAGAAGAAACCGCGTTTCTGAATGTTCTATTCCGTGACTTTAGATGTCTATGCCTCATTTGCATTCACAGTTTTGTATAGAAAATGGGCACTGTCGTGGAGAGTCGCGTCTTAACGAGGCTCTTCTTTCTGAAGCTTTTATTTATTTATATGGCATCAACTGAAACGGCCAGTGTTTTTTCTTTTTCTACATCATGGGGCGTGCGTTTAAATTTCGAAGCGCACAAAAATGCCGATTGGATAAATTCGGGTTTTACACGGTTGTAAGTTGCTAGTAACAGCAAACTTTCCGAGCATGAGAGATGAAAATGATTTTTTTTGCGCTCCGTTGACAACGAGGCTGCATTGACTGGACTCGGCTGGAAGGAGCTAGAGGCTGCCGCGTAAGACCGCGAAAAATTGAGATCTCTTCTTCGAGCCCTATGTCCCTGATAAGGGAAAAAAGGATATTATTATCATCATCGACATATTTTTTTTTAAATGCGCTTTCATCAAAGTCTTAGAACAAAATTGGTTAGAAATCACATAGACGTTGGGGTGTTTGAGGAAAAAAGCTATTTTAAATTTGGCCTGTTTAGTTAACTCTCGATGTTACAAAAGTACCTAACTCTTTTTAGCACCCGGTGATAGGGATCACAACCTAAATATTTTTTTGCACTATGACGTTCCGTTAATTTTTAAATTAATAAAATGTGAACGATGTGGCGGGAGAAAAGTATTTTTTAAATATTGTTTTCATTGACGTTCACAATGTTTTAACAACTCAAAGCTATGGACACGCACAAACATATTTTTAAATTTGAGCTAAATAACAAAAACAAAAAAGTTATGTTTTTTTTTTCAATTTAGCGGTTATAAAATAAAAATTGTTTATTTCAACTTTTTTTATCAGATTTGACATCCTGATGACCAGTAGGTTACACCGTGTAAGAAGAGTTAGGTACTTTTGTAACACCTTGTGTAGTGCAGGATTCAGGGCGGGGTAGATTGTAGGCAGCCAGAAGAAAACACCAATGTTGAGCAGGAACCAACTTGACTTGTATATTTCTTGAAAGACTTGTGTACAGTAGAAGAGCGCGGCGAGAACTAATTTCCAAACAAGAAATGCCGGCTTTTATTCAAAAATGGCCTAAAACGTGATTGGCTAAAAATAAATGCTAGTAGCTGCAACGCTATTGGTCGACAGTTTACAACATGACTTTTTTACATTGAGATTTTTTACTTAGACCAAGTACTTTGTTACAATATTTGAGTAACTTAACAATTCAGAAAATACTGCAAAACTTGTAAAAACATAACTTTAACATAACCATAGTGAAAATAAACAAAGGTTATAAACTTACAACTTGAATTGTGCCTTCTAAGGCTAAAAGACTTAAATGGTTCGAGTTGGTTTGGCTAATTTTACTTACAGTGCAAAACACACAAACATACTTAAAAACATTAAAATATCAACTTTAAACTATTTGAAACAATAAAACTTACAATCTTCTAGAATTTACAACTATTTTTACCTACGTTATTAGATGTTTAGGAACCATATTTGGCACGTCAAACTAAACACCTAATAACGAGCTTCTTGTATTATGTTTACTAGTATAACAATTATGAAACTAAATAAGGGTAAAAATAGACCATCTTTTGGTATAAAACTTGAGAAGATTGCCTTGAGTTTTAAAATAAAGTTGACATTTTCTCTATGACAAAATTATACTTGTAACTTGAAACTTACATGGTTTTCTAGACTTTACCTTTTACTATACAATTCCAAACATAAAATAATAGATTTCTGGAAACTAAATTACCAAACAGCAGAAATCTAGAAAAGGTAGACTCAAAACGTGAACAAACAATACGGCGCACCCAAGAATCAGTGACGCGTCATTCTCTCCATAGAAACGGTGGCACGAACAAAGGAACTTTCTGAGATAGTGCGCGGGAGTATAAATATAAGGTCCGGTAGAGCGGCGCGCACGCCATTCACCGCCCAACACGCCAAGCGAGAAGACGTCCCG
Organism: Zelleria hepariella; assembly: GCA_949319315.1. Lineage (NCBI taxonomy): Eukaryota > Metazoa > Arthropoda > Insecta > Lepidoptera > Yponomeutidae > Zelleria > Zelleria hepariella. The sequence goes on from OX439382.1 coordinate 18,446,322, forward strand.
AGAAGAGGGATCGCGGCGCCATTTACCGAATACTACCGAACACTCCCGAACTCAAGCGAGAAAAAATCCCGAGAAGAGGGATCCGGCGTAATTTACCAAACACAAGCAAGAAGACAACCCGAGAAGAGGGAGAAGCCCCGCGCGCGCGCCACACCGAGAGACCCTGCCTCGCTAGTAACGAACGTTCTAGTGCCGGTAGATGAAACAGTCTTTCTCAAGACTAAGTCTTTTTCAAGGCTGACATACTGTTTCTTTCGACCCACTGTTTCTTGGGCGGACGTTTCATAGACGAATGTCTATACGTTTCTTTTGGACGACTCACAGTTTCTTAGACGAACGTCGATGGTCAACCTTATTCCTATCCCTATCCTTTCCTGCTTGCTTTGCGTGCCTTAGATATAAGAAGCTTACGCATGGTAGAATTTAAGTGCAAAAGGGGTTGCTTATAACTTAGATCATAAGGCATGCACGCAAATCTAAGTGCCAAGTCTTATGCACTATCTTTTAGTGCATCAGGCTTGACATTAGCGCTAAAGTAGAAATAGAGGTGTGCATGTAGTAGTTAGGTTATTTACAAAAAAGGCTTGCTGCACCACCTCCATGTCCAATTTTTCCTTAAAAACACATACCTTAATTTCCATACCGGCCGTACTCCGTAACACCTTGTATACTTGTCAGCCTCATGTCTCGGCATCCCTTGAAAACTTCTAGCTTTGCTCGCTCGTTCAACAAATTCACGTTTACCAAACTATCGGCTCAAGCTCAGGGGTAGGCCCGGCGACAATAAATTCACGGGCATACCTCGTTCCTTTTGACAGTGAAGACAAATGGGGACGCTTCCGCGACACTTTGCGGGATGAAAACGGAATTGGCCCGTAATTGACACCAACGACTTCATTCCGCCGGTGACGAGGCGACTTCTGCTTTTTGTGTGCAAATCGAGAAATTCCACTGTTTCTTTTTTCTTCACATGGTAAATAAAGTTGTTAGGTTGTTTTGTCGTCTACATTTTTAAACCCCTATGTATAAAAAGAGAGGTGTTATAAGTTTCACCGCTGTCTGTTTGTGTGTGTCTGTCTGTGTGTATATGTCTGTTTGTGGCACCGTAGTGAGCTCTTAAACGGGTGAACCGATTTGGATGCAGTTTGCATCCCGTGATTGACACCAACGACTTCATTCCGCCGGTGACGAGGCGACTTCTGCTTTTTGTGTGCAAATCGAGAAATTCCACAGTTTTTGTAGTGTTTTTTTTTTCACTTTGGTACGTCGTTAGGTTGCGGCTTAGTGAATCTTTTGTCGTCACCGACATAAAAAGAGGGGTTTCATTGACCGCTATATAATATGTATGTCTATCTGTGTGTCTGTGGCACCGTAGCTCTTAAACGGGTGAACCGATGTAGATGTGGTTTGTTTCATTTACAAGCAGGTTTTCTAGCGAGTTTTGTAGGATATGTTTTATCTAAATCGTTGTAGTCGTTTGTGAGATATGCTTATTTGAAGCTAAAATGTCGGAGGTTTCTTAAGTTGCTTGTTTCCAGGCACTGCTGCTCCGAGTGGTCTCTTCACTAGCACTAGATGGGTAAAGTATTATTGCTATAACCTGTACCAATAAAGAAGAGATACGAATCGTGATTAGTACGCAAGAGGGAATTTCGCACGAAGGATCATTGATATAATACTCATAATTAGTTACGCCCCAGCGTGGTGGCGGTAGCGACACTCTTGCATGAAATTTCTGCGCGTTTTCACTGTTTTTGTCTAGTTTCATCAAGGCAAATACATGAAGAGCAAAATTATTCTATCTTAGAATCAATTTTAGAAACCTTCGCTGGCTCGGTGTTCAATAAAAGCACTCGGACCAAATAATCATTTTGCAGACGCGCATACCTAACAAACAACGATTACTATTTTAAACGAAGCCAAACCTAAAACCAAATTATCTTTCCCAGAATTAGTCGAGACAAATGTTCGAACATTAAAAACAAAAGCCGAACGAAATAAAGTGGTAAACGGCGTGAGAGGACGATAAATTACACTCTCGTCACAGATGGTATGCGCCGGCGTAGATCGTGGGTCGACTTTGTAGAGTTACTATTTTTATTAGAGTCCTTGTAAAATCTATATTTGTACACACGACAGCACACCAACGCTTACACGCTAGCACTTTACTCGGTTACGTTAGAGGCGACTTTACAACAAAAGTGTATCGTCTGACGTGCTGTCTTGTGTATCTGCTAACCTTCTCCTCCTTCGAATTTACTTCTTCCTATTAGTTCCTGTGAACATCTCACTGTGCGAAGGTATCCAACTAATTAATTAGTATTAATGTGTTTGTTGCGCTTTCATGTTAAAACGGCTGGGTGAATTTTAGGTAGTTTATATGCATTATTATGGATCTCATGTGTCTGAAATAAAGAAATTATTAATGTATGTCTATCGTAAAGATTCACGGGACTACAGAGTCCCGGTCCTTTAGCCGGCGTGCGTGGGGACGTATTCAACACGTAGAGGCCCGTTTGACAGCTTTGATCTTATGTAACGTGGTGCACCAAATTATTATTATTATATTATTAAAATAGAGATGGCTTCTATACCAGCAAGCTTAGCATAAAGATGGGTTAGGCAGTACAGAAGGGGGTTATACTTTATCCATTTTACTCTATTGTTTGACGTAGAGTGGGATAGGTAGAGTTATTAACCACTAGTTACGCTCCTCTAACCCATTCTTATCCTACGCTTGCACGAGTCACGTAGGAAAAATGAGTCGATGTAGTTTAACCACAAAACTCGTAACATAAAGTTTCATTCCTAATTAAAAGTTACTAACAAAAAAAAACATCAACAAAACACATTTCGAAAAAAAGCAACCTCTATTTACTTTATATAAGCACGGGTGGGAAAAATAAGAGGCGGCCATGATTAAATATGTTAATACATCAACGTCGACGCAAGTTACTGAACTCGGTTGATGGATTGCGAGCGGTTCTGCTCCTGTTCGGGCCCGGGTTCTGTTCCCGGGACGCTATGAAGCTTAGAAATCGTGGGCGGTAAAATAATTGAGTTGAACTTTACTATAACCATCATCAATTTGAACCTTGCTGGCTTCAGATAAAGCCCCAAATCAGTTAAATTGTTCAGTACCTACAATTTCAAAAAGCAGATATTAAAACAAGGGACACTATTAGAACACATTTTTCCCTGACTAATCTCCGACTCAGCGAAGGTTGGCGGTCAGCTCCACATACTAATTGTTTCTCTTTGTTTCTCGCGAGGTGAAATACCTGGGCAGCACTCGCGATCCCAGTCCACTCCCGTAGGTTTCTCAGCAAGAATTTCCTACTTCAACCGACGCGTCTCTTGCTAGAAACTTTTCCCATTATTGTGATTAAAATTATCAAATTAATATATTATAATTATCTTTAGCACTAAAGTTCATGAATAAAATTTTGTCATCAAGCGTCTTGAAGAGTCAATATTTCAGCCTGAAAGTATCACTGTACACGATTGCCCACCACTGTAGTAAAATTTCCGGCCCGTTATGTGAAACCACATTACAATATTAATTGTCTGAGATTCACGGTTACATCGGGAACAATCCCATGAAGTTCATGAAGGGTATGCGTATTTGTGTACTATATTACACATTTCCACCCGTCAAGCAACTTTAATGGTCAGAGAATAAAAAAGCACGAGAGAGATATTAGGTAAATAACTATCCGTCGATATCGAGATCTGAGAACACGGTACTCGCTAGAAAACGAAACGTCGCTAAAAATTATTCTGAAATAAAGATAATTTAATTTTTAACCCACGACCCAAAAAGAGGGGTTGGTTTGACTCCCAACCGCTTTGGATGTAGTTATTTAAAATCAGGTTTTCTGGCGAGTGTTCTTAGTTATGTTTTGTCAAAATCGGTTCAGCTGTTTTTTTAAGTATTATGCTAATTTTAAGCTAAAATGTCGAGTATTTTAAAATTTTAATTTAGTAGTTGTTGTGTCTTCAAATCATACCAAAACATTGCCATTGACAATGATTCTAGCTCTTGAGTGTTCTTGAGTGCTTAAAGTATTTCCTTGAACTTTGATGGTATATCATTATTCAACATGTCATAACCCTCACCTACATTTCTACCCCTGAAATAAATCCACAAATTCTCACTTGCCCAGCGTCAATGCAAAATTAAACGAAACAAAAGCTCTACTCTGAGTGATCGGTACTTCTAGGATTTTAACAAAAATTAACAAAAAATAAAAAACCGACGAAAAACTTCACTTGTGGAAAGGTACACTGTTATTAAGCTACTGCACTGATTCCAAGTGATCTGCTGCTGTCAGCGAAGCTGCTGTTCGTTCTTCATCTCTGTAGTTCTTCATCAGATATCTTCACAATTTTTTTTAAGGGACTACACGGGAAGTATACTCCGGAGTAGTATACTACTAGGATCCGCCTGGTTCATTCTAGGACCAGGCGGATCCTAGAATGGAGACCATGGCAAAATACCAGACCACGAGGCCACCCACCCAGGCGCTGGGCGGATGACATCCGCGAACAGGCGGGTTACGACTGGATGAGAAAGGCAGCAAACCGCCAACACTGGAAATTTTTGGGAGAGGCCTATGTCCAGAAATGGACCAACAGAGGCTGCCAATGATGATGATGATGATGATGATGATGACGGGAAGTATACTCGCGAGGTATTAATAATAATAATTATTTATTTCAGATATTGACCGACTCGCGAGGTCTACCAGCTCACAGAGCAACTAAGTAAATAAACTATTTTGTGACCAAAACCGAGCATTAACCCCGGGGAAAGACAGATCTGAATCTTTCAGTCCTCTTTTCCGTTATTTTTTCTCGTGACTTACGAGCTACTTAGTAATGATAAAAGGTAACTATTTTATTTTGTAATTTTATTTTTATTTGGTTCTAGTGATCGAAGAAGCCTCTGTGTTAGTATATTCTGTGCTGTCACGTTTGGCAAAGTAATTTGTGGGCCTTAACAAGTTTAGCTACGTGCGTGTACGCCTGAAACCTTCAGTTTTTGCTGTCCTCTCATAATGGGACAGCTAAGTGGGATGTGTAGGATATACCTTAAGATAAATTTAGGTTTTGATGACACAGTCTTTGTACGTGTATATTGCAATCATACGTAGTGTGTCTAGTCTACCTTACCCACTAGCCACAGCAAGGGAAGATTTCTCATCTAAAATAATATGAGTTATAGTAAGAATAACAACCGTTTTGTTGGATTCTCTTGTCTGTCCTGTGAGCTTATTCTGTATAAAAATCCGCTTAGTTGCTGAAAAAATAAGTTTTTTTTACGTACACGTCTGGGAGTTTCTAGGCTTCTTATTTAGACTCCGCTGATGTCGAAATGACTGGTTATTATTAACCGCGCGTTATTACTATAACCTAGAGAATTTTACACTTTCTAGGTTATAAAAACTAAACAACCGCGACCGGCCAAAATATATTTTATCCCAGACTCAGCGAAGACTATCTGCCTGCCAACTTCGTACTGTACGATAAAATAAGTCGAATGGTCACAAGCTCTCCAGTTAATTGCATCATGTGCTGACACTCGCATCACGACTACTAAAAATAAAATAAATAGTGACTTTAGAAATGCGGTAAGAAAACTTTTATATATTTGCAATAACTTGAGTGGTGTGAGAGATAAAATTAATTCAGTTAGAAATTGATAAAGCGCGAAACACAGGCTGCTTAAAATTCAAACTATTCGTATCAAAATTCAAACTATTTGTATCACTTTTGTCAATTTATTTTTATTCCAAATTCCAAATGGACAATTATGCGGCGGCAGACCGTAAAAATAATTTCGGTATAAATGCAGAACGTCAAATTAAATTTAATCGATTCATGTGGACGGCGTACTTACTGCGGCATACCTACTATGGTTTCTCAGTTTAAACTTTACTCAACTTTGCACCACGCTCACACTACACTTGCGTTGTAAAGTCGCCCGTAACGTAAGTGAAAAGAGTGCACGCGTGTAAGCGTCTACGTGCTGTCTTGTGTACAATACATTTATATTGTGTGTGTTTTTAGGGTTCCGTACTCCAAAAGGAAAATCGGAACCGTCGTAGGATCACCTTATTGTCAGACTGTCTGTCTGTCAAGACTCTTTTCTCAAGCTCGCGTGGAGGTAGATATCTAGTTGAAATTAATATTAAGTACTTAAGTTTGCAGTCCGTTAGTGCTGTAAAAAAATTAAGCTTCTAAAAATTCTAAAAGATACGGCCGTTTATACAGCATTTTGCCGCATGTTTCAAGGGAATCAAAACCTACAGAATAATTCCCGTTGACCTAGAATCAGGAAATTTGGCAAGAAGCAGTCTTATAGCACAATTAGTCAAGGAAGAAATCTGACCACCGCAAAATTTTAATTAGGTACCTACGTCACAAAAAATGGGTTAAAAAATACAAAAAATGTGAGGTGCAAATTTCAAAGTGAGACAATCGTGTCATGTGGAGGATCGTATAAAAGGGCTTCATTAGCACAAGCTTAAACATATTTTAAATATACTAGTATTTCACGACGAATAAAAAAAGTATACTATTTCCTCCTTACAAGTTTGTACTGAACCCTCGGTGCGCGAGTCCGACTCGCACTTGGCCGGTTTATTATTTTTTGTTATACAGTGTGAGAAAGAAATCAACTACTTCGCACCTCCTACCACTACTCAACCCAAAAAGTACTAGTCGCGAGCTTTCAGCGCACTTACCTCCGAAACGAATAAAAGCACAAACTTATTCTCCTGAATTAAATTCCAATACAACCGGCCGATAAAACGCGAATAGTTCGTAAAACTGGAATACCACAGCGGGATGCGGAGCAAATAGTACAGTAGGCTAGTGTCGGTGCACCTTGAGTAAAACCCATATGAACTAAGGCCTAAGGCCTTTGCATCTACCTTACGTAATGGGATGATTTGTACAGCGTCCACTGGCACTTCCACTCACACTAGATGGGTGAAATCACTCCGCGCTGCAGTGCCTAGGACATTATTTTTCAGATGGAGTAGGCTTGCCCAGCACCTATACCATCCTCCAGTCGGCCTTGACACAGGAAAGACAAGTCAATACGTGTGGAGCCCACTAAGCCGCGGATTTCCTCATGATGTTCTCCCTCGGTTAGCGAATCCTTATAGACAGAGAACATTATTTAGCTCTATCCAGTTCATACATAAAAACATTTCTATTTCATAACCAGAATAATAATATTTGTTTATGTAGGTGCATTTGCATAGCTTTGAGTTGTTAACACATTGTGAAAGTCAATTAAAACAATATTTAAATAATAGTTTTCTCCCGCCACAGCGTTCACATTTTATTCATTTAAAAATCAACGGAACTTCATTGAGCAAAAAAATATTTAGGTTGTGTGATATCACCGGGTGCTATTACCCTGTAAAAAGAGCTACTTAGGTCCACTTGCGTCACCCAGAGTTAGCGAGTTAACTCTGAGTTAACGTCAAAATTTGTATGGAAATGTCAAGTTAACTCGGAGTTAGTTTGCTAACCCTGAGTGACGCAAGTCCGCCTTAGGATGTTTTGTAACACCTTGTATAAAATCAAAGCAATGCAAATGCAAAGAGAATTTCATTTAAAAACTTACCTAGTCAATATGAACGCAACATCGTTAAGGTTAGTCATGCTTCAGGGGCTGGAGAAAAATGTGTTTCTTCTGTCACGCTCATCTAGCGTCAGAACTAGCGCGCAAGGATGGCATTGTAATAATCGTAAAAGATAATAATCATCGATAAAACCGCATCCGAATGCCAGCAATATGGTCGCGCGGCTCGGCGGACGCATCGAAAATAATTGGCGGGAAACTATGACGCCATGTTGAATTTATTGTTAGAGAACATTTGATACCATAAAAGCTTGGGCTCCCTGTTTTTTGGCTAGCGCGTTGATACAAGTACGCTTGGAAAGAGTAGCGTTCATGAATGTTCGCGTTGTAATCGGTTGATACCTACTAGACGAAACTGTATTAGTCTGTTAGCATTTTTTTTTTAATCTGGATATTATTAAGGTACAACTATTTTGTGGTTTAGAATAATGAAAAAAAGACTATTTTGTTAACGTGAAACAAAAATAACTCAACAAAAAACGCTCAGTTTAGCTAAAAAATTGCAAAACCGTGAAAATTTGGGCCACGCTAGGTACTGACCCTAAGTATAGCTATAAGCTAGGCATAGCTGACCCTTACACTGTTAGAAATATCCCACCCAGAGCTAAATCATCGTGACACGAAAGGCAAAACAAAGGTATTCAATTAACTCAATAGAAATATAATTCAGAAAGTACTTAAGTTTTAGGTATTTAGTAACAGCATTTAGGCTTTTGCAACTATTTAACGAAACGAAACGAAAATAGATTCCAGGGGCCTTAGCCTGTAACGCAATGGTGCCAAAATGGACTCCCGGTTGACGGCTTCAATTACGATTTATTAATACTTGACTGTCGGTAAAGTGTCGGTCCTTTTAATGTTTTTGTAGTACAGCAAAGAATATTCTGATTCTATTCTAGAAGATTAGTTCGCTGGTTGTAGGAGAAAATTGAGAAAATCCCGGTTTTGTCCTTCTACCTGGGACGCCTTCGATACGCCATTGCGTTACAGGCTAAGGCCCCTGGTGCAGCAAAACGGTGTGACCAAGAGACCGCAGGGAAAAAAATACAATAATAAACACTTTTGATCCGTATCTACGTGTACACACGACAGCACGTCAGAGTGTACACTTTTGTTGTAAAGTCACCCGTAACGTAACCGAGTAGAGTGCTAGCGTATAAGGGTCAACGTGCTGTAATGTGTACCTTTGTTTCTGTGTTCCAGTCAAGCAAGCAAGACTAGCTACCGTCCATTGTTAGTAGTTCTATAAATTCTCGTCCTAGGAAACGTTAATTAATGTTGATGGGAACAAAGGCCTTTTTGTCCTATCTTGTTTGTGCCCTTTCCGGCTAAATATTTTGTTTTAGCTATCACTTAATATTTACGTACCTATAGCTCTTAGCAACAGGGTGTGTTCTGAGGACTATGCACAAAAAAAAGATGAAATACTTTTGTTAGTTTTGATAACATGCTTACTTTATGTTAAAATGTTTTAATAGTAATTTTTTGTTTTTTTTTTTTTATGAAAAACCTATAAATATACATTAATTTACTTTATGGTATGCAAATGTTTTAGGAGTGTATTTGGTTTTGATAAAAAAGGCTCTAAAAAAAAACATAATGATCATGTCATTTGCGTGAGATCAATTCACAGGAAATTCGATACAATGCAAAAAAAGTTATTAAGTTTTTTGTATCTCCTGAAAAGTTGGGGTTTTGTGTATTACGTCTCTATTGCTTGAAGCCCGCGATATACTTCAAATAAGAACCCGAATTCCATCAAAATATCTCGTATCAGCTTCGATATCACGTGTGCGAGATTTTCTACAATAAATGCCCTTAGTTAGAAGCATCTTCACGGCTTTGGCTTAGATCGAGAGCAAGGTCAGATATTTACTCAACTCATGTTTCCAAGCAATATACAATGTAAGATGCGCTAAGGTTAAAGGTCACCATCGTTAGTCGACTGATACGTTCCTTTGAAATACTGCTTTTGTAAATAGGCGATCGCTCGAACTGTAATAGGTACACACGACAGCACGTCGACCCTTACACGCTAGCACTCTACTGGGTTACGTTACGGGCGAGTTTAAAACAAAAGTGTACAGTCTTATGTGCTGTCGTGTGTACGTAGACTTGACACCAACCAGCTAACTGCTAGGTCAAAGCGATGTGGCTATTTAGTACAGTCGCCCGTAACGGTTTAATTCTGTTAAAATGTTACCGGTTCCCCTTTTGATATGTTATAAATTACGTACCTAATTCTGGATATAAAAACCTAAGTCTTGCAGTTCCTATTATACTTTTTTTATAATAAAAAAATAATAAAATCTACAGCCTCATTAAATTCCAATACGACAAAAAATACCTTCAAATGTGGCTGTACACAGATCTAACACGAGTAAGATCTGTTAAATGGTAGATCAAAAAAGTAAAACACCGCTACACCGACATAATACAAGTAAGTTTAACCGTTTACGAAATATAAAAAAAAAGTAAAATTATGTATATTCACAAAGATTTGAAGCTGACTCGATAAGTCCTTTCTGAAAAACTAGGTTTTAAAGGAGGTGATTGTATTTTAACCCCCGACCCAAAGTGAGTTTGACCGCTATGTGTGTGTGTCTGTCTGTCAGTGCCGCCATAGCTCTTAAACGGGTGAACCGATTTGGATGCGGTTTTTTTATTTATTTGAAAGCAGGTGTTCTTAGATATTTATGTTTTATGAAAATTGGTTCAGCCGTCGTTTGAGATATTATTATGCTAATTTTAAGCTAAAACATGTTGGGTATTTTTTTTTATTGAACGAGCGAGCGAAGCGAGCGAAGTTCTCCGAGTCTACTGGAACAATCCGGCGTTTGTATGTATGTATGTATGTTTGTATGTTTGTATGTATGAATGTTCGTTCGACGATAACTTGAGTAAACTTAGTCGGATCGTTATGAAATTTGGTAGGCGGGTAAATCAGGCAAAGAGAGTTTTTAAGTTCGAAGATGAGCCAAATCGGTCGAGGGTTGCTGAGATATGGGGTCGCGAGTTCGTAGTTGGGGGGAGACCCACTAGTTTAGTAGTTATATTTTGTTCAGTCTGCCCGGGCTATCTGCATTTATCTTTCTAAAATACGATCATTCGAATGCGCCGGGGCCAGTCCATGCGTCAGTCAACGTCGGCGAAGCGCTGTGCTGCTGTCTACAGCCCTTGTTTGATTGATGTCTACTACATTGGCAGGTTAGAGGGATTACAGTAAAGACCGACACTTCATTCGTAATTGAACGAGCGAGCGAAGTTCTCCGAGTCTACTGGAACAATCCGGCGTTTGTATTTTTGTATGTATGTATGTATGTATGTATGTATGTATGTATGTATGTATGTATGTATGTATGAATGTTCGTTCGACGATAACTTGAGTAAATTTTGTCGGATCGTCATGAAATTTGGTAGGCAGGTACCTAAATGAGGCAAAGAGAATTTTTAAGTTCGAACATGAGCCAAATCGGTCAAGGGGTTGCTGAGATATGGGGTCGCGAGTTCAAAGTTCGGGGCGAACAACTAGTGTATTGTTGGTGCCATCCGCTCAAATAAGTGGGACTAGTCCACAGGAAAAGCTTAAAGTACAACCTGTACAACCTGTGGCAGTATTAAATCTGTATAGGATATCGACTACAGGGTGCACTCGAATTCGATACAGCGCTGGAATGGTAGAAAAAAACGTTCAACGTTTTTCGAAAAGTCGTAGAACAAAAGTTGTTGGAAATCACATTTAGAAGTTGGCGTGTTTGAGGAAAAAAGCTCTTTAGAAATTGCCCTGTATAATTAAAATGGAATGGAGATTTCTTCTGCAACGTGGTAATTGAGCAATTCAAAATAGAATTAACTATACCATAATTAATGACCCTCTTAACACAAAAAGACAAACAAAGACAAATTTTATGTTCCCTTACGTTCCACCGCATTCCTAAACCAAATGGAATAAGCTCCAAAATAGCCCAGCTCTTTACCAAATGTGGAATCTACAGAAGAGCCATTTTGGTTTTTGAGTAGCTTAATACGTAGGTACCTGCAGCGTATTTTTCTTTGTAGTTTTAGAGCTAAACTGTTTTTGTTATATCGATTATTATTATTTATTAAATTTATTTTATTTCTTTCTAGTCCGACATTTCCTAAAATTCATGAAAAATAAAAACTACTCTCAAAATCACTTGGTGGTAGGTACACATTGGTGATAGAAAAAAAATTACCTGTAGGTACTTACCTGAAAACATGGCGTAACCTTCTTTAGCTTGTCCCCGCTACTTTAGGTATATTAATGGTTGAATGTATGCCTGGCTACATTAATAATTATTTTGATAGTAAGGTTGTTTTTTATCAGACTGTTAAAAAAAAACTCATTTCATCTGTGTATTTTTTTTTTGCTATAATCGAAAAGGCGATGGGAATTGGCTGAATGAATCGGTGTGAAATTCAATAAAAACCGGTCACCCGGTCAGATAAGCTTGTGGCACTGTAAACTTAGCAGCAAGCAAACTCCGACGCAACCTTCTACCTCCTCCCTCTGTGATTGTTTGCACAGCAACAAATCTACGTCCCACTAATAAAGAGGACAGAAAGACAGATGCCTGCTCGCGTATGTATGGAGGACACAATTCGGATTCCTCGGGCGTATCCTACGGGGATTCGTTTCAATTTTACAGCGCGATCTCGCTTGGGACGGTTCCGTAGTCGGCCTGTGGTTTCTAACCATTAAATCAAAAATAAAATATTTCTGGTTATTGAACAAACGAGGCGGTGGTGGTCTAGTGGGTAGAACAGTGGACTCTGAAGCGAAAGGTCCTAGGTTCGATTCCCGGTGCGGGCATGTATCTATGACTTTGTTTAATTTCAAAAGTTATGTACATTTGTGAATTTGTAGTAGCAATACCACTCGCTGACTCTGAAGGAAAACATCGTAAGGAAACCTGAGCGTATGAGGCATTATACCCTCAACGCAAAAATCGCCAACCCGCATTGACCACGCGTGGTGATTAAGCTCGATCTCTCTCTCTGAGAGAAGGCCTTTGCCCAGCTAGTGGGACATGTACAATTGTACAGGCTACATCTTACTTCTTACTATTGAACAAACGAGCGAAGTTCTCGGAGTCAACTGGAACAATCAGGCACTTGTATGTATGTTCGATAATAACTTGAGTTTTAATCGGATCGCCATGAAATTTGGTAGGTAAATAATTAAATTAAAAGATTTGTTTAAATTTAAACATGAGTCAAATCGGTCGAGGGGTTGCTGAGATATGGGGTTGTAAAGTTTATAATAGCCGCTACCTCATATGATTACATACCTATCTACAATCGGATCCACAATAAGGTCGACAATGCAACGCTCCGCTGCGTCGGCTTTAGTCGGCATAATAGATGAGAACTCGAGACTAAATTGGGGAAGACACCGCACAGCTATTGTTGGCATTTACTTAGTGGAAATACTTGGCTAATTTTAGGTTTATTGTGTTACTAAATCAATGACAAAACAAGTCAGTAACATCAACAAGATGATCGGTCTTAGCTGGGATTTAGTGAGTGAAGAGCACTTTGGTTCATTGTCCAGTGATTAAGAAGTATCACCAAAATTGCTTGGAGGACTCTAAATACTTACTTTTTTTTTACGTCGCATGTTGGGTGTCTGACTGCTGGGCAAAATCCGCCAACATGCATTGGACCAGCGTAGCGGGTCAATGGTCCAACCCCCTCCCCCTATTAAACGTCTTAGTAGACCACTCATCACTGGTCACTGGTCATAGGTGGGTTTCGTGATGGATGGAACCTCCTGCAGCCTTTTTTAGGGCATCGGACCAGCGCATAGGCGCCTGCCCGTTTGCCTTTCAACTGGCCCAAATTGATCAGGGGCCTGAGTCTGTAACGCAATGGTGCCTCTTTAGGCCCTTAGTTGTAGGCTAGGTCAATTAAGATTTACTTACTAAATGCTGTCTGTCCTTTTAATATTTTTCTAGTACAGCAAACAATATTCTGATAAGTTTTAGAGGATGAGTTCGCTAGTTGTGGGAGAAAAACGAGTAAAACCCAGTTTTGTCCTTCTACTAGGAACCTATCGACACGCCATTGCGTTACAGACTTAAGGCTGGAAGATAGCTACGTGGCGGGAAATTCAAAATTTTCACAGTTTTTTTACTAAATTGAGCTATTTTTGTTGAGCGATTTTTCGTTCGCGGCAATAACATAGTATTATTTTCATTATTGTAAACAACAGAACAACAATAATTTTATTCAGCCGATTATGTGTTCACCCACGCTAAGGGGACACCCTTTAGCACGCTGGTCTTTTATCTAATCTCAACTGTCACCTTAGCCACTGTTAACTGTCACCTCAGTAGTGAAGGTGACAGTTGAGAGTAGGCAAAAGGTCAGCGCGCTAAGTCGTCAAAGCAGTGGCACTGCCCAAAAAACTCGTTGAAGACCAGAACACAGAATCGGCTGAATTATTGTTGTTCTGTTGTTTACAATAATGAAAATAATACTATGTTATTGTCGCGAACGAAAAATCGCTGAACAAAAATAGCTCAGTGTAAAAAAGGGTGAATTTTTTTAATTACCCGCCACGTTGCTATCGTCCCACCTTAAGTCCCAGCTTTTCAAGACTATAACGTGAAATATTCTGTGCAGAGACTGATATAATATCCTGCCTAAGTAAGTGTGTTAGTCCCAATTAGGTATAGCATACAACATGAGGGACCCACGCGAGGCACAGTATGAAAACTCTTTATCAAAGCCAAACCGGAGATGCAATTAGGGTAGGAACTCGCTTTTACTATGAATAAATAAACGCTTCCTTTATTATAATAGTGTAGTTTGTACTGCGACCAATTAGGGTACAAAAAGAGTGGTAGGAAAATAACGAAATCATTATTTTTTGCTTCTGGAAAACTATTAAAATAAGAAAAGCATACCGTCAGTCACATTTAACATCTTCCCTGTTCCAGTACAAAAAAAAACGGAGAAACCTATTAATAGGGACTATTTATAGGTTTGTCCGAGAAACAAAATAGAACAATTTCGAATAGGGATATTCGAAATTGTTCTATTTTGTTTCTTTGCCTATGTAATTTGATTTCCGTTTCGTTCAATACAACGGACATTTCGTCTTTTACTAGGAATTTACGTTATACAGTAAATATTTTTCCAATACAATTTATAATTGCTTTTAGCAATAAGACCGCCCTTTTTATACTAATTAATTATAAGAAAATTCTCTGTAAATAATTCCCTTGGTGTACAATTAAGAATATTACATTTTCTATCTATAATGAAAGTTAATTTTTCTTGTGGGTATGGTAAAGAAAACAATGTCTGTAGCTCTTATCTCGGGCGGCATAAGTGTGCCAATCGGACAGAAAGGCTAGCGTGTCGCTGACTGTACCGTTATAAACACCTTACCTCCAACATCTCTACCGAGTCTAGACTAGCAATTAGTCTGGATCAGTTCTAGACGCGGGTTATTTACTTACTAATAAAATAAGACAAACGTATTTTGGCGCCAGACGCTAGCGTGTACCCCTTTTGTCTGTACTCATTATTAATAGGATGAGACTAGGGGTAGCACCTGGATTTAGTCACCTACTTATATTTAATTTCCAGTTAATTATTGAGTTTTGCATGAGAAATGTTTCAAAATTGTCGAAAGGTCTTTTTGACTTCATCTGAATGATGTGCAACCTTGTGACCGAAAGGCGCCAGGAGTTATCAGTTTTAAATACTACAAAAATATGAATGACTGTCTTATACTTTTCATCTCAGTTTGTAATTGTATTTTTCCCGTGTGCCTAAATTTAAGTTGAAAAAAATATATATCACAGAAAAATGCGAATGCTGAAAATCAGTGCACAGAAAAACAATCATTGCAATCAAATCATGACAGTATATTTGGCGGTGTGGTTCCTAAAAACAAGTTATATCATATACATATTTTCCATATCGAACATCTTTAGTAACAACACTTCACAACATAAAATATGGAATTGAAAAGTCTTGCATAGGTATCCCAGCCTATGCCATGATACTCTAGTAATTCATGCATCAAAGAAAAGTTTCGCCAACAAACACTACCGAACACAAAATAAGGAAGCAAAAAGTCCTGGGAAACTATCCCATCCCACCCCTATAATACGCTAGTACTTAATTCATCAAAGAAAAGTTTCTTTAAGACGAACAAACCCTGTAATCGCACTGTTATTAGTAGATCTTGGACCACTTTGCATGCACTCCGAAGATGTAACGGAGTTCACAGACACAGCGAGCTTTTATTCTATTTATGTACAATCAACTTCGTTAGCCGGCAATGTGCAAGCGCCTTTGCGTACTACTGTCTCTGATACCCTATTGCATGGTGTTGTCTTTCGAGATGCGTGAAGTTATTCACAGACATAACTCGGCGACCAAAAGTTTGACCGCTAATCTGTGTGCGTCAGTCTGTGTTTATGTCTTGTCTATCTGTGTCTCTGTCTGTGGCACCGTATTTTTAAACGGGTTAACTGACTTGGATGCGGTATTTTTTCATTGAAATCAGGTTTTATAGCGAGTGATCTTAGATAATATATTTTACCAAAATCGGTTCAACCATTTTCGAGATAATTATGCTTATTTGAAACTAAACTCCGGGGGTATTTTAAATTTTTAATTTAGTAGTTAATAGTTACACTGTAGGTAACCGCTTTGAGCTAAAAAGGGGGAGACCCCTTTTCAGCTCAAGCCGGCCGAGTAAATATGGCGAGATCATCTCGACAAAATGTTTGCCGGAGTGGTCGTAGGTAGATAGCTCAGAACCGAAGTTTGAATTGAAATTGAAGAAAAACAAAGTCTGAGAGAGTTTCATGAAGTTGCTAGTTAAGTTTTGGTGACTCCTGAAAGTAATGCAGAGACGATCTCACTTATTTGGACTAAACTTCAAAATGTAATACCTACATTGAAGAGGTAGGGATTTGTTTTTTTTATTCATAGACAAAACTTAGCACTCTAGTACTCACACTAGATCGGTGCAGTGATATAGACTTAAACCCACCCCCACACAGGCGCGTTATTGCGTTTGCATTATTGCGTTTGCGTTCCTGCGATATCTGTTATACATTTTGTATTAGGAACGTTGCGGCGTTCTTACCGCAGCAGTGTGTAACTCCACGACGATCCTAATACAAAATGTACTGAAAACATAATATATCGCAATAACGTAAACGTAAAAACGCGCCTGTGTGGGGGAGCCAATACGTAAACAAGAATTAAGTCTCATAGTAAATGAGTCAGTAAGTGTCACGCTCTGTCTGTTTTACCGTGTGTTTCTACACCATTATATTTATTATCCAGTGACAGATAGACAGACAAATTGTTAGATCTATTGTTGAACTGCACAAGTTCGCGTAGTGAGTACATTCTTAGAACTCCAGTTCTGGCGGGTATTATTAGAACTACGAGTACAATATTAGCTGGAGAGCTGGTGACCAATCGACTTATTTTGTCGTACAAGGCTGGGAGCTTCTAGGTTGCTTGTTTAGACTCCGCTGATAACGAAAAAAAAATAAAAAATCATTTTTTTTGTCAGGTCACGGTGGAGACTTTTTTTTTACTTTGGAAGTTTTTTGGGTTGCAAATTATTGTTTTTGTACAAAGCTGGGAGTTCTATCCTGCTTATTTAGCCTCCGCTGATCGCAGCCGCCGCTGAAATCGAACTTTCAACCGTGACTGGCCAAAAAAAAAGTGTTTTCGAGTCTCAATAAAGCACCATAAAAGCTCTCAGCCGTGCACGACAAAATAAGTCGATTAGTCACAAGCTCTCCAGCTAGGTAGGTAAATAGTGTTTGGGCTAGGTACTTTAAAACTGAACTTATCTGCCTGAAAGTTTCTTACATCTTAGGTAATTACTGTAAGATACTTCTTCTTTGCGTTTTAACAGAGGTAATCGGGGGTAAGCATTAATGGCAACTCTACTTACACTAGACAGGTTCTAGGGTCATGTCTTTTGTAGAAAGAGAGAGAAAAAGAGAGAGAGAGAGAGAGAGAGAGAGAGAGATAGGGAGAGGGAGAATTAACTATAGACTAAGGCTTTCTTTACGAGGCTTTCCTTGGCCATTGCCCATTAGCGAGTGGAATTGCTTCTACAAATTCAGAAATATAGGACGTACGTAACTTTGAAATATATATTCAGTATTCAGGAGCAGCAACAGTTGTATGTACCCACTTCCTGGAGAGAAGGTAGTGGAGGCAACCACGAGCCACTCGCAGAGTACCGAAGCGCAAGCGAATGCGGCAAGACCTACCGCAGATAGGTCCTGGCACTCGGTTTCTATCGTTTGCTGGATTTAGTGTGCCCTTTTCATGAACTAAGCTGTCGGTAAAAGGGCCACTATAATTAAAATAGTAATGTTGGAGGGGTTGTGTAATTGTGTATGTATGTACTAGGGTACGACATGGCAACACAGAAAATCCCCTTGTATGGTGCATGTTACAAAGAAGCCATTAGCTATGATATTCAAACGGAGAGAAAAAACAGGCCAGCCACGGTCAGTCGCTTGGCTCCAACTAGGTAAAAATACCGAGAGTGGACGTGACAAGAATGCCTTTTTAGGCTTACCTTGTGCCTGTTTCGGATCTAGTTTCTTTGGCCCTAGTGAAATTGGTCACAAATATATCTGCTGTTCTATACTTGACTAAGGCCAACTACTTAAGCTAAAACTAATTAACTAGGTCGTGTGGTCACCGTGACCCATTAAATGGAGGTGCTAGTCTGCAGAACCTAGAAAACGGTATTGACACTGTAACGTGTACCGTTCTCTAGGAAACGGCCTTATTTTATTTACATAGACAACGTTCTAGTGACGACATTCACCGCTGTATTACGGCCGCTACATGACGCCACCGTTTTGGAGGAAACCCTAGCTTTACCCAAGGATCAACATTCAAGGTCGAACATGACACAACCCGTCCAGTTGTAACTCCTTTTATATCGCGTTTTGTTTGGAATAGAGTTTGTCACTGTTTGGGGGCTTTGCTGAGTATTTCGAGGGGCGAGTTTGTATTGCCAAAGTGGTTAGGGATAGGGATATGAGGCTAACGGCTCCTGAAGCATGAAGATCTTGAGAGTTTGATAGCCCTCGGTACTTTGGACTCAGGATATTTTGCAATAGACATATAACATAGAGCTAGCAAAGGCCTTTGCTTTCATTCATACAGTGTCCGATGGTACCGTCATTCGCACTAGGTGAATGAAGTTACCGGAGTGGACACTAACAGTACTTGGAACTTTGTTGTAGAATTTTAGATGGAGTATACTTGCCCAGCAGAAAAAGGGGTGAAAAAACTGCCGCTTTGTGCAGTACATTTGCATTTGGTGCAGTGCTTTTTCATATATATTTGGTGCAGTACTTTTGCATAAATTATTTGGTGCAGTACTTTTGCATACATTTGGTGCAGTACTTTTGCAAACATTTGATGCAGTACTTTTGCATACATTTGATGCAGTACTTTTGAATCATTTGGTGCAGTACTATTGCATATATTTGGTCCCATACTTTTGCATAAATTTCGTGCACTAATTTTGCATACATTTAGTGCAGTACTTTTGCATACATTTAGTGCAGTACATTTGCATACATTTGGTGCAGTACTTTTGCATACATTTGATGCAGTAGTTTTGTATACATTTGGTGCAATACTTTTGCATACATTTAGTGCAGTACTTTTGCATACATTTGGTGCAGTACTTTTCTATACATTTGGAGCAGTATTTTTGCATATATTTGGTGCAGTACTGTTACATACATTTGGTGCAGTACTTTTGCTACATTTGGTTCATTACTGAATTGCGCTAGCAAATTTGAGTTCACCCTGTAGTTAATAAAGGGATGTGAACAACGTCATGTTTAGAGTATGCTTTTGTTGTTGATTTAAGGGGTTTATTAAAATTTTAACATCTTAAGTTATTGTACACTGTCAATATTTTGGTAGGTATAGCCGGGCCATGAAACATTATCCCAACTCTAAAGTACAACCTTATCTCCCGGCTTCCTTCAGTGTTGATTGCCTCGTTGCTTTTTGTTATTCCGCTCGCATTTATCAAAACCGCGGAATAAAATTAATGTTCTAGAACACGGGGGAAATGAAAGACGGGGAAAAGCTAATAAATGTTTATATTTTGATGTATGGTTATGAATATATTGAATTGCGAAGTAAAACTTTTTTTTATGGTGATGGATTTGGTTTAAGATTAGTGACAAAACACACTCTTTTACCATCTCTAACTTGTCCAATAGCAGACTTAATACTCGTAATTTTATGTGAATAATTTGCCAACACGTAATCAAATACTTGCGCTTGATTAATTGGCGCTGGCGGATGGGAATCGCTGAAATAGCCCCAGTATTGAAGAGGGAGGATGTGGGAAAGAAATAAGTTGTAGTGTAGTGTCTTTTGATGTGGCTTTATTGGAACCATAGACCTGGAAAGTATTTATTGTCACGTCTATTCGAAAAGACCTAGTTCGTTACTCGCAAACAGGCAAAAGAGGGACTAAAAGTGATTTGAATTTGGAATGTCGATATTGTAAGTAAAAGTTAAAATAACTAAAGAGATCACAGACAACATTGAAAAAGATCAATAACGACCAATGTATGGACAAAAAATCAGCAGTATAAAAAATTTACAGCGAGAGAGCGAGAGAGAGCGAGAGCGAAACGTCAACGCTTTAAAAGTTATTATCAGCTTGGAATTGCCGCATCCAACACCAAAAAACATCACACATCCAAGTATCGCCTCTTTGATGAGAGCCGGAATGAATGCCATCGCTGTGCCGTATGGAATCTACGCCACTATACGCGAAGCCGTTTGTACTGCCGGTCGTTTTCTCCTCTTCTCCATTATACTACAATCCGGTGTTTCCCATTTGGTAGGTCGTGACTCGGTACCGGGCCATGACAATACATTTTTTTATATGTTAACTTTACTGGTGAAAAGGTACACTGTTATTAAGCTATTGCACCGATTCCGAGTGATTTTCTGCTGTCCGTTGAGGAATTTCGCTCTCCATCTCCGAAGTTCTGTATCCGATCTTCACAATTTTGAAGTATGTTTTATTTATTTTCTCAGTTGTGTATTATCTTAAATTTTAATGATAAATGGATGAATACTCAACACATACGATAGTTATTGGATATCGATTTTAATGCATCTTGATATCTAATTATTTAAGCGTAGCGCACCAATACTTGAGCATAAATATTTTATTGGCTTAAAATTCAACAAAAATATTTGATTGGTACTGAAAACTTCACCAACGTTTCAATACCAATCCGGGCAAAAGCCTTTGCTCGAGAGATATATAATAACCGTAGATTAAATCGTGTTCGGACCAAGAATTTTCAAAGAGGATTAATCCTCAGTTTGTTTTAGGGCAAAAAAGGGGTGGTTTACGATCCTATAGTCTGTTCACTGAAAAGCAATAAAAATGTAAACAAAAAAGTACGTAGTTACTTCTTTAATCATCATCACTTTACAATAAATAAAAATGGGTTCAATCTCAGATTTCTCTTGTCACAATCAATGAGTTTTTAGATGCGTGCTCCACAAAATATACGGAGAAGGATTTGCGTTACATAGTCTAATTTTTATAGTGAAGGATCTTTTGTACCTTGTATAAAGTTCATAAAATATGTGACGGCAGGACGGCCTCTTCTTCTGACATCACTACGGTATTTGGGGTGGGTTATCGGGCAAGGAGACAGCCAGAATGATTCACAGGTTTAATCCAAACAATCAACTTATCTCGGTTATCAAGTAATTGAAGTAATATCAGAAAAATAACAAAATGAACAGACAGAAAACGATCCGCCGGTTCTAGGCGCGCAAGCGGATCTATCCACAGATCCGTTTTTGACAGACGTCAAACGTCAATCTTCCAAGACAACCGTTTCAATATTAACTCTATGATCCCGCTTACTCGCCCGGCGTTCCGTTAGAGCTCTCAACTCTTCCGTCTGCTTAAAAGTGCTCGACGCGCCGTCATATGTACCTATACCGTGTTTACGTTTATATTTGCTTGCTGATGAACGGGCTATACGTAAGAAAGGGGTAGGTAATTATATATTTTTCTTCCAAAAGACCCGTAGTCCAAACTTCCTGTTTTGTTTGAGACTCAGCCCGGGATTTAGGCCACAAAATATTTACTACAGAAGATTCACACAGTAATAAGTAAAAAATTTAAGATGTAGTCTGTACCTAATGATATGAAGCGTAATTTACAAGTGTAGATGCGGTCGGCCGCAGTCACAGATACCCCATGGCAGCTCTTACCGCGCGCGGCATAAGGGCGCCAATCGAACAAAAAGGGGTATCTTAGAGTGTGGCCGACTATACATGTCCTACTAAACGTAGCGGTAGGGTTATATCAGTGTATAATGTCCCACTATCTTGGCAAATGCCTTCTCTCAAAGATAGATGTGGGGCTTACTCACCGCGCATGACCACTGCGGATTGCCTATTTCCACTTAATAATGGTAATGGTAAAATGGGCTGTTTTCCGCTACTCAACGTCTCTACTTGCGCCTATTTTGCGTCAGGGTATATTTCTGCCTAATAAGTACCTTCCTTAACGTAATAATTTTACCAAATACAAAAAGAAAATGATTAAAAACCTCTCCTTGTCCAATATTATCTTATTAGTTTATTTCTGATCAAAATGATGATCGAATTTCCATAAATTATCAGTGTTGTATAGCAAAAAAGACCTACTTTTGCAACATTGTCGGTTAATATCCATAATCAACTGGTCATAGTTTATCCCCCACGACACCGCCAATTGGTATACATCTGGGAGCACGCCAGTGCCTCCGCCAAGACGAGTAGCGAAGTAAACGGCCAAGCCACATCATATTTAGACTATTGTTTAGGGCTTGTAGAGTTAGGGCGTGTAGGGTTAGAAGCTTGGCTATACATGAAATCTGATAGATTTTTGACAGTGCGAGGTGTATGGTCTCGTCTTGGCAACATTTTTTACATGAAAATGTTTTTGGTGGGATTTCTTCTTCCCCATACATCTTTTTGGCACGTTTGGTAGTTAAGTTTCTGATAGTAAGTATTTTTTTGGTTCAGGCCGCGAAAAGTTTTCGTTTTGAGAACGTTCCAAGTTTTTCGGTGTATTGTTCTTGCCCATTGAAAATAAACAACGAGAAAGAGGGTTTAGGATATACTTTTTTTTTGTTGTAATTTAGGTTATTTTAATTACGAAGCAAAAAAATAGCCAAACTATAGTAAAATTTTGGTGCCACTAGTTATAAAAATCAACTACTTCAACATGGTCCTAATTTAATTTAATTTTAAAAGAAAACCAAGTCGATAGTCAAATTAATTAGCTCTCGGACGTAATTTACTCACGATTTAATATTCCCTTGCAACTTTATTTGTATTTTTATTCACGTCTGTAGCAACAGGCAAAGTTAAAGCTTATTACACAAAGCTCGCCCGTGTAGTGAAGACAAACACCAGAACAACAGCTAACAACATAATTTCAATGTTAAACACACGGACTTCCCCCTCCCTTTAAAGACTCTTCTACACTATAATAGTCAAGGGAAATGAATAACTAGGTACTAAATAAAAAAATATAATATCCCCGATATTTTAGCTTCAATCGGCAAATCTCATAAACAGCTGAATACGATTTTGTTAAAGCATATCTAAGAACATTCGCTAAAAAGCCTGTTTCCAAACAAAAAAAACCGTAAGAGCTACGGTACTACAGACAGACACTCATGGCGGTCAAACCTATAACACCCCTCTTGGGTCTGGGTCGGGGGTTAAAAACTAGCCTTTGTAAGATCATTTTATACGTACAGTGAGTCCAGTGCTTCCAAAACAACTTGCTGCTATTTCTACATTTCTGAAAATAATACACTATCTCCATAAGTCTGACAGTCAGTAAACACCTTTAGTCAAACAAGGTCCTTCCCTTGCTTAAAACAATAATAACGTAAGTATTTGTTCAAGTAAAGTGCGTCGTTGTTTATTCCTGTAATGCTTTAAGACGAAACGCGGGTAGCCGCTGCTCCATACAAAAAAATACAAAAAGGGAGACCTGTTTCCTCCCTGGATAATTATTGTAGAAAAAAATATGTTATGCCATTCAATTTATATGTACCTCTGCCATGTCCCTATGTTTTCCTTTTTTTTTAATAATAAATTTATTTAAATAATCAAAATAAGAAAAAAAGGAAAACATAGGGACATGGCAGAGGTACATATACATAGATTGAATGGCATAAACATATTTTTTTCTAAAATAATTATCTAGGGAGGAAACAGGTCTCCCTTTTTGTATGGAGCAGCGGCCACCCCCGTTTCCTCTTAATGCTGCAGCATTGCGGCAATAATGGGCAAAGAAAATCAACTATTACTGAACCATTCAATATGGAAGAGCTTATTCTCCTTCCCTTATTTCTGTTTGCCTAGTAATTATTGTTGTTTGTTACGAGTATAAAGACCCACTCGTAAGACCCCTCATTGTTGGGTGAAATGTCTGAACAAACGTTTGACAAGCAAAAGCGTACAAGCCTAGATCATTATAGAGCTCATTGCAAGGCCTTTGTATCCACATTCTAAAGAAAATCTATACTACCTAATTCCAAGTAGATAGGTACGTACTAGTATGTTGGACAGATACACTTGACTATGCATGGGATTGAATATACAGGGTGGCCTATTTTTTGTCGTAATTTTATTTTTTTTGGCTAGCAGCATCGTAACTGAACGTTTAGAAGAAGCTTATTTTCTACAAAATTTTATAGTTTAGAAGCTGTGTTTTTTTTTTAAGTTTTGGGATATCCTCAAATTTTTGTCACAAAATCCACCATGGTGTTAAAACTTTCGATGGAATCGAATTAAATTTGGCAAAATAGTAGTTAAGTTATCTAGCTAGCTTGCTATGTTCCAAACTTGCATGTGTTCATAGGCTGTCCCATTTAATTTTAACGTTTTTGTAACTTTCTGTGTCCCACCCGCCAATGGGCCACCCTGTATCTACTCTACATTATTTTATGAGTGCCAAGATAGATTATCTTCTTTCGTTAAACAAAATCTTATTATGTTTAACTCGTAGCCAATTTAGGCCAAGAAATATCATTTTAGCGTGACGCTAAGAAGATTTATCTTCAAATTAGTGTCGCACTTTTTTCCACTGAAAAAACGTGATAACAATAGCCTCGTGCCAACGGAACAAACGAAAATAATTGCTGAAAAACAGTTTTTCTTGGAAAGCTTGGGTAAAAAACATTTTTCCCTTCGAGAAAACTTCTTCACGTATAAAACGTGATTGCCATTATTATTCTAACTGCAGTTCCGCGAAAACATTTTTCCTTCCGCCATCTTGAAACGTCATCGCTCAAACCCCAAGCGTCTAATCTTCCCGCCTTTTTAGGGTTCCGTTCCTATTGGGTGCCGAGCGGGGCCTTATTGCTCTGCTTAGTAATATCTATGCTGTCTGTCTGTAATAGCTAGTTTAAATTTTCACAGAATCTTTGTGTTATTATGGTGGATTACCTAAAAAATAAGAGAAACGTTTTAATTAGCATTTTTTTGTTTTCGCTTCGTCGTAATTATGAATACGGTTAAAGATACATGCATACAAAATGCGTTTATTCCATACAAACATTTATAAAAAAAATGCCAAGTTTTAATCGGACTCACGCACTTGGGGTTCGTGCCGTACCAGATGTTTTTTTTTTTTTTTCAAATATATTTACGGTATAGATTGGTGGAACGGAACCCTCGGTACGCTAGTCCATCTCACATTTAGCCAGTTTTATTTATATTTCGAACGTTATTTTTCAAACAATAAGCCGCTTGCTATATTGTGATTTCCCTCGGGCCGGTAAGTATTCGTTGAATTTCGGCAATCATCGGCGATTACCGCCGCGGAGTTGCGTGGGGTTTAAGAGCCCTCGCCCACAGCGACTTTTTGTAGCAATGCGGTCGCGCGTTTCGTAAACGCGCAACAGCATCGCTACTCACGCGCTTTAGCCGCATTTGCAACGCGCTACAGAAGCGATGCCAACGCGCTACTTACGCGCTACAGCATCGCGACTGTATCGATGCAAACGCGCGTCCGTGTCGCACGATATCGGGGACAGAACGGAAGAAGGGTGGCGCGCGAATCGCGTTTGCATCGCGACAGAAGCGGGAAGGTATCGCGTTTGCATCGCGACTGAATCGTGGTTACGGTGGGCGAGGGCACACAGCTAGCGACCGCATCGCGACTGTATCGATACGAACGCGCGACAGCATCGCTATTACTGCATCGCTACAAAAAGGCGCCGTGGGCGAGGGCTCTTAAACATGGAACGTAATAAGGTCTCTCGTTGCAAATGATGCGGTTTCAGAATGAAAGGGGATAAAGTTAATTTCACAATGCTTTTTGTTGCTTTTTGCAACTTGTTTTTTGTTACACCGTGTTATAGCTGTGGTCGCTCAGTGAGTAGAACGTTGGACACATAACGCGAGGTCCCGGGTTCGATTCTCGGTTCCGGAATGAACCACGGCACAATTCCAATAATTTTAGTGGTAGTACCTTACTTATTTGGTAAAGTAACTTTTATAAATGTCTTTATGTACCTATACACGTTTGACCAGAAGGTATCTTCCAGTTTCTTTCTGTAGCTCTGAATATAAACAACATTTTACAAAAGTTACCACCCAGTGACTTCGCGATAAAAAACTGTAAAACTGAATTTTGCTTCTCCCTTTTTGTGCGTTATTATTTTACACAAGTGAAACGTGTAATTTCCAATATATTTACACGCAAAAACTGACAGGCGGAGGCGCGATAGCCACTAAATGAAATAGAAGAACAATATAAGGATGTTTGCGAGCATTTTCGTTTCAATTTGAACCCGGTTTTAATATTAAGTTGTTATTTGATGCTTGTTGGAAAATTGTACTTTCTTGTTTAATTTTACGATTAATGCAATTATTTTATTGGTACGTAACACCATAATATAACGCCAAAACTAGTTTTAAAAACAAATCAAAGCACAAACACATTGAAATCAAGTGATAATAATGGTTGGTCACATACCTGAATCTATAAAATATTACAAAATCATATTATTATTGTATATTTTTATTGTACAATCGTTTTTTTAAGGACAATTTTCTATTTATCTGACAGTTATAGCTTTAAAACCATCTGTGAAGAGGAACATAAAATTGTAATATTTAGGTAATTACCACTCGCGGAAACGTGATGAAAACCACATTGGGAAAAACCAGCATCTCTTATTTCAGACTCTAATCCAATAACGAGAACCTAAGCCGTTCTTTTATCTGTAAGTTGAAAATAAACTCCATCGGACTCCGAGTGCTGCGCCGTGCAACACAATGGATTTGCAACAAAAATTATGTGGTGTTAAAACCAAATAAATCAATCAGACTGACAACTGCGAGGCCGTCGCGCGGAAAGCTTTCGAACAATAGATAGACAGACTACACAGGAAAAACAACTCATTAAGGGGACGGTACCCGGTCCACTAGCGCCGCCAATGAAAAAAAACATATCTTCTTTTTGGATGCGTTTTTTTTAACGTGTGGTGTATTTCATTATATCTATGTACCCACACTTAGATGAATAAATCAGTGTTTGACCAGCAGACCGAGTTTCACTACATGGTGACAGCGGTGCTTTACAAATAAATAGTTTCAACGTGAATTATCAAGTTTCGTGGTGTCTACGTTGATAATATTGTGAACAGTGATCGGTTGAACAGGCATCAATGGAACACGCACGACCTCCGACCGAGTTATCGGTGGAAGGCGGTCCAGTCGCGCGCGCCGAGGCATGGAGAAAATGGCGGAGGCAATTTGAGGTGTTTCTCAAAGCTTCCGGCGTCACCAAGGAAGCGAGTGACGTACAAGCCAGCCTGTTGGTCAACCTCATAGGCCCTAGTGGATATGAAATATTTTCCACATTCTCATACGGAAAGGGCCAAAGTGACGCCGATCTCAAATGTTTGTTGGAAAAGTTCGACGCTCATTTTGGAACTAAACCAAACGTCACAATGTCGCGATATAAGTTCTTTTCAAGAAATCAGGAAGCTGGGGAAACTATC
Organism: Zelleria hepariella; assembly: GCA_949319315.1. Classification (NCBI taxonomy): domain Eukaryota; kingdom Metazoa; phylum Arthropoda; class Insecta; order Lepidoptera; family Yponomeutidae; genus Zelleria; species Zelleria hepariella. The sequence continues at coordinate 18,474,102 of OX439382.1, forward strand.
GACCAGTTCGTAACTGCTCTGCGTCTGCTCAGTCAATCGTGTGAGTTCAAGGAGCTGTCAGATAGCCTGATAAAGGATCGAATCGTATGCGGAACTTCTAGCAACATCGTTCGTGATCGACTTTTGAGGACGGAAGACCTGGACTTGGCGAAGGCAGTGCAAATATGTGAGGCCGCCGAGTTATCAAAGGAGGAGAGCCACTGCATACAAGGAGGCAGTGCCGAGGCGCGAGTGGACGCGCTGGGCTCGGCACGAGGAGGGTACGGAGCTCCCTCGGCGCGCGCCGGAGGCAGGCGCGGTCGCCGGGGTGGGCGCGGCCGGCAAGCGGCGAGGGGCCGCGGCGGCATGCAGCCAGCGATGGAGGTTGGAGAAGCCTGCAGTAGCTGCGGGTACATCAGGTGCCTAGGCGGCGAGCGATGCGTAGCATACTACAGTGTGTGTTTTGTATGCAACGAAAAAGGGCATTTTGCGAAGATGTGTACGCGACGTGCGGGTGTGCGCGAAAAAGTGCTAAATATCGATGTACAAGACGAGTCTGACGACGAGTTGTTTTTCGTAAATATGTTAAGAGTGGCCAATAAAAGTCATAAAGAATGGATTGAAGTTTTGGACTGCAATGGTAAGAATTTTTAATGTAAATTAGATACTGGATCCATGTTGAATGTAATCTCGAAGAACCAATATACTAACTTGGGCCTCTCAATTGAAAACCTACATGGATTCAACAAGCGGGTGCATTCTTTCACCGGTAACAAAGTACCTATTCTGGGAGAAACAGAGCTAACGGTTGTGTTTAAAAACAATACGTATTTGTTGTCATTCGTAGTAGCCGATTTTATGTGTCAGAATGTGCTCGGGTTGGAAGCATGTAGCATGCTAGGTATCATACAACGTATAGATACTATAGATATGGAAAAATACGGTGATCTTTTCAAAGGTTTAGGTATGTTACCAGGAAGGTACTCAATCACGGTCGATAACAGCGTGCAGCCGATCATATGTCCCACGCGTAAAGTACCGTTAGGGCTACGCGACAAGTTAGGTATCGAGCTGCAAAAAATGGTGAATATGGGTGTAATTAGGAAAGTGAGTCATCCTACGGACTGGGTAAATGCCATCGTATTGGCGGCAAAGAAAAATGGAGATATTCGCTTATGTTTAGACCCACGACCTTTGAACCGCGCTATACGTCGACCGCACTACACCCTGCCGACTGTAACTGAGATAGCTACGCGCCTCCGTGGGGCATCATTTTTCAGCATCTTGGACGCCAGATCCGGCTTCTGGATGGTGCAGCTGGATGATCCGAGTGCAGACTTGTGTACTTTTAGTACACCGTTTGGAAGATATCAGTTTCTACGGTTGCCCTACGGCATCAATTGTGCTAGTGAGGTTTTTCATGGAAAAATTAGGCAGTACCTTGAGGACTTAGAAGGGACGGACTCTTTTATTGACGATATTATCGTATGGGGCAAAACTAAGGAGGAGCATGATAGCAGGCTAGAGAGTTTGCTGCAAAGAGCGAAGGAAATTGGTTTACGTTTTAATCAAGAAAAATGTAAGTTTGGCGTGCGGGAAGTAGTCTATTTAGGACATGTTTTTGATGAAAATGGCATGAAACCCGATCAATCGAAAATTCAAGCCATTGTAGGTATGCCATATCCGGAGGATAGAAAAGCTCTCGAGAGGTTTTTAGGTATGGTCAATTATTTGTCTAAATTTATTCATAATTACTCTGAGTCTGTGGCAGTTCTCAGAAGTTTATTAAAGAAGTCTAGTGAGTGGATTTGGGAAAAACATCATTCTGAAGCAGTGGATAGGTTAAAAGAAAAGTTGTGTTGCGCACCGGTGCTGGCGATCTATTCGTTGGAGCTGCCGGTGGTGATCTCCGTGGATGCCAGTGGAGAAGCTTTGGGCTGTGTGATCCTGCAGGAGGGTCGCCCCGTCGAGTTCGCCTCGCTAACACTCACTGACACGCAGCGCCGCTATGCACAAATCGAAAAGGAAATGCTCGCCATTGTTTTTGCCTGTGAGCGTTTCCATCAGTATATTTTTGGCCGAAATGATGTCACAGTTCAGAGTGACCACAAACCTCTCGAGGCTTTATTTAAAAAAGCCCTTATATCAGTGCCCGCACGCATACAGCGTATGATGTTGAGAATACAAGGCTATGACATAACAGTTATCTATACGCCCGGTAAGTATTTGTATATAGCCGATACGCTGTCTCGTGCGGCGCTGACAACACAAATGCATGATCGGGTGAGTGAGGAGGTAGAAGCGCAAACGAATTTTTTCGTAAACAACCTACAGTTCAGCGGTAATAAATTGCATATCATAAAACAAGCTTTGAATATTGACGATGAGGCGAGGTCACTAATTGAAAACATCACAGTAGGTTGGCCCAAAAGTAGGTATGAAGTTGAAGAAAAAATAGCGCAGTATTGGCCTTACCGAGAATGTTTGCAAGTGGTGGACGGTTTTATCTTCAAAGACAGTCAGCTGTTTATACCGCGTGAGCTAAGGGGGGAGATGGTGGAGCGCGTGCACGAGGGGCATCTCGGCATAGACCGCTGTAAGCGCCGCGCGCGCGAGATCATGTTCTGGCCGGGCATGTCACGCGCGGTGGAGCAGCGCGTGCGCACGTGCCGCGCCTGCGCCGAGCATGCGGAGCGCCCGCCGCGCGAGCCGCTGCTGCAGCACGAGGTACCTGACATACCTTGGTGCAAGTTGGCTTCCGATATATTCGAGTATCGACGAAAATATTATATTATAGTGGTGGATTATTTTTCTAACTACGTAGAAGTAGATGAAATTTCAAATATAAATAGCAAGTCAGTGATAAAATTTTTTAAACAGCAATTTGCTAGACATGGTATACCGAGAGAGTTAGTAACAGATAATGGTCCAGCCTATAGTTCTACGGAATTTAGACATTTTGCTAGGGATTGGGAAATTTAACATGTAACTTCCTCCCCACATTATCCCCAATCCAACGGCAAAAGTGAGCGCACGGTAAAAACAATAAAGTCAATGCTTAAAAAATGCTTGGATTCTGGACACGATTTTCAGCTTAGTCTATTGAATTATAGGAGCACTCCGCGGGACGGAATGGACTCTCCGGCACAGATACTAATGGGGAGGCGCCTAAACACACGATTACCTATTCACGAAAGTTTGCTATACCCCAGTAACGTTAGCAAAAACAATCAAAATTATGACGCGCTGATGGAGAAAAAATTAAAACAAAAACAATATTATGATAAAGGTTTTTCTCGTCAATTACGACCGCTACACATGGGAGAGAATGTGGTTTTAAAAGACATTAACTCATGTAAGCATGTCACAGTGGTAGGTAAAAATACTAAGCCACGTTCCTACATATTAGAAGATACAGTAGGCCGCCGCGTAAGTCGCAATAGGCGGCATTTAATAACTAGAAATTGTGGAAATGACCCTCAACCGAGCACCTCGAGCTCTCAGTCCGCTAGCGATGAGTCACCGGCTGGCGCAAAGCTTGAGAATGTACCTAACTTGTCGGCCGTCGACCCAGCTCAGCCTACCGCTGATACTGATAACAGACTCGATGGGCCAATAACGAGATCCAAAGCTCGGTTGTTATCGGCTCAAGGTGATGTATGATACAAAATAGTAAAAAATATGATTGTTTAGTGATAGGAATTCTAGCAATAAGTATTTAAGAAACAAGGCAGATCATAAAACTTAATTTGCTACATACAACAGGCACTACTTTACTTATGTTATGTTATTTACTTTAAATACCTATTTAGGTATTACTTTAAAAAAAAAAAGACAAACATGGATTATATGATGTATATTACTAAGTGTATTTAAGTATAAATCTTTATCTTTTAATTATATTTTTATTTTTGTGTTTAGATCATAAGAAGGGAGATGTGGTGTATTTCATTATATCTATGTACCCACACTTAGATGAATAAATCAGTGTTTGACCAGCAGACCGAGTTTCACTACATAACGGACCGTCATATTTGAATCCTTAGCAATTTTTAGGACCAAAGGCGTAGATCCAGATCCTAGAACCTACAAATAAATGCTGCACGAGAAAAAAATGGCACTTTTGACTTGTGCCAATTTTATTCATAGGTTTTAGGATCTGGGATCTAGACACCTAATCTAGAAACCAAAAATAAAACTTATTTTCCAAAGGCGTTAAAATCCGTATCACGATGAGTAAAGATCGCTTCCAAAGTGTCATTAATCACCGTCTTCTTGGCATCTGTCAATTTAATTGGCTACAATGCTGACATCTGTCAATTTGACAGGTTTAACCTATTTCTGGCAACCCGATGAACGCAACTTTAACTAGCTGCGAAAGTTTTCTGTTCTTCCGTATTCAATTAAAATATTTGAATCTCATAATAACTATGAACAGTAAAAAAACTAGTAATTGATATATTTTCCTCTTCGTCATTTTATGATCAACGCACCACGAACGCGGCTGCAGGCTAGTGCCTGAGTAAGTACTAGTCTTACAGCAAATTTAATGATGAAAATGTACTGTATTCTATATTACCACCACCCACCGCTGCCCATACCATGACACAACGTATGTCATGCGAAATCATTTATTCATGAATTGTTTTGGAAACAAGTTGAACATCCGGGTATGCGATGAAACAATATTTTTGCATCGGTGATTTTAATTGCTCGTTTGTTATTCTGAGTTTGCTCTTGTTTAGATTTATTGACTAGGATCTTGATGACGTGTAAAAATACGAATAATACCTGATTTACACCGTCAAAAATATTATTATTTTATGCAATTTTGTGCGAATCTTGTTTTAGTTGAATTTTGCTAAGTTAGCCACGACACGAAGAAAAAAGTAAAACTATCTGCCGATTTCTGAATTCAGAAAGCAAATATAAACATGTCTAGATAGACGGTGTTGACGAGTGTACTAATTAGGTTTATAAAACTTTTGCTCGCTATAGTACTGTCTTGTTACCAAGAAGTTTGTTTTTGATGTTCTCCTCGCAAATTATATGCGCACCTGCACGGCTGGATAGAGAAATTGCTCTTTGTCATTTACAGGCTTGCTAGGCGTCATGTCGACATGAAATATCCGGGAAAACAAATTATACTCTAGCTAGAAGAAAGGCAAGAATAACTACTAAATTAACAACTTAAATAACCCCCGACTAATGCTTAATAGCTTCAAATAAGCATATCTCATATAAACGGTAAAACTGATTGTGATTAAACATAAGTATCTTAAAACACATCAAAATCAGTTCACATTTTTTTAAGAGCTACGGTGCCACAGACAGACACACACAGGTAGCGGTCAAACTCTGTTTTGTAAGATGCCTCTGTTTTGGTCGAGGGTTCAAAATAGGTTAAAAATAGTGTATGATCCTGTCCGCTTAATCGGCTTTCTCATTTTGAAACGAAGACAACTAAGCTGAGGGTTTTGCGATGTTTTTCTTCACCGTAAACAATTGGTATACAATTCACGAGTGTCGTAAGTTTGAAATAAACAGTCACAGCGGATTCTGGGTCTTTTAACAGAGGCTATCACTAGAAAAGCAATAGGGAAAGTGTTAAACCACTCCTATGTGGGTTATGGGGTGAGTACTATCTGATTTTACAATTTTAAATGGACTGGCAGTTTGCCCGAAGGTTTCTAGGTTTATGGCTGTACAGCTGACTAAGAAATACTAGCTTGAAGCAAGGAAGATATTATAAAGGTTGTAGGGTTCACCCTACCCTTGTATGTGTTCGATGTAAATAACTACATGTGATGCTACGAAACTCACGGTTGCACAGTTGAAGCTCCAGTTCTTAGGATAACACTGCAATCCTCAAATCACGGGCATCACATTCACCTTTGCATTTTCACCTTCACACGCACTTTTATATACTTTTATGTATCCTCATGCATCTACGGCCACTTCACTTCATCAAAACTATTGTTATAGCACTAAACTATAGTGATTTACTAATGTTTGAGACACAAAATATAAAATTCTTTGATATTTTGTGGTCTCGAAAAAATACTGACGTTTTTGACACATTATTTGGAATTACTCTTTATTTTGAAATTGTATTCAAAATCTGTCAACCATAGGCTACTTTTCTTAATTTATGTCATAAAAACCTTTATGGAGCCGGTCGAAGGAGATCATAAACTACTTGGAGCACTTATTTCGACAAGGCGATCAACAAAAAGATAAAGAGGCAAGATTTTTGAATTCAAAATCTACAAAAAGAACAAAATCGTTCCTACGAGGTTTCCTTATCGATCCAACAACAACAAGGGTCAGTCTTCTCTTCGGCACCACAGCCGAAAGAGAAATATAGGCCAGATTCCCGGGCCAGGCAGGCCCGGGAAATTCTGAGAAAATACCGCGAAAAATCTGAAGAATTGAAGATCTATATCGCTGAAGATCTAAAACTGAAGACCTCGTCATCCTCAAAGCTTCATCCTCGACTTCAAGCGGCGGGCTAGCCTGGAAAGCCCCCGCTCTACCAACCTTAACTACAAGACTTCATAGCGACGGGCCAGCCTTGAAGCCCTCGCTCGACCAACACCGTCCTCATCTTCAAGCGGCGGGCCAGCCTTTTGAGCCCCCGCATAACGAACACCCTCTTCAAACCTTCATCTTCAAGCGGCAGTCCGGCCTGGAAAGGCCTCGTTCACGGAATCGGAAACCGGAAATCGTTTCACCTCGACCGGCGTCCGCTAAGCTCCGAAGAACCGAAGACGCCTGAAGAGTTCCAAATTCTCCAAACCGAGTTTCAGATAGGCTCTCTTACTTTTATTTAGTCATCTAGGTCCTAATTCTAAGTTGTAAGTAACGCTGTCAAATAAATAACCCACCTCTTAACTTCTTTCTTTCCTTTACTTTTACTTATTTCTTCTTTAAAATTAGCTTCCGTCACAGGGCGTTACTAACAGGTAACCCCTGTAACGTGACAAGGTTTGGGGGTTTATACATATGGGGAAAGTTTTTCGAGATTTCTGACACTTCTATTCTAGTACTCAAACCTCAGTTGGCTCCTTAGACTCTTGTGACCCCTACATAAAATAGGATCGAATGGCATAAAAAAAATTATTTTACCATTTTTCTCGATGACTGTACATTTTATCCAAAATCTGTGAATGCAGTTCATAATAGGTATCTCAAAAAGTTAAGGACGGTCTTTTATGAACGTTTTCCTGTAACTATAACGGTTAAGGTACCTACCCTTACTGCCCCGTCTCATAAAAAAATATTATAAAATGTCTCTAATGAGGATTTAACAGTTTTGCGAGCTTATTAAAAAACAAACTTAATCCTGACCAAATATGAAAGCCTGCTTACAAATAATATCGCCACTGTGTAATGCAGAGTTTCTGGGAAGTAATTTGATTTTTCATTCACTTTCTAAGCTAACTATACGTATCTGTAGCGAATGTGTTGGCCTAGATATCTGCTACGTAGTGTTATCTTTATCTGCACTACATAGAATTAAGTTTCTTCCGGTTTCGGAACGCTAACCGTTTTCTTTCATGGAATCCCCGTTATAAGAGTGCATTTAGTGGAAAAAGGAGAGCTCACAGTTAATTTTTTTTTATCATAAAAACTTTACTATCCAATAAGCTTTTGCAAGCGATTTCATCGGCGCAGACTTCGATAAAAAGTGACGTAGGTATATTTTTCTCTAGGTATAAGTAAAGTAAGTAAGTAATCTTCATTCCAAATTTCATCTAGGATCTAGATGAAATCAAGCCGTTTTAAACGTAAAAGAGTAAAAAAGTAACGTCGTCATTCACTTACATACTTCCAGAAGTTCGCCCCAAACTGCGAACTCGCAACCTCATGTCTTGAGCAACCTCGGCAACTCAAACTTTTATATTTCTGTCTGATTTACTCGCCTATCATTTTCATTACATTCCGATCAATAATACTTGAGTTATCGTCGAACGTACACGTACACAACGCCGGATTGTTCAAGTAGATCGACTGTGAGAACTTCGCCCACTCGCTTAATTATTGGGATCACGGTGGTGCGAGTGCGAAAAACGCCACATAGGTAAAATATTGCTAAAAACTCAATAGCAACGTAGCGGGAAATTCAAAATTTTAACAGTTTTTTTACATTTTGTAGCTAAACTGAGCTATTTTTGTTCGGCGATTTTTCGTTCGCGGCAATAACATAGTATTCTTTTCATTATTGTAAACAACAAAACAACAATAACTCAGCCGATTGTGTGTTCTGGTCTACGAAGCCACGCAGTGGCACTGCCCAAAAAACTTGTCGTAGACCAGAACACATAATCGGCTGAATTATTGTTGTTCTGTTGTTTACAATAATGAAAAGAATACTATGTTATTTCCGCGAACGAATATAGCTGAACAAAAATAGCTCAGTTTAGCTACTAAATGTAAAAACGTGTTAAAATTTTGAATTTCCCGCCACATTGCTATCGTCAAACCTTAAGGGGCCGTATAAAGCCAATTACGCTCACTTCAAATGACCAATTCACACAGTTCTACTTAGTTCATTAATTTCACAAAAATAGTACAGATACTTGACTATATTTGTGATGAGCAGGTTTAACAAAAAACGTAAAAGATAAAAGTTGACTCGATAGAAAAAAAATACGAAGTTACCTCTATTTTCCCAATTTATTGAGTATTTAGACGCCTAAAATGTTCTTACTGTAACCATACAACCTCGAAACATATATTAAATCGATGACCACGTCAGTGGGTCTTACAACTTTTCATTGTTTAATACAAATATTTAGTTTTATTTCAAATTAAAGAATTGGCGCTTACGTCAACTAATTCTGAGGCAGATATTTTGTTTTCTATCTCCGTCACACACGCTTGGCGACCTATCGTTTGTTTCATTGCCACTGAGCGCTTCATTCCCAATCGCTCCGTTGAGACGAGCGGTCTATGCTTGCGTGCGCTCCGCAACACGATACGACGACACGTTATTAAAATTTTTTGATCACGTAAGTATTATTACAAATTCGTGCCTTCAGAGTGAGTGAAGTGAACAGTATTCATAAAAGTACATAGATTTTGTATTTTTCAGTCAACATGGGAAATAAAAATAATAAAAGGAGCAGGTGCAATATTATACTAACGCACAAAAAAAAGAATACTATGAAAAAAAAGACTACTACGTAGAAATGTTCAATTTACGTAAGGCACTAGAGCATCTGAGTGGTCACTTCACACATCTAGTGCGGTTAGAGCTGCCATTAGACTGTATAATCATCTACCAAAAAATACTTAGGACTTTGCAACTACGTTAGGCGATAGTTAGATGGGTAAAGTGACCACTCGGAAGCTGCAGTGCCTGGGAGATTGTTTTTAGATGACTTGTGTTTTCTTTGGTCTAGGTTGAATAAGCTGTAAAATGATTGACTACTTATTCGACCTAGCCCACAGGAAAGACAAGTTTCAATACGTGCGTGCACCAACTAATCCGCGGATTTCCTAATGATGTGTTCCTTCACCGATAGCGAGTAGCATTGCTACTCCAAATTCACAAATGTGCGTAAATTTTAAAATAAAAAAAAAACATGCCTGCACCGGGAATCGAACCCGGACCGCGCGCGGCTTGTATCGCGCGCGGCACACGCCGCGGTGATGTTAGCGGCGTAGTCTGTTGTGCGTGCTAGCTACCCCTCACCTCACTCAATAAAGTTTACTATTGCAATTTTAAAACCTAGCATGAGCCATTTGACCGATTTTACAGGAGCGCAAAAAAAGGTGTTTGTTAGTTGTAAAATAAAAGGTGGTAGGCAAAAGGTGAACGTGAGTAAGCTCAAAAGCGGAAGAACCATGGCTTGCCATACAATACAATTTCATTTCTCTATGGCTAATGTGTACGTTAAATGTAATGAAAACACTTGCTAGATTTTCTGGTACGATTGGTTTTGTTTGACCATTTTAAAACCAAAAAAGAGCCTTACTAGGTTTTAAAATAGTCGATGGCTCATACTAGGTTGTTTGAGTTTGTTTTTTCATCTTTGTGGAATTTCTAGGTTTTTGAGCGTTTTTTTTTTTTTGAGATTTTAACAATGCAATTTCGTGGGCAATCATCTAAAATGATGCATAAATCTTAATTTTTTTTTACAAATGTCGCTTGCTAGGTTTCGAAATTGCACAGCCGCCCTCAACTTGCAACTACTCAGGCACGCACTGTGTGACGGCGCGTGCGTTCGTTCAATGATAGTAAATGTAAGGTATACAGATTATGATTCACATGAACTCGAAGATTTTGTTTTGTATTTGCATAGGTCACCCTTGGTAAATGTTGTGTCTGCTGTACGCGAGAATGAACAAGATCACGACGGCATTGAAGGTCCTATTAGGTATGTAGAAAGATATAAATAAATAAACTGGACTTTATTCATTTAATACACTTTAAAACCTTTAGGTATTGTAGGTACATAGAGTAAGAATAAAAGAGTATAAACTTTATTCAAATAAAATTACATGAAAGGTCAGATATCTAACTTTTTTTTAGACTCAAGGACGTACTACACTGCAAAAATACCGACAGGGCGGATATTTCAAATCCCAAAGGTAAGTTTATACATACAAAGGTAATATTGGTAATATTACATTGTAAAATATTGAATGTTGTAAAATATTGTAGGTATATTTTTAAAATAACACTTCATTCTTTTGATATCATATTTTTGTAGTTTTATTAATGAATAATATCCCATGTTGATAAGCTTTGGAGTTTAAAGCTCTATAAAATTACAGATTAAAAAAAATCTAATCTAAGACCTGGGGGGTAACCCTTGACGCTATTGCGATCAAAATGAAAAAGTTTAAAAATTTATTTCTCTTTGAATTCCATAGTAATGCTTTGATTTTAAATACTTTGTAATGTTTATTCAAAGGTAAGGCTGTTCTATTCAATAAAAACTCAAAATGCGTCTTCATTTGTAAAATATCAAATTTTGTAAATTGCGCCATATTGCGGCTGTATTGGAAAAGTGCGTCAAGGGTAGAGGGGCAGGTTTGACTTCCGGCTCGTGATAGAATAGAATAGAAAGCTTTTATTATCATTGAACAACGCATACAAGGTATACAGTGGATTAGTGTTTTTTTAAATCTGTTAATGTCAAAGTCAAAGCTGACTACCTTTGGAAGCCAATTTCAACACAAAATGGCCTATTAAGGACCACTTTTTTTACTATTTGGCAAGCTGATAAGCAACAGAACTTTTTGAAACTACTTTGAAAGTACAGAACATCCATTTTGTATTTTTAAGAGACTTTTGAAATGTTTGCTCCGTCCACCTCGAATCTAAAATGTTCACTTTCGACTCTTATTTTGGTAACTTGTAGTATGGATTTTTTTTTCAGTTTTTTTTTTAATTTTGAATAAAATCTGAGCTTTTTTTGTGTAGCGATTTTTGATTCACTGCAACAAAATTGTATTCTTTTCATTATTGTAAACAACAGCCTCTGTTTTGTCGACCACAAAACAAAATCTGCTTAATTATTGTTGTTCTGTTGTTTACAATAATGAAAATAATACTATTTTATTGCCGTGAATTCAAAATCGCTGAATAAAATAGCTCAGTTTTGCTTTAAAATTAAAAAAAACTGTGAGATTATTGAATTCCCGCCACGCTGCTATCGTTGGACCTTAAATGCTTAATTTTTTGCTCTCCATCCACCTTAATACTTGGAAGTCCAATATTACGATGTCTCACAATGATCCTCATTCGCTCGGGGCATCATTGTATGGATTTGTCGTAAAATTATGCATATACTATGCACTCTTGAAGCTCAACTGCTCGAGCGACACGCAGCGCCGCGCGCGGCACGATTGAGTAACTACTATGTGTTAGTTAATCATCATTTCGGTAGATGTCGCTTGCTTCTCATGTCGTTGACCCCTGTAAGCGGCTATGATTGTGGTGGAGGGGAAGTTGTGAGGAAGCGGGGTGCAAATCCGATTTTTCTCTGGCCTTATACGCAGCCTTAAGGCGTTAACAACAAGGTGCCGGTCATAATCCGAGCGCAAAGCCGTGTAAGCCGTGTCGACTAGTCGCAAAAATAATCCTCGCATTTTGTAAATCTATTGTCGGACGGAGCGATGTTGGTGGACCGTTAATGTTTTATGCGACGCGGGCGGAATTTATACCTTGTGCGGGCCTGCCGGGGTAGATTAGGGACGTATGCAAGTCTTCATGGTGTGTTGTAGCTTACAGTCTAAACTGAAAAGGCATCTTAATGCCAGTGGCATTCCACCTGACTGTTGGAAAAAGCAGCACATTAACGCAGCGAGTGGTGTTCTACAGGGCGTCCCACGGCTATGCCACATGGAGGGAAAGTACCTTAAATATTGTAGATGGAACATTTTACTGAAAGAAGACATTATTTTAATTTAAAAAACAATTTAAACTGCATTCATAGATATTGAAATAATTACATGGTTGAACCGGAAATCGAACCCGTTACATGAGAAAAATAATTACCCTGTAGTTTTATCATACCGATCGAAAGGCTTCATGATAAAGATTAACCAACCATGTAATTATTTCAATATCTATGAATGCAGTTTAAATTGTTTTTTAAATTCAAATAATGTCTTCTTTCAATAAAATGTTCCATCTACAAAATTCAAGGTACTTTCCCTCCATGTGGCATAGCCGTGGGACGCCCTGTATATAAAAAAGTGGCAGATTTCGAAGAAGCCCGGTTCGAGACCCTCGACTCCGACCGACAACTGCGCAAGACTCGCCCGGCCACAGTCTAGGATACCCCATGGTAGCTTTTACCGCGCGCGGCATAAGGGCGCTAATCGAACAAACAGGGGCCACACTGTCGTGTGTACAACGCTCGCGGTGAACTCCACTGCGACCGTTGTAACCGGACTTTCTCAAATGAGTTGGGCTTCTCGAGCCACATTCGTGCACATCGCCGTAGAAGTCCCCCTACATTTCCTAAGGTCGCCGTCATCGGATCATGACATCATCATCATAAATGTACTTGTACTTGTACTTAGCCTGTACAATTGTACATGTCCCACTAGCTGGGCAAAGGCCATCATAAATACATTTTATAAAAGATTCCTCCATCAGAGAACCTGAATCAAGAAAGAATCGCTCTCTCGGTAATTCCTTCATTCTTTAAACATGCCCAAACAAATGCAAGATGAAAAAAAAACTGGATACAAAAAACATGATGAAGTTAAAGTAATAAAAGCTGACTTTCTGATTCTCCCTATTACACAATACTATGGGGATGCCTGCGGACGTTTGCAGAGCTAGCGAAGCCCATCAATGTGTGGGTTAGGTTTTTTTGGAAAAAACCTGCTGTTATGATATTCGACTGAAATTGGGTTAAAAGTTTTGCCCTCGCCGCTGTTTGGTGTAGAAAACCAATTTACTGTAAAGTGTTTCTTCCAATATGAGGGTCTATGAATAAATAAAGGAAATTGTTTTCTTATACGAGTATTTTATGGTCATCCAAAACTCGGGGAACACAATTTGTTCTTTGACCTGTAAGAATAACCAATAACTAAAATTAAGTATGTAAAATGTAGCCTGTAGATGTAGCCTGTCCCACTTGCTGGGCAAAGGCCTTCTCTCAGAGAGAGACGTCATCATCATCATCATTATATCCTCTTTTTTTTTTTCTTTAGCATTACCACTCGCTGACAGTGAAAGAAAATATCGTGAGGAAACCTGAGCGTATGAGGTTTTAAGCCCTCAACACTAAATAGCCAATCCACATTGAGCACGCAAAAAAAAACTACGAGAAACTAAGAAAACAAAAGAAAAAATAAAAGGTGTGGTCGTATCTGCACCTTCACAAAGTCATACACTACAAAGGCAAACGCTAAACATACTTGAATCATAAATCATACCTAAGCATAAAGAAACATTGTTAAATCTTATTCTGCATCTAAAATAAAACAACCCCGTACGTGATACTGTTCCGTTTCTGTGTAAAAGTTTAATGTATGCGCGTGCTGTTGCTCAGTTGCGAACTCCGGCAACGAATTAAATGTCTAGTTTTGCACTGCACTAAGCACATTGTCCCTTTCAACTAAAGAGTAGTGGTAACTCGGACACAAGTTTGATTCCCAGTGGTGATGCGCATCTAAAGGCTTCACGTTTATAACATTTATTACTTTTAGAGCGAAAGTCAATGTCAAATAAAACCATTTATTAAATACATACACTGTTACCAGAAATAAGCGTATGATAGCGTACCTACATCATTTAAGCCAAGAGTCATGGTAAATTAAGACACTAATTTACAATCCTCGCAAGTCTGATAACCTACAGTTGATGGTTGTCAGTTTGTCTGACATAAGAAAAACAACTGAAAATAGATTTTCGACGTCTGCGAAGATAACGTTACGGTATCTGTATTCTACAACCTAAACTACGTAGCAGCGTAGCGCGTAGCGTCGTAGCACGTGCTACGCATGCTACGCCGTAGTATATGTTGCTGGTAACGCAGAGATCTGACAAAGGGTTTTACTTTGCTATGATGTAGGCACTTTCACGTAGCGCAGTTAGATGCTACTGGTTTATGTATTGTAAGTAATAACCCGCAAGTACAAGTAAGTTTTTTATTTTGTATTGCATTAGTCAATTAATGATACCTAGGTTTTTCTTTATTATAAGTAGGTGTATATTAGCATGTACTTGTATGTTACCAGTTATTGTAACATTTATATGTTGTTTTTACATTATTTATTTGTTTTATTGGCCGTCTCCTGCCGTCAAAACAATATTTCAAAATTCAGTTGGCTGGCTGAAAGAAATTTCTGTTGAAGTAAGTCCGCCCTTGTACTTAATTTCTCATCTTTGTTATTTTCATTTTGTGCAAAAAAGTGTAATATTAAAGATAATCTGACATTCACATTTTATACATTTATTTCAAGGGCCTGTGGCCTGTTTTAGACTATTCGGTGCAAAATGAATAAAAGTATAGACACTCTGTTTGTAACAATAACAGTAACAATCCTAGTCAGTAAATTCATAGGAACTCAAAATATGGATCATCTACAGGGTGTTAAAAGACCGCCAACAAAGCGGGAAACCACGTATTGTCCTTATCATACTGAACATTTTTGCCCATGGAACTATGCCTGGGAAATCAACGGTTTCCGAGATAATGAGGTTCTAAAAAAACTAAGGCCTTTGCATCTACGTAATGAGATGATTTATACAGCGTCCAGTGGCACCTTCACTCACACTGGATCTGTCAGGATGGTATAGGTGCTGGGCAAGCCTACTCCATCTAAAAACAATGTCCCACTGCAGCGCCGAGTGGTCTCTTCAATGAGGTTCAAAGTCGGACTTTTCAAAACTTTTTTTTTGCAGAAATGTATTTAGTATCTAGTTTTTAACATATCTTCTCAAGAAGCCATACCAAAATTATGAATATTTCTTACAATAAACGACGTTAAAATGTCAACCCGCAAAGTATTCTAAACATCGGCACATCAAGCATAAGTAACATAAACTTATACCTACGCTTACGCAATATGATTTCTGTGCGTTACACGTCCATTGCGTGATAAAATATTTTTCAAAATTATTACCTAAAAAACCAAAATAATATCCCAGCAATAATTTATCGAAAAAGTACTTTGTTTTGGTGTCTAGTATGCGTAGCTTTCGGGTCTGTTGGCGATCTTTTAACACCCTGTATAATAGTGCGATAGTGCCCTCATGTTCGTGGCTATATCATTAAACCAGTCAATACATTCACAGCCTATTTTCTCTCTCAAAAGCAGCAACACAGTGCAAGTATTACGAACAGGAAGTGAGTCCTTATCATGCAGTAGGAGGAGGGCGTTGCGACTGCTATCAGTACGAGATCGACGGCGGCACGAAGGGGTAAGGCGCTTGTCCATCACTTGGACTTAAAAGGTTTCGAATATAAACATACAATATAACCATACAAGTGGCGAAGTGAATAGCCCGCGCGCCAAGAAAAATTCACAAAATCAAGTCCTGTATCAAATACACTAAAAAAATCGAAAATTTTCACATATCAAACCCTAGAATTAGGTGAGACCTATCTAAAATAGGCAGTTTCGTGTTGACATTCATAAACGTTTTGAAGATATTTTTTATGAAAAAAAATAGGCGGCGCACTTTTTTTCAAACAAAATATCTTGCAATCTGTTATGGGTATCAACACAAAACTGGCTGTTTTAGATAGCTCTCACCTAATTATAGGGTTTGATATGTGAACATTTTCGATTTTTTTTGTGTATTTGATACAGGAATCGATTTTGTGCATTTTTCTTTGCGCGCGGGCTAATTCACTATGCCCAGCGCCTTAAGCAACATCGGGCGCGGTCAGTCCATGGATGGGTGACCGCTAGTAGTAATAATATCGTCCGTGCTTCGGAAGGTACGTTAAGCCGTTGGTCTCGGTTGTTGTTGATTAATAACAATCGTTAAACCATGCCAGAGGGCCTGGGTGACCTAAAAACTCTGACACCAATAGTGGCCACTAACTCATAGGATAACGTAACGTAACGTAACGTAACTCTGTGTAAGCAGAAGTACAACTCCGACATAAAAGCCAACAATATAAAAACCCTTCGTGAGAGCCATGTACGTGGGATTGTACCTACTTGTACGGAGAGCCCGTTGAGAGATTAATTCTGTTAATGATAAGTTTATTCCGTTTTAAAAAAAACTAACCATCAATACTCGGTGGCGACGTCCCGGTGGCGGTGGCTGTGGACAAACGGGATAAGGGCGCGCGTACAATCGGCGTTTTATGGCGACTTTATGGTCTTGTTTTTAAAGGAAAAGGGAGCAGAGGTGAGCAGTTGAGCAAGAAAATGCGTTGCGAAGCTAATTTCTGTATGATAGCATCAACTTAATAATATTTCTATGGGATGTGGTTGGTTTCGTATATGTAAGAATCTTTACGTTGAACCATTTGGAAAATTTCTGTTTAAAATCATATATGGAAAGTTATGCGAACAGTTTTTTAAGTGTGATCATACAAAATTAACAAAAAAAAACGGACGCTGGTGAAAAGGTACACTGTTATTAAGCTATTGCACTGATTCCGAGTGATTCGCTGCTGTCCGTTGAGGAGTTCCGTTCTCCATCTCAAAATTTCTTCATCACATCTTCACATTTTTTTTATTGGACCAATAAGAAAGTACACCCTTTCAGAAAAAAATTCAACATCAGTCCACCTAGAAAAAAGTTCTGAGGTTACACACATAAAAAATATAAAAAAACATACAAGTCTGTTAAAAAGTAAGTACCTAATACCGTCAAATTATTATAATATGTATGTTGACAATACATTTATAAACCGGCGTTAGTTTACTTAACGCCGTTCCGTTGATTGCAATAAAAATAAATCATCAACCATTATTAGTTACGCAAAAGATAAGAGAGCACATAAAAGGCCCCATTAAAACGATTGAAAAGCTATAAAACCATTAATCCAGGCAATTAATGAATAATGCAGGAAATATTCTCGTGATTAGAGCAAATAAAATAAAGTGGGTCAAGCTATTTGGGTACGACTCGATGCAACAGAAGCATAGTTCATTGTCCTGTAATAAAATAATTAAAACTTACGCCTTAGCTTCTACTTAACAGATGATTTAGACAGCGTTCACAGTCTAGTGGCACCTTCACTCACACTAGATGAGTGAAGTGTCCATTCGGACGCTGCAGTGCCTGGGAGATTGTATTAAATGGAGTAGATTTTCCCAGAACCTATACCATCCTGACAGCTTAGTCAGCCTACCCCACAGGAAATACGTGCGGAGCCAATTAATCCGCGTTTCCTCACGATGTTTATCATCAGAGTTAGCGAGTGATATTGCTACTATACAAATTCATAAATGTGAATTTAACTAACTAATAGCAGCTCTTCAGCTTAATCTGTAAAAAATGATGACATCCTCTCAGGTATGTCAGACATTGTGTGACAGCGATGCTCTTGCTAGAAAACGCATTAGTCTTCTTGAGATAGCATATCCTAGATTGGAAAACGAAATTTAGGTATTTCTTAACATTGGCGTCGTTCGGATGTTAATATTATGACACCGGTTTACGCATGACCTGGGGTTATCTGGGTAGAGATACACTGAAAAAAATATTTGAATGTTGGAAGCAATATTTTGATCAGTGTGATCAAGTATCTTGACTCCATACGAGCCTGACAAGAGCTTTGCCACCACAACGAAGGTGAAAGAGGTCAAAACAATTAATTATAACTGTTACCTGCAATAAATATTGCTGTCTAATTCAAGTAAGAACTTGGTCAAGTGAAGTTTGTAATGTAGCTGTGGTAATCAATTTTTTCGTTTGGTTCCACAAATATCTTGATTAAATAATCTGTTCAGGTACTATCATGACTAGCTAGCTTGTTTGATTCAACTAAGATGTTTGTCAAGCTAACTTTGGAAAGTAACTGTAATATCAAATTTTCTCGATTGTTTCTACAATGATGTTAATTGTATTTAATATGTGAAGGTGTTATGATGACTAACTGGCTTGTTTGATTCAACTAAGACGTTTGTCAAGCTAACTTTGTAATGTGACTGTAACAACAAATTGTCTCGATTGTTTCTACAAAGACGTTAGTTGAATATATTCTGTGAAAGTGGTATGATGACTAACTGTCTTGGTTGATTCATCTAAGATGTTTGTCAAGCTAACTTTGAGAATTAATTGTAATATCAAATTCTCTCGATTATTTCTACAAAGATGTTAATTGATTTTAATCAGTGAAGGTGCTAAGATGATTAACTGGCTTGTTTGATTCAACTAAGATGTTTATCAAGCTCACTTTGTAAAGTAGCTGTAATAACTAATTTTCTCGATTGTTTCTACAACGATGTTAATTGAATTTAATATGTGAAGGTGTTATTATGACTAGCTGGCTTGTTTGATTAAACTAAGATGTTTGTCAAGCTAACTTTGAAATGTAACTATAATAACCAATTTTCTAGATTGTTTCTAAAAAGACGTTAATTAAATAGAATCTGTGAAAGTGTTATTATGACTAACTGGCTCGTTTGAATCAACTAAGATGTTTGTCCAGCTCACTTTGCAAAGTAACTGTAGTAAAAAATGTTCTCGATTGTTTCTACAAAGATGTTAATTGAATTTAATAAGTGAATGTGTTATGATGACTAACTTGCTTGTTTGATTTAACTCATACCATTGTCAAGTTAAGGGTGGATGATAGCAACGTGGCGGGAAATTCAAAATTGTCACAGTTTTTTACATTTTGTAGCTAAACTGAGCTATTTTTGTTCAGCGATTTTTCGTTCGCGGCAATAAAACAGTATTCTTTTTATTATTGTAAACGACAGAACAACAATAATTCAGCCGATTATGTGTTCTGGTCTACGAAGTAGTGGCACTGCCCAAAAAACTTGTCGTAGACCAGAACACATAATCGGCTGAATTATTGTTGTTCTGTTGTTTACAATAATGAAAAGAATACTATGTTATTGCTGCGAACGAAAAATCGCTGAACAAAAATAGCTCAGTTTAGCTACAAAATGTAAAAAACTGTGAAAATTTTGAATTTCCGGCCACGCTGCTATCGTTCAGCCATAAAGAAGCCCTACCTTCTTGTTTGGCTATACAGGTGTAACAGAAAACTGTAGCCATATTAAGGGGATTGTTATGGACATATTTCTGAACAACATTTACCATGAAACCAATTGAATCAGAGCTACTTTATTTTTCACTATTCCATACAAATCAGCTAATCACCCGGCCCAAAATGTATAGAAAAGTGCGAAACAGAGTGGCTTTAAGCAAACCGGTTGCATACCTACTGAAAGTTGTTTAGAATTATCCATACAACCCCCTACAGTATGACTACACCTTTATGTTACCTTGTACATCCAAACAAGAAGTTACGCTACACATTTAACTTGACAAATGTAAGAGTTGAATCAAAAGTAATGTTATATCTAATTTAATGGTGGTTTAAGATGATAAAATTAAACATTTACTATACATACATTATTTTTTTATTACGATAACTAATGCCAACTACTACTTACAAGCTACTTTTAAAACTTTAACGAATTGAGTAAGCTATTCCTATTACAATAACATTGCATTATTATGGATTGTTCCACTTAATGCACCTGGGGTAAATCACCTGGGTGCATTAAGAGGGAACGCGGGTAACCTCAACTCCATACAAAAGGGGAGACCTGTTTCCTTCATGGATAATTATTTAGAAAAAATATGTTTGTGCCATTCAATCTTTATTTACCTCTGCCATATCCCTACGTTTTATTTTTTTATTATTTTAATTATTTAAATTATTATTAAAATAATTTAAATAATAAAAAAAGAAAAATATAGGGACATGGCAGAGGTACATATAAATTGAATGGCATAAACATATATTTTTTTAAATAATTATCCAGGGAGGAAACAGGTCTCCCTTTTTGTATTTTTTGTATGGAGCAGCCGGCTACCCGCATTCCGTCTTAAGTCTACTAAAAAGTAGACTTAATTCGCCTCGGGCTAAAGAACCTAGGTGAATAAAGTCGACTCAATTTTGTTAATATTTTTGGTATGGTACTTTATTCACCTAAAAATAAATCATCATATTAAATTATGAATACAGCTTAAAAAAAAACAAAACATATAAGGTACTTAATACATTTATATTAATATAAATTGCGTAAAAAAAAGTACACGGTAGGTAAAAATAAACAGATTTTTTTTTTATTATTTTTTTAAATCATTTTTTTATGTTTTTTCATATTTTTTTAATTTTCTTTTTATTATTATTTTTTAAATACTTTTATTTAAAAAAAATACAATAAAAAAAATTATAATAAAAAGATTTAAAAAAAAGAATTAAAAGAAGATAAAAAATAATAATAAAAAATATCCGTTTATTTTTACCTATCATAAAGGTACTTTCTTTTTTAATCAATTTATATAAATATAAATGTATTAAGTACCTCATAATATGTTTTGTTTTATTTAATTTTGTAAGCTGTACTCATAATTTAATATGATGATTTATTTTTAAGTGAATAAAATATACCAAAAATATTACCAAAATTGGGTCGACTTTATTCACCTAGATTCTTTATTAGCCCGAGGTGAATTAAGTCTACTTTTAAGCAAACTTCCGCTCGCTGCACCCAGATGATTTACCCCAGGTGCATTAAGTGGAACAATCCAACATTATCTGTACCATGTTTAATTTTATCACCAGAAACGATAATTATGTTAGATATAACATTACTATTGATTCAAATCTTATAGCTGTCAAATTAAATATGTAGCCTAATTCTTGTTTGGAGAACAGGGTATAACAGAAAGATGAAGTCATATTTTTGTGTGATGTTATGGGCACCGTTCTCAACAACTTTTGCCATGAATTAGGTTTCATATTGATAGTTGTACAGTTTTATAGATACAATCCCCTAAAATATGACTAAACCTTTGTGTTATACCCTGTATAACCAAACAACACGTTACGCTACATACATAACTTGACAAAAGAAAGAGTTGAATCAAAAGTAATTTTATATCTAATTTAATAGTTGTTTCAGGTAAAAAAAATAAACATTTACATTACGTACATACAATATTTTTTTATTAAGATAATAATAATTAATGTCAACGTAACTTACAAGCTACAACGCATAGTTACATATTTATTTCCATTGCTTAAAATATTAATGTTGCATGGTATAGGTGCCTCTAACGAATTGAGGAACTTAGCAACATTTTCCACTGGGTTTGGTTCGTGGACTTCATAGGAACAGAAATGGCTATCGAAATCCACTGTTTGCAGAGCAATTCCCTTTAAAATAATTTTATCTGTACCATACAAATATAGATGTTCTACTTTAAAAAATCTGGGCAGATAATGATCAGGATTTGTTTCATAAACTAAAATAGTACCATTTAGATACCGAGTTGAACAAACAGTAGCCCAGCTGACTTTAACTAGCAACTCATTTGGACATAATTGCAAAGTGGAACAAAGGAATAGTTTAACACTAGCATCATCTGCCGATCCCTTTACTTTGGGTCCTGTACTAAGTGGTTCTTCTAATTTTCCTTTCAGAAACATTTCATTTAAATGAAGCTGATGTTTCTTACTTAAAGTCAGTGTTATATTTTTTCTATTACATGTAGCGTTTGCAGCCAATTTTGAAGTTCTATGTTTGGCTTCAAAGCGCATACTCCACAAAAAAATTAAAGGTCCATATTTTTCAAGAGCAGAGGGATAATGAACCATGTGATGGAACTTTGGTTTTAATGCTTCCTTGCTAAGTAACATATACTTCGAATTAAGCTCGGCAACTGCTGCCTGTAACGATTCCTCAGTTCCTTTTGCAAAGGCCGTAGTTAAGATAATTTCCAAAACCTCTCTTAGTTTTTTATACAAATTCCATGTTAAGTCATCTCGAGGTATAAATTCTCCTACTAATAAACCAAAATACCTTACAAATGTGAGCATCTCTGATGCAGTCATACGCACGTTTCCATGAGCTAAATGTTCCATAGCTAAAGTACATGGTTGATTTCTACAGTGAGGACCGTAAGCAAAAGCATGGATTCTTTCATTGAGAACACTGAGGGTAAACAATTTGAAGCGTCTAAGATATTGAAGCAGAACAAATTGCATTACGTATTTGGCAACACCTTCTAATAAATCATGCATACAATCGACGCCGATTTGGTTGAATAAATCAAAATTTTTTACATCTAGCCAAACACATTTTTCTTTTATACCGGTTATAGAAGGATTGTTTAGCAATAGATCTGATCTATAATCATCAATACTGCGCAATAAGTCTCTGTTTTCAGTACATTGCGTTTTTAAAACTTCTTTCCTAACTTTGCATGTTCTGCAAGGAAAATTTGCCGAAAAACTCTCTATGAACCTGTAATCGCATGACTACCTAGATTGTCACCTAAAATAAGGCCTAATTCAAAATGAACAGTTCCGCTGAAATTAGGTAGATTAAATTTTAAACCATGCTCACTGAGATAGTTCAATTCATCGATCACACAGCGAAAGATTATTGTGTTTCCAAATTTAGTTCTGTCAGAGGAATGAAAAAGAAGAACTAAGAAAATGTTTTTCAGCGCTGATGTTCTGCAAGGTGGTAGACAAGGAATAGAAGCATAAACTGCTCCCAATTTGTGATGCCCTGATCTAGAACCTAGAGCATTGCCAGTTTCGTAATCGTCAAAGAATATAAATATTGGAATAACAATTTTGCCTCGATTTTGTGTCATTCTATTCCGCCAAAATGAGCCTTGTATAAAATTTTCCACCGCAGCATCACCACCAACATTTTGAGTTAGACGATTCATATAATGTAAAGTTTCAAAAAGGACATTTTCCATAGAAAAAAACGACATCAATACTTTTCGAAGCGGTATGAAATGTTGTTCACAAGTGATGGGCACGAGTCGGTTTATGCCCATTCTCTTTACTTTATCCAATCTCTGACCGATAACAACAGATTGTGGTTCTATGTAAGTTTCATTTTCAAGGAAATATTTAATTCGCTTGTGCTCAGTGTCAAATTTACTCCACACTGTTGTCATCAATGGTTCAATTGAATTTAAAATGTGAGAAACAGTACCGTGAGGGATAACATTTTCAGAAGACAACCTTTCAAGGCGCTCTTTGATAGCTGAAAGTAAACTTTCTGTAATGAAATTGTGAAATCCGCTAAAAATGGTTTGAACAATATTTCGTGGCAATGATTGATTAGCATATAAACTAGCTATAAAAATCGAAAGGTCTTTTTCCACATTTTTTGAAGTTTGCAACTGTAAAGCTTGATTGATAATATTACCATGACTTGCTGGTGGTGATGGGATTGGTGGGATATATGAATCACTTAGTTCTTCTGGTTCATTGGGCGTTTCCGAACTAGCTACTTCGCTCAGGTTTGTAATAGAATGCTCTCGCAAAATATGTCTACAAAATGAACTAAATAACTGGAATTCACGATTACAATTATCTTGTGCACACTTATAAGCACTTAAGTCTTTTGAGTCATGTAACAACCGAAAATGTAACCTAAGAAGTTTAATATCAGAGAGTTGCTTATGGCATACAAAACAAGTTAACATTGTGTCTTAAAAATACGACAAAGGTACATTATTAAGCTTTCAAATAATATTACTGTACTGTTACTGTAACTGACGATACCTTGCCGTGTTAAATTATTATTGTGTATTGTAACAATATTACAATATACCACAATCAGTGAGCAGAGACTCGGCAGCGGTAGAACCTTTGTCGTATTTTGATGTCATTTTGAATAGAGCTTTTTGAATGAAATACCATATAGGGTATGCGTCTAGGCCGTATTCAACATTAAGAGCCCATACTATTTTATAGCATGTCTCAACAGCTTCCGCGATTGACAACCGTTCATATAATACCAGCCTGTTAGCAACCACAAAATAGGATTTGACGTGCTCCAATGACTCACCGACTATTATTATGTATGGCTGAGATGGAGCTTTTTTCTTTTCGAGGTTTGATAAACGCTGTTCTACGTATTGTGCGATTTCTGCGTCCGTTTTCAGGTGTTTTATAAAACCATCACGGGCTTCAATTTTGCTGGGCTTCCAGTTCTCCAGGCTTTTTCTGAATTTTCCTTGGCGACAGGTTGATGGATTAAGCAGGTATGGTATGGCGAGAAAACCCACAATATTTGTGGTTTCTTCACTGGATGCTGAAAAAAAAAATTTGTCAAATGAATCTACATACTCGTATAGGTCAATAAAAATTCTGCATCTTACATTTTACAGGTTTTGCATCAATTCATTATCATGTTTTGTGGAAGGTGTAACTTTATTTTTCGATCACTCTACTATTGAATCTTAATAAATTGGTTTAATGGCTTATGTAACACCTCATTATACCTACTATGTAATGGTTGTAGAGTAGGTAGACATACTTATTCAAGAATCCTATGGGAAGCAATTTTTAGAAAATAACAGTGTCTGAGTGTGATAGATACCTTATTATATTATTATATTATATTATACAGGGTGTCCCAAATAAAGATGTCAAGCGAGAAAATCTGGATAGCTGACACTGTATTTGGGACAACCTGTGTACTTAGTGGGGTTCCGCTAAGTACCGACTAAGAAGTAACTACGCTTTCATTACCTAATAACTGAAAGACTAATATTAAATAATAACAAAGTTACTCACAATCGGCGAGCCTGACGAGATCTTTCGCAAACTCATCAGTTGCCACTTTTTTTTCTTTTAGTCGTTTAAGCAGAGTTGGTTTTGTCAGAGGATATTGCATGAATAAATTGTCTTTGTGTTCTTCATGGGCAATATCAAAATCAGCATGCAGCTAGAAAAAAAAAAAAACAATATCAGTTCTATCGAATAATACAATAATAATAATCTGCCAATGATGATGAACCCCTTGAGACATTTTCCATAGCAGACATCAATAGTCTCAATCCATAACCCGGCAACGACGTAGCCAAGTTTTTTCTTTTCCTCATGTTATTCTGCAATAGTCCTTGTATCTAAAGGGGACTGTCTCTGGTTAGATTCTTGTATTTATACAGAGATAAGATCCGAGAGATACACCCATCACATCTAGAGTAATTGGTATGAAACAGGCCTCTGTGCTGTTGGCTGTGGCCTCACGCAAGCCTTAAAGGACCCGGTCCCCATAGACCCGTGTGAATCTTAAAGATATACCTAAATAATAATAATAGAATCGGATAATATATATAATACTCACCAACTTATACCCCAATGGCTTTTGTAGAGCAGGGTACTTGACAAAGTATGCCTCTACAGGATCTTTGTTATCGTGGACCAGTTTCATACGTAATGGGCAAGTACTGCGCCATTTTTGCTCCACTATGAACCATGGGTCGGACGAAGTCTGTAGCCATTGTAGATCCTCTTTAGAGTTACTGTTATCCTCAATCTGACCTGTGAAACATTCTGGAAGAGGTCTTGGTGATGGGGCTGAAGATCCAGGGCTTGAATCCCTGCTTCTTTTCCTTATAGGGAGTGCTCCCAATTTTTGAAGTCTCCTGCGTTTATTTAACACCTGAAATTAAAATTAACATAGCATCACATTTTGCCGTAAATTAGTTTCAATTAAGTAGATCTAATAGGTAGATAACTTTTAATTCTAAGAAATAGCTAGTGTACCTGGTGCACAATTTTTCCCCGAGCTTGTCTCACAATTCCATTGGCTGTTGTGCAGGCAGGGATATAATAGGTTGTTGTCCGTTCGCCTGGATATAGCTGTTTTATATAATTGGCCCACTTATAATATGTAGCTCCAGTAATGGTGGTCTCCTTATGTTCTCTCAAAATTTCTTTAGCAATTACAGATGCCAGCAAATTGCGTCCAGTATCCCCTAATAAAGCCCCCCCTTTATAGGCGAGGAGGGTACTTGTGTCCAGAGAATTGTTCAGTAATTCTTCCAAGATCTAAAATATAAAGACTTATAAACATACCTAAAGAAATAAGACCAAACTAGTTGGTACACAAGACAGCACGTCGTCCTTTACACGGTAGCACTTTTGGTGGAGACTTGCTTACTTGGGGTTTTGAGCATCCAGATTTTCGTTCAGGATCGTGGGTTGAGCGGCCCGGGATTTAGAATCAGTATAATTTTAATTCATTAATAATTTAATAATGGGAAATTATAAGTCAAGCCACAAAGTTTTTTTTTGGCGACGTGATCTAACTTCTCATTTTATAAGTAAGCCACGGGAAACTAAGATAGCTTCTAATAAACTAATTCATCTTTTTTACATCGCCAACTAAATAATCCAAAGAAAGCGTCAAGTAAAGTCCAACAAATTATTTTAACTTGTCCACTGATTTATCTATTGCAACCTGATTTACTAACTCAGCCACGGATTTTACAACTCATCACCATTATACGTTTTACAGCTTCAAAATAAGCTCCTCAAAAAAATATAATTCAAGCTTCAATAGACAACCTCATATATTATTATAACATAACTTAGCATGTAAATTAATACATCATATTATTTTATTGTGAAAAATGCCACTATACGATTTGGGACTTGACAGCGACCAGCCATTTGCACCAATCAGAGAGCGCCATTCGATTCACGTACTGACGAGTAGTCACGTGTATTTGTGACTACGTATCAGTTGCGTTTTTTTTTACTCAATCTACTTCCAGAAAAATGCTCCTATAATTAATTAAGTTAATTACGATACGTAAAATTAAGGTATTTCAAAGTACACGAATTGATAAAAAAAAAAGTATTTTATTTTGTTTCCCTTCAATAGTTCCAGGGTATTTTAGTGCCCATAATTCACTATTTTATGTCAATTATTGGTAATTTTTTAAGATCAATTAATGTAGGTCGAGATAAATTTTAAACGTAGAGTTATAAAATTAGAAGCTAATTGAAAAATTGTTTTGGTGTCATATACCTATTAATATTTTAGAAGTTTACTGCCGGAACAAATTTAGATGCCAAAAAATAACCACGATGCTGAGTTGTATTTAGAGTGTCTTACATACAAGTTATCTAGTGGCTAAAATAGTATTATTTAGATGCGCGTTGATTGTGGCTGACTTAGCAATTTAGAAGGCAAATGCAGATATTTAGAGGCGTATAATGCTATTAAAAAGAAGTCTGTTTAATTACAACCCTTTAATAATTAGCTTTCGTGCTGGAATAGAAAGTGAGTGACAGATGTCAAAATCCTTCCTTACCCCGCACGCCCCGCGTCGGTGCGTTTGCTAAGCAAGCACCGATCTAACATTGGAGGAGCGTTTATGGAGCACGGCGGCGCCAATAGTTAATTTACGGGCGACTTTGCAACAAAAGTGTAGTCGGACGTGCTAGCGTGTGTACCTTGACACCTTAACTAAGATAATCGACAAAGATTAATAAAAGAATCGTCTGAAGTTAAAATTAGTTTGACTTTGGATCGCTCTACTTAGGAAAAATGAGATTGACTTTTGATCACTCTACCAAAAACAGGGCGTTATTCAAGACGTGTTACAAAAGGTCCTAAATCTTTTTACAGGGTGTTGACCTGCTGGTCAATATGATGACAATTCTGTAAAAAAAAAGTTGAAAAAAGAACTTTACTCAAAAAAGCTCGTAATGTGGTCATTAATTCGACAACCTTCTTTGAGCAAAGACGGACTTGCGGGCTACTATGCTTAGGCGCCAGAAAAGTTGTATGGAATTTCATTAATGTCGTGTTTTGCAGCCAGAAAAAGTGTATAAAAATCCATTAATGTCGAGTTTTGTTTAAAAAAATAGTCCGGTGCAAAAAGTATGCGTCTTGCGACTTGCGTCTTGCGTCTTGCATCTTGCGACTTGCGACTTAATACCTCAGCCTCAATCTTAGGACCTAGGGCATAGGATCTAGGACCTAGGACCTAGTACCTA
The DNA here is from genome assembly GCA_949319315.1 of Zelleria hepariella. Classification (NCBI taxonomy): domain Eukaryota; kingdom Metazoa; phylum Arthropoda; class Insecta; order Lepidoptera; family Yponomeutidae; genus Zelleria; species Zelleria hepariella. The sequence goes on from OX439382.1 coordinate 18,502,541, forward strand.
GGACCTAGTACCTAGCACCTAGGATCTATAACCTAGCACCTAGGACCTATGACCCAGGACCCAGCACCTAGGACCTAGGACCTAGGAGCCAGCACCTAGCATCTAGGACCTAGCACCTAGGACCCAGGACCTAGGCCCTAGGACCTGACACCTAGGCCCTAGGCCCTTGCACCTAGGACCAAGGACCTAGGAGCCAGCACCTAGCATCTAGGACCTAGGACCTAGCACTTAGCACTTAGGACCTGGCACCTAGCACCTAGCACCCAGGACCTAGGACCTAGGACCTAGCACCTAGGACCTGGTACCTAGAACCTGGCAACTAGGCCCTAGCACCTAGGACCTAGGCCCTAGAACCTGGCACCTAGCACCTAGCACCTAGGACCTAGCACCTGGCACCTAGGCCCTAGCACCTAGGCCCTAGCACCTAGGACCTAGGACCTAAGACCTAGGACCTAGAGCTTAGGACCTAGGTGTATATCAATTACTCGCTTTGTTTGAGTAAAGCACTATACATGCCTTGGTCTGCAATGAGTTGCTGGCCACGCTGTGATGGCTTTGAGCTGCGCTACGCTCTGCGCTCTGTCGGCAATCAAAAGCGCGCCAGAAACGCACCTATTACAGATCGCGGCAGTAATGTACTATTTATTTAAATAACATCAATATTGAAAAAAAAAAAACAAAACTTGTTTTTGGATCTAGCCGAAATCTAAAAATAGTGTTAGGTGTATTTGAATAGCTATAAGCTGTTGAAACAGTGAAAATTTGTGAAAATAATATTTTATCAATACATTTCTCCCGTCACAGCGCTTTCATTTTAATTAATTAAAAATCAACGGAACGTCATAGAGCTAAAACAATATTTTGGTTGAATGGGTGCCATAACTCTGTAAAAAAAAGTTAGGACCTTAGTGACACCTTTAACCTATGTTAGTTAATACCAAGGATAAACAAATAAATGCTTGTGCTAAAAATAATGTTAGTAGGTACATACTGGGCATTGAACTGAATCTACAGTGCCATTGTAGTTTTCTGGAGAAATATTTTCTATTTCTTTATAAGGTAGGCTAGGACTAAGCACAGGCAGTTGAACATCAACACTAGCACCATCTTCCAATAGTGCAAAGTCCAAATTCTGTAATTAATATTAAAAATAATAGGAAGTTACAGTACACAATTATTATTTCTTTAATAAATTGGTATTGGTACTCTCATAAGGACATAGGCCGAACAAACTAACTATGGCGAGCAATAGAAGTCTGAGCAAGAGGGGTACCGCTTGACCCTTCTCGGCTTACTTTCGGTCACATCACATACATCAACCAATCGTTGCGAGTGCATTCACTGAGAATAATCATCACAGCAACTAATTGCAAATTTATCTAGCAAAACAAATAAGTAGGTTAGGAGATAGGTAGGTACAGTGGGCCACAGGCAAAGATGCCCTTTTTGTTCGATTGGCGCCCTTAATGCCGGGCGCGGTAAGAGCTACAATGGGGTATCCTAGACTGTGGGCCCACCGTACCTAGGTATGTCAAGTTAGGTGATAAGGTAGGTACGTACAGCCCGTGCCAGGTTTCTGGGCATCTGAATGCCGCCCTAAGGCCTGGAGGAGGTAGCGGCGCATGGGTATAAGAGAGGTGCATAAACACGGGCGAGAGGAAACAGCTGGCTCAGATGCCATGAACCCTGGCGATGGCTGCACCTGATTTTAATCAAGAAGCTATTACTAATTACATAGACCTACCTACTAGACCTACCTTCTCTTATAATTTGGGTAAGTAAATACTCACAGAGATGTCCAAACTTGTAACAGTAGAGTCGAACTCTCCTTTCCATGACCTCCAGCACCTTAAAAAGAGAACCCTGGGCCCGGTTTTGGGTATTAACTCTTTGATGGTGTCATTCGTCAGGGCTGACAGCGCGTGGATCGTTATTTGTTGTTCTGAAAAATAGTGAGAAATTAGGTAAGGATACATAATATTTGTAATAGGAAGGTACCTACGCGATTCTTATACAAGACACAAAACACAAGACAGCACGTCGTCCTTTATACGCCAGCGCTCTACTTGGTTAGGTATGTTACGGGTGACTTTGCAACAAGACTGACGTGCTGTCGTGGTACCTATACGGTGTGGCTACGGCACTCGGACCATCTTGATCGAAGACTCGGACACAGAAATGGCTACTTTCTGACCCGGTTTTGACAATACAGTGCAGTGCGCGTTTCACAATAGGTACCTATTAAGTGTGTACGCCATTACTCGCCAATAAAAACACACGTGGCATGGTAGTTTGATGATTTCGAAGTGCCTTTTCCGGCGGCGAAGTGTAGGGCCATGCCCGGTAAACGGTAAATTACGCCGGTATAATGCGTGCGGGATGAGAATGGGATGGAACCTTGTCAAAGTCAATCGAAAACATACTGTATTTTACTTTGACAAGGTTGCACCGACGCGAGTTTGCTTACTGCGCGCGTCTCAGTTCCAAAAAGTCGCATCCCATTCTCATTCCGCGCGGATTATACGTATGAAAGCTAACGTACATGGCCATACACTTCGCCGCATTATATTCTCTCTGCGACGTGTGAAAAGGAACAAACTTACCAGTGAAAATTGGTATGAGGTCGTGTAACTCCCATGTTTTTAGTAGTTCTATGACTTCCTCCATTAAAAAGGGATCTTTGACCACTCTGGAAGTCTGGAATAATTAACACTTCGCTAGGAATCACTGGAGTACTGGACCACGGAAATAATCGATATTCTGACCGACTACTTACAGCGTTTACGCGGAAGTGGGACGAAATCACGAAACGAAATGACGAAAACGAGTGAAATAAGCACGTGTCACGACACGATTCGAGCGAGCGGCCGACCGGCGGCGACCGGCGCGCGGGCAGCGGGGGCAGTGTTGCCAGTAGCAGATAGTCAAATATAACACGAGGCAGATCAAAAAGTAACATTTTCTCGAGAAAAGTAACATAACTTTTTTTTATTGTGGAAATCGACTTCGAAAAAATCTTAATAATTTTTGATCGAATAATCGATTGGCGATGCTGAAAAAGAAAGAAACATACAATCAATGATGTGTGTTGTGTGTCTAATATACCAACCAATTTAAGAAAGGAAGGAAAGAAATAAAAACGTCTTTCAATACTACAAACAACAATGCGTTATTAGTATTGCCACATCACGGCCAGTCAAAAAATACGATTTACCTACTTTGAGTAGTTCGGTGTTCGCAAAAAATAGCGAATTTATTTATGATTTTTTTGCTGGTTTGACTCCCGGGTGCGACAAGCGAATGAAAAAAATATTTTCGCGCCCCCGTTTTAGCTTATTTTTTTACAAGATCTTGTGGAGGTAGAATGAATTTCTTATTGAGCCTTACAAATCTGATTAAAATCCGTCGATAAATAAGGTTACACTGCTAACTTTGACAGAGATTGAAAATACCTATGTCAAACATACTTATAATATAATGTATGAACACACGTCAGACATACCTAATATGTATGCTCACGCCTACTTCCCGGACGAGGGGTAGGCAGAGACAAAAGACCGCCACTTGCTACAATCCTGGCATATATCGCTCGCTTCCTCAACATTGATAGTAAGTCTCTTCATACAAGCTCAGACCACAACCGAAGGCAGTGGCGCTGCAACACACATACCTACAGCAAAGAAAATGCTACGCTACTGCAGACCACAGTCAGGGTTGCCAGATGCGTTTTTCCGTTTCTCCCCAAATTAAAATATTTTTTTCTCCAAAACGATACTATTTTCCATGGTTTTACCCAAAGGCCCAGACTCGTTTTTTCCCTTATTCTACGGCATATTTCGCCTGGTAGTATCAAAGACAATGTTTTTGTTAGTGGCTCTACCAGTAAAACTACAAACGAATGGCATTCACTGTAGTTTAACTAAACTTTTTGTCTATGGTATTGACATAAAACAAACTGAAAGTTTATTCAAATAACTAAAACTCCCAAAGTTCTGAACGCAGCAGCCCAGCTGAGCGTTCGAAAATTAATGGACGCGTTCATAAAAATGCATGAGCAATGTACGGATGCGTTCCAAAAAAAAAAAAAATAATTATCCAAAACTGTCCACTGTGTTTTCTTTTTCTCCAAACATTTCTCCAAAGATTTCTTTTCTCCAAAATTTCTCCAGGAGCCAAATTTTTACCCAGAATTGCGAGAAAAATACCCAATCTGGTAACACTGACCACAGTGCTGCCGCGCTTGGAATCAATTGTGTAAATAGACATTCTTATAAACCAGTAGTATCGCTTGCTTCAACTCATAGAAAAGTTCTTAATGGACATAACATTTCGCTAGGCTAGTTTGATGGGTAATGTAAAAAAAACGATGTTATTGTATTACTTTGGTGTACAGTAATAGTACATTATGTATGATACAAAATGTGCTAAGTTGGTCATTACACACAAAGCATTATTGTGCGCGAGCCGATCGATGGGCGAACGCGATAAGAAAGCTGAGTTTGTAATGACCAAATGCACACGAGTAGGTACCTATCATACGACGTTTTTCAACACAGTTGCGAGGAAAAAAACAAACTTGTATCGTTAATAACTGAAAAAGTACCAATTCAACTTACCTTTGTTGACAAGTACTGACTGTCCAGAACTTCTTTTAAAAACTTTTACACATCGGATGGTAACCACTGACCACACTTTTAACTTGAATATTATTTTGCTTGTTTTCACTATTTGAAGTAGATATTGTTGATAGTAATTAACCACACAGCAGCAACTTTACGAAAATATTTGCGGAATATGACGCGTCAGTTTTGTTTTTTTCGCGGGCGCGTTGACATGACAACGGGGGTTGGTATCTGTAGCTATCCCATTCTACGTCAAACAAAAGAGGGAGATAGCTAGAGATTCATCATCGCACTCGTGCGGTAAGTTAATGTTATTACAACCCCAGTGCGGTAATATGCTGCATTATGAAACTAAAAACGGTGTTATAATAGTCAAATTTACGAGCAACTGTATTGAAAAGAGTATTCTATCTATCTTACCTTTAGTTAACGGAACAAAAAATATTTTAATCGTATCGTACGAAACCACTAGAAACATTACGTCTTTTCCCTGGATCTCGGCAAAAAATATTGTTGGCAACAATGGCCCAAGCGGCGGACAAACGGGTGCGGAGGGTGGGGGTTCATGTGTTTGAATCAAACAAGATGGTGATTGAGACAACAATTTTTTAACGTTATTTTAAACAAGGTCTAAAGTAAGTTTGATCAAGGCTAATGTTAATATAACATTTTCTCTGTTAGTAAATTCAAACAAGTAAACTATTTAAAACTATGGTATTGAATAATTAATTCGACAAAGACTAATCTTCAAACAAATAAATGGAATTGTTATTTTAATATTTTACGTGGTATTCAATCAAACAAGTAAACTGTTTAGAACAATGTAGTTATATTGTTATTTGGACAAACACATTTTTTTGAAACAATTATAATTCATTGTTGTCCTACTCATGAACTCTTTTTTAAATTAAATATAACTCTTAGGTAAATCCATAAATATGAAATTGACGATTTAACAAAAACTATAGTTATGACAACTTGGTTACTTAGTAGATTTGTCCAATGGCCGTTTTTTAACCTAAAGAAGAAGTCTTAATTATATTTAACAAAATGGTTGGTAAAAATATTCATAATATGTGTTCAAGTCAAATAATAGGTCTAGTTGTTAGCCTAAACATAGATGACTTTGCTGCAACAACTAGTCAACTGTGGTTAATGTAATGAAATTCATATTTGTTTCATTCAAATTAACATCAACTAAGAGAATACTCCACTTAGTTGGATTTCATTTTTTTCAGTGTAGGGATGGGGTGATACAAAAGATACCCACTGAAAAGAGGTATCCGGCATTTTTAAGCCTGGTCCGAAATGCATAAGATAGGATTCATCATGAAAAAGGTCATGTCAATGACTTCTAAAAGCGAGCTTAGCTTTCTAGCTCTAGGTACGTCATCTTACGAGGTAAAGGCCATCTCTGATTTCACAGTTTTTAGGCCGCCCAAAGGGCCTTTGACATCAACGGTTTAACTTGCCTTTCGAAGCAATGAAGCGCTCCACTAGCGACCACCCGTCCATAGACAGACCGCGCGCGATATTGGTATGCAACTTTGTATGGCTAGTACACCTAAGCTAAGACCGCTACTTACTTACTTACTTAGGTCCACTTGCGTCACCCAGAGTTAGCGAGTTAACTCTGAGTTAACGTCAAAATTTGTATGGAAATGTCAAGTTAACTCGGAGTTAGTTTGCTAACCCTGAGTGACGCAAGTCCGCCTTACTTCTCTAGAAGTATTTTTACACTTAAAGTTTCATCAGCACTGCACACCGACATAAATACAAGTAAGTTTAACCGTTTACGAAATACCAAAATGTCTAGAAGTATCTAAAATAACCAGTGGCCTGGTGCGTGAGTTGTGCTTTCACTCGGTTATTTACTCTGTGTTCTCGATCGAATGCAGGCTACTCAACGCCCGCTTGAATAACAATGATTTGTGTTCCGTAAACAATAGGGCGTATTCCATTATAAATAACGTCACGCCATTGAATACCTGGGGAGTAAGACAAGAGAACTAATCAGTTGCAAATATAGTGTAGCTATATGTCTTACATAGTCGTTGATTAGATTGAATAGCTAGAACCTATTTCGCGTAAACTGGAGGGTTTTTATTAAATTAAATTCCGTCCCACTTTCCACTAAACGCTTTTTATTTTTATTCTTAGACATCAGAATAAAGTAAAATGCCAAAATATTATCTTAAGTTAACATTTTGGAACAAAGCAAAGCACTTGACGAGCAATTTCACTACTATAATTTTTTATTTGTCCACGCCTTCGATAAAGGATGTCAAATTGTCCAAAGCTAGTAAATAAAAAATAAATTTATCAAGGCTATTGGAGGAGCAGTTGGTGATGATCATGCTCTTCACTAAAAAAGGTAATTTGTGCGATATTTTGCTGGCGCGATGTAGAGTTGAGTACGTAGCAGCTTCCTGAAGGGTCGACAGAGGTAGCTACAATGCTAAGTAGTTGCGTCCGAGCTACTCAATAACACGCTTCTATAAGCCCTTTGCCAAAAATAGCCTCCTTAAGAAATTCAAGCAGCAGTGGAAAAGATTACCTTGCGATTAGCATAACACATCTGGCCATAGATCAATAAGGTTCTAACAAGGTGAGGTGGCGAGGTAACAAACAGCTCCACTGGGAGGCCGAAATCAGAAGGTATTTACTTACAGCAGGTCAAATCTTACCTTAAAAGATCCTGCAAGAGCCCTGAAGCTGCAGTCTTCAGACAAGTACAAATATAGTTAGAGAGCTGGTGACCAATCGAGATATTTTTTCGTACAAGGCTAGGAGTTGGTAGGCTGATAGAGTAGACTTCGCTGAGTCTGGGAAAAATATTTTTTTGGCACGGTCGTGGTTGAAAGTTAGATTTTTTCGACTTTGAAAGTTTAAATGTATGGGTGCAGTATATTTTTTTTGACGCACAATGCTAGAAACTTCTAGGTTAGTTGTTGAGAGTCCGTTGAACAAGAAAATATTGTTTAAATTATTTTTGATTTTCAATTCGATTTGAAATTCACACTTTCTATGTTATAAAAAACAATATTTCTACCGCGTTTGGCTAATAATAAATAGTGATTTCGTGATCAGCGGAGACTAAAAAGGCAGCCTAAAAACTCCCAGCCTTGTAGACAAAAAAGAAATGACTCAACCCATACATTTAAACTTTCAAAGTCGAAAAAATCTAACTTTCAACCGCGACCGGACCAAAAAATATTTTTCCCAGACTCAGCAAAGTCTACTCTATCAGCCTACTAACTCCTAGCCTTGTACGAAAAAATATCTCGATTGGTCACCAGCTCTCCAACTAATACAAACCGGTAGTGCCACTGCCCGAGAATTGGTCTTCACCCTGTCTATCAGTGCAATAATAAAGTTACATAATAATGATTAAGTAGCTTCTCCGAGACTTTCCTCTACCTTTCTTTCCTTCTATCTTTCCTTCAAGTACGTTAATTATAAATTTGTCATACCAGGAGGTGAAGGAACTTGCCTGTGACTGGAGTTCATGGAGAGTGCTGCATCGACAATTTAAGAGTCTGACTCTTAAATATAATGATGAATGATAAGTTAATCTTCTTGTTTAGACTACATCGCTCCGAGAGCGTTTTGAGACGGGGCGTAAAAAGTAGCTGGGGTCCGGGTAAAGGGAATTGAATAGAGTGGGGTGGCGATGGGTGTTATAGGCCTTAGGAGTGATACTGCGATTGTGTACTGCCCTCCTAGCACCCGGTCTTATCGGATTTCTGAGCAATGTCACCTTGACTCCATAACTTGCGGACCCCCTTTCGCCCCGGTATGAATTACAGGGCGCCTATTTACTGACAATCCGCTTCCATCGTCAACTATCAAAAAAGGTTTATTTGCTGTAAAATTGTTCTTGAAACCACTGCTTGACTGTTTGAGAAAAAAATGGGGCTAAAAAATATCAGCTGTAATTCCATACATAAGGCAGACTCAGGGTGGCGTTAATAGAATAGAATAGAATATAATAGAATAGAATATTCTTTATTGTACTGGAAAACATTTTATGGACAGACATTATTAATACATTAATGGTACAAATCGGCGGCCTTATTGCTAACAGCAATCTCTTCCAGGCAACCACTGACGGAGAAATTGCTAAAGATATGAGAGACGGGTAGTAGACGGGTAATAGTCGTCAACTTAAGATCGAACTCAAGTAGGTGATCACAGAAAAGTCAAATGCTTATGTCAAGCCTTAGCTAACGTCAATATCAATCTATATATATAAAAGGCTTAGGTTGACTGACTCATCACGCTACAGCCCAAACGGCTGAACCTATAAGTATGAAATTTGGACAAAAGTTGCGTTATATGGTGGAGGGTTCATTTAAGAAGCGATTTTTTTTTATTTAACCCTTAAGTGGGTCAAAATAGGGCTCAAAGTGTGTATGGGAAAAAATTTTTTTTGGGTCTTATAATCTTAAATCTTAGTTTTTTGTACTTTTTTTTTAAAATGGCTTGACACCTATTTCAGATTTTTTCTCATTTCTATGTTCTTATGGGTTAAAATGGGTGCCAAAGTTTTTCGAGTTTTTTCACCAGTTACGATCAATGCTGGAACAAAACCGCTAATGCCACAACAGTGAAAATTTGTCAATAGTTGTAATTTATAGACACGCTACGGGTTAAGACAGATTTACTTCAAGTTTAACCCTTAAGGCGGTAAAAATGGGGTCCAAAGTTTGTATGAAAAAAAAAATTTTTTTGTCCGGATTTACTTGCAACTAAGAATTCGTATATTAAATCAAAAATAATTTAACACCTGTTTTAGATTTTTTCTAATTTTAGCCGTTTAAGGGTTAAACGAGGTTGAAATGTATGAATATTTTTCGTGATGTAGTGTCAACGTCGGGCCCAAACCATTTAAGCTACAACTATGAAATTGAAACTGCAGTAGCGTTTTGTAGCAAAACTACCCACCATGAAGAAAAAAATATAATTTTAACCCGTCAAATGCCCAAACCGGGGTTCAAAGTTTGTATGAAATAAAAATTTATTTTGGTCCGTTTTACTTGAAACTTAGTATTTGTAAATTTAATAAGAAACAATTAAACACGTGTTTCAGCGTTTTTCAAAATTCTGCCCACTAAAGGGTTAAAAGGGGTAGAAAAGTTTAAAGATTTTTCCTGATTTAGTATCAATGCCAGGCCTAAACCATTAAAGCTACAACTATGAAATTGAAACTGCAGTAGTGTTTTGTGGCAAAACTACCTACCATGAAGAAAAAAATATAATTTTAACCCTTCAAATGCCCAAACCAGGGTTCAAAGTTTGTATGAAATAAAATTTTTTTTTGGTCCGATTTACTTGAAATTAAGTATTAGTATACTAAATCAGAAAAAATCAAATACGTGTTTCAGCGTTTTTCTCATTTCAGCCAATGAAGGGTTAAAATGGGTGGAAACGTTGAAGTTTTTTTCCTGATGTAGTAACAATACTGGGCCCAAACCATTGAAGCTACAATTTTGAAATTGAATGTGCAGTTGCATTTTATAATTATCATTACTACCCACCATCAAGAAAAAAATATAATTTTAACCCTTCAAATGCCCAAACCGGGGTTCAAAGTTTGTATAAAATAAAAAATTTTTTTGGTCCGATTTACTTGAAACTTAGTATTTGTATATTAAATAAGAAACCATTAAACACGTGTTTCAGCGTATTTCAAATTTCTGTCCACAAAAGGGTTAAAAGGGGTAGAAAAGTTTGAAGATTTTTCCTGATGTAGTATCCATGCCAGGCCTAAACCATTAAAGCTACAACTATGAAATTGAAACTGCAGTAGTGTTTTGTGGCAAAACTACCAACCATGACGAAAAAAGTAATAATGTTAACCCTTGGCATGCCCAAACCGGGGTTCAAAGTTTGTATGAAATAATATTTTTTTTTGGTCCGATTTACTTCAAACTAAGTATTCGTATGCTAAATCAGAAATAATCAAACACGTGTTTCAGCATTTTTCTCATTTCAGCGAATGAAGGGTTAAAATGGATGGAAACGTTGAAGATTTTTCCCTGATATAGTAGCAATGCTGGGTCCAAACCATTTAAGTTAGAACTTTGAAATTTGAACTACAGTTGCGTTTTATAGCAAAACTACCAACCATGACGAAAAAAGTAATAATGTTAACCCTTGAAATGCCCAAACCGGGGTTAAAAGTTTGTATGAAATACATTTTTTTTGTCTGATATACTTGAAACTAAGTATTCGTATGCTAAATCAGAAATAATCAAACACGTGTTTCAGCAATTTTCTCATTTCAGCGAATGAAGGGTTAAAATGGGTGGAAACGTTGAATATTTTTCTCTGATGTAGTAAGCAATGCTGGGCCCAACCCATTTAAGTTACAACTTTGAAAAACTACAGTTGCGTTTTATAGCAAAACTACCAACCATGAAGAAAAAAGTAATAATGTTAACTCTAAAACGGCCAAAACGAGGTTCAAAATTTGTATGAAATTATCATTTTATTGGGTCAGATTAACTTGAAACTAAGTAGTCGTGTATATAATCAGAAATAATAATTAAACTCATGTTTCAGCATCAAAAAGGGTGGAACCATTTTAAGAGTTTTCCTGATGTAGTATCAATAACAATGCCGGAACCTTTAAAGCTACAACTATTCAATGAACATTTAACTACAGTTGCGTTTTATAGCAAATCTACTAAGCATGAAGAAAACAATAATAATGATAAACCTAAAACGGCCAAAAAGGTTCAAAGTATGTAATTTTTTTTTTGTTGGATTCATTTGATCTTTACCAATTTGGTCACACACATACACAACACATACACTTCCACGCTGAAACTGCACGACGGATTTGGATGACATTTGGAATAGAGATAGCTTACAAAAATACACACCCATGACTCTATTCGTGCTAATTTGATAATGGTGAAAGATGTACCCAGGCAACTTCTTATAAGTCTTCGCGGACGAAGTCGCGGGCGAAAAGCTAGTTATTAATATTCTGACAGCTACTCAAGTTTAACATTAGCCAAGGCTTGATATTAGCATTTCACTTTTCAGAGTTCTCCTACTTGAGATCGAGCTCAAGTGGGTGATCTCAGACGACTATTAATACCACCCTTAGTACGGCACAAAATGTATGGAACACTGATATTTTTTTCGCTTATTTTTTTTTTTGCCGCCTAGTACAAGGTATTTGTGGTGATACAGCCTACTTAAAGTTCCGCTTTCAAATTCGCTTTCGATTGTACCCTGTAGAGATTATGATGATTGAGACTTATTTAGCGGCGCGAAAAGATTTCAACGTAAAATATGCCGCAACAGCTAACACGGCTACCCTCCGGGACTGTGAAAGGATTTTGAAGGCAAAAGCAAAAGTAAGTGACAAACTACTGTAGACTCAAGTCTCGTTTCACGAAAAGACATGACACTAACATGAATTCCCGTAGACAGAAGGAGTATCTCGCGGGCAAGCATAGATAAAACTCGCTTCCTAGCCGGGCTGGACGCCCCTAACGAGCTAGCCCTGGGGATTTAACTCACGGTGAGGTAAAATGTTGAGCCCGAAGCAACTCCCTGAGCTATACCAGATACCTTAGGATGGGAAACATAGAAAAATTACCTCAGTAATACGTTTGAGAAGCTCTTTTTCTAAAACGCTCTTTATGGTTTTATGTTATGGTTTTTATGCGATCCGTTTTTACTTCATATAAACTTCATTTTAAAAGAGGGTGATCCGGGCCATTAAGATTTGAGGTCTTGCCACATGTTAAAAAAAAACAACGTATCACTTACCGTATTTATAACGTGTTTGAGTCTTTTTAAGGGCTTAAAGCCTCGTTTTTCATAATTTTTTAACGAGCGAACGAAGTGCAAGAAGTTCTCTGAGTGTACTTTGAACAATCCGGCGTTTTAATGTGTCTTTGTATGTATGAATATTGAGTATCGCTGATCTCATCACAAAATTTGGTAGTTTTAAGTTTCAACATGAGCCAAATCGGTCAACAAGGGTTTATCGAGATATAGGGTCGCGAGTTCACAGTTCGGGGCGAACTATTAGTTATTTGTTGGTGACCATACTGCTCGAGTAAACTCGAGACAATATTCCAACGTTTTAAATTCTCAATTTGCTTTTAACCTAAATAGGACCTCTTACCACTAACAATTTGCAGTTAAAATTACGTAATAATTGTATCCAACTGGAGCTTTGCCTGGAGAACTCTGCTCCTGATAAACTGGCGGGAATGGTGGGATTAAAATGAGGCTCGTACACGTCAGACAATGGTGTTGAACCCATGTTGTTACAATGTATAACTGCTGCGGGAAACCTTCTAAATGTCCTTATCATAACAAACATTTTTGCCCAAGGAACTATGCCTGGGAAATCAACGGTTTCTGAGATATTGAGGTTCAATGTCGGACTTTTTTTTGCATCTGTTTAGTGTTGAGTTCTCAACATTTCTTCTCAAGAAGCCACACCAAATTTTCAATTTTTTTGTTAAAAACGACGTTAAAATTGCATTCCGCAATGTATTCTTCCCATTGACACCTCGAGCGTAAGTACGTTTATGTCAACCCTTGTGCAATATGACTTTTCTACATTACACTTCCATTGCGTGATAAAATATTTTACAATAAGCTAAAAAAAACAAAATTATTTCCCAGCAATTGATGTCCATTCGGGTTTTTTTTCCTTTGGTGTATATGAAGAGGAAGCTAAACTGGATAGCCCTAAGTTCTTAGTTTTTACCTCAGTTGAGTTTTTCATTCATGATTTTCGTTTTGAAAACCTTCTCATTCTAAAAGGGCGTGTAAGCAAACCGCAACGGAATCGTCGTCGTCAATCCAGGTCACGTCAAAATAGAAAAATAAAACTGTCACTGCTCTGTCAGTGATTTCTGCTTTGACGTTTTGGTTTGGACTAAAAGGCAACAGATTAATAACTTTTGACAGATTCGAATGAATGATGTTTCTTACTCTGTTTTAATCAGTGATGGTGTGACCTGGGCCCTTAGCCTGTAACGCAATGGCGGGTCAATGGCGTCCAGGCAGAAGGACAAAACCGGGCTCTCCTCGTTTTTCTCCTACAACCAGAGAACTAATCCTCTAGAATTAGAATCAAAATATTCTTTGCTGTACTACAAAAACATTAAAAGGACAGACAGCGTTAGCAAATCGTAATTGAAGTCGTCACCTGACAGCCCAATTTGGCACCATTGTGTTACAGGCTAAGGGCCCTGTATCAGTGAGCGAAATGAAATAATTAATACATTATTTTCTCGAAAACTACAGCACCTAAAAATAAACAAAAAATATATTCTCATTTAGTGACCGCTCATATCCATATCCTAGAAGAACTTTCTCGATTTATGACCCTTTCCATTCCCAGAAAAAGTACTTTGTTTTAGTGTCTAATATGCGTACCTTTCAGTTCTGTCGGCGGTCTTTTAACACCCTGTTGAGAGGAGTAGATAGGTAGGAATAGCATAGACTATTAATGGAGGGTCGAAACTGTAAAGACCAAATTGAGACCTCACTGTATTAATTTCGTAGCGGAAAATAAGCCTTTCATCCCCGAAATTTACTGATAATTGGGTTACAGGTAGACCGCTGACTCCCACCTTCCTTAACCCGACAACTAGGGGTCCTACTCTAGATCATATTTGACCCTCTTCTGGTTCTTAAATATATTTATCTACTTTAGATCACATTCTGGTACTTCTTCCCTCTTCTGGTACTTGGATTTATGTATAGGGTGTTTTTTGAGACGGGGCGGTAAGGGCAGGTACCTTAACCGTTAAATTAAGTTATAGTTGACAATAATTTTTATTTTTCATCTTACATATAACAATTAAATTGTTTTCTATCCGTCTATCTTTACTTAACCTCAAGCAAAGACGTGCGAAAAAGCGACGCGAATAAAGACAAGAGTTTTCCTCTCTCTTCAATGTTTTGGGAGTAGGAGCTCTCAACCAGTTTCATCAGGTTAATGGGTTAGAAAGGATGGTAACGAAAGAAATGGATTAAAACATTTTGCTAATATTTTTTTTTATATTTGTGCGACTTGTTGCGAAAAAATAATATCAGTGATACGTATCTTCTATTATGGTCGTAAGTCGTGAACTCGTGACTATTAATCTTGTTTATTTTCAACGTAACATACATTCATAGATAGATAACTCTTTATTGCACAACAGAAAGAATATTACAGATATTCATGAATTTTTTGTAACAACGACTTATTAACGGTGAAGGAAATATTGTCAGGAAACCTACGGCTTTGGCTCCGCCACAGCCTTCTTAAGGATGTGGCTCCGCACATATTGACTAATTAGAGGCCGACCTATTTGACAGGACGATATATTTTCTGAGTTCTGTACCACAAAATAGGTATATGTGCCATGTAGTTACAAAAATAGAGGCTTAGTAACAGGGTCCCTTCAGGTTTGTACATCGCCGAATAATTTTAATTATTTAATTTGTGTCAATATTCATCGCAAATTATTCAACGATGATACAAATATTGATTTAGCTTGATGTTTCTTCATCCATGTTGAATATACAAGGAGGTGATTACACACCTTCCGTACCTATAGGTAGTCATGCTACGTACTCGTACGTAATTGATGTCGGTATGTCATGTTTGAGTGGCTGGCTGCAGCCGACTGATTTGATAATGTTAGCGCCGTGTGAACCGAACAATGCATAACGTATTGTCAGTAATACGTTGCGTGTTTAGTTCGTAAGTAGATAATAGTAGTTAGTGAAATTTATTCGCTTGTACGGAGAATTAGAGGAAATTAATCATACTAGTCATGTCATGTGCTTCGTCACGAGAGGTGCCGACTTTTCCAAGTAATTTTGATGGGAAAGATTGAAGGGAAGAGGCAAATTGGTAGAAGAAGTAAGTCGCGGCTCAGAAACATTATTTTTGAAGAACTTTGTCATATTATAATTGAATTATTTATTTATTTAATTTCGTTGAATATCCAATGGTAATTAGGTACAGAGTTCGCTTGGCAAGAAAACGAGATGTTTTAAACGCTGGCCTGACAAAGAAGAGGCCTATCTATCTATCTATCCAACACCTTTATTTCGGATAATTTGGTTCAAAACGTGTCGAATCGCGATTATTTTTGAAGGTAAATAAAATATATTATAATTAATCCCATGGACGCTTGGGTCTCCTCACGATGTTTTCCCGGGTAGACCACCAAACTATAATCATAACATGAGTGAATTTGGTTGGATCGTCATAAAATTTTATAGGCAAGTAGAATAAATTAAAAGTTTTTTTTTTAATTGAACATGAACCAAATCGGTCGAGGGGTTGTCGAGATCCGGTTGAATTTATAAGCAAAGGGCGCGCGCCTGCGCGAATGGTGTTAGCAAAAAGTTACTCATCGCACTCGGAGCGAACTACTCGTTATTTCGTTCACCAAAACGTCCCACTGAGTAATTTACCGCCGCCCCGGTGCACCGAAGCAAGCGGCGGCAAATGGATAAAGAGCAAATAAATCTCCAAGAGGAATGTAATTAATTATTCACGATGTCCATAATTATACCGTGGCCAGCGTGGCGGAAAATGGTGATAAGTCTATGGGAATTAGCGAAGCCAGTCATCTTGGGTAGTTGGATCGAAGGGTGTTGGTACTTGAGTATTCCCAAAGATTTCTAGTATAGATACAATACGTGCTACGATAATTGACCGCGCCCCCCGCATCTCTTTCCGCCACCCCGATGACACCCGGTCCCATTCCGCACTCAGTCCTCAGAGAATTATTCCAAGTAGCCGGAAATCTGTGGTTGCGTCTGGCACAGGATCATGATGAGTGGTGGCGTGAGCATAAAGAGGCCTTTACTCAGCAATGGGTGTCAACAGGTTGATGATGATGATGTGTACACCTTTAGGGCGGTTGTCCACCACGAGAACGAGATTATGGGCGAATATTTTTCGTATGCGATGACGTGCAGACTGCAGATGTATAAGCGGTCATAAATGTATGTACCGCTACTTTGGCGCCATTATCATGGACGTGACGTGACGTGACGTGACGGTGCGGTTGACAAACGCCCTTTCGGTGAAGGGAAATATCGTGACGATACATAAAATAAAGATACCAAATCAAATCGTCTGCACGCACAACCGTTGAAGGATGAAGAGAATCTACGTGGATCAATATACTTTGGTCCAACTACATTTCTTAGTTACGTTTCTTTCCTCGATGACTCTTAAGGTAATGGCCGAAAATAATTTAAGGGGAGCGAAGTTTATTGTTTTGTCTGGAGGCGTTACTCCTCAGTAGTTCGGCCATAAAATACTTAGATAATGAGATACTCTTTACAAGTCGTTAACAGTTGTTTAGTTGGTGTTACTTTGATGCCTTGGCCTAATTAGGGGGAAATTTTCTCTAGGTAAAACCTTTAAGAAACGTGGTGTAAAATGCACAATTTTCAGTTTTACAATTTTGTACCAAAACTAAACAATGTTTGTTCAACGATTCTTGTTTCAGGACAGTAAAATTTAATTGTTTACGTTGTTCTACATAACGAAACAACAATCATTCAGCAGTTTATTAGATTTACTCAAACTTCTAGTTTTTTGGGCAGTACCACTAGTTAATCGGTCAGAAAAACAAATCAGCTTATTTTATTTATTGTCGTTATAAAACTATTTTATTTAATGTCGTGATACAAAATTAGCTGAACAAAAAATATAGTTCAGCTACAAAATTCTCTCTGGGCGGAGGTCTTTGCCCAATATGTACAATTGTAGAGGCTACATCTCTAACATAGGTAGTGAGATTATTTATACTGCGACCAGTGCACCTTCACCCACAATATATGGGTGTCAGGACTGTCAGGTCAGCCTAGCCCATAAGAGAGACAACTTAAATATGTATGTAGCCAAGTGAGCCGTGGGATTCTTCACGGTTAGCGAGGTGTATTGCTGCTACGAACTTACGGTTGTTCGGTTGGTGTTCCTTTACTGATTTTCTAGGAGCAGCGTGCCGATCTTTCCATCATATTTAACTTCACCGTCATAGACCGCCGTCGTCACCGACCGAGACCTAGAAATTATACGCTGCAAAAAGCTAGGCTACCCACAGCTTTTCCTTCTTCCATACTTTTTTGCGTCTAACACCTACGTAGGTACCTATTTTTGAAATAAAAATGTTTTTTACTCAATGATGCGGTTTTAATTTCAAGTTTTATTTTTAGAGTCTGATTACCTACTTGCGGAAATGCTAATGCCCAAACTTTGCTTCTTAGTACCTTGTTGTTTCCTAAAAAGTTATATTTACCCTCTGAAATTGGGTACTCAAAGGCAAGCAGTTGGAGGTCGCGCTGGATAGAGAATATGGATTCATTTCTTAACCGGCCAAGTGCGAATCGGACTCGTGTATGAAGGGTTCCGTACCATTATTTATAATAATGGCAAAAAACCACGTTTGTTGTATAGGAGCCCCCTCAATATTAATTTTATTCTGTTTTTTTGTAGTTGTTGTTATACCGGCAAAATAAATACAACATCTGTGAAAATGTCAACTGTCTAACTATCACAGTTCATGAGATACAGCCTGTTGACAGACGGACATATAGACGGACGGACAGCGGAGTCTACAGTTCCGTTTTACCTTTTGCTACGGAACCCTAAAAATATAGAACCGCTTACTTGTGTCACCGTAAACGAATGAGTTAATCTCCATGGGGTCTCTGCTGCAGTAAAGTTATCAGGCAACAAAAGACGCACTTACACTTTACCTTTCGTTATTCTTACTACCAAAACTCCGAAACGAAGAGAACCATTCGCTCGAATGCGCCAGCACACCTCATTACACCCTCGGGTGAGGAAGACAAACAGGGCGGGCGAGCGCGAGTCTTCCGGGTTGAATTTTTCGAGGCGAAACGCTTTGAGGGACCATTAGTGCTCACTGCTCAGCTACCCTAGTACCTAGTGCACGGTTTAGTGTATCGTAAAGGCTACGTTTTCTATCTCTATACAAGTATGTATGTAAAGCGCTCACAGCCTAGTTGGACCAGTCATTCTTAATCGATTGGCAAAGATAAGCAACATCGGCCGCAGTCAGTCTATGGATGGGTGACCGCTAGTGGCAATAAGTAATATCTGAGCGCTTCCGTGCTTCGCAAGGCATGTTTAACCGTTGGTCCCGGTTGTTATTGATTAACAATCGTTAAGCCACGTCAGAGGCCCTACGGGCGGCCTAAAAAAACGTATACCAGGGGTGGCCACTACCTCATATGATACCTACTTACCTATAGAGTGTTAGCCCGTGGGCTGAACGTTGCACAACACACAACACAATGGTGAGGTGCCAGGTTCTAATCCTCTAACTAATGTGCATTTGATAGAACGGTAACAACATACTTTCCGAGCCTGGGATATGAAAATAACTATTAAAGGTCAAAGTGCAAAATAAAGCCAGTCCATGCACCAAGGGTGGGTAGCGTGATATCGGCTGCATGCACGGGCGCGGGATGCACCGCGCAGCTCACTGGAGTTCTATCCAGCCATAGAGCACTTAGACGAGATAGGTACCACTTTCGCCACGACAGGTACCGACTTCTTCAAGTGATCATGATGGGCAAGATTGAGGGGAAGAGGCGTGCTGGTAGAAGAATAAAGTCGTTGCTCAGAAACATCAAGATACGGACGGAGATAGCAAGCGTCGAACATCTATTTCGTTTGGCAAAGAACAGAAAAAAATATGAAGAGCTGACGGCCAACCTCAATTAGTGGAGAGGCACGCCAAGAAAAAGAAGAAGGTACCACATGTCTCCATAGAAATGGCCAAAACATGCATGAATGCAAATAACTTTTTAAAGGCAATGGACACATATTTTACTCGCAATAGTCACTCAAGTTTAGCTCAAAACGGGTCGGATCATGATTAATTTTCACCATTGCAGGCACCATAGTCAATTGAGTGGTCAATGCCAATCATCCGTTGATGCTTGCAATTCATCATGGTGCCTGCAAAAGAAGATGGTAGATAGATTTATCTACGCGTGGCCGGTTGACACTCAAAAAACTTTTCTTCAGGCTACTCATGACCGATTGACGAATCTTTGCCTTTTTTATACTGCTGGGTTCCGAATTGTTCGGCTACGATAAGTAATGGAATGGTGCCAAAATATTGGAAGTTCTAAAACTAAACCGTGGTAATAAATCTGCTTTGTTACAATAAGTATAGATTGCCCTGTAATATAGGAGTCCAGTGTCAAACAATGTTTTGTGCAAATTAGGGTTAGAGCCGCAGCGGGTGTATCTAGTATACAAGCTCTATGTCCACAGTTCAGTGTATCTGTGCGCTCCGGAACGCGCGTTTACGCTCCATTACACGCAGACACGTTGCCGTTAGCGAGGGCCATGGAGTAGTAAACCAATGGAGCGGTGGAGCCTTCAGATTTTTGTACACTTCCTGCTCCTGCAAGACAGTACTCTTGCAACACGGAGGCTGCTACATGAAAGCTGATCACTAACGCGACCACAAGCCCTGCAAACTCCTCGAAATGTTGAAAAATTTTAATTAGTTAATATAGTGTTACAGTGGTACTATTCGTTAAAAGTATAGATTAATTATCTAACTTCATTCAGCGATCAGCGGAAAAAAACACCCAGTCTTGTACGACAGAAAAAACATACACCTTATACATTTAACTTTCAAAGTAAAAAAAAACACCTTATACATTTAACTTTCAAAGTAAAAAAAAAACAAACTTTCAACCGCGACCGGGCAAAAAAAAAATTTTTCCTAGATATAGCGAACTCTACTCTATCAATCTACCAACTCCCAGCCTTGTACGCTAGAATAAGAAGAATGGTAACCTCTCCAGCTAGTGCCGTAATACTGGCTAATAAGCTTCTGATATCTGATAAGGCCTTTGAAGTAACGCAACTTATTTAGATGTAAACGATCTGTGGTCGTATTGTAATAAGATCACTTTTTGAAGTCCTCCATCAGTTTACAACTTCGTGACGGGAGCCAGAGCGTTCTCTAAAAATAACCCCCTCTCTTTGACGATTGTTTTACAAACCTTTTGACTAAACTCTAATTTTTAATTCGAGTCCACGGAATGACAGTTGCTAGTATGCTACTGTCAGATAAAGCCTTTGTAGCAACTGTCATTCCGTGGACTCGAATTAAAAATTAGAGTTTAGACAATGTGGAAACAACGATAATTTTTTTCCGTCCGCTGGTTGCGTCAAATTAGATTAGGTACATATTTAATTTACCCTAATACTGTGATGCCCCATACCCAAAGAGGTAATTAGAGGTACTGATTAATTTGCATTCGGAAAATGAGAAGTGGCCAGTATCGACATAAGACTTTCTCTTTTTGCTGAAATGTTTCACGAGGAAATAACTACAAAATATTAAACATGTCGTCACCTTTCAAATAGAGAAAAAATATATAGTAGTTTGGACACAATACATACACAATACTTACTGACTCCACTGGCTCAGCGACCCGAAGTGGGTTTTGGCCTCAGACACAAGAAGTCGCCACTGGTATCTGTCCTGCGCGGTCGCTTTCCAGTCGCCTGCCTGTACTAAAACGAAGCCGATTACCATTGGCAAAAGTCGAACTTCGATTTATGAAAAAATAACTGGATGGCAGTAAAATAAACTTGGTTGGCTGTACATTTTTTAAAAATCGAACTTCGATTTTCGCCAATGGTAATCGGCTTCGTCTTAGCCGATAGAACCCCTGGTCCTTCCCGACTTCATCTCTAAAGCGGTATTTGGAACGGCAAACTGGTCTTCGACCACTTGTTACTCCAAGGTAGACCTCACAACATTCGATACAAAATACACACCTCTCTTTTTGGTCTAAGGTTATAAAGTGAAAGCTCGCATAGCAACATGAAAAAAATGTGATAAATTTTGATATAGTCACTGATTGTGTCACAAAAGTCGTGACTAGACCACTGACAAAACAAATACAAATATCAAGGAAATGTGACAAAGAAGAAACACTGATGAAAGACATAAGTTGAGGAACCAGGCCGATTTGAATACTTAATGAAAAAGAAGGATGACAATAAAAAAGGGCATTCCCCATTTCTATTTTGTTCAATTTACAGTGAGAGAAAAGAAATGTGTCTAAGTGCGTGACTGAGTTACGCACTCAGGGTTCCGCACAGTGTACTTATTCTGCAAAAAAAAAGCGCCACAATTGCTAGTCCTCAAAACCGGTTTAGTAGAGGGAAAATATAAATAAAAAACCTTTTTTTCGACAAATAAATCGTTTTTTAAATTATTATTTCGATAACAGCAATTTTTCCGCAAACTAGCCGGTTTTGGGGACTAGCAACACTGTGCGAATACTTTTTTTAAGAATAAGCATCAGAGCCAAAAATGGATAAAGTAAGCACATTATATCGATATATTTTTTATATGGAAGAATAATGTTTCTTTCATTAAAATCAATGACCAAAAAAGCTTTTAAATTCTTAGCTTTCAAAATTACTTTCGTGAATCAGATAATCTGTTATGTATTGTAGGTGCTTATGAATCCAAAAATTAATGGACCGGAGAAAAAAATATTACCCTAGCAAACGTGGGTGCTTTACAAAAATCTAAAAGTGGTTTTAAGGTTTCATCAACACGCCGCAGTACTAAACCCTAAATAACGAACGAAATAAAAGAGAGAGCCAACGCCAACGGCTCGCTACAAAAACGAATTAAAGTAAAATCTCAATTCTGCCGCGGACGCCCGCCTTGGCCTGTCCGTCGCTCGTCGTTAGAATCGCCGCCATCTTAGTTTTTACTGCCTAACATTTCATTTTTATCCCAAAGGCCACGCGGATTCGGGGGCGGCACAAGTTATAGGCTTTTTGCCTTTGTTTTTGCATTTATACAGAATCTAGTAGCGTCTTTATACATTAGCATTCAAATTCAATAACAATACAAATAACCTTCTCTAATGTGTGTTGATTCTACAGGGTAAATTTTTAAATACGATTATTCCTGGAACACCTCAACTTTTAAATGTGATTTCCAACAACTTTTGTTCTAAAAAACTTTGGTGAAAAGTCAAACGAATTTATTTTTGCAACAATTTCGGTGTGGTGTAACAAAAAGGAGCCTCTCTCTGGCTGGAAAGATGGTAGAGAGTGGAGGGGCATGGACAGACAGACGTACGGACAGCGGAGTCTTCCGTTGGGTACCCTTTGGGTACGGAACCCTAAAAATTACCATGTAGAGCGCAAAAGTCGCTTGATATGACATCACAAAGACATCACACTAAGCTGTTTTAAATTCATTACGCACCACATCGTAGCACGTAGAGGTGCTACGGCGTAGCACTATGCCTTGACATTGATGGATGCCTTACTTGGATACAATATTAAACACATACCAAGCTTAGGATATTCTAGTTTAGTACAGTAAGAAACACTTTCTGAATTGATGTTAAACTCTAAATCTACTCGTCTCAAGGGTCAATGAAATGTGGCGTGAAATGCTCAATCTTCTGTTTTTTTAAATTTTGTAGCTAAACTGAGCAATTTTTGTTCATAGTGTTTTGTTTCACCACAGTAAAATTGTATTGTTTTCTTTATTATTAACAACAATAATTCAACTGAATATGAGGTTTGAAACTTCTTCGCGTTTTTTGGGCAGTATCACTGGTTTGAAGACCAGAAAAAAACTGCCTAATAATTATTATTGGTGTTCGGTTGTTTAGAATAATTATTAAAAGAATGAATAAAGTTTTATGGATTTTGTACAATTTATATTTAGAACACACAAAGGCGTTTAGTTGAATGTTAGTTTATAGAGTATCTATGTATTACGTTACAACATCTACCACAGAAGTCAAGATTCTCTTCCTTGACAAGTCACCGGTCAACCCACTAGACCACTACCGCAAAGGTCCGTTCCAAATTGAGCTTGAAACAACCCAATGCAATTAGGGCCGTACCCCACTGATGACCTCATCGCATCGCTCCCACTCGGGCCAGCCGCGTCCGTTCCCGGGAATGTGCGTAATGTCCGCCGTTCCTTAAATTGGATTGATGTAATTCCACCCTTATATCTTTTTCCTGTCTCGCGCGCCAATAGCTATCGCAATGTGAGCTCATAGAACGTCTGCTTGAGGGTGGCATTAGTCGTCGACTCAAGTTAAGCAGGTGATCACAGAAAAGTCAAATGCTTGTCAAGCCTTGGCTAATGTCAATGTCAATCTCAAGATAGTTAATTACAGCTGAAAGCTACTCAAGTTTGACATTAGCCTGCAAGGCTTGTCATAAGTATTTGACTTTTCTGAGTTCACCTACTTGAGATCGAGCTCAAGTAGGTGATCTCAGACGACTGTTGATACCACCCCTAGAGCCGTGGTCACTACAATTCTACCGGCTCGGCTGACTTCAGTCATCAGCAAAACTATTGTAGTTCTGTTGTTTAGAATAATGATAAAAACACTGTTTTATTGTCACGAATGAAAAATCACTGAAAAAAAATGGCTCAGTTTGGCTACAAATAGGAAAAAAAACTGTGTAAATTGTACATTTCCCGCCACGCTACTTTCGATTAACCTTAAAGCTAGGCGTCCATTAGCGGCGGATCGGGTCGGATCGGGCCGGGGCGGGCCGCAACTTAAACGCCTATTACGCTGCGGCCCGCCCCGCCCCGATCCGCCGCTAGTGGACGCTGTTTCATATAAATACAGGTAGGCGGATTTTTGCGTTGCGATCTTGCGATGCGCCCCGGCCCGATCCGCCTCTAGTCGACGGCAGCCTTAAGTGAGATTGGGGATGCGACTGGACGCTGTCAAAGATGCAAAGCCTTCAATACTAAACTTCTGTATTGTTCTTGTTCTCACACTCAGTAGCTATCTATACTCCGTAGCTGCACATGACTAACTGGCGACCTTTAATTCTGTAGTAATAGGTCAGGAAGAGGGGTCCCCAGTTATGAGAGTGTGAATGATAGTCGTTGGAAATGATGAATGCCTTTGAGAAGTTAAAGTGTTAGCCAATTGTTGTTTTTGTTTGTCATTTTGTTTTTGTTACGTTCACTCCTTTTTAATCCCGTTGATGGGCTTCGAACTTTTAGCTGTTGTAAAGGATGCTCCTTTTAGGGGTTAAATAAAAAGCAAAAACAAGATAAGCTTTTTTGGATACTTAATTATAAGAATAAACAAGAAATAGTTCGCACAGCTCCACCTCTTTGTAAGTAAAGTAAGCTAGAACTTAGTACTTAAAGTAATTTATAAAGTAAAAGGGCATTGGCATGGTGCGCCAAAGGTGACGGGTTGACATCTTGACACGGGCAAAACTTTTAACTACTTTCATCTTTCAACATTCTAAAAACTTACGTCTAAAAACTGACATAGATGTGTATTAAACGAGCGGTCAAAGTTCTCCGAGTGTATTTGAACAATCTGGAGTTTGTATGTATGAATGTTTGTTCGACGATAACCTTAGTATCGTTTATCGGATCGTCATGAAATTTGGTAGGCGTATAAATGAGACAAACCCATTTTTTTACATAAATTAAGAGCCAAATCAGTCAAGGGGTTGCCGTGATATGGGGTAGCGAGTTTACAGTTCGGGGCGAACCACTAGTTTATTTGTTAGTGGGCACTTTCATCAAAAATTGATGGGTGGAATGACCACTCGAACGCTGCGATGACTCAGACATATTTATGTAGAGTAGTAGTCCCATCCTAAATACATACGAAAACACACATTACAAGTACATTGTTTACAGTTTCGTTTCAATATTGTGTTTATATGGTCATAAAGTAAGTACTTATGGAATGGTTTAGCGTCGCGTTCAGCTATTCAGTTTAATAGCGGCGAGAGTTATTACACTTTACTGCCCAATTGTACCGGACAGTGCATTCAAATTATTTCGCTATAAAAATATTTAACTGTCTCCGTGAGGAGGCTTTTTAATGCCTCAGAAGATTGTTAAGGGTGGGTCGTAACGTAAGAGTGACGCAGTGCGACATTAGAACCTTTTTTAAGAAAAGTAAAAAAAACCAGAGGTCTGAAAGTTAAGCTACGCACAGAAGAGCTAAACTTACATTTTTTACACTAAAAATGCCAAAATTATAACCTAAAAATTCACACTTTATAGGTTTTGAAAAACGAATTTTCAACCGCTCTCGGCAAATAATAACAGTGATTTCGTGATCAGCGGAGTCTAAACCACGAGCTTAGGAACTCCCAGCCTTGTACGAAAAAAAAAATTACACAACCCAAACATTTGAACTTTCAAAGTCAAAAAAGTCGAACTTTTAACCGCGAACGGTAAAAAAAACCCAGACTCAGCGAAGTCAGCCTACCAACTCCCAGCCAGCCTTGCAGGATAAAATAAGTCGAATGTTCACCAGCTCTTCAGCTACAATCGTACGATAGTATAGGCTTCATCACTCTCGTACAAACCAATCAAGCAAAAAACAGTTTGACTAGCTCTACCCTAATCCTATTTCATCTCCTAAGAACCCCGATACAAATCCTCACACACAGGATGATACAAAAAATCCCTTTTTATCACATCTATTCGAAAAGACCTAGCTCGTTCCTCGCAAACAGGGACTAAAATAGCTTTTTAATCCCGGAGGGACAAAAAGTGATTTGAATTTGGAATATGGATACTGTAAGTAAAAGTTCAAATGACTAAAGAGTTTACAGACAACCTTGAAATTAATCAATCACGAACAATGTATAGACAAAAAACTGGCAGTATGAAAAAATTTACCGCGCGCGAGCCAAATAAAAAAAAAGTTTAAAGAAAAATAAAAACGTCAGAAATGCATTCCGTCTTCGTTCGTAATTGTTTATTTGTGTACTAAAATTTGGATTTTACTTACTTTCATACAATAAAAGTGTTTATTCCTCGAGTAGTGAGAATTAAAGTTTTATAAGTAATATTAATTCCAGAGAACATTGTATCAGACACCGACGCTAATTATTCGTAAGTTCCAGTCACTTATTTTCTCATATAGGGTGATAAAAAGTAGAGTGTTCACCTCCAGAACAACAGTTTTTAAAGCTCGAGTACTTTGAATCCCTTGCTGCGCTCATGGTTCTACTTTGAATTTGGAATATGGATCTGTAAGCTAAAGTTCAAATGACTAAAGAGTTTACAGACAACATTGAAAGAGATCAATCACGAACAATGAACGGACAAGAAACTGGCAGTATGAAAAATATACGCGCGGCGCAAGCAAAATAAAAAAAAGTTTGTAGAAAAATAAATACTTCAGAAATGCATTCCGTCGTCGTTTGTATCGTTTATTTGTGTACTAAAATTTATATTTTACTTACTTTCATAAAATAAAAATGTTTCATCCTCAAGCAGTTAGAATGAAAGTGTTATAATATTAACTCCATAGAACAGTGTGTCGGATGCCGGTCACTTATTTTCTCATAGAGGGTGATAAAAAGTAGAGTGTTTACCTCGGGAACAACACTTTTTAAAGCTCGAGTACTTTAAATCCCTTGCTGCGCTCAGGATTCTTCGCTCCACCCTGAATTCAAAGAAACACTCTCTCACTAAAAATTGTGTTTTAGTCTCTCAGGTTACAAGAGGTTATATTCCAGCACCGGGAATCTGAGTCAAACCTCCCCTTTATGTACGCCAATGGTTTATTTAAACCACCCTGTACAAAAGGCCCAGCCACGACATTAGCGAAAGAAAAACCTCTCGTTTTATCCTTTATTCGACGAAACTGGCTCATCGGTCGGAGTAAAAGCAGATAGAAGTTCCATTTAAGCATATGGACGTTCACACGTTCGTCCACTTCAGATGTTGTTAGTAATTTGTGTTGTCGTCAGTTTGTTAATTGACTTAAAAGAAGAGGAGGTAGGTACTCAATTTGGGCCGTATTTATTTCTGAAACTTTTTTTCTCGGTGAACCGATTTTATTTTTATTTTTTTGTTTGAAAGGCAATGACTTTGTATTGGAATGTCATTGTTGAAAGGTCATATTCTCATGTGGTCTCATTAAAAATTATGAAGAACTTCGGAAATGGAGAATGAGAGTCCTCAACGGACAGCAGCAGATAACTCGGAATCAGTGATTTCACAAGTGAAGTCGTTTTTTTATTTTACACGAAACTGGCTGTCTTAGATAGCTCTAACCTTATTCCAATGTTCTAGATGTTTACTTTTTAGATTTCTTTAGGTCAACTTGCGTCAACCAGGGTTAGCCAGTTAACTCTGAGTTAACGTCAAAATTTGTATGGAAATGTCAAGTTAACTCGGAGTTAGTTTGCTAACCCTGAGTGACGCAAGTCCGCCTTAGTGTATCTGATACAGGAATTTCTAACATTTTCTTTTCTATTCACTATGCAAACAATGTTGATTCTATCTTGGTAATCTCGGTAGAAACACAACTATAAACTCTCGATAGTAAATACAAACCAGTCCATGTATGTGGGAGCTACGATACCACAGACAGACAGACAAACAGATTATCACCCCTTTGTTTGGTCGGGGGTAAAGAATTGGAGCAACCTAACCTTCTAAGTTCCATCTCCTCTGAGCATTAAGAAGCATCTCCAAGCGACATAGTAGCTAAAGAGCCGTCTCCAAAGCCGCATCTGCAATTAGCTGAGCAAACATACCCGATGAACAAAGAGCGGTGGACATGGAGTTAATGTCCTTCTGACAGATGTGTAGGCAGATTTGCCTTTGAAGGGCAGGATAAAAACTACAAAGCAAATGAGATGTAGCCTGTACAAGTCCCACTAGTTGAGCTTTCTCTCCGACTAGCTTTTGCCCGCGACTTCGTACGCGCAGACTTATTTTAATTTTAATTACATACCTATATGATTTACGCAGAAAACCAAATCACTGACTTGAGACCTTGGCTGATGTCAATGTCAAGCTCAAGCTAGTGTATTAATAGACACTAGCTTGAGCTTGACATTGACATTAACCTTTAGATTAGACATTAGATTTTGTTTTCTGAGATCAAATACTTGGGCTCGAGCTTGAGCTACCACCCTTAGAAGCTTGATTTTTTTCACTGCTCCAAGAGATTGTAGACCTGAGCTGATTGTGACCATTTCCACTTGATACCTCTACGCGTTCCTGAGAAAAAATAAACTTGACATACAACCAGACAGAATCACAAGTGAAACTAAACACATTCGGCTCTAAAACCACAAAAATATCAGCGAGCGTAAAAAATATTCTCCTACTCATCTCGAAGCTAAGCTCTCTCCACCAAAGGGAAGACACAAGCAAAAAAGCTCAGAATATAAGTACCTACGTAGCTGGGACGTAGCGAGTGTTTATTTTGTCGTAATCGAAAAATAAACGCCGCAAGAGCACTCCTAATCTTGAGTTTACCTGCAGCGCTCGACGGAGGTTGCTTTCGAGTCATTAGACGATTCCGAACGAGGCCTACGCTAAAGGCAAATAAAAAAGTTTATTCGAAGCTAGTTGAATCGCAGTCGAGTTTGGTGTTAAAATTATAAGTACATAGTCATCCTAGGACCTTTCGCTTCCGAGTCCACTGTTCTACCCACTAGACCACCACCGCCTTTTTTAACATAAATAAAATAATAATAAAAATAAAATAACTACAAGGTGTTAAAAAAGGTCCTAACACTTTTTACAGGGTTATATGGCACCCGGTGATAGGGATCACACCCCATCATTACGTTCCGTCTATTTTAAATAAATAAATTGTAAGCGATGTGAAAAGTATTTTTATGATATTATGGTTTACATTGATTTTCACAATATTTTATCAACTTAAAACTATGCAAGTGCACCTACGAACACATTTTGTGTGTTTGATTTTGAACTAAAACCAAACACAAAATGGATTTAAAACATTTTCAATTTTTTGTGTTTTTTAACAGAAATGTCATCCTGTTCACAGTCACTAGCAGGTGAATAAAGGCCTTTTGCATCTACGTAATGAGATGATTTTATACGGCGTCCAGTGGTACCTTCACTCACACTAGATGAGTGAGGAGACCACTCGGCGCTGCAGCGCCTGGGACATTGTTTTAGATGGAGTAGGCTTGCCCAGCACCTATACCATCCTGACAGCTAGTAGGTTACACCCTGCAAAAACCCTGCAAAAAACCTTTTGTAACACGGCTGAAGAAGACGGTTTCACCGTAACGCATATAAGTGAAAATCAGGATTCAATATAACAAGTAGGTTCGCGCGTATCTAATTCCCTCCCAAAGTCCTACGTCGAAAGACTAAATAGAAAAAATAAGCCCTAGGCGATACGTAGCGCAAATACCGTTTAATGTCACTGTTGTTCCTTCTCAGAAGTGTAATGTTTATCCTGAGCTAGTGTGGGTGAAGGCTTGAGCGACGGGCGATTTGTTGAAACCAATATCCAATCAGACACATTTTTTTTCCTTCTTTTTCAGCAGTTGTTTGTCCACTGCTGAACTTATGCCTCTTCATGTTTGTTCCCGCCTCCCCACATTTTAAGGTGGAATAATTGAACGAGCGAGCGAAGGGATAAAAAAGAAATAAAAAAATATCAGCTGTTCCATACATTTGGTGCAGTATTATGTATGGAACTTATTATTTTTTCGCTCAATTTTTTTGCCGCCTACTACTAGTTTTTGGTAGCGATCAATAGACAGCCTTACAGTTCCGCTATCGAATTCGATTGCACCCTGTAGTACAGTCGGCCACAGTCTCAGATACCCCTTTTTGTTCAATTGGAGTCCTTATGCCGCGCGCGATAAGAGCTGCCATGGGTTATCTGTGATTGTGGCCGACCGTACCTACCTAATTTAGTGTGATGTTGTCTCTTGCACCCCACCCGCAGTCCCTTCTGGCAGGCGTCGTCCTAATGAAAGTGTTTGGACGAGGTGGCATAAGGAGCTCGCTCGCGACTCAGGGCGGGGAATTACGTAACGCTAATGGCTAATTAGGTACGTCACTGTTACGTAGTGTGAGGAATTCAATATTTGGATCATTCCTGAGAAAAGCGTTCTTCGCTGAGATCGGTGGCTTTTATTTTTTTTCAAGATAGGTGAAAACTAAAAATACACCGTAAAAGATGGCTTAAAAACTAGTCAATATGTCGATGAGGCACACCTGTAGGCTTTATAGATTAATGAAAAAAAAAATCTTCTTTTTTGACAAGCCACCGATCTCAGCAAAAAGGCCACCGATCTCAGATAGTGTCTAAAATTATTATAAACAGTAATTACAGTGAATAATAAACGTTTTTTCTAAATTTAAACGTCACTCATGAACTGACACAGATAAAAGGGGGCTAATTTAAGCAAAACATTTCTATTAAACATCATAAAAATTATTAAAAAAATCATATCTTTATTTTCATAAAATCATTGTAAAAGATCAATTCCTAAGCTAAACATGCAAAATTATAGTCAACAAGCCTTCGCATATTTATACAGCGTCCAGTGGCACCTTCACTTACACTAGATGGGTGCCGGCGCTGCAGTGTCTGGGACATTGTTTTAGATGGAGTAGTCTTGCCCAGCACCTATACCATCCTGACAGTTTGGTCGGCCTAGCCCACAAGAGAAGTCATTACGTGTGGAGCCAACTAAGTTGCGGGTTTCATCACGATGTTTTTCCTCACATTAGGGAGGGGTTTAGCTACTTCAAATTTACAAATTTATGTAACTTTGAAAAGAAACAAAGTCATGTTACATGCCTGCGCTGGGAATCGAACCTGGTTCTCTCGCATCGGCGACCAATGCTCTATTATATGTGTGACTGTAATAATTATACACTAAAATTGTCTGTCTATACGGATTTTGCTTTTTATTTGCGTGAAATTACATTTCCTTGCAAAAAGCAGTACCTTAATAGCTTAAATGAAGTCTAAACTTTAGTCCATAGAAACAAACTGATACATTTTGAATTAGTCATAGCATCTCGTTCGGTGTGGTATCTAAAGAATCTGTGAAATTGATACAATATGTTGAAAACTTCTTTGAGATCCTTGACTAATAACTGAGATCGGTGGCTTAAATCCACCGATCTCAGTGCCACCGATCTCAGAAATAACTAAAATGTAGCTATTTCTCTTAAACTATAGAAGCAATCGTATTTATTTTTACGACAATACCTACTCAGGGATATACGCATTCATGTACTTAGGACAGTTTAGTGTAGTCTTGTTTACTGTACTAGCAAAACGTGCCACCACTTTCAGCTACCTTACCGAACCAAAGTTTTAAAAAAGTCAAGAACTTACGTAAAAGTTTAGGCATGAAAGATAGCGACACATACGAACCATAATAGTTGACAAGGACCATATGACGATATTTTGCACCAGTAACTAGAAACTTGCCGCGTATTTAAGCTTGTATAAAAACATACTTTCGTTGCACGATTTAAACTTTGCTCGCCGCGTGACATTTTTAGGAATGTCTACAGACACAAGAGTTTTCATTCTAATATAATTCTGGATATACGATTGGATAGAGGCACTCATTGGGCATTTAGAAAGGTATAAATTAGCATAGTAGTGGGCACATGAGTAAAACCACAAACAAAAACATACCAGGCCCACACGCGTGTGACATGCAAAATACTCGCAAAATCACCCATTTTTTGACCTTCAAAGGGATATTTAGGCAATTTCCTCTATAAAATATTGATTTTATTTGATATGCCTCAATGGACCGTTAGTTAAGTAAACGATTAAGTGCTAATTTAGTACTGTGTGATGTATAGTTTAGTAGATACTAGCGTGTGACCAAAAAAATCGACCTCTCAAAGAATGACCCATTTTCATAGATGTTAGATAACTATATAGTTAACTAAATATAAAATTGACACAAAATATTTGAAAAGGTAAAAAACTAAATGCAAAACATATACAAATATTATCTTTTGCCTCCGCGCAGACTTTGTTTTTTTTTTCCTGTTATCGATATCATCACAGACGAATTAATTTATAGCCTATGTGTTATTCTTTCTGGGGTGTAGGCTATCTTCATACCAAATTTCAGCCAAATAAGTCCAGTGTTATTTTTTTCCGACCATAGTTACTCAAGTTCGCTTTGCTCAATGTGATAATGTCCCCTTTGAATATCTAGGTACTTATGTGGATCACTGTTTTCATTCAGTGACATCCCAAAGCTTACACCAAAGTTACACACACGCTGCACCTTATCTAGCAAGCAAATTGCTCGTAACATTGTAACATTTCCTTGCAAACAACGTTCCTTGGTTGGTTGCACTCAATAATTACACAGCGAGTGGATGATCATTAAAATTGCATTAGCAACCCGTCGTTATCATTTAGACAAGAAGATCGTGCTTCGTAGACTCCGACAAAGTGAGATATACCTAGGAACGAAGTGAATAATACGAAACTAACAAAATAAAAAAAAAACCGGACAAGGGTTCCCTATTATTATGTAGGTATAAACCCTAAAAAAAACGGCAAAAAATCAGGTTTGTTTAAATATTTATTTTATTCAGTTTTTTTTGTACCTATTTGTTGCTATAGCGGCAACAGAAATACACAATCTGTGAAAACAACTATCAAACTATCACGGTTCATGAGATACAGCCTGGTGACAGACGGACGAACGGATAGCGGAGTCTTAGTAATAGGGTCCTTTGGGTACGGAACCCTAAAAACTAGGTAGGTAAAGGGGCCGAGCTACCTTCGCGCAATAATCAGCTAAGGTATCCGCGTATAGAGAGCAATATAGCACACGTTCGAGTGGAAAATTAATTAATAACGTGCTACCTGACTGCTTCCACTTCGCATCGTAGCCTGTTACACCCACATATCTACCTCTAATATTGATTCATTATTACCAAACTGTAGAGGGTTGTTATCCACAATAGATGCCAATATGGGTTAAGTAGGTATGTTTAGGTCGACCCATTTGTAGTACTTTTAAATTATTTGTAACTAAGTACCTAATTTCCAAGGAGGCCAAGGCCCACTTAGGATCTCTTCTTCTTCAGCATTTATCATGTTTTTAACCTCTCGTGCTACACAGTCTGGTTGTAAGATTTGATGCGGCTGTTGGCTATAAAAATAACTTTGTTCGTGAAAAACATTTCCTTCATCAAAGAGCTTTCAATTTCATCCCTTTCAAACCTAAAGCGAACGTCACCATCGCTTTGATATAAAATACTACCTACCGGTAGATTTTTCTATTACACGCAAGATTTTTTGTTTTAACCTGTCACCAGCCAGTATGTTTGCCGAAAGGCACTTTATCATACAGATTTAAAAACCATTCGCCTAAGAGACCCGGTGCCGCATGACGCGGCGGAATTTCTCCAGAGGGCAAACCATGAGTTGTCCGGTTTATTTATGGTTCGACGAGCATGCAGTCGTTGACAGGACTGTAACGAGATAAACTGAAAGCTCGTTCTAGGTACCAGTGGACCATATCATAAATCTGACAATGACAATTTACTGTGACAATTCGATGAGCATTGCGTAGCCGATTAGGCTTTAAACAGCTTGCAAAAAGGTTAAGCTACTAACCGACCACTCCGACTAATGTAGGTACATGGAGAACGGAACTCCTAAGCGGACTGCAGCAAATCTAAAAGATTGAATAAAACAGGTACCTTTTCACCAGTTTGAAAACTGCATCAAAAAAGTGTGAAATACAACGTGTTACAAAACATCCTAACTCTTTTTACAGGGTGTAACCTAGTGGTCAACAGGATGTACAAAATCTGTAAAAAAAAGTTGTTTTTGGTATTAGCTCAAATTTTAAAATATGTTTGTGTGTGTAGGGGTATTTACATAGCTTTGAGTTGTTAAAACATTGTGAAAGTCAATGAAAACGATATTTAAAAAAAAAAATCTCCCGCCACAGCGTTCACATTTTATTAATTTAAAAATCAACAGAATGTCATAGAGCAAAAAATATTTAGGTTGTGATCCCTATCACCGGGTGCGATTACCCTGTAAAAAGAGTTAGCATCTTTTGTAACACCTTGTATAAAATATAATTTTAATTTGCAAGCCTTGACAAGCCGTGGTAAGCCTTGCTCTCGGCTTGTCTACGTCATTACCCCCCTTATCTGTGCTTTCCGGCGGCTGCCCGCGTAATTAACGCGCCCGGTTGTAATTGCTCGGAAGAGAGGCCGAAGGGCGTTGTTTGACTCGAGTGAGAGAAAAAATAATAGCCTGCTGCCGGAAATAGTAGTCGTGGGTATTTGTTGGTAGGAACAAATAAGAAGTAGCCTTACATGTCCTCTAGTTCTAGTACCAGGGGTACCTAAGTAGAGGACGATTGTCTTCGGGAATTCCCTTCGAAAAAAGTTTCATTTTTTATGAGCGAATTATTTTTCAGAGAATTTTCGTCGATTTTTGCTCAGATTTTTTTGCGTTATTGAGTGATTTTACTCCACAAGAAATAGTGTCGTTTATGCCAGAAGAGAAAACATTGCTTGGTTGTTCTGTTAAGAAAGCTATGGTACCAAAATTCAGAGGTTGCTAGTAGATTAAATCCCAACTCGAATGAAATTTTCATTGGATCCTTGTAAGTAGGGACCTTCTCTACTTTCTGCATACATAGTTATAGTCACAGTTTTTACTACTGATCGTCACAAGCCCAAGTACCAACTACAGGGCTATAAAGTCTATTTTTCCTGCAATAAAAAGCAACCCCATACCCACACGATACCCCCGAGACAGCAAACATAAGCGGTTTTTATTCATATTATTGCATCCGAAGGCAGTGAAGGCAGATACATAAGTGATTCGACGATGTTAAGTTGTATGTCACAAAGAAATACTTCAAAGGAACTAGGAGTATGAGCAAATTAATAGTGAAGTATTCTAGTGAAGGTGAAGTTATCTGACATTTTTTTATTACCTAGGTATATTGAATTGATATTGATGAGTTAGTTTCAGTATATCAGGACCTTTCTGAAATACCCTGTTGAAATTTTCCGCGACAAATGATACCCTTAACTGATGTTAACTAGTGGTTCGCCCCGAACTATGAACTCGCGAGTATGTAACTTTTTGCTAACCCCAATTGCGCAGGCGCGCGTGCATTGCATATAAACTTTACAACCCAATATCTCGGCAACCCCACGACCGATTTAGCTCATGTTCGAATTTAAAAATTAATTTAATTTAATTTATCCGCCTACCAAATTTCATGATGATTCGACCAAATTTACTCAAGTTATCGTCGAACGAACATACATACAAACATACAAACGCCGGATTGTTCCAGTAGACTCGGAGAACTTCGCTCGCTTCGCTCGCTCGTTCAAAAATCGCATCAAAATCGGTTGCATGGTTTATAATAAGTTAGCAGATAAACAGATAGACTCGCAAAGTGAATTTATAATGTAGAGAAGATATAGACATGGAGATAAAGATAGAGTTAGAGATAGAAATTGAAAGATAGAGACAGGGTCAGGGACATAAATAGAGTTATTGAAAGCAGGGTATCATTGTAAAAACTGAATGGACCGAAACATATTTTATTGCAACCTAGCATTTTAAACTACTGGCCTTTGCTGGAGACTTCGTCCGTGCAAACTTAGATAAAAAATTGCCTGAATATTTCAGGAAAATAAAGGAAAGAAAACTATCTGATTATAATTTAGTGGAATAGATAATAATATCACTATCTCTGTATGTAAGTAAGAAAACTACTCAAGAATTAAATTTACGTAGACCGCCGTTCCTTCTATCGTAGTTAGTAAATTCTAGACATTGTTTATGCAGAAATATATCCATCGACTTCGATGGTTTCTAATAATATAAAAAGAAATCGTGTAGGCGGATCAAGAAAATAAAGAATGTCTGACAATAGTTTTTTCGCAAACTAGATTGCATTGTCCTAAATAGTTTTTGGATAAAATAGATATCGTTGTCAAATGGCTTTGAGCTAGATGAGCGAAGTCTGAGTGCGATATAATATACTTTTCATTTATTTTAGGCAAGAACGTGGCGTTCTTAGCTTGTACAGTCGACCACTCGCCACGATACCCATTTTTGTTCCATTGGCGCCCTTATGCCGGGCCGCGCGCGGTTAGAGCTGCCATGGGGTGTCTGTGACTGGTAGTCAACCGTACCTAACTAAATACAAGTAGTAACTTTTAATACATACAAGTTAATTATTATTACGAATACATACATATTTTATTATACATAGGTAGTTGTTGCTCATAATATTATGGATGGCATTTTAATATGCTTTTTTCGTGTAATAGCACTATCCATCCAGTTCCATAAATACTGAGGATCTCGACCAGGATTTAAACGTGGTGGAGAGAAGAATTTACCATTGCGCTCTATCACTTGCAAGCTCATGCAGGTCTTTAAACATAACAAGG
Source organism: Zelleria hepariella (assembly GCA_949319315.1). NCBI lineage: Eukaryota > Metazoa > Arthropoda > Insecta > Lepidoptera > Yponomeutidae > Zelleria > Zelleria hepariella. The sequence goes on from OX439382.1 coordinate 18,539,451, forward strand.
TAATTTCTAGAACAGTCTTTCCCAACGTGGGCGATAACGCCCCCTTGTGGGCGCTGCAGGCCGGGGGCGGTGAGAGACCCAGAAAAAAAAAGGGAGCGTTGTGTAGGGCTTTGGGGTCGATTTATAATTTCATCTACCTAGCTAGGAAGACTCTTAGACACCGACTGAGCTCTCGACTCGATAATTTATTCTTAAAGTGGGCAGTAGACAAAAAAAGGTTGGGAACCCCTGTTCTAGAAGTAGGCAGATACTTTACCCCCAAACTAATGTTATATCAGCAAAGAACTGAAGTGGAACCACGCTCCGTATTTTACTTGGCCAGGGTTGCTTGTTTCTAGGTCAAAGAAGTAATGTATCATGATATTATGATTTACTGAGCGAGATATTATGCTGAACCGCGCGCGTAGGCCTTAGAATAGAAAAGCGAAGAAGGATATTTTCATACGGAACACTTTAGAAAGCTGGCCCACATGACAGCTCTGCTCTACTTGCAGAGGGCTTTTACGGGTTTTACGTTGTGCGTATAAAATCTTAGTACGTACTTACGCAACATTTTATTTATCTTATACTACCTTTTACACCGGACATTTTTTAGATAGGTTTATTCCTGAAACAAGTCCACTTTTAAATGGTGATTTCCAACAACTTTTATTCTACGTCTTTTGTAAGTAAAAGCGCAATTTTATTGTTCCATACAAGATTTTTTCTTTTGCAAAATTTTTTTAAAAATAGGAGCAGAAAAAATGGTAGAGACTCGGGCTCTATGCCTGGCCCCGTACAATAAGGTACCTAAGATAAACTTACAAACAAATTCTTCGGGATAATATTCGATTTCAGTAATATTAGTAAAGGTAGGTATAAAAATGCTGATTATAAAATTTATAAGACAAACCAAATATGAAATTGCCTCGTGGAAAACCTGTATCTAGCTACTCGTAGAACGATTAGCTATCTTGCTTCGCTTGTAATAATTCTCGTACTCGGTTTCTGCGTATTATTATTCTAGGGCTGTTCGTATTCGTAGGGCTTTTATTTGCTGTGGTTATTAATGTTGGAATAAGGTTCCTTTTGTTGTAATATAATAAATAATGTATGGAAATACGACTAACATAATTAGAACATACATGGGTGGCTAATTCCCGGAACTCTATTCGGGTTGGATGGAGTAGGCTTTCCGAGAACGTACTTAGTCCGTGTAGCCTATATTACTACGTGTCCTGTCCACTAGCTGGAAAAGTTCTTCTCTCAAAGAGAGCGGCGAGCCCACTGCAATTGGCGATTTTCGCATTGAGCGCGCGTCTCAGACGCTGTTTCCATCCAGTGTTTTCCTTCACTGTTAACGAGCGTATTACTACAAGTTATTCTCAAATATGGTAGGCCCACACTGGGATTCGAACCTGGGACCGCTTGTTTGTCAAACGTTCTACTCAATGAGCTACCCTTTCTACGTTTTCATAATTATGTATTCCTAGTGCATTAGACATTAATATATACCTAACGAAACAATTTAAATCCCAAGACATTTTAGCTTCAAATAAGCATCATAAATGGCTAAACCCATTTTGATAAAACATATCTAAAACAAAACAGGCTTTCAATTTTTAAAAAAACCGCTTCTAAATCGCTTCATCCGTTTTAGAGCTACGGTGCCACAGACAGACACACAGACACACAGACACAAGATACACACATAGCGGTCAAACTATAACACCCCTCTTTTTGGGTCGGGGGATAAAAAGTACCAAATTGTGACTTTTTTCGGAACAGTACGAGTATTATGCATGTAGGAGATACCGTTGCTTGTCTCTACATTTAAGTATTATATTTTTTTATTTCTTCAGATTGTAGCTACATAACTGTGCAGGATTATTAAAGTGCCTACGGGCTAGTACACACATGACAAATTGCTTAATGCTAATTAAAATTATTGCTCTTCAACTACCGATATTTTCCCATGTCGGGAGTACACACGACAGCACGTCAGACACTTTTGTTGTAAAGTCGCCCCTAACGTAACTGAATGTCGATGTTTTTTTTTTTTCATTTTCATCAAGATTTTCTTTAAAAGTTTGGTGGTTAACGTCGTTCTCTCATGAGGGTGCTCATGCAAGATGTAGTTGCCACAGCACATAGGATCCACAGCTAGCATACAGCGCGCGCGCCCGTCGGCGCCGCGATAGCAACGTGGCGGGAAATTCAAAAATTTCACAGCTATTTACATTTTGTAGCTAAACTGAGCTATTTTTGTTCGGCGATTTTTCGTTCGCGGCAATAACATAGTATTATTTTCATTATTCTATACAATAATTCAGCCGATTATGTGTTCTGGTCTACGAAGCAGTGGCACCGCCCAAAAAATTTGTTGATGACCAGAACACAATCGGCTGAATTATTGTTGTTCTGTTGTTTACAATAATGAAAATAATACTATGTTATTGCCGCGAACGAAAAATCGCTGAACAAAAATAGCTCAGTTTAGCTACAAAATGTAAAAAAACTGTGAAAATTTTGAATTTCCCGCCACGTTGCTATCGTCCACCCATAATGTAGTGGCCGCACATAGGATCTACAGCCAGCATACAGCGCGCGCGCCCGTCGGCGCCGCGTCAGTAATAAAACGTCCGATGCAAACTTTGCGATAGATTAATATGTCTGTCTGAACGTCGACGTGGTAAACTGCGCTGTGACGCGATGTGGAGAAGGTAGATTTTAGTAAGTATGTTGAGTGACAAGTTAAGTTATACCTCTAAGTTTTATTGGAGTGACTTATGCCGCGAACTTAGGTAGGTACGCTTACTATCTCTAAATGAATAATTTCATTAGTTTTCTTCTTATTATTAATCTTCTTATAGCAGTTGAGTATAAAATTCAAAATATGTCATTAGAAATGGCTATCAGCTCTTTTACAGACAACACTGACATGTTTTTTGTCGTTCTCTCTTTTTCTCTAAATCTTGACCACCATTATAGCAGTGTTTTATTTTAAAATTTCCCAAATGCCGCAACTGTTTTTCAGCAGGGTATACAGTCCTTTTACCGCATCCAATCCCCACTCTAGACCCACATTCATGCCTCCACATCCCGAAACAGATTGCGAGATTTGTCCGCGTACAAAGTTCAGTTAACATTGTTGTTTAGACAAAAACATACTTCGCGTTTGAATTGGAACCCAGTCATATGGAACTTTGTGGAGTTTCGCTGGGAATTGGCGATGCGAAATGTTTTAGGTACACTGCAAAGTTGGTACATATTGACTTAAAAAAAAGAGAAAGATAAGAGGGTCAAAATAATTCCAAACTTTTTCGAATGAATAGGTAGGAAAAAGTCTGTACTCAAGATATCAGGGAACGCTTATGGCACTGGTTAGGACACACTCTGTGACTACTCTATTACCACATATGCAAAGTGGCTTTCGATTAAAAATCTGCCGGAGGCTCACGACAAACCGAAAGACCGTCCCAGACGTGGAAGAGATCCGTTCTCTCTGAGGCGAAAGAGAAGGGAACAACTTGGTCAGAGCTGCCCTTCCTAGCCATAAACAGAGATAAATGGAAAGCCCTTATGTTGGCCCGAGACTCCACGGAGAAGTAATGGGATCATAGAAAAGGAAGAAAGTGGGGAGAACAGTAGCCCGATGGTCAGATGACATTTTATTAATAGAGTCGGTGAGGATCCATGGTGCCTACTTCTTTCTCTTATAGAATTTCTTATGACGTGCGTGACACAACAAAAAATTTGTTTCTTCAGAAACAAAGTCAATTTCATGAATTTAAAAGTGAGTAGGATTAAGTAAAGTAAAATCTAGATGTTTCTCATAAAATTGTAGCAAAAATAACGGATTCTGAAATCATAACTAGGTACTACAATAACTACCACAATAACTACTAAATTTAAAAAAATGCTCCGAAATTTTAGCATGAGAAAACAGAAAAGAAAAAATCTAGGAAGGTTCCTATCCTTTCATTAAATAATGAGCTTGTTACTTGATTACGTACGTAGGTCCTATACATACACACCTATAAGAAGAATCCACCCCACCATCGTTTGATTCACAGGCATGGAACAAGCTATTATCTCGAAAGTGCCTAGAAGAAACCTATTTTCTTATGCAATTTGCTCTTGAGAAAATGGGAGTCGCCTCGTTTCTGCTGGGCTATTATTTCTACTAACTGGACCTCGCTACGCTTGTTGTTTGTTAGTAGGTACTTATGAACAGGCTTTTACGAGGTAAAGTTAGGCGAAATGCCGAAAGATTATATATAAGTTAAACAACTAACTTTGCTGCAAACATCTAATATTGACCAACAGGCTGACGTCTTGATTGCGCATCTTGTAATTAAAGTGAATTAAATCTTGCAATCTTGCAGAAAACAATTTTACCGTCGATCCAGCTGATGATTCATTCCCTACACAGGGTAATTTTCAAATAGCTTTTTTCCTGAATCACGTCAACTTCAAAATGTGATTCCCAACAACTTTTTTTCAAGGACTTTTCGAAAAGCTCGATACTTTTTATTTATTGAACGTTTGTTATTCTTTAAAAGTGTGCATTTGTACCGTAGTTGGTTGTAGGTACCTACCATTTCAGCGCTGCCTGTGCGCGGTGCGCTTTCGCGCCCTTCCACTCTCTACCACCGTTCCAGCCTCCCCTGCTCCTAAGTATCTGTAACTCCGCGCCGTATTTGCTAAAATCATGATTTGGAAAAATATTAAATTGCGCCATTACCAAAGTCATAGAACAAAAGTTGTTGGAAATTACATTTAGAAAATTAAGTGTTTCAAATTTTTTTGTTTGTTTATTATTTCACAATAACACAGTGAAAGTATTTACTAGCTCTAACTAGGTAGCTGGGTAGTGGGTACATCAGCCCCCTTAGCACGCTGGCCTTTTGTCTACTCTCAACTGTCACCTTAGCCACTGTTAACTGTCACCTCAGTAGTATTAAGTGGCTAGGGTGACAGTTGAGAGTAGGCAAAATGTCAGCGCGAAGGGGGCAGATGTAGATTCTATCCTACTTACAATCCAATTTCATGCAAACGTACCTGCGCGCAAAACCTAGTGTGGTTTTCGATATTTTGTGCCACTATAGAACTTAATTGTTTTTTCCCTTGCTCGGCTATTTATAGAAATAGCCGAGCAATAGCCTTGCTGATGACAGACGCATTGTTAGAAGTAATGACAGAGGGTATCGATAAATAGTGCTTGCATTTAGTTGAAGTATCTTGATAATGGAATCCATTCATCTGTAGTGCGCAAGCCAACGATGGAAATGGCAGACGCTGTCTGGGTAATATTTTTAATTGAACCAGCACAGATTCGTTTTTTTTTGTTTTTGCAGCCTTTTTTTGCCCATTTACAGGTTGAGTAAAAGACTGACCACAAAATTAATTACATGGGAACATAGATATTACAAGTTACAAAGTAGTTAAGCACTAAGTAGGTATCTACATACCTAAGTAAGGTACGAAATTCTTTACTATACGAGTACCTAGATAGGTAGGTAGCTACGTCACATGAGCATTTGATGAAGTATTGAAAAGTAGATTTATTAATAACGAAGAAAGAAAAAAACTATTGTGTGTGAATATCGCAAATCATTAAAATTTACTACGTAGGTACGCAGGTATGCTACGGTCCATCCGTAACGCAATGGTGTCTCGATTGGCTCCCAGTTGTAGGCTTCAATTACGATTAATTAATGCTGTCTGTCCTTTTAATGTTTTTCTAGTACAGCACAGAATATTCTGATTCTAATTCTAGAAGATTAGTTCGCTGGTTGTATGAGGAAAAGAGGAAAACCCAGTCTTGTTCTTCCACTGGGAACCTATTGACACGTCATTTCGTGGCCTTCTTCTTAAGGCTTTAATAGGCGAAATATTTTTTGAATGCGATGATTTTTTATCATTGGTGGCGCTAGTTAGCCCCTATTAAAGCCTCAATAACCCAAGCAACGGGGATTTTTGCCCTACAAAAGGTGGAGTAGAAAACGTTTTGATTGATGTTGGTTAGGTATGGGCTAGCCATGAAAAATGTAAGTTCTCGACCTCGAAAAGTGAGAACGTTAGCCCGTAGCCGCCATCTTGGATTAAAGGGGCCAACATTTGTATTTTTTTTATATAATGCTTCAACCGTTGACTTTACGACAGACATGTCTAGGGGAAGTATAAAGATAATACTAATTCAAATCTTTTTTGTATTTGTGTCTATACTGTACGTAGTATAGATAAAAAGTTGCAAACGATAGAAAGATTAAATTTACAAAAAATATACCACCCCAATTTTACCTCGCTAATATCACGCCGGGAAGTGCGATGTTGTCGTTTTCTAGTTTTTATTATATTTAGTACTGTACCGTATGATAATAAATACAATAATAATTACGTGTGTTTTTTATACATGAAACGTAGTATTTTTTTTTTATATTTTCTTTACCTATAAGTATTTAAAAAATGATATAAGCTGTAAGCTTCATTTACTTGGCCACACCTACGTAAGTTTTGACAGCGCGTTGTTTAACGCAACGCAGATAAAGCAGAGCTTTCGGCTTCAAATTATTGGGGCAGCTGAAAAAAAATACACGTTCGTTAATCACAACACGGCGACTGGGGCACAACAAAAGCTCCAATTGAGCCGCATTATGTTCATTATTAAAGTGTCATTAACATGACCGTTACGGCATTATTAATTAGCAAAGTTGCTCGCGCTTTTCATATTCATGAATAGAGTTTTCATTTTCCGCTCCAGTGACCGCGTACAACAAGGCTTGAAAGGTTCACTCGAGAAAACATATTTATCATGTAGAGTAGAAGCGTAGCCTATCATTCTATAGGTACACACGACAGCACGTCAGACTGTACACTTTTGTTGTAAAGTCGCCCATAACGTAACCGAGTAGAGTGCTAGCGTGTAAGGGTCGACGTGCTGTCGTGTGTACAGATAATTTTTTTGACCTCGAGCGCGGTAGCCCGTACCTACCTAATAGCCCTCGCATTCAATCTTTGTGTAGGTACTGCACAATAGAAAACATTATAAAAATAAACATTTAAAAAATATCAGTAGGTGGGTACAAAAGGCGGCCTTATCGCTAAAAAGCGATTTCTTCCAGACAACCTAAACCATGTAGCATTTTCGTTACAAAGTCGCCCGTAATGGAACTGGATAGAGTGCAGGCGAGTAAGTCGTCGTCGTGCTGTCCACTGTGACCTACATGTCCCAATAGATTGGCAAAAGCCTTCCCTCCGAGAGAGTTCGGGATTAATCACCACTCTTCGGATTCGCGATTTCGTTTATGGAATACCTAGATAGGTAGATATTAGGTACGTATTAGGTACCTACCCAAATAACCAAACAGGTAGATGAGGTAGGTAAATTCGGTGACACGGTAGGATATCCCATTTTGTTCGATTGATTTGCCACGCTCGATAAGAGCTAAAATGGGATATTTTGCGTGTCACTGACAATACAAAATGACACCTTGTCTCTATAGTTCGACCTTCTGGTTTGTACTATTCCCGAGGCGACCGCGAAGTCACAAACATGGCAATCAGCGTGGTAATGAATGCTGAAGTTCCTTCAGTGATTTATTAATTTCATATTTTGTTCGATTCGCGCGCGAGCTCTTTTGTTTTCGGGAGGTATTAATAAACCTGTAATAAACAGGCAAAGTAGGTAGGTACGGTCGGCCAGTCACAGATAGGTACCCCATGGCAGCTCTTACCACGCGGAGCATAAGGGCGCAAATAAAAAAAAAAGGGGTATCCTAGCGTGTGGCCGACTGTACCTACCTACACACGACAGCACGTCAGAGCGTACCTACACTTTTATCGTAAAGTCGCCCGTAACGTAACCGAGTTGCAACTTGCAAGCAACTACAGGGTGCACTCTAAGTCGATAGCGGAACTTTAAGTAGGCTGTCTACTGATCAATACAAACAACTTGTACTAGGTGGCTAAAAATATGGAGCGAAAAAAAGATCAGCTTTTCCATACAAAAGGTCGACTCGGTACTGCGCCAAATGTATGAAACAGCTGATATTTTTTTCGCTCCATTTTGTTCGCCACCTTGTACAAGTTGTTTGTATTGATCAGTAGACAGCCTACTTAAAGTTTCGCTATCGAATTAGAGTGCACCCTGTAGTAGAGCCACTAAAAGTTGGAATCGTGAGAAAATTGAGGGTAAGTAGGTACTTAGGTCTTTAGGTGGGTTCTGAAAAAGCTTACTTCTGCTGTAGGCTTTCAAACTATTGAACTTTAAATTGATCCTATCTAACTTTTCAGACGACTTTTTTGTTGAATAACTAAAATTAACAAAAAAATTTAAACCGACTTCACTGTTGAAAAGGTACGGTCAGCCACACCATACTGGAGGATACCCCATAGCAGCTCTTGTCACGCGCGACATAAGGGCGTAAATCGAACAAAAAGGGGTAACCTAGCGTGTGGCCGACTGTACACTAATTCCGAACAATCTACTCAGCTGCTTTCCGTTAAGGAGCTCCATTCTCCATTTCCGAAGTTCTTCATCAGATCTTCACCATATTTTTATGGGACCACTAGGTACCCTTTCAAACAAAAATATAGTATCATCAAAATCGGTCCACCTTAGAAAAAAGTTCTGAGGTAAAAAAACATAAAAAATAAAAATACAGGTCGAATTGAATACCTCCTCTTTGTTTTAAGTCGGTTAAAAAGGGCTCATTTTTAGATGCCTACCTAAGTAAGTAGGTACTTACAATGTAAATCGCTTTTTCTAAAATACCAAAGGTGTTTACGTCGCACAAAGTTCTAAGAAGTGCTATACTTACATTCAGTTTAGTTCTTTAGGGTCTTGACTGCCGGTTTCTGATTTAAGAAATTCGCGTAGCGAGCACTTAAATATCGTTCTGCCTCTGCGGATTTCTCACAAAAGAACGTGACAAAACGATAGTTAAGTATTTACTTACTAAAATTCTCAATTCAGAAACCGGACCTGAGGCCTGGTTTCTGAGTTGAGAATTTTACTAAGCACATACTTACTTATCGCTCTGTCACGCTCTTTTGTGAGAAACCTGCAGAGACAGGACGATTCTTACCCATTTGCTTAGCAAAATTCTCAACTCAGAAACCGGGCCTGAGTGTCTTTAGACTTTCGATGTTTAGGTAATTATTATTGGTTTCATTTGAAGGAATTAAAGTTTTTGAAGTCATTGTTTCGAAAGGTGCAATTTTTCTGATGCGAGTATAGAAATAAAAAATCTTAGATTGCTCGGACGGAGTCGCGGACAAAAGCTTGTCAACTGACTATCGTAAAGGAGGAATGTAGAGTGAAAAATAAAAATTCTTCTAAATAATTTGACACATAAATTGTTTATTTAACTAATTAATTAAACTCAAACATACCGCGAACCAAACATAAAAAAAACCTCGTTTCAACCACAAAGATACCTAATAGTGTAGAACCGAATAATTCGGTTCAGACCCATGGTTACACTGCTTTGTCACACTAGTTTATTATTTCAGTAGTGGTAGCATACAAAGTGCTACAGAAAAATCCTGTCATTGCATTGATGAGCCGAACAAATCTAAGGTTTGACAGAAACTTTCTATAACACGTTGTATAAAAATAGTAACAGGGCAAAAATAAAAAATCTACATGCATCATAGTAAGAAATAAACTTGACTAACTACTTACTGCAAATCTTACATCTTTTATCAATATCGGATGAAGTGATGACATACAAAAATAACATTGCCTGTGATCAAAGTTTTAATTTGAACAAAGAACTATTTAATTTTGTCGGCGAAGAATTCAACATTCTGGGATTCAACTAAGTGAGAGTTCAACATTATAAGAATTCAACATTTTGAGAATTCAACCTAATGGTCCGGAAGGGACACACTACAGGGTGCACACTAAGTCGATAGCGGAACTTTAAGTAGGCTGTCCATTGATCAATAGAAACCAGTTGTACAGGATAGCTAAAAAAATTAATATCAGCTGTTCCTATCCTTGATCGAAGGCTGTTCCATACAAATGTCAACTCAGTTTTGCAAATGTATGAAACAGCTGATATTTTTTTCGCTCCATTCTTTTCACCGTGTAGTACAAGTTGTTTGTATTGATCAGTTTCGCTATATGCTTATACTTAAATCCGCAAATCCACAGTATCGTTTGACAGACTAACTGTCAAATTCTAGAATAATGTTGCCCTATTTGTGGATTTAAGTATAGATGCACCCTGTAGATAACCCAGATTAACTATAGCTCTTATCGCGCGCGGCATAAGTGCGTCAATCGAACAAAAAGGGGTATTCTAGTGTCCTCACTGTATCTTCACAGCAACTTCTCCTTTGAATTGCATACCTAGTTACCTAGGTAAGTAAAAATATTTATTTTGTATCTAGTCTTTAAACACGGTACATTTTAATTAGGTAGCTTTATTCCTGAAAAACGTCGACAAGAACCTGTAATATATTTTTTAAATAATTAAGCACAATTTTATTCTGCTGTGTTACTGTCCAGAAGTATGCTTCAATAGACCTCGTTCTATTTTAGTACAAAACGAACCAAAAGGTGTTTTGTTTACCGGCGGTTTCTGCAACTTTAAATTTGATCTAAAGAGTGAAATTATTTATGGGTAGCTCCAACCAGGAACTTAATTTTTTTTAAAGAGATCACGATTCGTGATCAATGTTGGAGTCACGCTCTCTGCTACCCGTATTCCAAGTCGTTCCTCTACTCGAAACTCGACTCCACTCAAGCGAGTTTCTCCGTAATGAGATGATTTATACGGGGTACTTCTGAAAGGTCCCGTGACACTGAAAAGAGGTCGCTTACCTAACTAATACAAGAAACATTTAGTATGATGCAAAGTGCGAAATCTCGAAAAAAATATCAACTGTCCATACAAATAAATAAAGTGTTTTGAATTCGACAAAAATTCGATACCTTCTGAACCAAATGTATGGAGCAGCAGTTTTTTTTTTATTATGTAGCACTTGGTCCCATTAGTAAATGTTGCTTGTATTTCAGTGTCACACACAGGACCTTTTTTGAAACGCTCTGTAGATTTCCTCCATTCGAGCGAGTTTTTCATTCGAGATCTGACAGTTCATTACTCCACTCGATTGAGAAACTCGTTCCTTAGTCGAGTATGAATGGAGGCGAGTTTGGAGTGGAGAAACGACTTGAAATACGGGTATTAGGCTTTAGGGCGGCCATATTGGCACCGCCATCTTGGATTTCGCTCTCATAGGCATCCATATTGTCGTAGCCATTTTGGATTATTTTCGTATGTCGTCAACAACCACGGGTAAAATAAAACCTTCAGGTCAAAAGCTAATGAAACTTCAGTGTTGGTTGTTATAACATCCAAGTTATTTGCAAATAGAACCTAAAAGCGTGGCGCTCAGAGTTCAAATTTGTTCTTCAGATCGGCTATATCCTGCTCCGGGCAGCCCTCCACCGTCCGGCAGTGTACTAGGAGTTTGTTTATCACTGTAAAGGAAAGAAATGAATTATACAAGGTGTCGTTTTGTAAAGTGATAGCCGACTCAGGGTTGACTATTTACACGATACTGAAGCAAAAAAAAAACATTTAAAAAAACGGAGAAATACCCAAAAATCCTTAAATTATGGACTCCCTACTATTAGACTAACGCTTGCGGCCGCGGTCGCATTATCGGGCGCCACATCGCGCTGTGATTGAGAAGGCCGGGGGTGTCCGCACGTCGCGGTTATTATAGAACAAATTAAACAAGGTAATTTGTGAATCAAAAACGTTTTAAAAAAAAATTGCTTCTAGTTTTAAGCGTTTAAACTATCCTCCTGTATTAGGTGATTGTTTCGAGTGACTTTGAGGCTTTGAGGGAAATGAAAAGCAAAGGTGACTTCCACTTTTACGTGGGTCACAACTTTCGGAAGCACATTTTATTGTTCACATGTTTTTGTACCTATGAAATGATGATGTAGTGTCTTCCTAGCCGATACGGCTACGGCGACTGCTGCTGGTGGTTTGTACCTATATCTCGTTAATCACTCACTCGGGTCACTGACAGAATACCAGCGTCACGGGTTGACAAACTGTCACCCGTTGACACAATGCTGAGTCAGTGACCCTTTTGGGCACTACAACACACGCCGTCTCCCGAACTATAGGTAGGTACCCTAATCTACTGTTTCTGTGTTTTCTCTGATAAATTTCTAACTTATGGTTTATGTACCTGTCTCAATTATTGTATTCATGTGTGTGTTGTGGTGTTTGAGATGAAATACGTCTCACAACTAGCGCCGCCAATGAAAAAAAAATCATATCTTTTTTTTTATGCGTTTTTAGCAAAAAACGCTCCTGCGATTTCTCACCGCGAGGCTTAACTATTTTTAGGACCTAAGGTTTGGATTCCAGATCCTAGAACTTAAGAATGCAATCGATTCTCGCCAAAAGTGGCCACTTTTGGCGAGAATCGATTGCATTCGTAGGAAATCCAAACCTTAGGTCCTAAAAATAGTTAAGCCTCGCGTTGAGAATACGCAGGAGCGTTTTTTGCTAAAAACGCATCGAAAAAAAGATATGTTTTTTTTCCATTGGCGGCGCTAGTTGTGAGAAGACGTATTGCGTCTTAAATAAATGATTATTCTATTCTATAACATGGTACGAGCTCCATCTCTCCTCCGTTAATAAGGCTCCCGAATAAAGTTTCGAATAAAGTAGAGGGGCTGAGCTTTACTCACATTCTTTATCGGTGCTGGATAGGAACATGGCTGGGGCGGAAAATCGCTTGACGGCCACCAAGCCTTTCAGGTAAGACGTTACGGTCCGCCCCCGAAACTTCTGTCTATGCTGGTGGAGGACGAGGACGACGGACGATAGGGTGCTACCCTGGACACCTAGCCGGTACATACAGAAGGACCGGGCCTACGTTTCTGTTCTGAACCACGAGTCACGCAAGTAATCGAACGAGCGAGAGAAGCGAGAGAAGTTCTCCGAGTCTACTGGAACAATCAGGCGTTTGTATGTATGTGTATGTGGGTATGTGTGTAGGTATGAATGTTTGTTCGACGATAACTTTAAGTAAATTTTTTCGGATCGTCATGAAATTTGGCAGGCAGAGAGAAATTTTAAGTTCGAACATGAGCCAAATCGGTTGAGGGGTTGCTGATATATGGGGTCGCGAGTTCACTGTGCGGGGCGAACAACTAGTAAAAATAAAATTTTGTAAATTGCGCAATATTGAAAAAAAAAAAAACCTCAAGAGTAGAGGGACTGGGCTTTACTCACATTCTTTATCGGTGCTGGATAGGAACATGGCTAGGGCGGAAAATCGCTTGACGGCCACCAAGCCTTTCAGGTAAGCCGTCACGGTCCGCCCCCGAAACTTCTGTCTATGCTGGTGGAGGACGAGGACGACGGACGATAGGGTGTCGCTCTCGAGAGCGTCGGCGAATATGGCGGGCAGCTTCGCAGGGTCTATTAGCTGTGGAAGAAAAGACAAAAATATATTAGTCTTCAAAGCATTCAAGCAAGACAAGATGAAGATAAAATATTCTTTATTTTACACTTATAAAAATACCTAGGCACCAACTAGCGCCGCCAATGGAAAAAAAAACATATCTTCTTTTTGGATGCGTTTTTTTGCTAACAACTCTTCATTAGGTTATCAACGCGAGGCTTAACTAATTTAGGAGCAAAGGTTCCAGATTCCAGATCCTAGAACCTACAAATAAAATCTTTTATCGCCAAAAGCACCTAGTTGTGCCTAGGTTTGGGCCTTAAGACGCCACGCCTTGCATAGAGAATTTGCCCGCGCACAAAGAAAAATGTACAAAATAAATTCCTATAATTATCAGATTTTCAACCCAAATATATTCAAAACTTTTATGAATGTCAACACAAAATTGGCTGTGTAGATAGCTCTCACCTAATTCTAACGCTATAACTAAAGGCTCAAAATAAAAAGGTTGTACTTACACTCAAATAATGACTCCTGGCCTCGTCGCTTCCCTTCAAGTTCTTCCACTCTGACATGAACTGGACGCTATTGACTGGTGCGGTTAAATTGTCTAACTTATACTGCTTCTCTTTGAGTTGCTTTTCCTGCGCCAGCCGCTCCGCTTGCAGCTTGTCCGACTCGGGACGTATGAGGCCGTTTAGTTGACTAGATTTTATATCGCCCGCGCCGTTGTCTGAGAAATAACATAGTGTCTCATTTTAGGGGACAGAATAAGCGTAGTTGTCCCTATCTACAGGGTGCAATCGAATTCAATAGCGAAACTTTAACTGCCAATTTCTGAATTGAGAAATTTGCTAAGCAAATGGGTAAGTATCCTTCTGTCTCTGCAGATTTCTCACAAAAGAGCGTGACAGAACGATAGTTAAGTATTTGCTTAATAAAATTCTCAATTCAGAAACTGGGCCTAAGTAGGCTGTTTACTGATTACTATAAACAACTTGTACAGTCGGCCACAGTCTCAGATACCCCTTTTTGTTCGATTGGCGCCCTTATGCCGCGCGCGGTAAGAGCTGCCATGGGGTATCTGAGATTGTGGCCGACCGTACTAGGTGGCAAAAATAATGGAACGAAAAAAATATCAGCTTTTCCATACATTTGGCACAGTAGTGAATCTACCTTATTATTACGCCTACTTTATGTATGGAACAGCTGATATTTTTGTCGTTCGTGTGAGGTAGAGGCCACCCCTGGTATCAGTTTTTTGGCTGCCCAAAGGGCCTCTGACATGGCTCAATGATTGTTATTAATTAACAACAACCGGGACCAACGATTTAACGTGCCTTCCGAAGCACGGAAGCGCTCAGATATTATTGCCACTAGCGGTCACCCATCCATGGACTGACCGCGGCCGTTGTTGCTTAATTTTGCCAATCGATTAAGAACGGCTAGAACAGTGTGAGCGCTTTTCGTAGACAAAAATACAGTTTTGGGAATGTGCAGGCAAGACGGAGCGCGAGGCTTACCTTTGTCTATCTTATCTCCGTCTTTAGCATCGATGTCCTTGTTATTATTGGTGTCCCCTGAAGAAGGATCGCTCTCTATTTCAATGATCTTCATCCGCGTCGCCGGCTTTTCTGGCTGCTGCTTACCGAGCTGGATCTCTTTGATCGGGATGGACCGTAGGGCCCGCTGAAATGAACCGTATTGTGTAAAAAAAAACTGTGAAAAAAATGAATTTCCCGCCACGCTGCTATCGTCCAACCTTAACCTCTCCACTGGCAAGTTGACCTACACAGGTTTCTTTTTTCACATTCGTTCATTATTCATAAGGGGGCGTCCATTAATGAGCCATTTTCAGCACAAATTTACAAAGCACTTCATAAATGGCGCCTACAGGCTTGGCAATAGAAGAATCAAAATTAATCTGCTGTCAAAATTAATCTGTGCTAAGCAAAATTTGACAGTCGTGTCCCGGTTTTTGTATTGGCACGCCTATAAACGCACTTCTTTTTCCTCGAACGGGTTAGTGCTTTAGAAAATGCGGGAAAAAATACGTGATATTTGCCGAAACCCCCTCTGCCCCACGAGAGATAGGATGAGATTTAAAATACTAGGTTAGATCGAGGAAACTCACCTTAGACCGCATATGGGGCGGCTTCTTGACAGTTTTCAATACAGTCACTTTCTCGCCGACGCCGTTTCTCCACTTTTCCAACGGCGACAGCTCTTCCTTCACCTGCAAAGCGAGAATTTAAAATTACACATCTTCGAGCTTGCATTCAAGAAAATGGCCTCGTCAAACATCTGGCTTTTTCTAGCAGCAGAGCACACGCATTCTCACCACATACTTGTAACACACCCTAGATTGTGTGTTTAATTTATTATCATCTTTGGTTGCATTCATAAATTTATAAATATTAAAAAAAATAAAAAATTAAAGTAAGTAACCAGATTGTAAAGGGAAGAAGCGGGGCCTCTTGACACAGGTAATTTACTTATAACATTATAAACTAACTACGGACTTTCTACAGGCTCAGCCCAGCTAAAAATACTGGTGATCTGCGTCCCACTCTTTGCAGAAAACAGGGTGGTAGATAGTTTACCTCAGTCTTAGATTCTCTGTTAGGCACTGCGCTCGACGGCGGGTCCTCGAGCTCAATAATCTTCGGCTGGGCCGAGGTGGTGATCGGTTTAGACTCGACAGTCGGCGTGGAGGACGGCGACGACTTGGATTTGGTCTGTGGAGAAAATAATAATGGTATTTTACATAAGTTAAACAACACTGGCGAGTTTTTGGGAGCGCGACGTGTGACGCTTTCAACACGAGAGAAAAAGAAGAAATACCTCTTTCATTGAGTGATGGCAGGCAAGGCAATCGTATGGGGTAGTGGCCACCCCTGGTGTCAGAGTGTCTTCTAGTGGCCACCCTTGGTATCAGTGTCTTCTAGTGTTCATGGTAGTGGCCACCCCTGGTGTCAGAGTGTCTTATAGTGTTCATGGTACTTACGCCTTTGGTCCCCATCTGTGTTTTAATCTCCAGCAGCTGTCTCCGGGCATCAGCGTTATGCGGCTCCAGCTGAAGCACTTGGGTCAGGTCGCTCTTAAAGAACCCAGCTTCTGTCTGGCGGCGGCGCGGCGCTGGTACGTTTTCACGCTTAGCGCGATAGGAATAAGGACTACAAGGCTAACCACACCCAATTTAAACGAGAGAAGTGTCTAGCCGCGCAGCGCCACTCAAACAGAGAGGGAATGTGCGTGAGTGAGAGGGTGTCTTCTAGTTTTTATGGTAGTGGCCACCTCTGGTGTCAGTGTCTTCTAGTGTTCATGACTACCATGTCACCATGGCCACCCCTGGTGTCACAATGGCCACCCCTGGTGTCAGAGTGTATTCTAGTGTTCATGGTATTTATTTACTTACGCCTTTGGTCCCCATCTGTGTTTTAATCTCCAGCAGCTGTCTCCGGGCATCAGCGTTATGCGGCTCCAGCTGAAGCACTTGGGTCAGGTCGTTGGATGCGGCTCTTAAAGAGCCCAGCTTCTGTCTTGCGGCGGCGCGGCGCTGGTACGCTTTCACATAGGTTGGGTCGAGACGTAGCGCCTCCGTGCAGTCGGATTCGGCTTGGTGAAGGCTAGGGAAAAAGGTTATAAGGATTTTATTAGGCAGATCAGTGACAAAACGACTAAAGTGAGGGTTCTGGCAAAATAGCAGCGCTATTGGCATGGGATTTTAACCGTCCTATAGCATATGCTGAGCCAGAACCCATTTATTGGCCATTGCACGCAGTTTTGTTACGAAATCTAGGTTATGGGTTGCTAATAAATAAGTATATGTAGTAAGTTTCTCTCTCCTAATATTATAAACTATGTGCTTAGATTAATTAATAAATACTTTACTACTATTTACGACTAAAACCTTTGAATAGCAGTCAGCAACACACTAGGACGCGCACGCGCTTATAGCCTAGTTGGACTAGCCATCCTTAATCGATTGGCAAAATTAATCAACATCGGTCAGTCCATGGCTCCCGTAAGCATGTTGGTCCCGGTGGTTGTTGATTAAATAACAATCGTTAAGCCATGTCAGAGGCCCTTTGGATGGCCTAAAAACTCTGACACCAGGGGTGGCCACTACTTCATATGATTACCTACGTACCTACTAGGGGACACCAGGGGTGGCCACTACTTCATACGATTACCTATGTACCTACTAGGATACACTCGCTAGAAAACCTGCTTTCAAGTAAAAAAAACGGTCCAAATCACATCCAAATTAGTTGACCCGTTAAAGAGCTACGGTGCCACAGACAGATACACACACACACACATAGCGGTCAAACTTATAACACCCCTCTCTTTGGGTCAGGGGTTAAAAATTAAAAAGAACCACATAACATACCTTTCCCTCTTGAGATTACAAAGGCCCCTATTAGCGTAGTAGATAGCGTCATCCTTCACCAGTTCTATGGCCCGATTGTAGCATGCTATGGCTTCGTCCCACTTCTCCTTCTTGACAAATTCGTTGCCCTGAAATAAAAAAGTATCAGTAGTTAAGACAGCGCCGCCAGTGAAAAAAAACGGGCCAGTGAAAAAAAAAGGCCGTCAAACACCAATAAAATTTTAATATTTAATTATACATGAAATAACAATGATGCACATACCCGTTCCTTCTCATACTGTGCTTCCTCCCGTAGTTTCTCCATCTTGGCTGTGGAGCTCTTCTTGCCGTCCAGCGATGGAGGGCCAACGTCTTCCGTGTCTACGTCTTCGCAGGCCTTATCCTGGAAGTGGTTAAATGGTAAAAAAACCTTCTTTTTACACAGATTTTAGACTAACTGCCTATCTACCTCACCGCACGAGCTTTCGTGTTTGTGATATATTGTGCGAGCGAGACAGCGCTATACTAAATTCACTTACATCTTAACAGTTTTTTATAGTAAAAGCTGATTTTGCTGGTAATCTTTGCAATGGCCCTAGACTGGAAACCTGCCTGAGATGTCGAAGAAATCCTTTAGTAGATGGGAAGCATGGTTGCACCGGACTGTAACTACTTTTGACTTTTAGAAATTGTAAGACACTTGCATGCGAGTTCACCCCTAATGGTCCGACTACAGGGCCCAAGTAGCCGGAAAACAGTGGGTGCACCTAGCACAGGATCGTGAAAGGCGGCGTGAGCATGAAGAGGCCTTTACTCAGCAGTGGGTGTTAACAGGCTGATGATGATGAAGTCAAGTATACTTTTTTTGGTGAATGTACTTGTGTGTGTTTCCTTGCCCAAATATTTTGACGAAGCTTTGTGTGAATTTTTTGTATTTTAATATTGCATGTAGGTATCTTATTTTTGTAAAAAAATTAATGTCACAGATCCATTGGAACATCAGGTTGACCGTTAGACAATACTGTGCAACTTACCACATCAAACTTGTCCCAAGCGTTGTAGTCAGATGCGGCAATACGCTTGACAGGCTTCTTCTTGACAGGAACAACCGGTCTCTCCTTCTTAGCTTTGCTCCTCACCGGTGGCAGATCCTAACCTCAAAACGAACCTTCATTAAACATTTACACTCCGAAAGAACCTTGCACTTATCGAGATGGTATACCAAAGCAGCCAAAGGACGAAGAACAAAGTCTTTTTGCACATATATCTTACAATAATTACCAACAGCAAATGCATTGTTTCAACATCGATTCTTCACAATGGGGAGGGTAGGATGAGATGGAAATTGCAAGAAAAAGGTGAAAAATAAAAGGTGAATGTGTTAAGAACCGTGTGAAAGACAAAACCTGCTCGAATTCACCCCTTAGGGCCGCTTCTTTTCGTTTCATTTCGGCTTCCCAGTTTTGCAAGTCAGTCAGGTAGCTCTGTACTGTTCTCACGTTATCCCTCGCGTTTTTTTGTATGAGAAGGGCTTTGTCCATGTCCATTTTTTTACACGTACTGGACCGAGTGGTCACTTTCTTGGAATTCTTTGTTACCTTTTGAAAAAATGCTGTTTTGTGTGATTGATCAATACTCTCAGCTGTCAACTCATCAACTGCGGTTGTCAATGTCAACCTCAAACTTTTTCGTTGTCATGGCGCTGAGTTGCGTTCCGAAATCACACGATTTCACACGAAGGTTATGTTTAGTGCGGAACTTCCACATTCGATTATTCTAAAAAAACTAAGGCCTTTGCATCTACGTAATGAGATGATTTATACAGCGTCCAGTGGCACCTTCACTCACACTAGATAGGTGAAGAGACCACTCGGCGCTGCAGTGCCTGGGACATTGTTTTAGATGGAGTAGGCTTTATTCAAGATTTTAAATATTTATTTTAACACTTTATCCACTTTGTGATTACTTTGAACTTCAGTTAGGTCTCAGTTTGTAATCAATTTATCTGTTTCGTAGAGGTTATGGCCCGTTTTGTGGTTTGGGGTCCACTTTCTTGATTTATTTAGCAGGTTTTCGGAGAGATTATTTAATAAGAGAGAGATATGATTAGCTTGATGAAGTATTTGTATTTCCATTAAAATTAGAGCTAATAACATTAGCACAGAACCGACATTTTTCTCACACACGAATTGACAACTCTTTTTTTTTTTGTTGCTAGTATTAAAAATATAAAACAAGTATGTTTTCGTTAGTAATTTGAAACATCCTCCAAACGCAAAGAAAAAGTATTTAACCTTTTTAACTACTCACCACTAGATGGCGTTTACACATACTAAATAAAAATTATTAATCAGTTAAGTTTTGAAAATTTTCTACTCATCGCTAGATGGCGTTTACACAAACCAAACAATTTGATCAAAAAGTATTCAACATTTTCTACTCGCCCCTAGATGGCGTGATATACAAAATTCAACATGTTTGTTTGACTAGGTCACAAATTAACGTTTAATGAAATTACATCATTTAGCTATATTTTAAAATAAACAGTTACACAATTAGTTAGAGTTTACTTTAACCTTACAATTTATTAGATTATAATAGCATGACACAACGACAATAATACAGGAAATGATGAAATCTCTTTTTATCAGACTTATAAACTAACAGCATCTCACATTTATATTACCTTACTATTATCAACAGCAATATTAACATATTATAACCAATTAACATACTATAACATTTTGTTTCATTTTCAGTTATAATAAGGAAACAACTTACAAAAGCTTTTTTTTCTAATTATATAGTTCAAATTATAATATAGAAACAACTTACAAAAGTTTTGATCGAACCATAAAATCTCTGAAACAGATTTAAATGATGGGGAGAGAGACATGACCTAAAATCTTTGATAAATCTCCAGTCTGCTAGGTATCTTTAGAGATCTCCCCGTTCTAGAGGTTTGTATTGGGGGTTTAGAAACTTGTTCTTCATCAGAATTTACACTAGGAGTTTGTTTTTTACCTGTTGGGTTCTGACGAGGTGTTGGGGCACTTGGTATGCCAGGAATTAAGTTTGTGGCTGGAACTGGTACATTGCCCGAGATTTCTAACTTATACAGGCGTTGTACTGGTCTAATTTTAATGCCCATGGAAGTTCTTACCTCTGCTGTTCTTTCTATTCCATCTCGTCCAGGAATCAGTCTTTGGACTAATCCTAATGGCCATTTGATTCTCTTCTCTGCAGTCTCTATTAAAACGATATCACCCTCGGCAACAGGAAAAAGTGTTTTTTCCATGCCCTTTTGTATTAGAACAGTTAGGTATTCAGATTTAAACCTTCGACGGAACTGTTCTCGGATCACTTGTAAATATCGTAATCGACTATTCATGTTATTAGCATCAATGATATCGAGATCAGTTACATCCGAGTTAGGTATAGACTGTATAAAATGCGCTGGCGTTAAGGGCTCTAAACATTCCCCGCTGTCGTCGTTGATGTATGTCAAGGGTCGCCCATTCATGATCGCTTCACACTCGCATAATATAGTCTGTAACTCGTCATATGTTAAGCATGCCTTACCAATTATTCTGCGTAGTAGGTTTTTCATGACTCCTATAAGTCTCTCCCAAAAACCACCCCACCAGGCCGCAGTAGGCGCATTCATCTTCCACTGAATACGATGTATAGTTGAGTGACGTTGTACTTCTTCCCAGTCAAGAGCTGTAAAGAGAGCTTTAGTACCTTGAAAATTCGTACCTTGATCTGAAATTATGACATTCGCACGTCCTCGTCGAGCTATAAATCTACGCAACGTTAAAAGGAATGCTTCGGTAGACAAGGAGCGTGTTAATTCTAAATGTACTGCGCGGTACACTGCACATGTATATAAGACAATCCAGCATTTCTCGCCACTGCGAAGAACCAGCGGACCGGCCAGATCGACCCCGATGTTCTCAAAGGCTGCAGAACCAATCAGTCGCTCTATCGGCAACGGAGCTGTTGGCGCCTGGGCCGGTTTCGACCGATATCTTCTGCAAATGACACAGCTGGCGATTATTGACTTAGCCAGGCGTCTGATCCCTACAATCCAGAACCTAACCCGTAAGTCTACAATAAGCTGGTCAACACCTACATGCTGTAACTGTTCGTGGCGTTGTCTCACCAGCAGTTTTACCACTGGGTCCTTAGCTGGCAACACATAGGGTGTGCGTGTAGTTTCTGGAAACTCGGGTGAAAGCGTGAGTTTAGTTTTTAACCTAGTTAAGCCGTCGCTGTCTTTATATTTTGTAATATTACCTGCATTTTTATCTAGGTATTCTTGGTTTGCATTTTGAATTAATAACATTACTTTCTTCTCAGCCTTTTCAAACTCACTATATGAAATTTCTCCCTTCTTTTTGTTGTTTGCATGTTGTACATTATACAAATACCTTAGTACCCATGCAACTGTACGAATTACCTTCGTGTATTTTGAAAAATACTTTTGTATCCTTTCTAGTAGACTTTCATAAGAACAAACTTGTGCACTACATACGGTTTTCTTAGTTTCGGCTTGTACCTCCCTTTCGTTGACGATCACTTCGGAGCGTGGCCATTGATCTGGCGACAGACGTAACCACGTCGGCCCCTCCCACCAGCGGCATTCAAGTAGTGCTCTAGCTGTGCAGCCTCTGGACGCCAGATCCGCCCAGTTCTCCGTCCCTGGAATGTGATACCAATCATTTATTAGAGTGTGCTGTCTAATTTCTTTAATTCTGTTACCAACAAAATTATTTAATGCTAATTCTCTTTTTATCCAGCACAGTACCACGCTTGAATCTGTCCAGCAGTGAACAGAGACATTTTTCAAATGTGCGTTCTCCTTTACTTGTGATAGAAGCCGTGAACCTATCAATGCTGCTAACAGTTCTAGTCTTGGTATACTTATATACTTTGGTGGTGTGACTCGAGCTTTTGCTGTAATTAACTGGACAGATACTTGACCGTCTTTCTCTGCTCTGAGCACTACACCTGCACCATAACCAGCCTTGCTGGCATCACAAAATAAATGTAGACTTAACCTACTTTCTTTTAACTTATCTGCCGTTAACTTTCTAGGAATTCTGCAGTTATCTAGGTAAGTTAGGTGTTTATACCAGTCTACGAATTGAACCAGTAGTTCAGTTGGTAATGGGTCATCCCATTGCAGCTTACGCTGCCATGCTTCTTGTATAATTAGTTTTGGTGTTAGCATTACCGGAGCAGTGTATCCAATGGGATCAAAAATTCGCTGAGTCAATGACAATAGTTCTCTCTTTGTGACCTTTCCAAGGTCTTCTACAGGCGGAAGGTTAGCGGTGCTGCAAAACAGCTCGTCCGACTGGGTGTCCCAGTTCAGACCTAAAATAGATATTACATCCTTACCTGCTTCATTTATTTTTAGTGGAGAGGTTACCCACATACGTAGATTGAACTCAGCAGCCTGCATTATCTCCTTGGATTCCTGAATGAAACTTAAAGTTTCCTCTTCTGTATCTAGACTTGTGAGACAGTTGTCTACATACCATGACCGTTTCAGCAACTCTGCATTCGCACTGCTTCTATCCTTCAGATGATGTCTTAGTGTTGCTGATAGGAGAAATGGGCTACATGTTAATCCAAACACTACTCTGCAATGCCTATATGTTACCAAATTTTTAAGGCTTTCATCCTCCCACCAAAGAAATTTTAAAAAGTTCCTATCTTCGGCTGGGAGGCCAATTTGTAAAAACGCCTTTTGTATGTCAGCTGACACACCAATTGCACCCGTTCTGAAACCTATTAATAAATTAGGGATAAGATCTATCATATTAGTCCCTTTTTCTAAACAAGCGTTCAAAGATAGGCCATTTTTATCCCGAGCTGATGCATCGAAGACGGGTCTCATGGCACTGGTGAGACTTTGCTCTTTGATGACAGGTCGGTGTGGTAAAAAGTGACCTGTTTCTTGGGAAGTGTTAACCTTTTCTATAACTCCTAATTCTTCCCAATTTTTTAATATAGAGTTATATTGCTCAAATTTTCTGTCTTGAATTAACTTTTTAGACATAGTTTCCAATCGCACTTTAGCTTTGCCATAATTAGATTGCAGGTCTTCATAATTAGGTTTAAATGGTAGTTTAACTTCATACCTGCCATCCTGTTCTGCGATTGTCTCTTCAAAATTCGTCAGTATCTCCTTTTCTGCCTCCTGCTTAGCCTTGACCTCTGCTGGCTCACGAATTCCCAGAGTCTCAAGCGCCCAGTAACCTGTCAAATTGTCACAATTACAATGGAGCACAGTAGTCACGTTATAATTGGCATTACTACGTACCTTAGTAACTTGTGATCCTTGCAATGTCCATCCCAGCTTTGTACGAATGGCCACCAACCCTTTCTCCTGCAGCTGGACAAACTGTGTAGTCAGGAACATCCCTATGTAGTCAGCACCTATTAAGAGACCCACCTCCCCATCATGAGTACTATTATCTGTCAGAATTACATGGTTTTCTCTCAACATTTGCTTCAATTGAGGAGTTTGGTCGACATGAGGTACATTCTTACAGATTATATCTTGACTTAGGGCTACAATGTCTGCAGAATATGTTCCATCCAGGCTGTTGATCTTCAGGTTGTAGGTTTTGTGTACCTTTGCTCTTGTTTCCACTCCACCGAATAGGGCATGCGTTAGCTTCTCTTCACTTGCAGCTGGTATCTGCAGCTTTTTAACAATATCCTCTTTTATGTAGGTTCTCTGAGATCCGCTGTCGAAGAGTGCACGTACTGCAACCTTATGTTCATTATGTTGGAGTTCCACAACCGCAGTCTGAAGTAGGGTGACGCTCTGTGACACAGCTGGTGTTGATGCTGACGCTGTTGTTGTAGTGTTCTTCTCCTCTGGTGCCTTTGGCTTGTCTTGTTTTTGTGAGAAGCATATAGCCGTCGAGTGTCTTTTATCACATATCAGGCATTTTATAGCAGCTTTGCAATTCTTGTAGAAGTGTCCTTTCTTTAGACATATAGTGCAAGCCTTTTTCTTGTATAAAACTTCTTTCCTCTGGTCGATAGTCATCTTGCTTAGCCTGTAACACTCGAGGCTGTTGTGGTCTCTATCACACCAAACACATTTGTCAGCTTCCTTATTCTGGTTCTTTGATGTTGAGAAGAGACAACTGGCCGTTGCTGCTGGGGGTATATTTCCACTTTCTGCCCTCATCCCTTTGGCCATTTTGAAACGTTGTTCGTTTTCCACTTCTTCTTGCAGGAATGTAAGGAGCTTACTTAATTCTTCTTCCATATTGTTGTTATGTCCAGCCACACGTTGCCAAGCCCTCAATGTTTCTGCTGGCAACGCTGATTCCACCATAGGAAGTATAAACACTGCATTTTTCTTCGTGACACCAAGTGTTTCTAAGGAGCGTAGTTGTGCACTTATCTTGTCGTAAAGACTCTGTAAATTGTGCTCTTCTGGTCGTGCAACTAAGGCTAAAAGTTCTCGTACATACAGTTGTGTTTGTAAGTCCTCTCTAGCATATCTAGCTTTTAAATGTTCGAGGCACTTTTTGTAATTCTCTGATGTGATCGGGTAGCTATCCACTAATTGCCTTGCCTCCGTTCCGGGTTCAATCGCTTGTAGTAGATACATGAACTTCTCTTCGTCGTCCAGCCGTTCATTACCATCAATTTTTCTGAAACGACTCCAAAAAGGAAGCCATGATTTGAGATCCCCGTCGAACTTTGGCACCTCTAGTTTTGGGAGCCTTATTCTGCCTTCATTCTCCGCTGGCGTGATATATTCTGGACGTTCCAGTTCCGGCAATTTTTCAAACTTAGCCTCTGTTAATAGCCATGCGGTCTTATATTTGTGCGTGTCTTCCAGTTCTGATTCGAATCGCCCTTCGTCTATGTCGACTAATATAAGTTTATCTAGGTTATTTATGTCGGCATAGATGTCTGCAAGAGCTCTGAAATCCGCTATTACCTCTGGTTCTCTTCGCTTCATCGACGCCATTAGCGTTTCGAGGCAATTTTTCTTCTTGGTAAATTGCCCTCGTAGCACGCCTCTCAGCTTGATATTCTTCTCCATATTTGCACGGTCGCCACGTTTTGTGGTTTGGGGTCCACTTTCTTGATTTATTTAGCAGGTTTTCGGAGAGATTATTTAATAAGAGAGAGATATGATTAGCTTGATGAAGTATTTGTATTTCCATTAAAATTAGAGCTAATAACATTAGCACAGAACCGACATTTTTCTCACACACGAATTGACAACTCTTTTTTTTTTTGTTGCTAGTATTAAAAATATAAAACAAGTATGTTTTCGTTAGTAATTTGAAACAGCCCGGTTTCTGAGTTGAGAATTTTACTAAGCACATACTTACGTATCGCTCTGTCACGCTCTTTTGTAAGAAATCTGCAGAGGCAGGACGATACTTATCCATTTGCTTAGCGAATTTCTCAATTCAGAAATCGGCAGTAAGTCTCGTCTTGGTTCTGAACAAAACAAAACTAATAAAAGGCGCGAAAATAAAAAAAAGTTACCGTCAAACACTCACCGTCTCTGCGTCTCACCGTCAAACAGCCCAGAAGCAGGGTGACCAGATTAGGCGAATTGTCGCCATTTAGGCTACCTCAGGGGGTCAAACGGCGACCATAAAATCCGATCGGCGACCAGTAGCCATTTAGGCTACCTAAAAAATGGGAACGGGCGATTTAGGCTATCTCAGGATTATTTCGTATTTATTTAGGCGATTTAGGCTATTATCGCAAATGTATTGGACCATTCCTTGATTATTCCTTAAAATGATTGTAACGAAACGTAATATGCACGTGGAAAGGAGGATTCTCCACTGATGGTGACGGAGAACTTTTGCAGGAAGTTATTATTTTAGTTTATGGGGCTTTAGAATAAAAAAAAACAAAAGCAAATTATTAGATTTTTTTAAAGATTTTTTGCTTTACGCTGTCTTTTTTTAGAATTTTCTTTATTTTGGGCTAAATTTGGGCTTCTAGGCTCAAAAATTTTGGCCAATTAGGCTAACTAAACGAGAAAAAAATTAGGCGATTTAGGCTACTCGGAAGAAAAAATTAGGCGAATCGAGTAAGCTAAAATCTGGTCACCCTGCCCAGAAGTCGTTGTGATGCTCAAGGAGAAAACTGCAAGGATTCCAAGGTCATGCGTAACACGACTTCTAAACTTCGCACGGGTGTAGTAAGTAATTAAAAAAATAAGTTCGAAGACTTTTATTATTTTGAAGCTCTAAATGATTTGACCTTGCAATACTTATGACCTGCCGTGATTACCACGAGTCTTAACCAGCGGCGATTGAAATACCTAGTTATTTGTTATGCAAGAATGCAAAAATTGTTTGCGGCGAGTGCTTCTATTGAATACCGAGCTAGCGAAGGTTTCTAAAATTGAGCCACGAGCGTAGCGAGTGGTTCAAAAAAAGAGACCTGAGCGTAGCGAGGTATTCAGAAGCTCGAGACGCAAATAATATTGCATTCGTGCGAAACAAAACTTTTCATCTCACTGAAGCGAGGAAATGATTTTGTTAGCCATGCGTGACAAACAATTACCTACCTACACTACAATAGAGGTTAGTGAAATGAGTTTCCTTCTTCTTTGCTTCTTCACAAAGGAGTAGGTACATAAGCGACGTTGCTTAGCAACAGGTTGTTGATTACAAATCGTGTCTTCTTGAAGTGTCATAAAATCAACAACCCGTTGCTAGGCAACGCTACAAGATGAAGGAGTTCCTTTTTATTTATTAGAGCGTCGAGTTCAAATTTCGAAGCGCACAAAAATGCAAAATGGTTAAAAAAGGATTTTCTACGATCACACGTTTAAGGCTGGAAGATAGCAGTGTGGCGGGAAATTCAACATTTTCACAGTTTTTTACATTTTGTAGTTAAACTGAGCTATTTTTGTTCAGCGATTTTTCGTTCGCGGCAATAACATAGTATTCTTTTCATTATTGTAAACAACAGAACCACAATAATTCAGCCGATTATGAGTTCTGGTCTACGAAGCATACTTATAACTTTGCTACAAACAACATACCTATGCCGCCGCCGGATTGTCCCAGCCCAGTAGACTCTGAGAACTTAGCTCGCTCGTTCAACCACACATACTTCTAGCTTTACACACGACGAAGATACAAGGGTCAAAAGTGCCGCAAGGTGCTTCAAGAAAAGTATGGTACCTACGGGGTGGGTGCCTCTGTAATGTATTTTATTGTTGATATCTACTACTATTTGTGCTACTATACCTCAATCAAATCATGGTAGCCTCCCAATCGCTGAGGAATCTTCATAGCTCATCAATCAGCTATCCTAACAGCCAATCGATCACGAAACCGGCGTTATGTTGCAATCAGACGTAATTAAAAGTGGTTTAATCAACTGCTCTTCTCTTGAGATGCCCCTTAACTTAATGAAATTATGGCAATCCTACCTAAGAACCTAAGGCCAACGAAAAATAATTTGGTTACAGCGAGACAGGCCCCCAGTAGGTACACATTGGCAGCCCCGGATCTACGATTTTTTCGAACCGGGGCAGAAATTTGATACAGGCGACCCCTGTCTCCAGCGTTTGAGATCACAAAAAAAAAAGAAATGTTTCGTGGATGGTTGTGACTTTTCGTGATTTTTGCTCGATACGTACCTACCTACCTAAAGTTTTACGGGCGTGATCGTGCCACATTGATACATTCAGACATCCGGACGCCCGCGGTTTTTTATGGTTTGGCGTCCCCTGAAACTGCCGCCCGGGGCGCCCCGGTTTGCCCCCCCCCCCCCCCCCCCCTCCCCTAGATCCAGGGCTGCACATTGGCCCAAGCACGGTGAACTCGACGAAGTTAATCATTACCATTTATTTTTGCGCGCCTCTATAATCGCCCGCGCCCGCCTACCTGCACCACATTGTGAAAAATGTTTGGGTTTTTCTGAACATACAAATATTTTTTCAGCGGAAAGAGTTTAGCATGAATTCCTAAACTTTTTTCGATTTTTCGATCAGAAAAAGTAGAGCAGAGCTGTCCGCTGAAACTATTTTAAGAGCAAAATTAAGCTTTTTTTTAATTTGAATTATAAAGGCTTATTTGGATTTTCCATATTTCAGCCAATATGTAGGTAAACTAAACATTCCGTCTGACTAGATTTTAACAGTGGAAAAATCGACAGGGTAATTACTTATTTATTTCTTTAATGCTGCTGAAACACTTCCAACAACTTTGTTTTACGACTTTGGTGAAAGCGAATTTTATTTCGATTACAAAAAAAAACTTTTTTTCGAATCTTTTTATTTTTGCGTTTCATCTGTCGTTTTCTAGCCGTCCCAATTTGCATCGTAAATCTGGATTCTCTTACAGGTAAGTAGGTAGGTACCTAAACTTATGTACCTAGTGTCTATAACAGACCTAACTAACGAGCTGTGAAATATGCCAGACTAAAGAAGACATTAAGTTAAGTGCCCACTAAGACTTGCTCTACATCACATAGATACAGGCGACGACAACTAGATTGGTTTGGCGAAGTTTGTTCATCATCAAGTAAAGTAACTGCGGCACGATATCAAACCGCTCAAACCCGCGTTAAAATTAATTTTGTCTCACTAATTTCAAATTTCAATTTCAATGTGAAGACCTGATAAAGAACTTCGGAGATGGAGAACGGAACTCTTCAATGTACAGCAGCAACAGTGTACCTTTTCCACCAGTGAAATTTGTAGGTAAGGTCGGCCACAGTCACAGATACCCCATGGCAGCTCTTACCGCGCGTGGCATAAGGGCGCCGATCGAACCAAAAGGGGTATCCTAGCGTGTTGCCGACTGTACTTGTTGTTACACTTTGATAAGTTAAATAAATTAAATATTGCTTTAAAAAAAACACTTTACTCAATCTGTATTTATTCATGTAGGTACTACCATATTATGTCCTAAAGCTTCAAACACGCCACGGTGAAGCAAGATCAACCTCTAAAAGGGTTAGCTCATAGTATAATTGGACTAAGCGGAGTGGACGTGATTTCCAATTCTGTGCATAAAATTACGTTATTCGCGTAGAATTTAGCGAACACGTTCAGAATAACTAGGTCTGTAGTATGTGATGATGATGGGCTATGATGATATAACGTAGGTACTTGTACGGTCGGCCAGTCTAGGATACCACATGGTAGCTCTTACCGCGCGCGGCATAAAGGCGCAATTGAACCAAAAGGGGTATCCTAGCGTGTGGCTGACTGAACGATGGAAGAAGGTGACACATTCCCATGGAACTCACAGATTTGCTATTTAGGTACATAGGCATTTTATCAGACTATTTCAGCATTTCAGTCAGAAAATGTTTAATGATTTAGCAAGACGTGTGATTGTATAATTTTATTCTGTAAAATGAATCTACAGTTGGCCAGAATAAAAAAAAATCTGATGTCAAAAAAGTACATTATTCATCAATCATCATCATCATCATCAGCCCACCTCTGCCCACTGTTGGGTATAGGCCTTTTCCTCCTCGCCACCTCTCACGGTCCCTCACCATCCGCATCCATGGACCCTCCGCCGCAGTGACGATGTCGTCCAACCATCGGGCTGCTGGTGTTCCCACTGATCGCCATCCAGTTTATTACTATTACGTACACACGGCAGCACGTCAGTCTGTACACTTTTGTTGAAAAGTCGCCCATAACGCAACCGTGTAAAGGTCGACGTGCTGTCGTGCGTACCTACCTATATTTTATGTATTTTTTGTGACTACGAAATCGATTTGTTTTTCGCGTAGAAATGGCGTAACGCACGTATGCTTAGGTGTTATGGTTAATGCGGTAACAAATAAAAACTAGTTTAATTTATAAATATCAGTGTAGTCTTCAATTAAAATGTCATTTTGTTCGAAGACTCTACAATACAAAAGTTTTTCAAAATTATATCCCTTTTTGTGAAGATTTATTTCTTCACCCTTTAGGCAGTTTTGCAATAAAAACAAGGACTTAATAGAACCTACCTACTAGATTTACTGAGATCATCCTAACTTGAACTGTTACTTAACATTGAACTACGTAGGCTTAGTAGGTTAGGTACCATCATCGAGAAATAGATGTATGCCCCAGGTCATTTGTTGTTATTCAACACAACCTCTGATAGTACGGAAGCCGACCGCATGATCTTCACGTCACTTGATACAAAGATAAGCTCTATGGCTTCAAATAGAAAAAGTTACGCTGAGCTCGAATCAATCGGTCTTATCACTCTGAATTGGCCGAAAGGTCGAAAAAAAGGGCCACTTCCGGTGCAAAAAAACACCCGATTTTACGTGATCTGATACAAGAATGAAACTGGTGGCTTCAATTAGAACTTCTTTCGGAGAAGCAGAAAAACCAAGTCTGTCAGCTCTGGAGTGGCCGGAAGTACCTGACAGACGCCCTCAAAGATCACGATTTTGCTCCAAATTTACGTGATCTGATACAAGAATATGACTGGTGGCTTCAATTAGAACTTCTTTCGGAGAAGCAGAAAAACCAAGTCTGTCAGCTCTGGAGTGGCCGGAAGTACCTGACAGACGCCCTCAAAGATCATGATTTTGCTCCAAAATTACGTGATCTGATACAAGAATGAGACTGGTGGCTTCAATTAGAACTTCTTTCGGAGAGGCAGAAAAACCAAGTCTGCCAGCGCTGGAGTGGCCGGAAGTACCCGACAGACGCCCTCAAAGATCATGTTTTTGCTCCAAATTTACGTCATCTGATACAAGAATGAGACTGGTGGCTTCAAATAGCCCTTGATTAGCAGAAACAGAAAAACCAAGTCTGCCAGCTCTGGAGTGGCCGGAAGTACCCGACAGACGGCCTCAAAGGTTGATGGGGACTACTACATTTACTTCATCTGGTACAAAAATTTAATAAGTTGAAAATTTTCATGTTTAAATAAAGGTTGTCTGGTAGATACACACTGGATCAGTCAGTTAGTAGAGTGGAGACTCGGACCTGGAAGTGTTCGCCAGAAGGATGTTACTTAGTGACCCGACCACAAGGATCGTTTTTGACATTCTCGGATAGAGATGGGCGGTGAGTAAATACTAAATAGTATTTAATGATTCGGTAAAGAAAATATGAGTATTTATTCGTTATTACTCGTTTTTACTGAGTATATACCCAAAAGCAAGAGTTAATACTTTTTTATGTACTTTTGTTGTTGGTTTACAAGGGCAGCACCATTAACCGTTAAAGCTACAGGAAAACTGTCGGAAAAAAAAGTATTTGAATTGCGGAAATATCATGAATGGCATTTACAGATTTTTAAAAATATATACAGGGTGCAAGTAAATTGGTAAATTTCACCAAACTTATTTTTTCGTGCCATATGATTTTGTTTCTAGTAAATAAGGATCAAAAGCCATGGTCAAAACATTACAAATATAAAAAATCTAAATAAAACTTAAACTTAAACTTTCCATTATACAGGGTGGCGCGTTGAGGCAGCACCATAAACCGTTATAGCTACAGAAAAACTGTCAGAAAATAAAGTTATCAGATTGCAAAAATATTACGAGTGGCATTTACAGATTTTGAAAATTATAGTCAGGGTGCCAAAAAAATTGCGATTTTGACAAAACTTTTTTTTCGTGCACATTCGATTTTGTTTCTTGTAAGCATCCAAAATAATGGTGAAAACACTGGCAATAATAAAAAAAAACCATTTCCATTATACAGGATGGCGCGTTGAGGTAGCACCATTAACCGTTATAGATACAGAAAAACTGTCAGAAGAGAAAGTCATCGGATTGACTTTAATTTTAAATAACGAATAAATTTTAATTTATTAACATCTTTAAAAATTATTAACATTATTATTAATTATACTGTTTAGCATTATGTACTTATAATATGTGCATGCCTTAAATAGGTTGAATGTGCTGAGCTTTTAAATATCAACTATTTTAACATCTGAAATGTAACTACCACGTTCAAAGCAATGTAAAAAATATTTATGATGAAACCAGAGTGTAAAAAAAATCGGAGTGTGTGGACTTAGGTCTTTACAGAAATGACAGTCATCAATAAAATTAGTATAGTGCCAACATATTAGATGGGTCATTCTTTGAGAGGTCTATTTTTTTGGTCACACCCTAGTATCTACTAAACTATACATCACACAGTACTAAATTAGCACTTAATCGTCTACTTAACTAACGGTCCATTGAGGCATATCAAATAAAAACAATATTTTATAGAGGAAATTGCCTAAATATCCCTTTGAAGGTCAAAAAATGGGTGATTTTGCGAGTATTTTGCATGTCACACGCGTGTGGGCCTGGTATGCTTTTGTTTGTGGTTTTACTCATGTGCCCACTACTATGCTAATTTATACCTTTCTAAATGCCCAATGAGTGCCTCTATCCAATCGTATATCCAGCATTCTATTAGAATGAAAACTCTTGTGTCTGTAGACATTCCTAGAAATGTCACGCGTCGAGCAAAGTTTAAATCGTGCAACGAAAGTATGTTTTTATACAAGCTTAAATACGCGGCAAGTTTCTAGTTACTGGTGCAAAATATCGTCAAATGGTCCTTGTCAACTATTATGGTTCGTATGTGTCGCTATCTTTCATGCCTAAACTTTTACGTAAGTTCTTGACTTTTTTTAAACTTTGGTTCGGTAAGGTAGCTGAAAGTGGTGGCACGTTTTGCTAGTATAGTAAACAAGACTACACTAAACTGTCCTAAGTACATGAATGCGTATATCCCTGAGTAGGTTTTGTCGTAAAAATAAATACGATTGCTTCTATAGTTTAAGAGAAATAGCTACATTTTAGTTATTTCTGAGATCGGTGGCACTGAGATCGGTGGATTTAAGCCACCGATCTCAGTTATTAGCCAAGGATCTCAAAGAAGTTTTCAACATATTGTATCAATTCCACAGATTCTTTAGATACCACACCGAACGAGATGCTATGACTAATTCAAAATTTATCAGTTTGTTTCTATGGACTAAAGTTTAGACTTCATTTAAGCTATTAAGGTACTGTTTTTTGCAAGGAAATGTAATTTCACGCAAATAAAAAGCAAAATCCGTATAGACAGACAATTTAAGTGTATAATTATTGCAGTCACACATATAATAGAGCATTGGTCGCCGATGCGAGAGAACCAGGTTCGATTCCCAGCGCAGGCATGTAACATGACTTTATTTCTTTTCAAAGTTACATAAATTTGTAAATTTGAAGTAGCTAAACCCCTCCCTAATGTGAGGAAAAATATCGTGATGAAACCCGCAACTTAGTTGGCTCCACACGTAATGACTTCTCTTGTGGGCTAGGCCGACCAAGTTGTCAGGATGGTATAGGTGCTGGGCAAGCCTACTCCATCTAAAACAATGTCCCAGATACTGCAGCACCGACTGGTCTCTTCACCCATCTAGTGTAAGTGAAGGTGCCACTGGACGCTGTATAAATAGATGCGAAGGCTTGTTGACTATAATTTTGCATGTTTAGCTTAGGAATTGATCTTTTACAATGATTTTATGAAAATAAAGATATGATTTTTTTGATAATTTTTATGATGTTTAATAGAAATGTTTTGCTTAATTTAGCCCCTTTTTATCTGTGTCAGTTCATGAGTGACGTTTAAATTTAGAAAAAACGTTTATTATTCACTGTAATTACTGTTTATAATAATTTTAGACACTATCTGAGATCGGTGGCCTTTTTGCTGAGATCGGTGGCTTGTCAAAAAAGAAGATTTTTTTTTCATTAATCTATAAAGCCTACAGGTGTGCCTCATCGACATATTGACTAGTTTTTAAGCCATCATTTACGGTGTATTTTTAGTTTTCACCTACCTTGAAAAAAAATAAAAGCCACCGATCTCAGCGAAGAACGCTTTTCTCAGGAATGACCGAGATGTTCATCTGTCAATTTGGTGCTGGTTGTCTGTTCCTTGATCGAAAAGAAAAAATGAAAAAATACCCCTTACAATGTGTTTTAGACACGAAGTTCAGAAAAATGGTAAAAAAAGATACAAGTATTTAGCACCGTCCGCTTTTAATTTTTTTTTCGATTGCATCGACCAGTATAACTGAACCAAAGCAACAAGCACGCAAACTGGGATGCTTTTTGCGCTTTCGTTCCGTGGTCGGTAAGGTACACGGCCACGGAACCCTGTCAAAACAGCCTGACCACGGCGTTGTCTATTTGTCTATACAAAATAGGATTCATGGCCAGGCGGGCCTGTAACTTTAAATTTCTCTAACTTTGTCATTTCGTTCAACCTACCTCAAAACTCACGAATATGACTATACTCATATTCGTGAGTTTTGAGGTAGGTTGCAAGGACAGCCAGCACCATTAACCGTTATAGCTACAGGAAAACTGTGAAAGAAGAAAGTCATCGGAATGCGAAAATATTACGAATGGCATTTACAGATTTTTAAGAATATAGGTAGTTAGGTATAGAGTGAAAGATTTTTTTTAAAACTTAAACTTTCGTGAGCATTGCACATTTTTCTATTAAATCACGGTTTTACTCACGTCGGTGTAGCCGACTAGTGAGTAAAACTGTGATTTAATAGAAAATTGCAAGAAACGTTGTTTTTTTGGCATAATTATTTTTACGTGCCATTCGATTTTGTTTATTGTATTGATCAAAAGTTACTATCAGACCAGCCATGGTCAAAACATGCCAAGTGCGAGTTGAACTCACGCACCGAGGGTCCATGAAACCATTTTTTTTATTGGATGGCTGCACGGAATCTTCGTTTCGTGAGTCCGGCTCGCACTTGGCCGGTTTTTATTTATATTGAAACATAGGATCGATACAAGCGATGCTCTATAATCACCAACTCACAAGAAAATGTAGAAACCAGTCGTTTGGGTATTTCTTCTTCAGCTTATTTAGCTCATCTTTTTTCCTTTGCTTGTCATTGATGTGGTATACATACCTTATTGTTATTGCCATGTATAAAAAATAAATCAGTTTATGTCGAACCATCTGACGTATTACTACAGTCATAATGATTTTTACACTCCACACCCCTCGCGCCCTCTACCTGCTAAAGTAGCCATGTGCACCATCATCTACCTACACTATCTACACTAATCTACATCTGCACTATAATATTATAAAGAGGAAAGATTTGATTGTTTGTTTGTTTATTTGTATTGAATAGGCTCCGAAACTACTGGACTGATTTGAAAAAATATTTTACTTTTTACCGCGGGAAAATGCTTCATTTCTACGGGAAAACGCGTTATAGGACAACGGGTAGTAAGAATAATTATCCTTTTTTACATTAACTTCTAAACGGCTGTACAACTGACAGTAAAAATCTTATGACAAGCAAAGGACAAAATATGAGCCACATAGGCTGTGAAGTAAGAACAGACAAACAACTAGTTTCTACATTTTCTTGTGCCCGCGGCACCGCTAGTTCATGACTCCAAAAAAACATAATTATCTTGGCTTGGCTGGAGTTTTTTTTATATGAGCTAAACCAAACAGGGGTTGTAAAATGTTTTACTTTGACATCTGTCACTTGGACTTGTTACCTACTTGTTGAAATTCTGTGTTTTTTTGTTTTGTTTTGGGATTTAACATTTTAGAACATAACGCTGGGCCCATAACTGGGCCTGAAAGTGTTTTTACCCTTGGTGTACCTATCAATATCTTATTAATGAATTTTTTTGTTACTCATTGTGTCCAAAAAATACATTCCGTACAACAGTCCCGAGTAATGGATTAAAGTGGTCATAAAGTCCACAAAAATCCATCAATGGATCTTTTCAATGGATTTTCGTGGACAAAGGGCACTTAACCAGTAAACAAGATAGTGCGGGGGCCAAAACAAATCATTTTGTACAGATATAAAATTACAGTTAAATCTACCGTGTAGGTGCATGACTAGACAGAACAAAAAATTACCATTTTACGTGTTCCAAGTAGTCATACATGGATGTAGAACTAGGCGGTTTTTTTTTTCATAGTAGTCATACCTGTAGAACTAAGTGTAAGTTACGAAGTATCTTTCATAGCCTGAACAGGTAAGATGGTGATACTGTACACCATACACCAAAATCCTGATCTTTGAGGGCGTCTGTCGGGTCCTTCCGGCCACTCCAGAGCTGGCAGACTTAGTTTTTCTGATTCTGCTAATCAAGGGCTATTTGAAGCCACCAGTCTCATTCTTGTATCAGATCACGTAAATTTGGAGCAAAATCGTGATCTTTGAGGGCGTCTGTCGGGTACTTCCGGCCACTCCAGCGCTGGCAGACTTGGTTTTTCTGCCTCTCTGAAAGAAGTTCTAATTGAAGCCACCAGTCTCATTCTTGTATCAGATCACGTAATTTTGGAGCAAAATCATGATCTTTGAGGGCGTCTGTCAGGTACTTCCGGCCACTCCAGCGCTGGCAGACTTGGTTTTTCTGCCTCTCTGAAAGAAGTTCTAATTGAAGCCACCAGTCTCATTCTTGTATCAGATCACGTAATTTTGGAGCAAAATCATGATCTTTGAGGGCGTCTGTCAGGTACTTCCGGCCACTCCAGAGCTGACAGACTTGGTTTTTCTGCTTCTCCGAAAGAAGTTCTAATTGAAGCCACCAATCTCATTCTTGTATCAGATCAATTCAGAACACGTAAATTTGGCCCAAAACCTGATCTTTGAGGGCATCTGGCAGGTACTTCCGGCCACTTTAGAGCTGGCAGACTTGGTTTTTCTGCTTCTGCGAATCAAGGGCTAATTGAAGCCACAAGTCACATTCTTGTATCAGATCACGTAAATTTTGAGTAAAATCATGATCTTTGAGGGCGTCTGTCGGGTACTTCCGGCCACTCCAGCGCTGGCAGACTTGGTTTTTCTGCTTCTCCGAAAGAAGTTCTAATTGAAGCCACCAGTCTCATTCTTGTATCAGATCACGTAAAATCGGGTGTTTTTTTGCACCGGAAGTGGCCCATTTTTTCGACCTTTCGGCCAATTCAGAGTGATAAGACCGATTGATTCGAGCTCAGCGTAACTTTTTCTATTTGAAGCCATACAGCTTATCTTTGTATCAAGTGACGTGAAGATCATGCGGTCGGCTTCCGTACTATGAGGTCACTTCACCTATCTAGTGTAGGAAAATGAGTCATTATAAAGGTAAAATAGGCAGGTTTGTGAGTAAAACGGATAATCTAAAACAAGGTCAATTATAAGGATGATATGATGCGTTTTAGTAACAGTAGCAATTACCCAAAACACTTTGGTCAAATCCATCACGTTTAATACATGTTTTTACATCGCTTATGTGGCTACATATTAAATAGTTGTAACTTGATTCGTAGTGGGCGGAACCGCATTACTGAAGAAGATTCTTGAAGGCGAGCGAAAAGATTTCAAGCTCACATTCTTCTTCTTGGCGTGCCTCACCACTAAAATGGAGGTTGGCCGTCAGCTCTTCATATTCTTTTCTGTTCTTTGCCAAGAGAAATAAATGTTTGACGCTGGCTAAGTTCACATTGGGCGATCTTTTTCACCGACTTAAAAAAAGGAGGAGGTGATTCGAACCGTGTTTTTTTAATGTTAACCTCAGAACTTTTTTCCATGTGAACCGATTTAAAGGTTTTTTTTTTTTTCGTTGAAAGCGTATACTTCCCGTGTTGTCCCAAAATGGTGAAGATCTGATGAAGAACTTCGGAGATAGAGAACGGAACTCTTCAACGGACTAGATCAGTCGGAACCAGTGCAGTAGGAACTAAATCTGAAGTTGGCCAACAGACGAAAAAATACGAGGAAGCTGTCAGTGGAGAAGTTTTCCTGTATGTAGAGTTAGATTCCAAAATATGATTAACTAATTAAACTAGCGATATTTGAAAACTGAAATTGTCGTAAGCACTGCACATTTTTCTATTAAGTCAACGGGTCTATTAAGGTCTCCGAATGCGAATCGAAACTAGTCGGCTACACCGACAAAACACACCGCGATAATAAAATTATTTTCTACGGAAGTTAACTCCACTTTCAAGGCAATGTCAATGAACCGTGACCACTGACCCGTATTGTGACCCCTAGTAGTATATACAGTTTTGTATTACAACAAACCAATCGGTTATTATAAATCAAAACCATAATTTCAATGTCTAGTCAACTTATTGTGGATTTTCACTGTATTCAACTTTTCACAAAATAACTCTCTTAACAATTCTTATTTAGAGACTGTTCTGGTTTTTTTTTCGGAATACCAATTCTATTCATCGTTAGCAAATTCAAATGTAATTTTTGCTAAGCTAAGCGCGTTTCAAACTCCGGACTCTACGTACATTTAAGAATCTTCTTCGCTTTAGGTACAAACCTTTTGTGATTTCTTTGAACATTTTAGTTTCGTAACAAAACTAAAGGTTCTAAGGTACTTTTGGACCAATGTAGGCGTAAATTGGTAGTTAGTCCAAAAATTAAAATACAGCACCATGCATCATAGTTGCAACATGGTTATTAATGTTTTATATCAAGCCTAGCCCTTTAAGTGCTACAGTTAACCACACCCAAATATAGACATTGTATTCAAGACTCAGCCTTACATCGAACGTAATAAGAGCTTTCGAGTAAAATGGGTGACGCTGCAGCGCGCTGATGCCTCCGGTTATTCTCAAAGCTCATCAAATTGATCCCATAAGAAATACGTTTACGAAACCAAATCTAAAGAGTCTGATGAGCTTTTGGCTTCGAAGTAAAAATACGGCGGGAAAATCTGTACCTATGATGGTACCTCGTCGAACCTCGTCGTTCATACATATACATACAAACATACATACAAGCGCCGGATTGTTCCAGTAGACTCGGAAAACTTCTCTCGCTTCGCTCGCTCATTAAAAAAAACTGGTCACAGTGGCTTCACCTAAATACGAGATGTCAATCTCTAATCAAGCTCGCCCTTGACTTGCGAAAAGCTGTTTACGACCGATAGGTCGCCAAATTGCAAGCCTCTTTCGCAGACTTGGCTAGCGTATCGTAAACCGATCAGACGTTTGAATAGCTTGATAAAACAATATTGCATTGTGGTTGCAACTAATGCGTTTTGCAAATTCAAAGATAATGCCTAGCTAAAGCTTAAAAAAAAAAATGGTTGGTAACATTATTCGAGATCTAGCTTAGCATGGCCGCCCTTCAAAGATAGCAGCGTGGCGGGAAATTCAAAATTTTCACAATTTTTTACATTTTGAAGCTAAACTGAGCTATTTTTGTTCAGCGATTTTTCGTTACTATACTGGAGAAAAGTTACACAGTTATTAGAACTGATACTGAGTGAACTCCTGCTGTCCGTTGAGGAGTTCCGATCTTCATCTCCGAAGTTCTTTATCGGATCGTCACCATTTTTTTTATGGGACTACGTGGGAAGTATACCCTTTCAAACAAAAAAAAAAACATCAAAATCGGTTCACCTAGAAAAAAAAAAGGTGGGCATCTTGGACAACTCGATGCACTGAGCTATTCATTCCACTCTAGGAAGGTAAACACAACGAGTGGGAACATTGTATCGCATGGCTGGTACCTAAATATCAAATAGATTAAAAGTTTTAAATGCCCCCGACATTTTAGCTTCAAATTGGCATATCGGCTGAACCGATTTTGATAAAACATTCGCTTAAAAACCTGATTTCAACATTTAAATAAAAATAGGTAAAAAAACTTTTTAAGTTAAACGGTTTTATGTTAAACATACATTGCAATGTTTAAGATAAATGTACTAAAAACCAAAAAATAATAAAATAGATACAGTCGTGGGAATTATAAACATATGCATAGACTAGACTAAAATAAAACCGTGGGGCACGTCAATTGTCTACAATCGTTTGTTTTGTAATGTTACACTATAATTAGGCAGTTGACGTGCCCCACGGTTTTATTTTAGTCTATTCTATGCATATGTTTATAATTCCCACGACTGTATCTATTTTATTATTTTTTGGTTTTTAGTACATTTATCTTAAACATTGCAATGTATGTTTAACATAAAACCGTTTAACTTAAAAAGTTTTTTTACCTATTTTTATTTTCTAGTTTTTAGTTTTTATTTCGCATTCTGTTTAATTCATATAGTACATTGTATTATACTGGTTGAGCACTTTCATTTGATACCCATATTGATGGGATCGATAAAACCTACGTTATCCACCATTTTGTAGCGGCCGCCATCTTGTATTTCAATTTTTTATAGTATATTGTATTCTGCTTGCTGAGCCCTTTCATTTGATACCCATATTGATGGGATTAATAAAACATAAATTATCCGCCATTTTGTAGCGGCGGCCATCTTGAATTTATAATAATAATGAATAAACATAATTGTATTGTCACCAAAATCCAAAGTGTATACAAAATTTCAGATTAATCGGTTGACAGGAAGAGGGTGAAATTTGAATTACTAAATTTGACCCAAGAATAAAGAATAAAACAAACGGGGTGAGCTAAATATAAATAATAAAAATAAAAATAAAAAAACCGTTTAACGGCGCCACAGACAGACACTTACAGATAGACAGACATAGACACACACACACACGAATGTAAAAAGGATACAATTGATCTATGTCTCTCTCCACTTCGCCCTATTCTCGGCATCTTCTTTGGAGACAACGCATTCTATGAGATCTTTCTTGATCAAGTCATCCACCTTGCCTCTCCATCTAACCTCATTTTCGAAAAAGGGTGACCTCATAATATTATTGTGTTTCAAATACTAGTACAAGTTTATATCGAACTTGATTTTTAGATGTAATATTTTTGGCTAGATTATGATCTTGAGTCAATTACAAAAGAAAACATTATCTTCGCACAATAAACCCAGGCATAAAGTACATATCAATATAATAATGAGTAAGTATGCGAAACCTATTCGCAAAAAAAACTTCAAGACTATCTTTTTATTTGCTTTTCTAATCAATTCAAGTCTACTCACTAATTCAAGTGCCTATCAACACAGAATGCACTTTGTTCTGAGACGTGATCACAATGGCATGTGAGGTTACTATGGTCACAATTTTCAAATCAAAATTACGTTTACACCTATGGCAAAATAAACCCTATTCAATGGTATTAGAGGTGGCGTGAAGAGAAAAGTTAAGTTGGCTACAGCGTGATCTCTTCAAAATCGATTGAAATCATCATTCATACATAACAATTATAATTAGATACATTGACAGGCTTATGACCATTCCTATCAAAATACTCAGAACAGGGTAGCCCAATCATAAAGAGCTCTATGAGCTTAGTAAACATACAAAGAGAGAGGTCTGTTTAGGCTGGTTATGTTTCATATTGTGTTTCAATAATTATTTTAATTAAAGCCTTTGGCAGATGATCAGATTGAGAATGTAGAGAGCTTTTGCCAGTGTTGTTTTGATATTGACATGGCTTGATACTAAAGATAGTAGGTACGACTAATCCTTGTCTGGTTGCGACTTGCAGTATCCTTGGCCATGGTATCATTGAAATCACATTTATTTTGATGTTCAAGCAACATTTCCAGTTGAATCCAAAATCAGTTTAATAAAAAAGGTAGCCAGCCAAAAAAAAACTGCCCCAAAATAAGTTCAATAACGAATAAATATTTAGGTAGTTATTAGTGATAGATAAGTATGGAACACTTAATTTGATGTATATTTTTCGAAGTCATTTAATTAGTAAAGATCGGATCGTCTGTAGAGTCTTTACAATCCATCAAGTCTACCTCACGTGTATTGAACCAGACATTATGGTTCCAAGTTAAAATAAAAAGATTAATAGCATCCTAACCAACTTCGGCGTATTTATCATCGTTTACGCAACATGTTGCATTGTTTTATTTTCGGGGAATCGGTTTATTTATTGGTTGGTGATTGATTGTGATCTAAGATATCATACCTACTGTTTATTTTCTTAAGATCTTACAGGAGCAGAAGAGCTGGACTGTTTAGACTTGAAATTCTTTCGCTGCCTTCAGTAGTTAAAACAGTAGTATCTTAAAACTATGGTTAGATTAAAATTATGGTCTAATTGCGGGTGAGGCGAGGTAAAGACATGAAAGAGCCAAATAAAAAAAAAAGTGTAATATGTGTGACCAAAATTTCAATTTCAAGGCTGTGGTGTAAGTGTGAAGTCATCTCATACTCACACACATAAGTACACATAATCACAAGAATTTGGTCATACTTAGGAATTTAATACGAAGCTTTGCAATAATAATGAAATTAAAATATCGCTAAGCCGTAAAGCACGCAGGTTTTTTGTCTGTTGTTTTTCTGCAACCATGTCTGTTATAATTAAGTATGGTAAGTGTTATAAGACGTTTTTCGTGGCATAATTTTGAGAAATGATGATGTGGTGTTATGATTTATGTAAGGATGACTCTTATTTAATTACCTAATTATGTTTATGAAACGCATAAAGCTCTCTTTATACTATAGTATTTTTCCTTAAATTATTGAAGCATTGTCTGATTGCCATTGAACTGAAAATACACACTGATCATTATAATATCCTAATACCATTTCCAAAATTAAGACATAGTTCCTAAGAAGTCATAAGCACAACCACCGGAAATCAAACCCACGACCTCTCGAGTGAAAACCTTCACATGGTCACTACTTTTATTAAGTACCATAATGAGCCTTGCTTTACATCACCAAAATAAATCTCCATGAATGAACGAAGAGAGTTAAACAAGACCTCCAAAATAGAACCGGTTAGAAGCTTTCAAGTTCAATGACCGAGCAAAAAAGCTCAAGTAAAAAGTGATTGTTAAAAAGTGTGGCGCCACTTAATCTTTCGACCAAGGGCACTATTATTGAACTCTCTCACTTGCGAATCACACGATTTTGTTCCATTATATGAACTTGTTGAAAATAAAGGTTGCTTTGTAGACCACAGTTTGGAAACACTGATAGACCCCGAGTCTGCCGGGACTTCCTATTTATATCAATCGTTGAAGACGCTAACAGGCTCTAAACGATTGCGCTATGCCATCCATTGCCAACGACTTTTTGACTAAAGAGCTTACGCCTGATTTCTGCATGAACAATCAAATGTAATAGACATGAAAATCTCATCATCATCATCAGCCTGTTAACACCCACTGCTAAGTAAGTGCCTCTTCATGCTCACGCCACCTCTCAGGATCCCGTGCCAGGCGCAGCCACTGTTTTCCAGCTACTTGGGCTATGTCGTCGGATCATCTTCCAACCGATCACTGATTAAACTGTCATGTAAATATTTTTTTTTGCCAATCGCGGTCCACTATTTTGAATTAATCTTGGGTTAGTCACTTATCACATTTGCTCGCTCTTGTAGAAATTGAGCGTTTGTATCTAGTGGATCATCATCATCATAAACTTTACTGTACTAGTTGATACCTACTAGATTTTTATACAGAAGCTAAGTGGTACTGTACTCGCAATAGATGGGTAAAGTAACCACTTAAATGCTGTGTAGTGTCTGGGACATGATCTTAGATGTAGGTACAGTCGGCCACACGCTAGGATACCCCTTTTCGTTCGATTGGCGCACTTATGCCGCGCGCGGTAAGAGCTGCCATGGGGTATCTGTGACTGTGGCCGACCTTACCTACAAATTTCAGTGGTGGAAAAGGTACACTGTGGCATTGAGGAGTTCCGTTCTCCATCTCCGAAGTTCTTCATCAGGTCTTCACATTGAAATTGAAACTTGAAATTAGTAGGCTTGTTCAATACCTTTTCCATATCCTTTCGTCATCTATATTATTATGTGCGGGGCCAACTAAACCACTACATGATTCGCTACTATAAATCCACAAATTAACTTATATTTGAAAAAAAAAAAACCCTCATAATTTTCTATCGGTTACGAGAATCCAGTTCCACTTTCATGGGATATTTACAAATAAATACATTATGTCATAACTGAGACCATCGATCAATGAACTGCTCTCGATTATCGAAGATGGTGCAATTCGTTTATGGGGGCAAGCTTTTATCGTGCTTTTGATACCAGCTGCCGATAAAAAAAATTACGAGTATTCTTCGAATTTCAAACTCTGAAACAACTGATGAGACACAGTTAGGCTAGGTTATCGTATGAAGTAGTGGCCACCCC
The DNA here is from genome assembly GCA_949319315.1 of Zelleria hepariella. Classification (NCBI taxonomy): domain Eukaryota; kingdom Metazoa; phylum Arthropoda; class Insecta; order Lepidoptera; family Yponomeutidae; genus Zelleria; species Zelleria hepariella. Next base: position 18,584,322 of record OX439382.1, read on the forward strand.
TGTTATCAGAGATGAGATACAGGGTGTTAAAAGACCGCCAACAAAGCGGGAAACCACGTATTGTCCTCATCATAAGGAACATTTTTGCCCAAGGAACTATGCCTGGGAAATCAACTGTTTCCGAGATAATGAGTTTCAAAGTCGGACTTTTCAAAACTTTTTTTTGCAGAAATGCATTCAGTATCTAGATCTAAACATACCTTCTGAAGAAGCCATATCAAAATTATGAATATTTCTTACAAAAACGACGTTAAAATATTGCAACCCGCAATGTATTCTAAACGTCTGCACTTCAAGCTTAAGTAACATAAACTGATACCTACGCTTGCGCATTAGGACTTCTGTGCGTTACACGTCCATTGCGTGATAAAATATTTTTCAAAATATTACCCCTATACTATAACCTAAAAAACCAAAATCATTTCCCAGCAATAATTTATCGAAAAAGTTATTTGTTTTGGTGTCTAGTATGCGTGGCTTTCGGGTCTGTTGGCGGTCTTTTAACGCCCAGTATAGTAGCGCCAGTGGTAACTAAGCTTACCCCCAATTAAATCCAAGATCTCGATAGATCAATGAATAAAACACAGTGTTGAACCGTCTTTTGACTTAGGATTATTATTTCCATTTAACACGTTCGGATTTTGGTAATCTTTATAACTTTACAGAACTTGTGGTCACGACAAAAAAGGTCTTGAAATGTTGGCAAAAATGTTAAAAATTTAGGAACCGTAATCTTGCAAGTGAATTTTGAAAAAGTTATGTTAAATCGGACTGGGATTGCCTACTACAATGCAATAGCAAGCGGGTAGCAATCTGACTGTGTAGCCAAATCATCTTCTCATTAGAGGATTGCTTAGGGCTAACAGTAATTACTATAATTTGTTGATAATATCCAATACTTTGTATCCATAAAACAAGGTGTTATAAAAGGTCCTAACTCTTTTTGCAGGGTAACAGCACCCAGTGTTTTTTTGTTGATTTTTAAATTAACGATGTTTTCCTCGTGTAAGGAAACCTGAGCGTATGAGACATTATACCCTCAACGCAAAAATCGCCAACCCGCATTGAGCACGCGTGGTGATTAAGCTCGAACTCTCTCTCTCTGAGAGAAGGCCTTTGCCCAGCTAGTGGGACATGTACAATTGTACAGGCTACATCTTACTTTTTTTTTTATTTTAAATTAACGAAATGTAAGCGTTGTGACGGGAGAAAAGTATTTTTTAAATATGGTTTTCATTTTTTTTTTTTTTTTTTACCTATTTAAAAATATGCAACGCACGCAATCATTGAATTTGAACAACATCCAAATAATTTGTGTTGAACTTGAACAAAATCTAAATAAAAAATAAGTATTTTATTTTTTATTTTGAGTTTTATTTTATTTTGTTAAAATAAAAATTGCTTTTCAACTTTTTTTTTACATAAATTTCATCCTGTTGACTAGTAGGTTACACCCTGCAAAAAGAGTTAGGACTTTTTGTGATACATTGTATAGCAGTAAAAGACCCAGTAGGACCTTTTGTAACACAGTGTAAAACAGTAGGTACCTACCTAAAAGTCCCAGCATGCTGCGCTGGAGGGGGCCTACGCACCAACTGTGAGACTGTAGTTCACATCAATTAATTTGCCAGACAAATCATTGTTCTGTTAAAAACAACCTATTGAAATATTGACCATGAGAAGTGGTTTGACAAAAAGAGGCTTTTTTGGGCGGTTCAATGAACTTCGCTGATATTAATTCGGCGATTGTCTGGTCCCGTTGAAACGGAGAGATGTCAACTCGAATCACTGAAGATTAATAAGTCGATAACTTGATACTATCTGGTAGTTAGTTAGTTAGAATAGGGTACCTGTTTATTTAAATGGTATACAGGGCAAAGTGAAGAGAGACACTTTAAGGAAGCTGACCCCACCACCATGTAGGATTAAAGCTTGAGCGAGAGAATAGGAGAGAGATAAGGTATGTCAATATTATAATATACCAAGCAACACCCAAAAATTGTTACCTTTCGTGCTTGCAATAACTGACAGGTGTTTTTATTAGTGGAAATGGTCAAGAAGCTACAAAGAGCTATCAGATGCCATCACTCAACTTATTTGTTCTTTTTCAGGTGCTAAGATAACCTAGTGAAAATTTACTAGTGGAAAACAATAATCCTTGAAGTAAATCTGTAGACATAAAAACTTAAGCTACTTTAAACTTACTTGTAAACTTACGAGTATCATCATCTTTACAATAAGTTCGATCACTGTTTCTGGCAGAAATGAATTGCTAACCAATAATCAGATAATTAGCCGATTTGAGCCGATGACGATGACACAATATTAAACTAGGACCAACGTCCATGCCGGATTCATGAACACGGGAAATACAAAGTTTTTCTTCTCCTCTATGTTGTAATCGAAGATGTGTAAAGTGGTGTCAATCAGGGCCTATTATGTGGTCAACTCAATCATAATAAGCAAGTCTATAAGTAGGTTTATTTACTTAAAGTAATTGCCATGAGGATGAGCTGTTCCAACATGATTGATGAATAATAAATTCGCCTTTACACATTTACACCTGTATTTGTGGGCAGATGGTTTATTGAAGCGACATATGGATCTAATAATTTAAGCGTGTGGAGCAGAAGAGTTTTTATAACACGAAGGCTCTTATCAAGCTTGACAACGTAATCTATCTTCAGTTGAGCTATCAACCTTAAGAGGAAACGCGGGTAGCTGCTGCTCCATACAAAAAGGGAGACATGATTCCTCCCTGGATAATGATTTTAGAAAAAATATGTTTATGCCATTCAATTAATGTATGTACCTCTGCCATGTCCCTATGTTTTCCTTTTTTTCTTATTTTAATTATTTTAATAAAATTTATTAAAATAATTAAAATACTAAAAAAAGGAAAACACAGGGACATGGCAGAGGTAGTTATAGATTGAATGGCATAAACATATTTTTTCTAAAATAATTATCCAGGGAGGAAACAGGTTTCCCTTTTTGTATAGAGCAGCGGCTACCCGCGTTTCCTCTTAATAAAGATGTGTGTTCACACAAGCCTACCTGATAATGATAATAAACTAAGACGCAGGCCTGAAGCTTTCAGAGCTTTCAATTACTGGATTTAAGAAGATCACATCAAGGTGGACATCAGCCCACCTTTGCCCACTGTTGGTAAAGCTCCTTTCCCCCTCGCACCATCTCTCACGGTATCTCGCATAGACCGTTCGCATCCACCGAAATAACGATGCTGTCCAACTATCCATCTGATGACATTGGAATACAATACAACACATTAACTTAATCCAATTTAATCCTAGACTGATAGAAAAAAAATCGTGATGAATAATGTATCAAAAGTATTTACGTAACGATGCCTTCTCGTGCCCTACGAAAAGATTAGCATCACGAAATCCTCACTGAACAAACATTCGTCGTTTGAGATTGAATCTCATGTTGTGATGAATATCTTCTCGCCTAACAAGACCCTAAATGGACAGCCAGAGGCACCAATTGTTCCAGTTTGCGTAATAGTTTTTTTCCGGGTATTGGTCAGAAATTGTCAGAGGAAAATACCGTGAGGAAAACCAGGACTTAGTTTGCTCCTAACATATTGTCATTAACTTTCCTGTGGCCTTGACTCACTAAGCCGAAGGGATGGTATTCGTATGAGCACCAAGCTCCATCTTGAAATTTCCTGCAGCATCTAAGTTGACACTTCACCCATCTAGTATGATTACAGGTGCCACTGGGTGGATGCTGTACTAACTTTCCACCTATTTTACAAGCTGCTTTTATAGCTTGTACTTCTCTAAAATCACATTTTATAGAGATCGGTTTTGCAAAATTAAGTACAGGGCAATTTTATACTGCTTTATAGGTACGTATTCCTGAAACACGTAAACTTTTAAATGTGATTTCCAACTACTTTTGTTCTACGGCTTTTCTCATAGCTCGATACTGTTTATTTACTGAACGTTTCTGCAGCGGCGCGGTTTCGACCCCCTCTACTCTCTACCATCTTTCCAGCATCTCCTGCGTCTACATTTTTTTGTATCGAATAATAAAATTTGCTTTCCAAAGTCGTAGAACAAAAGTTATTGGAAAACACATTATAAGTTGATTTCAACAATTACCCTGTATAACTAGGCGCTTAGCTTTCCTTGGGATGCTTTTCTTCATTTGGTTACTGGGATTGCTCCAAAAAAGTACGATGCAAGTCAACTCTAGACTAACTCATTCATAGCCATTTCGCCTTATACCTAGGTAAATAACTATTGTTTAAAAAAATAATGAACTCGAACATAAACAAAATCCACCTATGCTTTGTCCAATTAAGCCTGAAGAAGAATTTTTACGAGTAACTTGAACTTGGAAACGCGTGTTAGCACGTTTTTTACCGGATTTACGAAGTACCGCGGAAGAACCAACCTGGCACACAACTTTAGAGCGAGCTACCAAATGATACTCCAGTGATTCTATTTGATTCTAGTCTTGATACAATAGCATGAGGATGAAAACTGTTTACCTAAGGATTGGGAGTCAGATGTAACGTTTTATGTAGGTATGTAAAATCTATTTGATTGATTTTGTTGCTCCCAATGATTTGATTATAAGGGTAATATAGAATCGTTGAAATGAGCTTGATAGCTTATATTTTGCTACATTAAACATAGTATTTTTCCAAATAATGTTCCTTTAGCTTTCAACACCACAATTGGCATGATGCTTATTTTCTGTCTTAAACTCATACATTAGTCATAATAATGACAATATTGTGACGAAGGTTTTCACGTATATGCGTCCTATAGGGCATGATGTGGTGTTGAGTTTATGGTATAATGAGTTATCCCATTTGAAATGATAATAATCGGTTCTTCCAAATTGTCAATTCCAATTTCATAATAAATAAAATTGTTTAAGTTAAGTGAAAATATTTAGAAGTATTTGGAAGGGTATATAATTTATATTGTGATGTGTGAGAGGTGGTGCCTACACTAGGGAGACTTACGTAGGATACCTAGCCTACTTTCTAGATAATAATATATTAAACATTTTAGTGTTGAGCCTTATAAGTGGTAAGTAAACTGTAGTACATTTGCAGATAGTGAAAAGTGTGTAAATATTTATGTTTTGAGGGTATATGTGTAAGTGTGTAATTGTGTATCAGTGAGTAAAGAAAGTGTAGCGCAGATAAAGCCAAATCCGTTCCTCTGTTCTACGAATTTTGAGTCTCATCTTTTGGCCGCGCGCATATAAAAGGAAACAGTCCAACTGTCTAATCATCAGTTAGTATTCTTAGCCCATTGCAACCACATCCTCAAAGGATAGAGACCACAGTGGAAAAAACAATGAATTTGGTAATAACACAGCAATTGACGTTCAGTGACAGAGTGATAAATGGACTTTGGTGTCGGAAGACGAAATAGAGCTTCTCTGAAGGGTTCTTGAGCAATTCCTAATTATGAGATTAATGGAGTCAGTGCATTATGTCATTTTGTGGCCGGAACAATATGGGACCTCAATAGTTGACCCATATTTTTCGTAACACATCTGTTTAGCTTTTGTTTCGCTTGTACTGGCTCAGTTTGTTTACCAATTTCTTTGTGAATTTGATTAAGTTACATCCAAGCAAGTGAACCGGACGGGTAGATAGAAGTGAACTTTGTGGTAAAACACAATTAATTAATTATGCTAGATGATTATTAGAACGCTGACGCCAGTAAAGTTGTGGCCACGATTATCTACCATACCCATAATCAAAACTTGATCATCTAATGGGGTTCACCAGATAATATTTCCTGAATGACTGAAACTTCAGGCTTGCCCTTCTCCCAATAATAAAAGTTTTAATTAATACCTTTTCTCAACTTTTAGATCGTCATAGCCGCTTTGGCAGCGGTGTGTGGAGCGGCTAAGCTTGACAGAACATACTTGCCTCCAGCGTCGGCACAAACCGCTGGAGGGAGCGCTGGGGCACTACAAACGCCTTTTGGAGGAGCCAGCTTCCGCAGCCAAGGGAACCAGGGTCTCGGAGGGATCCCCAAAGGAGCATACAGCAATGACTTCGGAGGAGTAGTCGTCGACGCTGCCGCTGCTGGCACCAGAGCTGCTGGGCCTGATGAATCAGGTCTCGGAGCTCCCCGACCTTCCTATGGATCTCAAGCTTCTAAAGTTGGCGATGCTGCGTTCCGAGGAGCACCAGTCGCGGGTTTTAGACAATTCCCAAATACCCAGCAAGGTGACGAAGACAGTGCGAATGCTGCTACGAATGGAAATCCTTCAGCAAGATTCAGGGGTGGAAATAACAGCCAAGGAACAAGATTCCAAGCCTCAAGTATAGCGTCTGCTGGGAACCAACCTTCAAGATTCGACCGGCCATCCTTCAGCGCGGAGCCTGTGGAGGCTGAGAAGCCAAACGCTGCGAGGCCAAACGCTGAGCAGGACCGAAGAGCTGGCATCCTCAGATACGATAGTGAAGTCGGAACTGACAACTATAGCTATGCGTTCGAGACCGACAACGGGATTTCCGCGGAAGAAAATGGTGTGACCACGAACGGTGTGCAAGCCCAAGGTGGTTTCTCCTACACGGGTGATGATGGCCAGACTTACAGTGTGACGTATACGGCTGATGAGAACGGTTACCAGCCTAGAGGGGATCATCTGCCGACTCCTCCACCGATTCCTGATGCCATTCTAAAGTCTCTGGAGAAGAATGCGCAAGAGGAGGCTGCTGGAGTCAGTGATGATGGTGAGTTATGCTTAACTAATATCTATGATCTACTTTAAACTACAGATTTTTAAATCAAGTAGAACATTGAGGTTTTGTACATTTGACAGAACCTTTGATATAGGTAGAAAAAGACAATATTAGCATGAAATTGTTACTTTTATAGTTAGATTATTACCAGTAGCAACAATTAATAATAAATACGTTGCGGGACTTGCGAGATATGTAGTTTATTATTGTTGTTATGTCCATTACATCGATAGGCAGTGTATGTCCCGGAATGTCAATTCAAATAAAATGAAGTTAAGGGGGGACGTTCTGGTCTACGAAGCAGTGGCACTGGCCAAAAATCTTGCCGTAGACCAGAACACATAATCGGCTGAATTATTGTTCTGTTGTTTACAATAATGAAAAAATACTATGTTATTGCCGCGAACGAAAAATCGCTAAGCAAAAATAGCTCAGTTTAGCTACAAAATGTAAAAAACTGTGAAATTTTTTAATTTCCCGCCACGCTGCTATCTTCCAGCCTTAAAATAAAATAAGTAGGTATCTTTGAGAGTATGCCAATAATTAATATATGTTAATTTTCACCAAGTGAGTCACAAACGAACAAATCATTAAAAATCCATGTTTTATAGACTTTTTATTCATGTCAATAAAGGATACACTAAAAAGGCCATTGATAAATTTAACAAGATCTAGTTCCAATAGTAAAATGGAGCTTCACCTCTCAACGAACTATTGTCAACCATTGATTAATGATGCGACGCCTTACAAACAACGTTACAAATCACCAACAACTTTCATTTTTTTTATTTGCAGGCTCATACGACGCTCAGAAGTACAATGCGGGTAGCGATTACAACGAAAGCGACAATAATAATGGTCGATACAATGGAGGGCAATCAAATAAAGGATCTGGGAATGGTGCTATCGCGATAGCTGAGGCGGCGACCGGATTTGCGAACCAGAACAATGTTCAATCTTTCCAAAAGACGCAGAACTTTGGAAACGCCCGGAAAGAAAACGGGTTTAGCCAGCAGTCTTCTCAAAACGGACAGTCCAACAATGGTTTCGGAAACATCAACGGATTCCCTCAGTCAACCTCAGCAATAGCTAAAAATAATGGAAATAATGCCTTCAGTGCTGCGGCACAGGCTTCAGGAAGCGTTTCGGGAGGGTTCGGTCAGTCTTTCAAAGACAGTTTCAGTCAGCAGAAGCAAGGCCAATCTTCAGGATTTGGTGGCCAGCCAACCGGTAATGGCAACCAATTCAGTCAGCAGGCTCAAGGTCAAGGATCAGGGTCAGGGTCACAGTCATCTGGATTTGGTGTGAGCGGCAACAACTTTGGTGAAGAAAGACAGGAACAGGGATCTGACTTTGGTAGCCAATCTAGCAGCAGCGATATCAACAACTTTAGCCAGCAAACGCAAGCCCAAAGTTCAAAGTTTGGAGGCCAGACTTCCGGTAGTAAGTTCAGTCAACAAACGCAACAGCAGGTGACTGGTTTTGGTGGTCAATCTGCAACCGCTAATAACTTTGGTCAACAAATGAGTGGTCACGTCTTAGGACTTGGTGCTCAATCAACTAGAAATAACAAATTTGGTCAGCAATCGCAAAGTCAGGATTCTGGATTTGACACTCAGTCTACTCAAGGTCAAGTCTCAGGTTTTGGTTCCCAATCAGTGCAATCCCAAGCGTCATTTGGTGCTCAATCTTTCGGCAATGCCAATAAATTTGGACAGCAATCGCAACCTCAGTCTTCTGGATTTGGTTCCCAAAGGTTTGGCTACTTACCCCCTAAACAAAATGGAGAAAGAAGACCTCAAGCTTCACAAAAAGTTCCTGAAACTCCTTCTTTTAACTCTCAGTTGGAAGGCTCTTCTCAACAATTAACGGAAACTAACAACCAACTCCGACCAACAAAACAACCAGACACCACTCTGACCACACCTTTTGAAACTCCTCAATTTGACTCTGCATCCCAACAGGCTTCAAGCCAAAACGGGCAGTTTGGCCAAAACCAACAGGGTTCACAGTTCACTGGACAGTTTGCCCAAGCCTCTGCTCAAGTGCAGAAACCACAGAGTTCTTTCTCTAGGCGACCATCGAACCAAGGTAATGGTTTTGGACAATTCCCACAGAAAGGTGCTGCCCGACCTCAACCTCAAAACTTCAGACAGCAAAATGCATCCAATGCACCTGTTAAAACTCAAGCATCAGCTTTTGCCACTTTCAACTCACAAGAAACATCTACCAGCAACTACAATGATGGCAATGTCGAGACAACAACAGGAGTAGCCTATACTGATACTTCGCCTACTACGGAAACTCCCGTTCAGTTTGCCCAGAACAACCAATTTTCTCAGAAGTTCAACCAAGCGCCTCAAAACCAATTCAACCAGGCTGCTCAAGGCCAATTCAACCAGGCTGCTCAAGGTCAATTCAACCAGGCTGCTCAAAGCCAATTAAACCAAGGTTCTCGGAATCAAAACAGACCAAACCAAGTCTCAGTTAGCACACAAAGGCCCTTCAGTCAAAACAATTTTGCTCAGCAGCCAATTTCCAACGTCGGTCAAGACGACTCTTACTATTACAAGCAGCCTGCTTCACCTTTCCGCATGCCAGAAACTAGTGAGAACAACTTTCAAGGTGCGTCATCTGGTCAGTTTAATAGAGTGACTGAACAACCTAACTTCAATGGTCAAAGCAGTTCTAATTTCCCATCTTCACAACAGATTCAATTTGATTCCGGTCCCAATTTCCAAAGACAGCAATCCTCTACAAAATATCCTCGACCTCCGACCCTACCCGCTACAGCTCCTACATCGGCCGTGAATACTGAAACCGAAATTCCTCAGACGACTTTCCAAGGCCAGTTTAATAATGGTGTGACCCAAGCTTCCGCTTCATCTTTCGCTGCCAACTCTCTGTCAGGTCAGTTTAACGGAAACTCTCAGAGGTTTCCTCAAAGACAACAGTCTCCTCAGTTTAACAGTCAAGTGACTCAGTCATTCTCAAAGCCTCAACAGACAACAGCCATCCCTACTTCATTCGATCAGCAAAACCAGTATGACCAAAGTGGTAATGGTTTCAACCAGCTCGCGGGTGCCCAAACTTTTGGGCAACGTTTGACTGGCAGCCAGCAGTTTGGCAACCAAGAGACCACAATAGAACCGACTACTGAAGTTCCAGCTTCAACTTACGAGGGTGAAATATACCAATACAACAAACCAGCTGAGGTGCTCCCAGCTCCTTCTCAGGATCCAACGCCCCAGGGTTCTGAAGAGACTCCAGTCCAATTTGAACCTAAAGAGCCAGAGCAGAGCGCTCAACGTCTAAGTCAGTTCCAAGGAAACCAGTTTAGTCAGAACTTTGGCCACGATGTGGATGAGAGAGGTCTGTTTGGGGAGCAGAGTTCTCAGTTCGCTGGTTCTTCAGCTACGTTTAAGGCTGATGATGATACTGCAAGTTCCGTAGCTGGGAAAGGCGAGGTCTTTGGAGGGCCGCGAGAGCCACCGAGTTTTGATGAGGAGACTGGTTACCATTATTAGGGTTAAGTAGTTTATAGTCTGTCAATCGTAATGCAAATTGATTTGGTTTAATCTTATCATCAAAATCAGAAATACCTAATAATAAATAACGAATAGTACAGAAGAGGCATTTTTGGCATTCAATATAAATTATTGTGCTAATTAATAATTATGCTCCTTTAAACCGGGTTAGTGCTTTAGAAAAAACAAAAAGTGGTTAAAATGCTCCTTTAATTTCAATGCCATGTAGTAAGTTTTTACGTATAATCAAAACAGTTTTGCAATGGATGGACTATACCTAAATGAAGACAATAAACTTATTGTATAATAATTGCTACAAGATTAATTTGTTAACACTTTCTGCTGCTATAAAATTATCAGTGTTTGGCATTTAAAGAGTTGAGTGCCATTAGGTTAAAGTGTAAAACTATGTATATTCCTATACTCTGTTTTAAGATGTATATTTATTACTTTAAAATATTATAATATATTTTATACAATGAAATTATTAAAGTAACTTTTGTAAAGAACCAATAAAATATTACTTAGTTATGAGCTTAAAATATAACTAGCTAGAGGTTGAGTTAAAGTTATTTTACAATGCTATAACTCAAAGTTTAGTTTACAGTTTTCTTTATTGTATATACGAAATTACCATCATGGTACTTTTATACGACGACATTGTAATGTCATGAAATAAAATTAAAAACAATAAAAATCTTGCATTTTATTTGTAAGTACCCCGAAAGTACCAGAAAGAACTATAGTTCTAGCCCAGCATACCCTTATCGGTACACCAGAACTTATTACTCAATTCTTCAAACTTGCACTTGTAATGAGATGATTTATATAGGCGTCCAGTGGCATCATGCTAGATGGGTGAAGAGACCACTCGGACGCTGCAGTGCCTGGGACATTGTTTAAGATGGAGTAGGCTTGCCCAGTACCTATACTATCCTGACAGCTTAGTCGGCCTAGCCCATAGAAAAGACACGATAAGAAAAGTGCCAAGGGCAAGAAAAGTAAAGGGTCAATACCTGCGGAGCCAACAAAGAAGCAGGTTTCCTCACGATGTTTTCCTTCACCGTTAGCGAGTGGCATCACAAATTACGTAACTTTGAAAATGTATAAAGTTATAGGTACGTGCCCGCACCGGGAATCGAACCTGTGTCTCTCGCTTCTGAGACTATTGATCTACCCACTAGGCCACCACCGCTGTAGAAAGCAGATTCCTTTAAATAGTACTCCTTCTTTCTTTTTTGTTAGCCCGAACTCTCTCTGAGAGACGGCTTTCAGGTACAATTGTAGAGACTACATCTTATTTTAGTAATCCCTCTAAATGTTAAAGAACAGGTAAACGCTTCTTACAGGAAATGTAATTGATAATTAACTTAAAAAGGTTGTTGTACCAATTGAATAAGTTCTACCAATTACTATTTCCCTATATAAGACAAGGCCAATCATATTTTTTTAAGCCTTATATAAAATCAAAAAAAGGGATCCACCATACAAATATAACTAATAAAAATCATTACCAATACCATTTTGTTCATTTAGTTTTCAATCTTCTGCCGGAAGACACCATTGACGTGAAATAATTACAAATAAGCTATAATAATAGACCAACGAATGATTGATCAATTCATAAAGTTTTTATTGAACAAAATAACTTACCTAGAAGGGACAGATAGTTCGCCCAGTGGTGACCGCAAAATATAATAAAAGCTGCTGCCTGCGTCTTTGATAAAGTGGAATAACATGTTTCGAAGTGAAGAACACGCGCCACGAAAGAAGATACTCAACCACGCCTCCCGCACCTCTTCCCGCCGCCCCGATGTCACCCGTTCCCTTCCCGTACTCAGACCTCATACTGCCCTGTCAAACCACGTGGTGTCTCAAGTCTCTTCTTTCGTGACACGCATTGTAGGCGTGTAGACAGATACAGAGAGATCGATTAGCTCGCCCCAATTGCCACGCAATGCAAAATGCTCGTTCAGTAGCCTGATCCTGACTGGGCGGGCTGCCCTACCGAATTGGGATTTTTCCAAGTGTCAAATTTGACAGCGATTCCAACTAAATTGCTGTCAAACTCAGTCTACCAATCTGTGGTTTATATGGCTTTTGCATCTACGTGATGGGATGATTTATACAGCGTTCAGTGGCACCTTCACCTTCACACACTAGATGGGTGAAGAAACCACTCGGCGCTGCATTGCCAGGGACTTTGTTTTAGATGGAGTAAGTAGGCTTGCCCAGCACCTATATCATCCTGACAGTTTAGTCGCCCTAGCCCCCAGGAGAGACGAGGTCAGTATGTGCGGAGCCAACTAAGCCGCGGGTTTCCTCACGATGAAGATTAATGTTCTACTCACAGATAAACTTTTGCGTCTTTCCACTCTATGGTCTTTTATTAGCTTTTAATTGGCCGTTATTTAGTTACTTCTGTTAGTACTTTTGTTTGAGTTGATGTATCCCTTCAAATTAATGCCTAAATGCGTTTATCACGACAGTTTACATCCTATTTATAGGTTTATTTGATTGAATCTTAGAATCATACAGCATTTGGGTAAAAACAGATTTGGAAGCTGCATATAATTTAGTTTGAAAATTATTCGCATTAAAGCTAAATTAATTCAGTAATTTAGAATACAATAGAAACAAAAAAACCACAACAACTCATAAATACAATAATTGAAACAGGACTATACAAAATATAAATTAATAAAAAAATATTACAACATTTTTTTTTTATTTTAATAATATAAAATTACCTATATCAAGTGTCAACTGCCATCGGGCCCAATATACTCGTAATAATATATGTCCATGGTCCTTTAATCAAGTGACGTCATCAGGAGTAGAACCTGTGACGTCTCTATTGAGAAATCGCTGGTCTACACATAGAGCTTCTTAATTCTGGATCGGTCCCTCAATTCTAAGGATCGTGACCATATACAATGGTTCTCCACTCATCACGGTCATGGGCGCGATGGGATACGTGCTTGATAGATCGACCTGCTGCCCTCTTTAGGGCATCGGACCAGCGCATTGGTGTTCTGCCTCTCGCCCGTCTGGCCCAAAATTATTTGTTTTTCCAGAGTATCACGTGGTTACCGCTTAATATGCCCAAAAAAGCTGAGGGCCCTCTGTCGACAGACTATTAGACTAGACATAGAGCTTCACGAGTAGGTATATCAGGCACATCTTTACAGATAACCTATTAATTTAAGACTACTTAGAAAATGACTTATAATAATATGAGTGCTATAAATCAACCTTTAAAATCCATATTAATGTACCCATCATCACAAATTAAGTAGCCACTTGACACGGAAAGGTAATGGCTTCGAATGATTACTCCAAATAACATTGAACTTTGCAAAGCGAATGATCCTAAATATGACTATACCAATTAAACTTAGGCCTTAAGGCGCCGTGCATAGTGAATAGCCCGTGCGCAAAGAAAAATGCACAAAATCGATTCCTGTGTCAAATAAATTAAACAAATTGAAAATGTTCACATACTTATCAAACACAGTCAGTTTCATGTTTATATCCATAACATTATGCAAAATATTTTCGTTGAAAAAAGCGCGCCGCTTTACAGCGAAAATATCTTCAAAACTTTCATGAATATCAACACGAAACTGGCTGTGTTAGATATGAGCTCTCACCTAATTCTAGTGTTTGATATGTAAATATTTTCGAGTTGTTAGTGTATTTGATACAGACATCTATTTTGTGTATTTTTCTTTGCACGCGGGCTAATATCTCTAGTCGGTATATGATTTAAATGCAGCGTTTTTTAAAGATGCTGAAGCTGAATATTATTATACTCTAAATAACCCAAAAATCCAAGAGGTCATGCAGCGTATTATTTTTTAAGCACGAGATCCTTGGAGTTTCTTTACCATGCTTCTTCTCCAAGAACGATTAGAGCTAGTGAAGCTGGAGAAAAAAAAGTAGCTAGATAATTAGTATTAGATAGTAAGAAGTATCTGATTTATATACTTTTTTTTTACTTTAGATAATACTAGTTGTGCCCGCGACTTCGTAAGCGTTTTTACACATTTGACATTTAATTTAAATTCGACTGTGGAGGAAAATTCAAAAGGAAGGTTTTTTTTAACCCCCGACCAAAAAAGAGGGGTGTTATAAGTTTGACAGCTTTGTGAGTGTGTCTGTATAAGGCGGACTTGCGTCACTCAGGGTTAGAAAACTAACTCCGAGTTAACTTGACATTTCCATACAAATTTTGACGTTAACTCGGAGTTAACTGGCTAACCCTGGTTGACGCAAGTGGACCTAAGTGTTTATGAGGGTGTGTCTGTCTGTGGCACAGTAGCTCTTAAATGGGTGAACGATTTGGAAGCTTTAGGTTTTTTTTTTTATTTCAAAGCAGGTTTTCTAGCGAATGTTCTTAGTTATGTTTTGTCAAAATTGGTTCAGCTATTTATTAAATGTGCTTATTCGAAGCTAAAATGTCGGGGGTATTTTAATAGTTATTATTTCTTATCTTGCGGTAGCAGGGCTCAAAAGAAAGCAATAGAATAAAATATAATAAAAACCCTAATCTAAACAATACATTTATAAATTTAAAAATAAATATGTATTGTTTACATTAAGGTATCGCCCGTAATAAGATACCAGGCAGCTTAGCATAAGAATTGCTTAGGAAGTAAAAGGGTTTATATGTATCTCCCTCGACGTAGAGTGGGATAGATAAAGTTATAAGCCCATAGATAAGGTCTTACTCATTCTCATGCTAAGCCAGCAAGCAAAGCATACGGCTAATAACTCTGTCTATCCAGCTCAACGGTAAACAATAGTTATTTGTTATGCAAGAATGCAAAATAATTGTTTGCGGCGAGTGCTTGTATTGAATACCGAGCGGTGTTAAAAGACCAACGCCAACAAAGTGGGAGACTACATACAGGGTGTTAAAAGACCGCCAACAAACATTTTTGCCCAAGGAACTATGCCTGGGAAATCAACGGTTTCCGAGATAATGAGGTTCAAAGTCGGATTTTTCAAAACTTTTCTTTTGCAGATATTTATTCAGTATCTAGTTCTTAAGAATCCCCTGAAGCTCTGCAGCCCTCTCGCTCGCACTTTTCAACATTTTAATTGATTGTAAGAGAATGATAAACTTTGGACGATAAAATATAGTTGCAGACATAGATAATAAAGCTATCGACATGTGGACACACTTTTGATTTCATATTCCTACTAATAAAAAAATATCACAAAACTTCGGTTAAAAGTAGTAGTTCAGTTATATTAATTTTTCAAACTATAAATGTGAATTTTAAAGTATGTCTACATGTCGATAGCTTTATTATCTATGTCTGCAACTATATTTTATCGTCCAAAGTTGAATCATTCTCTTACAGTAAATTAAAATGTTGAAAAGTGCGAGCGAGAGGGCTGCAGAGCTTCAGGGGATTCTTAACATACATTTTCAAGAAGCCATATCAAAATTATGAATATTTCTTACAAAAAACGACGTTAAAGTTTCAACCCGCAATGTATTCTAAACAACGGCACTTCAAGCTTAAGTAACATAATCTGATACCTACGCTTGCGCAATATGACTTCTGTGCGTTACACGTCCATTGCGAGAATTTTTTTTTCAAAATTATAACCTAAAAAACCAAAATCATTTCCCAACAATAATTTATCGAAAAAGTACTTTGTTTTGGTGTCTAATGGCTTTCGGGTCTTTTAACACCCTGTATAGTCCTCATCATAACGAACATTTTTGCCCAAAAAACTATGCCTAGGAAATCAACGGTTTCCGAGATAATGAGGTTCCAAGTCGGTTTTTTTTTTCCGGAAGTTAATTTTTTTTTTCGGAAATGTGTTCAGTATCACGTTATTAACATATCTTCTCAAGAAGCTATATCAAAATTATGAATATTTCTTACAAAAAACTAAGTTAAAATTGCAACCCGCAATGTATTCTGTACATTGGATAGCCTAGATTGTTCCCAGAACCAGGACTTATAACGGTCCTAAATTTGACTGAAAACTATTCAGCGGTATTTGCGTGATGAGGTAACACACAGACAGACAGACAGACAGACAGACAGACAGACAGACATAAACCGATTTTTTTGCATTTTTGTATTCAGTATAGTTTACTTAGTAACCCCTGCTAGTTTTTTTCTAAAAATATTCAATGTACAGAATTGACTTCGCTAGAGTTTTATTATAAGTATAGATTTTGACGTTCAATGTAAATAATTTATTTATGGCATATTGAATAAAAACAATTGATTCTGATCCTGCGTTTGCTTTTTAACCCCCACTTATAACACCCCTCTTTGAGTTGGGCCAACCCAAAGAGGGGTGTTATAAGTTTGACCGCTAAGTGTGTGTCTGTTTATTGTCTGTCAGTGTGTCTGTCTGTGGCACCGTAGCTCTTAAACCGGTGAACTGATTTGGATGCGGTTTTTTTTTTCATTTGAAGACAGGTTTTCTAGCAAGTGTTCTTAGATATGTTTTATCAAAATTTGTTTAGCCTTAATGAAATATGCTGATTTGAAGCTAAGCTCCAGCCTCCACCTGGAGCTCACACAGGTCTCTTTCTACCGCGTGTAGACACACACATAGCGGTCAAACGTATAAAACCCCTCTTTTTGTGTCAAGGGTTAAAAAATGTATGAAAAGGGCGTGAGAATGATAACCATTCAAGATGCGCAGAATAATTAACATTGAACGAGCGAGCGAAGCGAACGGAGTTCTCCGAGTCTACTAGAACAATCTGGCGTTTGTATGTTTTTTGTATGTATGTATGTATGTTTGTATGTATGTTCGTTCGACGATAACTTGAGTTTTGGTCGGATCGTTATGAAATTTGGCGGGTAAATGAAATTAAAATATTTTTTAAGTTCGAACAGGAGCCAAATCGGTCGAGGGGTTGCTGAGATATGGAGTTGTTAAGTTTATATGGGGTCACGAGTTCACAGTTCGGGGTGAACCACTAGTATTAAGGCTGGAAGATAGCAGCGTGGCGGGAAATTCAAAATTTTCAGTTTTTTACATTTTTTAGCTTAACTGAGCTATTTTTGTTCAGCGATCTTTCGTTTGCGGCAATAACATACTCGTAGTATCTGGGGGCACGGCAGTGCCCCCACCAAGTCGAGCTAAAAAGCGGCACGGCCGTACCATACTTTTCTCGAAGCAGTTCAGGCCATTTTCGACCCTCCTATAACTTCGTTTCGGATAAAACTAGAAGCCTGAATTTTCTGTAACGAAGAAAGCATTGTATAAACACGGAATATTTCAAATTTCATTCAATTTGAACCAGTAGTTTAAGAATTATAACTAGTCAAAGTTTCGTATTTTGTCACTCACTCACTCACTGATTGATCATCAAAACTCTAAGGCACTTCTAGCATACATAGAAGCTTCAAATTTAGAGTACAATTAGTATTTAGTGTACCAATCAAGGAAAAACTAAAATATTTTGCAATTTCAGTCCAGGTTTCTAGGTACACCAACTGCATAGATAACTTTGTATTCCCATATAAATATATGGGATTACAAAGTTTTATTTGCATTGACAATGCAAATGTAACTTTGTAATCCTATATATTTATATGGGAATACAAAGTTTAATTTGCATACATGTACCCACGACAGCACGACAGAGTGTACAAACGTAACCGAGTAGAGTGGTAGGGTGTAAGGGTCGGCGTGCTGTCTTGTGTACAATGCAAATGTAAGTTTGTAATCCTATAATGGAATCAATAGGTGTAGATATGTACCTACATAATATGTACCTACCTACATATTATTATGTTCAAAGGTAACTTGTACAATGGTCAACGGAATGAAAAAGCCAGAATGGGATGTCTTGAAGTTGTACCAAAATCCCGCAAAGTATTAAGTAGAGGGACAGAGGCCCGGTTTCTGAATTGAGAATTTTGCTAAGCAAATACTTAACTATCGTTCTGTCATGCTCTTTTGTGAGAAATCTGCAGAGACAGGACGATACTTACCCATTTGCTAAGTGAATTTCTTAATTCAGAAATCGGCAGTAAGGCCCGGTTTCCGAGTTGAGAATTTTACTAAGCACATACTTACGTATAACTCTGTCACGCTCTTTTGTGAGAAATCTGTAGAGACAGGACAATACTTACCCATTTGCTTAGCAAAATTCTCAACTCAGAAACCGGGCCTATAAGTTTAGTTGCCCGATCGTAATTGAAGCCGTCAACTGGGAGCCCGTTTTGTCACCATTGCGTTACAGGCTAAGGGCCCTGGAAGGTAGAAGACGTACTCGTAGAAGTAGAAAGCAAAAAAAAGTAGGACTATCTACAAAAAGAAATGAGATCCCATCAAAAACAATACTTGTAAAAAAAAACCAAGCCTCGCTGCTCAGTTCTTCTACCGTAAAAAGTTTTGAGATCCATGTAATACCAAGTCGGTTAATTTATTCAGTCCCTACTTTTTAAGGGTCCTTCTGTCTTGAGTAATCTATTACGTAATTAGCTAACCTAACAACATCTTATAGTGACCATATCAAAATTAAACATCTTTTATGTTTTTAATAATTAGATTGACTTGGCAATCGCATTAAATAATCTAATTTAATATAATTTGTATTACTTGTGTTTTCATGCGATGGCCAAGTCAATCTATTTATTTAAAACATAAAAGATGTTTAATTTTGATATGGTCACTATAAGATGTTGTTAGGTTAGCTAATTACGTAATAGATTACTCAAGACAGAAGGACCCTTAAAAAGTAGGGACTGAATAAATTAACCGACTTGGTATTACATGGATCTCAAAACTTTTTACGGTAGAAGAACTGAGCAGCGAGGCTTGGTTTTTTTTTACAAGTATTGTTTTTGATGGGATTCTTTTTATTATTGTAAACAACAGAACAACAATAATTCAGCCGATTATGTGTTCTGGTCTACGACAAGTTTTTTGGGCAGTGCCACTGCTTCGTAGACCAGAACACATAATCGGCTGAATTATTGTTGTTCTGTTGTTTACAATAATGAAAAGAATACTGTTTTATTGCCGCGAACGAAAAATCGCTGAACAAAAATAGCTCAGTTAAGCTACAAAATGTAAAAAACTGTGAAAATTTTGAATTTCCCGCCACGTTGCTATCGTCCACCCTTAATACGTTAAAATATAGATCTGTAACTTGACCTTCATTCGCATTGAGAAACAGAGTCCAGTACCGATTGATACTGTTCTCTCACGATTTTCATGTACTCACTGACCTGACCTGCCTTTGGGCAATTGATTTTTACCAATATTCGAGTGAGAAGTACTCGCCACTCACACATGGGTAGAGTAATTGCATTATTGGCCCGAGAGAGCGAAACGAATATGCTTCATCCGACTGGTATTAATTTAATTAAACTATCATCACAAACCGTAGTTTTCATAAAAATATGGACGTTTTCTTTGTGTCCGGATGCAAATTGTACCTACAGTTGTGTGTGACTGTTAGGCTGACCACAAATAGGTACGGGCGGAATTTTTCCGTACGTAAAAACGAATACGGATTCCGTACATACATCACACACATACCTTTATGTACATTCACAATGATTTTGTATGCAGATGGCTACAATGCGGAATTTCAAAACGAACAAATTCCGAACGCAAACATACGTTTCTTTCCGTTCGGATTTTGTATGCACAGGTATGCATACCCGAAGCGTCGACGCAACCTTTTCAAAGTAAATTGAGTACATTTTCGATTTACTTTGACAAGGTAGCATCCCGTTCTCATCGCGCGCGAATTTATAGTTATTGTCGTCACTAAGTATACTCGCACATTACAGAACTATAAACCTTTTAACTACATATACTCATGTTACTCAGTCATTCAACATGTAAAATGACCTTTAATGGAGCATAAAGACACCTTTAAATTTGTCAATTAATAACTTCAATAACTTTTATTTGGTCTTAGAATTTCGTTGAATATGCAGAAGGTTCGTTTTGACTTACCTACTTTATATAAAAAAAAAAGTTCCGACCTGCCTATTTTCAGGCAAAATGAAATATTTCTCCTTTTTGTCTTTTCTTTTTCATAGGATAATCAATACATCGTCATACGTGTAAATTTTTTTTTTGATTCAACTTTTCTTTTGCTTTTCCATATTAGACAATTCATACAGCCTCCAATGTCTACCCCATCTTTACTGAAATAATGTCGCATAGGTAATAAACAAGAATATGATCATCAAAACATGTATTCCCACTACGGTTTAGCTACTTTGCCCTGTCTGTAGTCTAGACTGACAAATCATCTCATTACTTACGTAGATACAAAGGTGTTTACTGAGCGGTCATTTTGTGTCTGTCTACTCTGCAATAATGGTCAGTTTAATTAGTATATCACGGGCAAATCGATAGCAAATCTTGGGCAATGTGGCTCTACGCACACAGACGAGCTCAAGTCACTTTACTTAGAATCTTCGTCGACAGGTAAAGGTTAGGACCGTGAGTATCAGTTTTAGTTATATTAGACCCCTTTGGCTCACAAGTTTGACCCTTTTGTGTAGTCTGAGAATGAAGCGCTCACAGCCTACTTGGACTATAGCCATTTTTAATCTATTGGCAAAGTTAAGCAGCATCGGGCGCCGTCAGTCCATGGATGGGTGACCGCTAGTGGCAATAATACCTGAACGATTCCGTGCTTTGAAAGGCACTTTGAACTGTTGGTCCAGGGGCCTTAGCCTTTAATACAATGGCGTATCTATGGCGTCCCAGGTAGAAGGACAAAACCGGGATTTTTTCGTTGTTCTCCTACAACCAGCGAACTAATCCTACATAATTAGACTTATAATATTCTTTGCTGTACTACAAAAACATTAAAAGGACCTACACTGGACCGACAGCATTAATAAATCGTAATTGAAACCGTCAACCGGGAGCCCATTTTGGCACCATTTCGATACAGGCTTAGGGCCCTGGTGGTTGTTAAATCATTAAGTCATGTCAGAGGCCATTTGGGTGGCCTAAAAACTCTGACAGCAGGGGTTACCACTATCTACCTCATACGATTACCTACCATAAAGTTACATACAGCTGCACTTGAGAAAGTATTTTTGTAGGTTTGGAGTTTGTGAC
Source organism: Zelleria hepariella (assembly GCA_949319315.1). Classification (NCBI taxonomy): domain Eukaryota; kingdom Metazoa; phylum Arthropoda; class Insecta; order Lepidoptera; family Yponomeutidae; genus Zelleria; species Zelleria hepariella. The sequence continues at coordinate 18,605,694 of OX439382.1, forward strand.
GAAAAATCGAAACAACATCTTTAGGATTTCCCTCAATATTTTGTTATTGGTCAGCATAAATAATGTATACTTTTAATGGCTGTAACAATATTTTTTTGTTTTTAAAATGAAGTTTAATTACGTATGTTTATGACTCGTGCATACCTAAGAAAACATTAGATGCATGAGCACGGATTTTTGTAGAAAAAATAATATTCTCCAATAAAATAATTTAGAACACAAAAACCCTATGATCGGCAACATCAAAACTGTTTACAAGACGACTGTGTCACAGACGGTATAGCTTGGAAGTTACCAACAAGTAATTGCATGCGAATTAAAATGGGGCAAAACTCAAAGTACATTTTGAATAAATCCATCAAAGTAACTACGTACTGAGAGACGATATGCATTGCAATATAAATAGGTTGCAATTTTCAGAGGAAAGCACACTTAGTCGACATCCGTAGAAGGAACAACACAACAGCTTGGGAAAATGAAGCTGGTAAATTGACCATAATTTCATTCGCAAATAGTCTTAATGTATCATCATCATCGCTACAATCTTTAATTTATCTTCATTAACACCTAGCTGCGTTTTGTGTACAAATTACCAAAAGCCCTTATTTTGCTCGAGATAAGAGTCAATATCAAATAATACACTTTACTTCTTATGCAAAATGATTGTATCAATATTATCAACAATAGTGTCCGATGACCCAGTTTCTGGCAGAGACAACAATTTAACAGTGAAATTCCTTTCCAGATAATCATCGTATCACTCATAGCTTGCAGCTATGCTGCTAAGCTCGACAGAACGTACCTTCCTCCACCTGGTGCCCAAACCTCTGGTGGAAGCCCAGGATCCTTAGAAACCCCCTTCGGATCTTCTGGCCCTTCAAACTTCGGCCAGTCACCCAATTCCAGACCCAACAACCAAGGTCCCTTCAGAGGTCAAGAAACACCCCAAGGTTCCAACGTGCCTACATTTGGATTTGGATCAAACCAGGGCTCAAGAGGCCAAGCGCAAGGTGGAAACCAGTTTGCAGCTCCGAGCCAGGGCGCCAACCAGCCAGCTTTAGAAGGTCCTCAAGGATTTGACCAAAACGCTGGACCCAAAGACAACTTCGCGCCTGAACAAGGATTCGGAGTCAAAAGCCAACGCCCTGATCGCCCCCAAGCTGAATCGGACCGCACTGCGGAAATTCTACGATACACCAACGAGAACGATGGAGAAACCTTCGCTTATAGCTTCGAAACCTCCAACGGAATATCTGCTGAAGAAAGCGGTGTTGCCACCAATGGCGTACAAGCTCAAGGTGCCTTTGCCTACACCGGTGATGACGGTCAGATGTACTCAGTGACGTATACGGCTGATGAGAATGGATACCTGCCCAAGGGTGACCATCTGCCGACCCCTCCCCCTATTCCAGAAGAGATCTTGAGGTCTCTTGAGAAAAATGCCCAGGCTGCCGCTGCTGGTACCCAAGAAGGTAAGAAATTTTGAAATCTATAAAAATTTACTTGGTTGAACCTTTCCAAAATTAATGTTTACGGTGCTTTTTATATTTTAAGATATTTTTCCAACAATTATTTGGTCAGTAATCGATAAGAAATAAAATATACAGATGTGGACAAAATAATCTCCATTGGTTTTGGTAATTGGTAATACCACGGGATCAGTCGCCTCGTGGTAAGCCAGCTGGCAAACTTGTCTAATTTGGCAACCGATTCAGATGCACTGACTCTAAATGTGATGGATTATACACATTACCTACAAGGCGTAATGCCACTACTCTCTGAATACTAATTATCTCAGTTTTTCTTATAGGTATTTATTTTTTACCGGTTTGTACAAAGTTCTCTCAATAAACACCACTTTTTTAACGAGCTTAATTATCATTATCCAACAGGTGCCTACAACCCAGAGGAAGATGTTTCCACCCCGCAACAGTACAACGCTCCTAACGCTGCCCAGCAACCTTCAGGCCCTTCTCAGCAATACGGCACCCCAACTGGCTCTTTTGACGGCCCAGCAAACTCCTTCGACGCCCCTGCTTCGAATCAAGAACCTCAGAAGGACTTTAACGCTGGACAGTCAGCCAATGGTGCTGCGGTAGCTAGATTCACACCATCTGCCCCTACTGGACCTGCCTCATCTGGATTTGCCCCTTCATCGCCTGCTTCTGGGTTCGCCCCCACTGGTCCAGCTCAATCAGGATTCGCTCCATCATCACCTGCTTCAGGATTTATCCCAACTGGGCCGGCTCAGTCTGGATTCAGTCCATCCGCTCCTTCAAGCTTCGGCCCAGCAAGACCTGCCCAAGGCGCTCCCACTTCATCCGATGAGTCCGGTTACCAGTACAACCAGCCCCAAAACCGTGGACCTCAAGGTTTCAGAACTGCTCAGCCTTCCAATGGATTTGGAGCTAGTCCTTCAAACAATGGTAATGGTATGCCTCAAGGATCTTTTGCTCGCCCTGGCGGAAATGGCAGACCCGTTGCCAACAATGGATTCCAAGCCCAAAGACCGTCCGCTTCAGTAACCAACAATATTCAGCCGACTCAGTACAATGTGGGTAGAAATAACCAGAGGCCTTCCGCCTCGGTTTCCAACAACGCTCCCAACAATGGATTTTCTGCCAACAAACCTGCTCCAATATCCAACAACGTTCAGCCTACCCAGTACAATGCTGTATCTAACGCTCAAAAGCCTACCAACTTCAACAATGCTCCTACCCAATACAAAGCTGGTGCAAATTTCCAGTCTGGAAGACCTGCTGCCAGGATGCCAGAATACCAAAGCGCACCTTACCAATACAACCCACCTAGACCTCAGGGTCAGCAGAGGCCCCAGCAGAATGGAAACCAAGGGTCTGGACCTTTTAACCCTTTGGCTACTCAGACCTTCAACCAGGGTGGTCAGAACCAACCTACCCAGTATCAAGCGGGTCGCAACCAGGGAGCTCAGACCCAGGGACCCCAGAACCAGGGTAGGCCTTCTGGACAGGACTTCAGGGGCCCGCTTCAGCAGCCAAGTTTCAGTCCCGAAGAAGGTTACAAGTACTAAAAACCAAAAATACCTTTTGCTTCAACTAGCCAAATAGAAAATGTAGTCAAAATGCAAGTGTGGGAAAATGTAAAAAAAATCGGCGAAGATGTATATGTAATAGAGGCTTAGTCACCATCAATAAAATAAATGATGATGTTAATAATCTTCTTCTTTTAGTTATTTATATGGCCTCAGTGTAGAGCTTAGTTACATTTTTAATCAACCTTAATTGCCTGCGATAAAAACTATTTTGTAAGTGAAGTTACGCTGAAGACAAATAGACAAATAGCACCTGGTTGAGGGGTCTTTTTTCCACTTAGATTCCAAGAAAGTCCTGATTTCGGGCGTGCATAGTCTTGGGCAAATAAAGCAGTCAAATAAACTCCTTCATTTTCTGTCATTACAAATAAATCAATTTAGCAGCAAAGCCTTAACACGTCAATATAACCATTATTTAATTTTAAGAGAATGGTGGGATCAACCTGTCGAATACAGCCTCCATTGTCGCAAATGACCAGTAGCAGGTGCACGTTTCATATAACTGACATAAATATTTTATTATGACAATTCGATATAGATTGCGTAGTCGATTTGACATGAGGTTACAAAAAAGGTTTGTTTACAAACCGACCTATCAATGAACATCGAATTGTCATAATAAAATATTTATATCAGTTATATGAAACGGGGATGTCAAATAAGTTCTTTATTTAAAATAAAACACCTCTGTCGAATTGAGAACTTCTTTGTTTTGCTATGCTTTGAGATTGAGATTTTTATCATAGCGTGTTAAGGAGCAAAGAAACAAATGACATGCCCCGGAAAAGCCATCCGTCATGTTTTTTGTAATAGGTAAAGTAGGTATAATTTTTTGTAACTATTATCTCTTACTATTGAACTACGATACCCCTGAGGTGCAGAGGGTCTTTAGAAGGTCACGCCACGCTTTCCTGTCCTAAGCTACTCTTCTGGCTTCGCTCCAACTCAGCTCATCATTTGTTATTTAAATCAGATAGTATGGCGACCAATGAATACTAATATAAAAATGTAAACTCTTACGGAATACATGGGATGCAAAACAACTCGATTCGGTTTCGCACTATATTAGTTGCTGGGCTGGCTGGAAGAAATCTCTGTAGAAATAAGTCCGCCCTTGTACATAATGTCTCACAACTCTATTAGTTTTGTATCTTTTTTTGTGCAATAAAGTGTATGAAATATATTTCACACCCATGCTTGCCGTGTGGTCAATAAAATACGTTGTTTTTAAAACCACAGGGTGGTTGACCTTGGATCAATGCTGCTACTGCTCATAACAACCCTTTAGTGTTAGTACTAATTTATCACAAGGCTTAGGTATCTTGTTATTTTTTCTAAGTAAAACGTACAAAAACTTTTTTTTGTATAAAATTGTAGCGTGCGATACGTTTTGTAACGCTCACTGATCTCGGGTGTCGAAACTAAATCCAAACGATCAGAGTTCATGAGAAGATGGATCATAGTCGGTACGGTTTGGCTTGCCTACTACTTTTATAATGTGTTCCACCTTCTGTCGATGGCCAACGGTTGTGACATTTATTGGGTTTAACAGCATAAGTGAGCTGCCTACAATGTTTTATTTTGTATATTCTGTGTCAAGCTTAGTCCTAGACAGATTATTTTATAATTAATAACTTCAAAGGCGTATCATACAGGCAACACCATTACCATTATATAATTAATCATTAATTAATGTCGTCCAGTCAAAATATGTTGTACATACGACAGCACGTCAGAGTGTACACTTTTGTTGTAAAGTTGCCTGTAAGAAGAGTGCTAGCGTGTAAGGGTCGACGTGCTGTCGTGTGTACACTTGTAACGTCAGTACCTAACTTGACCGACGAAAAATTTACCCACGGCAAAAAATCTAATTAACAATGAAATGATATGGCAGTATTTTAGTTCATGATAAACATAATGAAGCTATGCATATAATTAACAACATAAGATGGCAGTTTATTAGGAGCCAACTAAAACCTACCTAATGGTCCCAACTAAAATAAAATTTATTTTAAATAAGTAGGTATACAATTTGTGATCAGCAGCCAATCTCAACTGCGCCGACTATATGCATCTCTAATTGAGTGTACTTTGGGGCAATGAAGTGTTGCTAATAATAATAACGCTGCAGCCATTCGTGTCGAGATAATATGGCAATAATGCTCTACACAGTATGGCCCAAGTGGAAAAAGACAAACTAAGCTGATACATTTCTCTACAAATCAAATTTACCTTCATTTCTTGACCTTTTCAAGATGGATTTTGTTTCAAATATGGATGGAGCAGGCTAATCAAATATTAAGTCTAAGTAAAGATAGTGAATATGACGTGTAGAACCAAAATGCAGGTAAAGAAACATTGGGTTTACGTAATGAAATCATGGCTGCAAAGCTTTTTTTTATTTTGTTGTTTACATTTCAAAGTTTCAAAAGAATGTTATAAAATATAAGGGATCTAGTGGATAAAAAAATGCTATCAGTTAGCATTTTTTTACCAGTTGATCAGTTACTAAATTGATTAACGCTATCTCCTATTACTTAAGTTATACAATCAAACCCTTTATTTATTTTTTGCTCTACTCGTCAAGTGTTTTCAACTTAAATTGAAAAACTATAATTTTAGATGTTGAAGAAAATGAGTCTGTATTTACCTTAACATTAGTTTGCATGTTTTATGATTTATTCTGTGTAAAAAAATGTTTATCATGACTTTTTAATTAAATAGGCATGCAAGACTTTTTTTGATAGCCATCATCTCAACCCTTGACCATTAGTTAATACAAATTCACAAATGTACGTAACTTTGTCATTAAATTACAATCTAAAATATAGTTACATGCCCGTACCGGAATTCGAACCTGGGACCTCACGCTTGTGTATGTGCAACGTCAAAATAAGTTAGGTCAATTTAATCAAATATTGACCGATTCGATGATTCTTTCGATTAAAAGCCGAAACGATTGTTTGGTCAATACTTCTCGATAAGGATCAGTGAATCGTGAATGAGTTGAACTTTGCAATGACGAGCAAATGCTATTACAAGTACTTCTAGCAAGTGACACAGAAAGCTTGACTACTAAAAGCTTATAGAAGACTCATACATACATACATACAAACATACAAACGCCGGATTGTTCCAGTAGACTCGGAGAACTTCGCTCGCTCGTTCAATTATTCCTCACAAGTCTGTCAAGCAAGTCTGGGTGCGTTGTCGAGTTTCGCTTAATGCAGGACTCGGCATTCGGCCTCGTGACACGGAGCTGAAATGTATAAGGCTTGGCCTGCGGCCTTGCGGTTTGAGGTGTCTGATGGGAGTGTCACAAACCCTGGCAAATAAAAAAGTTCAAATTCCCATACAATTTGTGCTAATGAGCGTCATTTCTATAGAAGAGAATTTCATAGAAAATTGGTCTACTTTTGACAGTTACGTGTATATCTCGGCCGCCATATTGAATTTTCTCGGTATCGTAATTTTCTGATATACTACGGTACCTCATGTCTTCATCGACGCTATATCAATAGCGCAATCTCTGTTCATCATCGATCCAAAGTTTTTTCCCGAAAATCTGTGTTTCATACAAAACCTTTCTTTAAATTTTTGAATAGAAAATTTTCAAATTTTGCTCATTTTGTTCTCTCTTTCAATAACTATTTGAATCCCCTACAAATTTCCGACAGTTCTTAAAAAAATGTTCAGTCAAAAAGCAACGGAATAAAAATTGTAACATTTTTCAACTGGACATTCCTTAAAAAACTTTCTCGTGTGTCCTTGTTTGCACGAGGTGACAATAATAAATTGAATGCCAATTGAACCAAGAATGGACTATCTGTTACACTTTGAAGCTTTTTCCTGGAACTAAAATCACTATCGCAATGCATCGGCGTATTTGGTCTAAGTCTAATACAAACTGAATAAGGACAGATTGATTTGGGCGCGCGTTGAACTCTTTTGTACCGGAGAATCGATTGCTCCAGATTGGGCGTGCGGATTTTATGAAATTTATATCTAGAACCTTTGCAGTCTAGACACCAATTTATTAAATAAACTAAAACAGAAATTTGTCCGGGCAGTATTTCTAAGTACCTAACCCTATCAATAGTAACAAGTGAATAGGTAGGTAGGTAATCGTATGAGGTAGTGGCCACCCCTGGTGTCAAAGTTTTTAGGCCACCCAAAGGGTCTCTGACATGGCTTAACGATTGTCATGTGAATATAGAGTAAGTAAGAGAAAGTTTTTTTCCTAACCCTTATAATAGATAACAAACGGGTATAGACTATGTAAGAAGAGTTAGGAGTAAGTAAGTAGTAGAGTAAGTATTATATTTCTTACAATCAAAGACCCACATAACATGTGGATGAAAAGTTTGAGAATATCATCAGCACACTATAGTTAGAGAGCTGGTGACCAATCGAGATATTTTTTCGTACAAGGCTAGGAGTTGGTAGGCTGATAGAGTAGACTTCGCTGAGTCTGGGAAAAATATTTTTTTGGCACGGTCGCGGTTGAAAGTTAGATTTTTTCGACTTTAAAAGTTTAAATGTATGGGTTCAGTATTTTTTTTTTGTCGTACAAGGCTAGAAACTTCTAGGTTAGTTGTTGAGACTCCGTTGAACAAGAAAATATATGTTTTTTTGGCCGAGCGTGGTTGAAAGTTTGATTTTTATAACCCAAAAATTCACACTTTCTAGGTTATAAAAAACAATATTTCTACCGCGTTTGGCTAGTAATAAATAGTGATTTCGTGATCAGCGGAGACTTAAAAGGCAGCCTAAAAACTCCCAGCCTTGTAGACAAAAAAGAAATGACTCAACCCATACATTTAAACTTTCAAAGTCGAAAAAATCTAACTTTCAACCGCGACCGGACCAAAAAAATATTTTTCCCAGACTCAGCGAAGTCTACTCTATCAGCCTACTAACTCCCAGCCTTGTACGAAAAAATATCTCGATTGGTCACCAGCTCTCCAACTACTAGGAAAAAGTGCATAGTTAATAATTATTTTGGGTAACTAACTACTCAGCTCGCGTACGCGACAGTAACACTACTTAACTCTATGGCAAGTGAAGCAGAGGTTTAAGAAATTTTGTCCCCGTAGGTCTTCAGAAACGACGCGTTTTAAATACGAGTAAGTGATGCACCCAGTGACTGTAATAATATATTTTTTTTTATATTCGCTCCAATTGCGATTAAGGCTAAAAAAATTGCTCGGGCCTGGACTTGACCGCGCAAAATTACTTGGCTCGGTAGCTCAATCAGTCGAGTGCCTGCATGGTATGCAAGAGGTTGCGGGTTCAAGTCCTGTCCCGAGCGAATTATTTAACCTTATAAAAATTTGTATAATGTTCCTGGGGTTAGTGCTCTAAAGAAAAACAAAAAACCTTCATCGCCTTTATAGTGGGGTCAGTTATGCTTTAGTGTAACGAGTTACAAGACAGGCAAAATTGACGGACTAACTAACCCCACTTTAATAATGTACCATATAATATGTAGATACATAAAAGAGTACCTAAGTACTTCTGGTTCCACTTGATTTCTTTGTTAAATCTTTATTCACGTCAATAGATCTCAACTAGATTAACTTAATAATAGACTTCAAATCGGAAATCACAATTAACAGTATAACACAATAACAAAACTACAACAGAAACCTTCTAGCCAAAATACCACGTCACTCTAACAACTAAACATAAATATAATGGAAAAGAATCACTATGATACATCCATTAAACCCTATTGTTCTTAACAAAACGAAATCAGAGCCAATATTTTTATCGATACGCGCTTTAGATCGATCGATGAAGGTTATTTGCTCAAAAGAGATTACCTACCTACTTGTTTCCAGATCATTCTTATTTTGAGACCTCTTTTATTCATACTGCAACATACGACTCCATATGTCACCAGGATAACTTTATACTTTTGGTTGTGTCCATTTTAGTGACCTGTAGTTGAATACTTGTCAGTACAGAGGCGTAGATCGTGGGTTTAAATATGTTTTGGCGGAAAGCATCTTACCGCTGGTATGCGCAAGGTCGGGTATTGAGATGATATTGAGCATTGGCTGGCCAAAATCAACTCTGAATACGCCCATTCAAATCTAAATTGTATTGGCATTGGATGGTTTTATGCGTGAGGGATGAAAATGGGGTTTGGTTCGATTCTAAATGAATTTCGTTTGTCATTAAAATCGACATACACATTTTAAATAGTTTTCAGTGATTTAAAATTTGCAGCAACAGCATTCTGAGTGTCATCTCTGAAGACCCAGTGTCCTTTTTTGAAGGCAATGGATACAATACTGTACTGCACTCTAACCATTATTACAATCACTGAAACTGTAACCTTTGGTTTTTAAATAAATATGTTTTATCTGTAAGTCTTATATCAATCTGTGCCATAAAATTGTTATTTTTTGTTTTCACTGTTTCCTATTTTTGTATTTTGTTTTTGTGTGAGATTGTAACTTTTATGATAACACTTTGAGTCACACTTTGATTAAATATTACATAACTGTTTTCTTAAATAATCTTCTTTCCTGTTTATCGTTACTTATGCATTAAGCCCACTCAAAAGCCTAACCAAACCAGTTGCATACCGCCGTCCAGAACAATTAGATGCGCGCACCCATCATCGTGTAAAGCTCTCTGATGGTGCAACATTGAACCACGATCTACGGCTAAGGAGTCCATCTTTTAATATATAGATCAATTTTGACAGTCGACCAGTTAGTATAAATATTGTAGGCGAGACTTTAATTGCTATCAGTCATTGGGTAGCTGTGAGTGTGTGCGGTAGCTTGAAAGTGCAAGTGAACTTGAAAACATGAAGTTGGTAGGTGTTTGGGATAGGTGTAACGTTGGACTATTTGTTTTGGTGTTGTTTCGGAAAAGGCACTGGATTTCAGGACATCAGAATCAGAATACACTGTACACTTTTCACCTGACTTTTATTATAGTCTGTTGAGAGGTCTGTCCACCTACCTCAAGTAGATTAAAGTTGCCATTTAGACTTCAGAATCAGATTTAAATTTTATTTCAACATATTTGAATAACAAAATATTAAAAAATATAATATTCCCGATGCTGTAGCGTCTGAGTGGTCATTTCACCCATCTAGTGTCAGGATACTTGGACCGTTGGATGAAATGATGCAAAGGCTTTAAATTTTAATTTGTAAAGTAATAAAGTATAGTTAGTTAGTAATATTTAAGCTTCTTACTGTGTTTCACGTTTAATGGTTATTTAGTCATTGCACCTAATAACTCATTAACGCTCATGTAATTAACTTTCGATGCCTCTGTCTAAACAGATATTTATCACAATTTTAGTCGATCAACAGCAACTGCAAAGTTGAAAATCGTTTGAAAGTGAAAAAAATAACTAAACTCTAAATAATAATACTTTCAGATTTAGCCAACCACTTCTTGAAACCTTTTCAGGGCTTGTCTTCGTGGTTCAGTTATGTTACCTAAAATTCCCAATTTATTCCTCAGATAATTCTCCTAGCTGTGGCCAGCCTGGCTAGCTCTGACAAGTTAGACCGAACGTATCTCCCGCCAGCCTACGCCCAGACCTCCGGTGGTTCTGGAAACTTCCTACAAACCCCCAACTTCGCTAACCCACCGGAGGCTAACAATGTATTTACCCAGGGGGGAAACGGCTTGGCCCAAAGCGGCAACGGGTTTGCCCAGGGCGCCAATGATTTTGCCCTAAACGGGAACGGATTTTCCCAGAATGGCAACGACTACGCACAGAATGGTAACGGATTCGCTCAGAATGGCAACGACTACGCACAAAATGGCAATGGTTTCGCTCAGGGCGGAAATGACTTTGCCCCGAAAGACAATGGGTTCGCTAAGGGTGGCAACGACTTTTCCCAAAACACCGATTTGCAACGAGGTGAGCGTTCTAGAGCTGCCTTTGAAAGGACGGCCTCTATCCTGCGTCAGGACTCGCAAAATGATGGAGAGACATACTCGTACTCTTTTGAGACTGAAAATGGGATTACGGCTGAAGAAAGCGGCGTAGCGACTAACGGCGTGGAGGCGCAAGGGGGCTTCTCGTACACTGGTGATGACGGTCAAGTTTACAGCATCAGGTAATGAAGTGTTTCAGTATTTATGAAATTGTGCTCGGCGCTAGGAGTTTATGTCTTAATTTATCGCCGTTGTAAGTTTTCTATTCACGTTATTTTGTGAAGTTTATTTTTCCGATTTTATTTCTTAGCAATATAATTATAAACATTTTGTGTTTACCTTTTTTACCAAAGCTTATGAATTTTTTGGCGGACACCTCTTTAAATAAATAAATAAATGAAAATAAATAATAATTGGACTTTATTCATCACATTTTCAAACAAAACAGTCTTGTTGTAGGTACATAGTTCTTATAAGTATAATAGGTACCAAGGTACTTACACTTTTAGAGTTATTTATGATGAAAAGGTCAGAAGTTCAACGTACTTGCTGTTTTACAACCTCTGCCTGTGAAATGTGTAACACAATAAAGGAGAATAGGTAGTAAGATGCATGATTGTAGGTTTCAAGTAAAGGCTAACTATGTTATGTCGTTCGCTGCACATTGCGCTTAAACTAAATTTAATATGAAAACATGTTAGGTAGGTACCTATGTATTAGATAAAGGAGACAAACGTATGAGTTTTTATCAATAGAAAAACAAAGGCATCTTCCACTGTGTTTTGTCCACCAAATAAAGAAATATTGACATCGCTCTTAATTTCAGGTACACTGCCGACCAAAACGGTTTCGTGCCTCAGGGCGCCCATCTACCCACCGCCCCGCCCGTTCCCGAGGAGATCCTGAAGGCTCTGGAGCAGAACGCGAGGGATGAGGCCAATGGCATCTTTGATGATGGTAAGAATATATTTCACTTAGGTCCACTTACGTCAACCAAGGTTAGCCAGTTAACTCAGAGTTAACGTCAATAATTGTATGAAAATGTCAAATTAACTCAAAGTTAGTTGGCTAACCCTGACTGACGCAAGTTCGCCTTACTGGATAGTTACAAGTATAGTTTTCGATATATGTCGAAAATTTTAAAAATATAGGTTTATACCATTTCCCCTTTACAAGTGCTTGGCCGTTTTTTATTATTCTTCCAAATAAATGCATAAAATGGTGGTACGGAACCTTCACTGCGCGAGTCCCACTCGCACTTGGCCCGTTTTTTTTTCATTGCTTGATGACGCCATTTCTCTCTAGCTATATAATCATATTTTGTGTTTTTTCAACAGGTTCTTACCAAGAAGGCAAATATGCCGACAGCGAAGCTGAGACCAGAAACGGCAACTACAATAACAACAACGGCAACCAGAACTACAACAACGATGGAAACCAAAACTATAACAACGGAAACCAAAACTACGCCGATGGCAATCAAAACTTCGGCAGCAACGGAATCGACAACTCTTTTGCTCGCGATGACGATACTGTAGTAACCAATTCTGCTGCCGCCACCAATGCTTACCTACCGCCTGTAGCCAACCAAATCCCAGCCACAAGGAATCAAAGACCACAGAACAACCAAAGGCCGAACTCTGCCAATCCGACAAACTCCTACTTGCCACCTTTCGATAACCAAAGACAAGCAATCAAGAATCAGAGACCTGAAGTTGGTTTCCAGAGACAGACTGTTGCCAATACAGCGTATCTCCCTCCTTTGGATAACCAAAGAGTTCCTGCTGTAAGGAACCAAAGGCCGCAGGTGAACCAAGGAAACTTTGCTACCCCTCAGCAGAACAACTTTGGCTCTAACGGAGTAACCAACGCTTACTTGCCCCCCAGAGACCAGAGTAGAAGACCCACAGGGTTCAACGGACAAGCTTCTCCTCAGAAATCTTCAAACAATGGTTTTTCTGCATCGCCTGTGTCCAACGGTTTTGGCCAGAGGAATATCCAGAGGCGGCCTAGCTTCAACGCACGCGACGGATATCAGTATTAGAGATTTTGTTTGTAAATATGACTCGAAATGCCTACCGAATACGATCTATTATCGTAATTTAATGTTGTGTGTTGTAAATAGTCAAATATACACAATTATTTTTAAACATTTGGATTTGGTTTTCATTTTAATAATGTGCATTCATTCACTGGGTAAGAAACAGTGACAAACTCTATACTATAATATAAACCTAACAATGTCTCAAATTCGTGAATAACTATATTGAGCTCAACAAGCACGATAAGTTGTTCTTTGTATCTTACAGTAGCTTAAATTGATACAATAGAGGCAATAACAATATTTTACAAGAAATTAAGCACCAGCTTCCAGCCGCAAAAGAAAAAAAAACAGTTTTAATAAGTAGCCTACCGAAATGAGATTACTCGGCGACTGGAAGGCATCTGTGGGACTAAAATTATTTTTCAAAAACTACATTTTGTCTTCCTATGCAAAATTTTGTCAAATTTTTCATACGCAATAGCAAGCGTAGAAAAAATCCTAGTCTATGAGTTTATATTGAAAGCTCATGCTCAGTTTAGCTGCAAAATTGGAAAAACTGTGAAAATTGTGCATTTCACGTCACGCTACTTTCATTGTCCCATCAATAAAAGAGAAGGGTAAGGGCTTACTCTGTTGCTTTATACCACCAGGTTAACGTGTTGATCTCGTGACAACTCCAAAGCGAATGTGATAATAGAATCCAATACCAATGTCTTATATGTTTCCTTCAATTGGTTGCACAGTTCGTGTCTACTTCATTCATACGATCTTAAGAGGAAGCTCTCTCATATCCTCAATATTTTGTATCCTCAGAATCATATTCCGGCGGCAGAACGAATCGCCGGTGGTTCATTGACGGCGTTATTTCTCGGTTGATTGCCGTTGTCCCGGTTTTATGTTGTGTTTTAATACGTATAGTATGTATACTAAGGAAACACACAACTTAAGACTAAAATTGATAATTTTTCTGCGATTGTTTGGAATTACCCCACTACCCGTCCCATACGTGAGTGTAGATGGCCGCCGTGAATTCTAACGCGCTAATAACCTGCAGTGCACTACCGTTTAATGACGATCGTAAGTAATGGAATTTCTGAACAGGGTCCAGGTCATCGCGTGTGTGGATCATGGTGACGTAAGAGTTCTTAAAATCTAGCCACTGATCGTAAGAACCGCTGAATGAAGGTAGCTTGACCGAAACCAACCTAGGTTTTCTGAATTGGATTCACTGTTCTCATCAACTAATCTACACTTTGAAGCAGCCATCAAACTGAAATATTGTTCCTCGAATTGTTCGCGATATTTTAACTGGATAATTAAATCTTTTTCTTATACTTTTCTCTCGATTTCTACTTGAAGAGCATTACAATCCTGGAACAATCTTTCAGCGGCCTGAATGCGCAGTTTTAATTTTGCCTTTTCTACATTATCAACACTAATTCTTCTACGAATTTAGATAAATAATTTTCAAATAAGGTTAACCGCAGCTTGGTTGTACCTCTTTATCTCTTGAGGTCAGCCATGCTGTCACCACTCTATTATCACGTTTTTGGAGGGATTTTGGAATATTTAATTTAATTCCCTGCGCAATGGCACTTGGGGAGGGTTGCTTAGATTCATCGTCACTCATTTTGGGGGCTTATAAGAAGAAAGGAGTACTCACAAAACACGCGGAAGGAGCTGTGGCGCGGTCGCAGGGAGGTTATACTCGATGGACGTGGCACAGAAATTGCACTGGAATTTTACAAAACAACACTGTATTAATTAGTTTAATGAGCTAGAGGATGGGATAAGGATGGATTAGAAGGCCTGACCGATTTTGCCGAGCTTTTTAAGGATATGCCAAGTTGGAAAGACTTCAGATTTCCATAACATGATTTTATATGATGCATAATGTTTTCTTAGGTTTGCACAAGCACTATACATTAATAATACACTTTTATCAGATTTAACACTCATTTATATTTTATGATACAATTTAGCTGATATCGAGAGCTTCTCCTTAATAACAATGTCACTCAGGTCAAAAGTTCAAACCAAAAGTAATTACGTAAGACATGATGACATGTGCGGGCAAAATCTCTTAACACTAGATGTCCCTTGGTCGTGAATCGTGATAGATGTGGCCTTTTTATTTTAATACATTTTACTTGAGGATACTTTTAGAACTATAGACAGATACTTGAATCAAAATTGCATACATTATCTAAAACCGTATTTAAAATGTATCGCGATTGCTAGCGTTCTTCAACTCGTTCGTTCGTTTCGTTTGAAAAGAAATAGAGATGAGTATGGAGAACTGACGTGACAGCCAATCTCCATTACTGGGGAGGCACACTAAGAAGAATATCTAAAAGTTTAGGATAGAATATAAATAAATACATACCTAGCCCTAAGGTCAAACGACATCTCCAAGTCGACAGAGGGTCCGATGATGCAGTGACCAAGCTGTATATTTTTTTTTACAGATGTTGATGAAATAAGATTTAATTCTTAGGCTTTTACGTAAGTATGCGAATTTCATGTCAACGCTGAAAAACAATAATGCATACTATTACACTTTAGGCTACAAAATGTCAAGGTTGGATAATTCGATGCTCATGACCAAAACGTAACAATGAAGCTTCGAAATTGCAAAATAAACATGAGCATAATAACTTGCTTATGCGTTGACAGCAATAATTACATAGGCATGAAACAAAGATGTGTTTGGTCGTGTAACCGTTGAACTAATAATTTAAAACCTGCGGTCACCAATATGCACCTCTAAGCTGTGCGAAAAAATTTGAAGAACCGAAAGTTCACGTGAACTTGCATTGTACTAATCTGAGGGCACCCTGAGTTTAATTTTTTATTTATCAAAGATGATAACTTTGGAAAATGTGGCGAGATTTTGGCATTCTACGTTTAACCATCGAAGCATATTTATTTATAACTAAATGAATATTAAAGAATTTATTATTTATATTTTATTTATTTATTTATTTTTGGAAGGCTACAGAAGACGAAGAGAGAAGACTCGTCAGTTAGGGATCTGCATAGGCTCCAGGTGAAGGAGTAGTTAATCGTATGAGGTTGTGGCCACCCTCGTAAACCCTCGCAAAGGTAAAAGATTTGAGGGAGACGGTGCAGGATCGAAAAAACTGGCGCATTTTGGTTGCGGAAGCCAAGATCTACTCCGGATCGCTGAGCTAGCGAGAATGGATAAATTAAACCTTCTGTATTATTCTGCTTTTGCGGCAATGTCAAGCCATGTCCGTCCGTCTGTCACGTAGAGATGGACCACACGAGTTTTAGAATAGTTATTAGTCGAGGTATAAATATCAATTTTTCCATCGGTAAAGTCACACATCTCAGTTTGGTCCTTTGGGAGAAGCATCGGTGCGAGATGAGGATTTTTATGGTGTGTATTCATAGTTTTGTAGCGTCAAGTGAAGTGAATAAGTGATCGAAAAAAATATGGCATCAGAACAGTGTGAAATATTGTAACAAGTGATAAAAAATACTATATACACAATGTTTAACTCTTTTACTCTTGAAAGTTGATATTTACAGATTTGAGTCACATTTTCTTTGTGTTTTATCTCTGCACAGCTAATTGATCTATGATTGTAATCAAAAGAAAGTGTATAGGTATAACGATCCTTATAATAAGTGGTATTAAAACAAAGTATTTTTCTTTTCCAGTTTATTTTTGTGGGCATAGCCCTTGGAGATAAGCTAGACCGGACGTACCTACCACCACCGGGCTTCAAGTTTTCTGGAGGAAGCCCTGGTGCTCTCCAAACTCCTCTGGAGTTCCCGAAAGAAACTTACTCGACTTCTGGAAGCGTTGGACCAAATGTGGGCCCATCATTCGGACAATACCAAAGACCAAGCAACCCTCAACCGAACCAACAAGGTATTGCTCCGGAAGACCAGCAAAGTGCTAATGTTGGAGATGCATTTGGACCAACCAACCAAGGACAGCAGCGGCTGAGTCAGCAATCATTTTCTACAACCGGCCAACCGACTTTTGGACCGAACCAAGTACAGCAGACTCCCCGTCCTCTAGGATTTGTTCCAACCGGCCAACCAGCTTCGGGATCAAACCAAGTACAGCAAACATCGGGACAGCAAGGATTCGGTCCAGCCGGCCAAGCTGTTTTTGGACAGAACCGACTACAGCAGACTCCTAATCGCCAAGGATTTGTACCAACAGGCCAACTAGCTTTTGGACAAAATCAACAGCAAGAAATCGCTCCTAACCAGCCAGCTTTCGGCTCAAACCAAGTTGCTACTGGACCCCAAATTCCTGACATAAGACGAACATTTGAATCAAACCAAGTACAGCAGCAACCGGGTGCATCAGGCCGTTTTCCAGATGGTAAACAGGGACCAGCTTTTGAAACAAACCAAGACATTGTAAATCTACAAACAGGTACATCAGAATATGCTGCAACCACACCACAGCGTCCAAATGAGGGACAAAATTATGGCTCAAACCAGCAACAGCCACAATTTGATTCACAAGGATTCATTCAACCAGGCCAACTGCCCAATATTCCTTTTGGCCCATCTTCTCAGTCTCCGCTTAACAACTTCCAGAATAACGTACCATCGACGACTACTGCTTACGCCTTTACTCAGACGACTATTTCACCTTTTGATGATGCACTCGTTACAGTACCACCCTTTGGCGTAGACGGACAGCGACCTTTTGATATCCCTGTGCAAGTGAACTATCCCCAAAATGGATTTGCTCCGGACCAACGGCTAGTGACTCAAGGACAACCCACTGGTCAAAATAATGAACTATTCCTTCAACAAGGAACAACAGGACTGACTCAACCCAATGAATATGGACAGTTCCCACAGCAAGGTTTAATCGTACCGACTGGTCAAACTCAATTGAACGACTACAGACCATCCTCTCAACAAGACGTAACCGGACAGACTCAACAAAGCTATAACGAAAGACTTCAACAAAATCAAAAAGCCGGTGCACCGAATCAACCAGGCTTCTCTCACCCAAAAGATTCAAGGAATCAGCTACAACAGCAAAACTATAGTCAACAGGTACCTACCGGATCTTTTACCCCTCAAGGCTCTTTATATCCTGGATCTGGGTCGGAACTGGGAAGGCCTCAGTCAGGTGGTCAGCTCAATAATTACCAACCTTCAAGAGGATCTGGTTATCAACCAAGTCAACCATCAACTACTCCAGGATCTTTTCCCCAATCTGGAGCACAATTTGATAATGCCCAGCCTTCTCCATTCCCTGGAAGTCAACCTCAAAACCAGTATCAAGGTTTTAATAACAAAGGCCAGCCTATTCAACAAATCGTACCTCAGAATAAATATTCGACAACGGCCTCACCACCTCAGAGATTCCCCCAAAGACCGAACCAATATCAAAATGGAAACTCACCCGTTACTTCAACTACTGTTTCACCGTTTGATGAATATTACTTCAATCCTGATAAAGAAGATATTGGTGCATCCATAGATAACCAAACAAATGGACCCAGTTTTCCAACCCCTGTTTTGGACCCAAGGCCAACTCCTGGCAACTTTGTTTCAACCCCTGGTTTTGACCCACGACCTCCTCCTGGCAACTTTGTTTCATCAACTGCCACTTCTATTATCCCTGGTGAATATTCTCCATCCGCTACTGGAGGTAAGATGCATCAAGATTTTGTACAAAGAAGACCAGAAAGAGTTCAAGCAGATGCTGATCGAAATGCTGCAATTCTAAATTACGAAAACAACTTGACACCAGAAGGCGAATTTAACTACAGTTTTGATACCTCAAACGGAATACATGCTGATGAAAATGGAACTTCAATTGATGGTGTTAAAGCCCAAGGCAGTTTCTCTTATACCGGTGACGATGGCAAAGTCTACAGTGTAACATACTCCGCCGATGAGAATGGTTTCGTTCCGATGGGTGACCATTTGCCTACTTCTCCACCGATTCCTGAAGCTATAAAGAGGGTAATCGAACAAGCAATGCGAGATAAGGAAGCTGGTATAACTAATGACGGTAAGTAAATTCTAACTTTTCAAGCTAATGGTATACAATTTCTTAACTTTTAATTATTGTGAATAATAAATATGCTTTGTTATTTTAGGTTCCTACGATGAAGCCAAATATGGTTACAAGAAATACAAGGGTAAAATGGATCGGTACAGACCACAGACTTATTATGATTTCATGAAAAATAACACTATAATGCAAGCTGAACAAGACAAACAAGTGGGAGACATTGCAATCAAAGAATCTGACAATGCAGATAGAGATCTTGACTATGAAACTCTGGAAGCAGAGATTGATGACATCAAAGCTGGAAGCAAGAAACCCGCAAGCTCTGTCATAAGTGACTCTACAGATTCAAAGCTAGACACAAAAACCCAACAGCGTGTTTCAGCAAATAAATCTAGAAAACCAAGTGACGATACTTCTGAAGAATCGATTGATGATGAAGGCATTGATTCTGAATTTGAAACAAAGATACCTTCTAAAAGACCTCAAATCACTAAATCAGATAGGCGCAAGCCTGGTCCCAGAGTTGAAGATACCGATGATGGATATAATAGTGATGATGAAGATGCCGCAACAAAAAGGCCAAAGTCAGAACGACGTCGTCCAACTACAGAGTTGCCTGAAGATATAATTGGTGAGAATGAAGAATATAAAACTGAAAAACCTTCAAAGCGTCCTAAACCTACAAAGTCTAATAGACGCCGACCTACTCATGGATTACCTGAATCTACTGAAGATGAAAATTTTGACAATAACAGTAATGACAATACTGCAACTAAACTTCCTACGCCAAATGTGCGTGGACCAAGCACTGATATTTCGACTGTAGAGGAAGAAGACCAAGAGTCTGAAACTTCAAAGTCCCAAAGACGCCGCCCAGTTTCTGGAGAAAAGGGTACTAATAAACGCATTGAAACAGATTTTGAGAATAACAATAGAGATAATGAAGATGAACAACAAAATTCTAACAAAAGACGCCCTGGTAAAATTTCTGAAGATAATTTTGATGTAAATGTTAAAACCATGAACCCATCAAAGCGTCCAAAACTGGTTGACCGCAAGCGCCCAAGTTCTACTGTTTCTGAAATAGAAGAGAGTGATGTTAATAGTGATGAAACAGATATAAAATCAAAGCGTCCCCAATCTTCAAATGCCAATAGACGACGCCCAAATTCTGAAGTAACTAATACTGACCGTGACGATAGTTATAATGAAGATGAAACTGTTTTTCCATCACAACGTCCTCAGTCTTCAAATCCCAATAGAAGGAAACCAATTTCAAACGTATCCAACTTACCAGAAAAAGACAGTGAATATGATACTGAATCTGAAATAACGACTAAGCTTACATTTGATAGACGACGCCCTGGATTTCAAATCCCAGAAACCGATAAAGACACTGATGAACAATATTTTGAAGAAAGAAAGACAATAAAACGACCACAATCAAATAAAAGACGACCAGGTACCACAACCCTAGACGTCAAGGATCAGGATGACGATACTGAATATGAAACAACAAAACCATCAAAGCGACCAACATATCTTAAAAGTAACAAAAATCTCGATACGTTCAACGAAGATGCAGATGAAGGCCCAGATAATTATTTTGATGAAAAAATACCATTGAAACAACCGCAGTCTAAAAACAAACTACCAAATGTTGGGGAAGCTTCAAATGATGATAGTGAAACTGGTTATGAAAGTGAAAACCGTTTGAGGAAACCTGAATCAAACAGACGTCAACCAAGTATTACAGCAGATGCGAAAAAATTTAGAAAACCTATTAATAGTCGCCCCGGAGTCACAAAACAATCTACAGATAACACTGAGCTTGACAGTGAAAGAAACGTATCTTCAGAAGACGATATCAATACTGTGAGACCTGTTAATAACGTATTCGGTAATCGGTCTAAACCTGACAAGCAATTGGAAAAACCGTCTGGAAATTTCGAAGCACCACAAAAAGAAGATGACTACGACTATTCATTAATTAAAGAAGCAGATGAAAAATCTATGACTAAAGATCCTGTTGATAAAATAAGAGGTTCGCAACGTAAGAAACCAAATAATGCTTCATTTGAAGAAGAGATCGACGAGGAGGATGATGGTCAGTTCCTCAGTCAAGATAACCCTTCTAGTGATAATCCAAAGAAATTTAAACAAGGCGAAAACGCTCAAAAACCTTCTGCATCTCAAGCAACTACCTCTCAAGATGAAACAAGTATCGATGATCATGATGATAAGACGACCAACTTTAGACAAAGTACACCGCCATCGAACCAACTCTATCCATACTCTACTCAAAAACCTTTTATCATAGACGGTGACCAAGGATACCAATACTTGCCTCCACAAAACAGATTCAACGAGTCACCTGGAAGGTTCCCTGAAGAGCTAAATGGAGACTTAAATTTGCCGAATAAAGAATACATTGATAGAAACAGGCCGACTGGTTTCCAATCACCATACAGTACTACTGGAGCCCAAAATGCGTCCGATAGTCAGCAAATGACTTCTAGCCCAAATCTGCAAGACCAATACGAAACTACTTCACAGGAAAATGTGCCAACCAATTACTATAAAAAAGACTCTGAGCAAAATGTAACACCGAGTTCGTTTGCTCCGTCTAAAATTCAACCTCAAACTGCTTACGAAACTGGCTCTACAAGACGTCCTTTTTACGGTCAAACAAGTCAAAACACCCAGTCACCGTACACTCAAAAATACCCTGTAACTGAAAGGAATAGGTACCAAACTTCTGAGTCCACTCCAGACAGTTTTACACCATCGCAAACACCGGGCTTCAGTACAACGTATGGGCCAACACAGTCCACCTCAGGAAATACTTATGGTGATAGATATTCGACCACTGGCAATCCATTTAGACCTACTCAATCAGACAATAAGAACTATTATCCTGGAACGAGGCCAACGTACCTGCCGTCATCTGAAAGGCCGTTTGGAAGTCAAGATTTCGTAGAGCAAAAATATCCTTCAGGAAAGGTTCCCAGTACCACTTACCGACCAAACTATTCAACTTCTATAGCACCAAACTATAGTCCTGGGTTTGGATCAACTCAGCAAGAATATAATCAAAACCTGCCGGCATCTCAGATTCGCGGGCCTCGGCCTATTTATGGACCTGGATCAACAACTAGTGAACGAAATATTTATCCCACTGATGGTCCTAAAACTGTCCAGCCAAACTATCCAATTGGATATCCCCAAGGATCTACTTATGGACCAAACGGGTTTTCCACGACTGAATCACCAAATCAAGGATTTGGACTGCCTACAGGCATCGTTGGCCAAGGAAACAGACCAAATGATTCCGGATTGGGACCTACTGGCAATGGACGTACAGGTTATAATCAGGTGATTGGTGAAGACTTCAGTGGCCCAAGGCGACCGCAAACCTATGACCCAGAAACAGGATATCATTATAAGTAAATGAATGTTTTCCATTAAGCTTACAATGACAATGATGAAACTGTATGTTGATCTAAGGACTATGTGATACAAAAATAAATATTTGTTTGCTTTATTTTTGTGTATCATTTTAACTCACTCTAAAAATATATAATTTATAGGTAGCGCCATCTAGCCTTTGGTCTTCAAACAAATACACGAACGAGCCATGGACATTGGCTATGGTAGAGATTTCATAGAGAGGATTGCCTTTGCGCAAAAGCCTAGTACAGATTTTGGAAGGTTGAAGCTTTCAAAACTTGTTGAGAGGTTCAAAAGTTCTTCAATAGATGTCAGTACTGACAGTTTTAACTATTAATTTAATTGTTAGCCTCACTGTTAGGCGAAGTCATTCCCTCAAGTTTTTTGCTCGAGGCTTAAAAAAATAGGACAATACGTATCACAAACGTAGTTTTGAGTTTTGAATAAGAACTACTACGTGGCTATTGCAAATGCCTATACAAGGCAATTATTTATAAATAGCTTTATTCCTCAGACACCCCAACTTCTAAATAAATGTGATTTTCAACAACTTTTGTTCCAGGACTTTGGTGAAAGCGCAATTTTTTTTTTGTTCCGAGTAACAAATAGGAGCAGGGGAGGCTGGGGAGATAGTAGGAGTGGAGGGTCACGAAAGCGCACCGCGCAGGCAGCCCTGAAATGGCACGAATTCCAACTTTTTAAGCTTAAGAAACGTTTAGTAAGTAATTAAAAAGTGTCGAGCTATGAGGAAAGTCGCAGAACAAAAAGTTGTCACATTTTAAAGTTGACGTGTTTCAGGAATAAAGCTATTTTAAAATTGCCCTGTATCTATATTAAACTATGGATGACCTTTCCTCACGAACCAATTAAATAAATGTAGTCGGTACTTACGTTAAGTGCTCATAAAAGTTATACTATTTACCTGGTACTGATACTTTATTTAACAAAAGGGCTAACCTTTACCACAACTTACTGAGCTATTATTAAAATCTGACCTTCTTGTAACAAAAATCAGAGTAAACGGATCTATCAGTTTGACCTAAAGCTGTTAGTGGCAAAAAACAAAAGGATGTGTTACTTTTGATTGTTTTTTTTTTATTGCTCACCATCAATATTGACCTTAAAAGCCAATTTAGACTGGCCACTATCGACAGAAAATGACGTCACTGCATTGTAACACGTGCCCAGCCGTGAGATTTCTTGCTACTCAATGAGATCACATAACTATGGAAAAGCACGCATTCATATTCCCATGACTGGCGTGGAGGACGTACGAGTATGGACTCTACCCTCGATGCTATTTGAATAAGCGAGCGAAACGAGAGTTCGAACATGAGCTAAATCGGGCGAGGGGTTGGCGAGATATGGGGTTGTAAAGTTTATAATAGATGCAATGTGCGCCGTTATGATAAGGATGGCCACCACTGACGCCAGGTCAGAATTTTTGGGCTACCCCGAGGGCTTCTGACATGCCCTATCGATTGGATTTTATTCCACAGCGGGCGATATTAAGCTTCAAACATTTCAAGGATTTAGCAATGCTAACTTACAGATAACTCAAAGTACTTTCACGAAACAAATCAATTAGGCCATGCGAATGCTTAACTATTGAATCATCTTTAGTGTACAGCAAGCGAAACATCACCGATAGTCATCTGATAAAATATCAAGGCAAGAGAAATATTGACGCAACAGACACCTATAGTAGGTTAGAATTCGTAGAACCTATATTTTGTAACACCGCGTTCACGTTTACATCAGACCGGTATCTCAAAAAAAATATTATAAGCAATAGAAATGTTGTGCTACAGAAGAATGCAAAGAATAAAACAAAATTAACAACAAAATAAAAAACACTTCACTGGTGGAACACTGATTCTAGTGATTTGCTGCTTTCCGTTGAGGAGTTCCGTTCTCCATCTCCGAAGTTATTTACTTATCACATCTTCACCATTTTTAAAGGACTACAATACATGGGAACTATACCCTTTCAAACAAAAAAGGAATCATCAAAATCAGTTCACTAGTTGGATCTAGTTCACCTAGAAAAAAGTTCTGAGTAACACACATAAAAAATATAAAAAACATACGGGTCGAATTGAGAACCTCCTCCTTTTTGCAGTTGGTAAAAGCGTTGGTGTCAAAATGATAAAAATGAGAAAGTACTAAGAATAATCGTAGATCAAATTAAATTTAGCCTAAATGTAAAAGCTATACTCATGTAAAAGCACAAGATTGTTACTTTCAATGTGATTGCAGCTCTAGCTTTAGTTCTTGACCCTAGGGTCTCAACCTTACGTGTCAATACATAGAGCACTCTTTTGTATTGGCTTTGTCGAATTTGTTCTTCTATTGTTAGCAGGTTCAAACTTTGAAGTTTAATATTAGGCATTTACAATTAGGTATTATCCATTTGAAAAATTATTCCCGTGAAGGCTGATATTTTTATTTCTTAAAGTAGTAGCCTGTACAATAAATTATTGTACAGCCGGCCACAGTCCCAGATACCCCTTTTTGTTCGATTGGCGCCCTTATGCCGCGCGCGGTAAGAGCTGCCATGGGGTATCTGAGATTGTGGCCGACCGTACATGTTCCACTAGCTCGGCAAAGGCCTTCTCTCAGAGAGAGAGTTCGAGCTGACTCACCACGCGTGCTCAATGCGAAAATTTGCTTCATACGATCAGGTTTCCTCACGATGTTTTCCTTCACATTTTGCGAGTGGTGTTGTTACTACAAATTCACAAACGTACGTACGTAAATTTAAAATAAATTAAAGTCATGGGTACATGCCCGCACCGGGAATCGAACCTGGGTCTTTCGCTTCCGAGTCCAATGGTTCTACCACCGAACTAAATCCCATAGAATCCGCATTACGTATAAAATCACAATAAAAACTTGTCCCCACAGAAACAAAAGATATCGTAGAACAATACGAAACATCATTTCGACCATACGTCTAATATTCGAATGTCAACCTTATTGCATTTAATTTAATTGCATGGACTACGAGCAAATAAGCTCCCAAAGGCAATTTGGGCATCTATTTTTCCAGACACATTTCAGAGTTCTATGTTGTATCTACAGGGTGCACTCTATGTCAATAGCGAAACTTTAAGTAGGCAATCTACTGATCAATACAAACAACTTGTACCTCTAGGTGGCGAAAAAAATGGAGTGAAAAAAATATCAGCTGTTCCACACAAAAGGTCGCCTCAGTACTGTGCCAAATTATGAAACAGCTGATATTTTTTTCGCTCCATTTTTGTTGCCACCTAGTACAAATTGTTTGTATTGATCAGTAGACATCCTACTTAAAGTTTCGCTATCGACTTAGAGTGCACCCTGTAGTTTTATCCTTGATCGAAGGGTTCTACCCATTAGGCCACCACCGTCATTAAAGTATTATAAAAGTATCATACGAGTACTAATAGTTATTTTACCTAACTCTGTATAGCAATTTGTCTTTTATTATTGTTACACTTTTGAACCGGATTCGTTATTAGTTTTTTTTTTATTCTGTCAACGTTTCGATCGACACCTTTGCAATGATCTGATCTCAGCAATCATAGGTATACAGAAGCTATTACAAAATAATAATTATAATCATCTACTAATGACTCAGAATCAGTCAAGTACGGCTCATCATTAAGGTGTTAATTACAGCTACAATAATAATTAATTGCAATTTGCAACTAATATCAAAAAGGTCGTTTTACTAACCCTGTTTACAAATAACCTTGTTGACTCTCGTATAAGGTTGGTAATCATTGAACGTTGATTAATTGTAACATATTTTGGATTACGATCATCGGAATCGTCGATAGAATTAAAATGATGTGTTTGTATCGATATGCCAGTTTAATTTACTGCGGCCCGTATTCTGAAGCTTTCGAAAATAATATTGATATTTGTCTGTAGATTCCTGAGTATCGACAACCCCTGCTAAGCGCAAAAGTTCGATATCTATTTTGAAGATTTTCCGATGTTATCTCTTGATTATACTGAATTAAAAGTTTTTTTTTTACATTAATAGTTAGACTCTTGTCAGTGCAACATACTTACATTTACTTTCTTACATTCACTTTAAGTGTGTGGTCTCAGTATTGTATTATCTAAGTATTGATTTAATTTATGTCGTATGGGAAGGAGTGCCGCATAACGCTGAAAAAGGGCAGTCTTAATTCATTCAGATGATAATTTCCCGAAAGTTTGTGAATCAGACGAGGATCTGTTTCTATTGCCATTTAATTGAAAGCCACTTTTCTCTAGAACTGGTTCTTACTGTACTGTGAATGAAGGATGTATAAATTATAAAGCAATCATAGTCAATTTACACATTAATTAACTGCTTGAAGCTTATGAACTCTCAAGTCCGCATTACAGGACCAAACTCAAGCATTACTCTAGTATGTTTAGAACTATGGAATAGGCTTTATAATAATAATCAATACTTGTCTTACACGCTCAGAGAGAATCCTAGTCACTCACAACACAAGCTTATAGTGGACCCCTCAAAGGCAAAGCAAGCGTGGTAGCACCAATCCAACGCGAAGTAGTAGCTATAGCAGCTACGGCCATTTTTTACCGAAACGCTGCTTTTTATGATGAAAGCAAGCCGCTTTGCACAGTGATAGAAGGGACAAAAATAAGCGATTTGACTCGCAGCAGCACAAGTTTCATCCCTTAGAAACAGAGAGGGCACCACTTCTAAAAATAACTTTGAAAAATTCTAACAGCCTAACGGGTGAACCGATTTCAATGATTAATATCTTAATCGAAAGAAAATCACTTATTGTACAAACAAAAAAATAAAATTAAAATAAAAACTATTATGGCTGCCCTAAATCCAACGTTTTGTAATTTTTTTATTTTTATTTGTCAGTTTTTACTCAATTATGCAAAGAAATTGTATAAAGAGGGTATATTTTTTATAATTCATATTGTTACTAATTTAATAATGAATTTAATAAAAAAAACTGCATGTCAATATCATTAGTAGTTTAGGAAATATTTAGGTTTACATGTGCTGGAAAAGCAGGCCATTGCCCTCACGTCATAGTAACTATGTAGAGAAAGAAACTTCTATTTGTGATGGAAGCTAGCCATTTTGCACAGTGATAGTGGAGACTAAAATAAGCAATTTTACCCGCAGCAGCAACATTTTCATCCCTTAGGGACACAGATGGCGCCACTTATTTGACCAAACTTCAAAGTTTTGTATAAAGTAAACGGCTCTATCGATTTTCATGATTTAAACGCCCAATGGTTGGTTTTTATACCATAATACATATAAAATATAAATAAGTCAAAAAAGTATTGGAAATAAAAATAATAATAAATATTTTGTAAAATAAAAGTGTTTTAATTGAGGATGATGAATCACGTATTTATTCTCTTTGGTTTTTGACAAATACTTACACATACATCATTTCTCGTTTGCCTTGTCACAGATGTGTACAATAACGTTAATGCCTAACAGTTCACGAGTTTCCTTATTTTATTCGGTATACGTAAATTTTTAGTCGCTTATTCTAAGTAAACTGTATTCAATGGATTCAATGTAGTATTCCAAATAAAATAAGGAAATTCGTGAACTGTTAGGCATTAACGTTATTGTACACATCTGTGACAAGGCAAACGAGAAATGATGTGTAAGTATTTGTCAAAAACTAGAAAGAATAAATACAAGATTCATCATCATCAATTAAAACACTTTTATTTTACAAAATATTTTTTATTATTTTTATTTCCAATACTTTTTTGACTTATTTATATTTTATATGTATTATGGTATAAAAACCAACCATTGGGCGTTTAAATCATGAAAATCGGTTGAGCCGTTTATTTTATACAAAATTTTGAAGTTTTGTTAAATAAGTGGCGCCATCTGTGTTCCTAAGGGATAAAAATGTTGCTGCTGCGGGCAAAATTGCTTATTTTAGTCTCCACTATCACTGTGCAAAATGGCTTGATTCCATCACAAAAATATTTTTTTTCTCTACTTAGTTACTACTATGACGCGAGGGCAATACCCCGCTTTTCCAACACATGTAAACCTAAATATTTCCTAAACTACTAATGATATTGGCGTGCAGTTTTTTTTATTAAATTTATTATTATATTAGTAACGATATGAATTACAAAAAATATACCCTTTTCATACAAGTTTTTTGCATAGTTCAATAAAAATTGACAAATAAAAAATAAAAAATAAAAAATTATAAAACGTAGGATTTACGGCAGCCATCATATTATTTTTTTAAATCTTATTTTTTTGTTTGTACAATAAGTGATTTTCTTTCGATTAAGATATTAATCATCGAAATCGGTTCACCCGTTAGGGTGTTAGAAATTTTCAAAGTTTATTTTTAGAAGTGGCGCCCTCTCTGTTCCTAAGGGATGAAACTTGTGCTGCTGCGGGTCAAATCGTTTGTTTTTGTCCTTTCTATCACTGTGCAAAGCGGCTTGCTTTCATCATAAAATGCAGCTTTTTTTTCATAGCTGCTAAGACTATAGCAAATAAGGGTTATAATTTGATAATTTTAGGCAGCGTTCTCATGAAGCAAATCTAAAAACTCTGACCGCGGAACGCGAAACGCCGGGGGAACGCCGGGCGTGTCCGGTGCCTTACAATCGAAAAGATCGCTGAGTGCAAGTTTCTCATTATTTTGTTTCGTATTTTATTTAATTTGTTTGCTTAAGAAATATAGTTCAAACCATCAAGATACTGAAGATGTCTAGTCTATTCCTCAACATCAATTCTGCCAACAAACTGAGCCATTGCCCGAGGCTAAAGTACAGGTACGGCCAGCAACACGCTAGGATATCCTATTGTAGTTCTTATTGCGCGCGGCATAAGTGCGTCTATCGAACAAAAAGGTCTATCCTAAAGTGTTTCGACTCTACACCGCCCGTGAGAACTATTGCAAACAATACATTAAAATTAAGTTAAGGTATTCCTAAAATCATGCACTTGCTTTGCACAATGCACAGAATAGGTAGTTTGAGAAGTTTAGGAGAAGCTCAGTTGAGACATCTGAAGCACAGAGCGGTCGCTCATCCATAGACTGACCACTGTCTGACTACCGATGTTGCTAATAGCTGAAGAGCTATTGACAAACTGACTAATATTGTTAGTCTTAAAACTTCCAGCCTTGAAGAAGTATTTTTTACTAAGTGTAGCTTAGGTATTAAGCTTAACCCCTCCACCAGCGCCGCCAATAAAAAATAATCATAATATCTTCTTTTTGAATGTGTTGTTTTGCTAAAAAGGCTTAACTATTTTTAAGACCTAAGAACTAGATTCCAGATTCTAGAACCTACGACTAAATCCTGTGCAAGAAACAAACGGTCATTTTTGACTTGTGCAAATTTTATACAGTTTTTAACAGTCTGAGCCAACCTTTTTCCGGATACACTTGATCCGAGCGCGTCGTAAGTCAATAAAAAAAAATGCGCCATACTCGTAAGAGGATCTTCTGTTCCATGTTCTGTACACAATATTATTATCCGTTATGGTGCAGGTTAGGTGTTGTATGGATATCGATGAACCACATAGAATGTCGAAATATTGATTGGAAATTTCAGAGCCCCGTGTTCTGATGTTTCAAGCTCGGGGCTAAATTACTCAAAAGGGCACGGACTGAGAGAGTGAATTCGTTCATTTGTTAATATTATTATTCGTTGTAAATATTGTTATTGTTCTTAATTCCACTATTTGAACGAGCGGGCCAAGAATGTCATTGGAGCGAGCGAAGCGAGAGAAGTTCTCCGAGTCTACTGGAACAATCCGCCATTTCTTTGTTTGTATGTATGTATGTGGGTATGTGTATATGTATGTATGAATGTCCGTTCGTCGATAACTTGAGTAAATATAATTGGATCGTCATGAAATTTGGTAGGCGGGTAAATGAGGCTAAGAAAATGTTTAAGTTCAAACATGAGCCAAATCGGTCGAGGGGTTGCTGAGATATGGGGTCGCGAGTTCATAGTTCGGGGCGAACCACTAGTATAATAAATGCGAAAGTTGGTGCGTGAGGTAGTGTGTTTGTTTGTTTCTTTGTCACTGTAAAAGGCTAGACGCTGAAATCCAGTTAAAAGTCTCAAAAACAAATATCTCAAAAAGTTATGGATGTTCTCATAAGAACATTTTCCTGTAACTATAACGGTTAGGGTACCTGCTCTTATTGCCCCGTCTACAAAAATCCACCCTGTATTAAACGCTGTGCAAGTAATAAAAGTGATTTAGTGCGCCATAGGTCCCCCTTAATAAAAATGTGTTACATCAACTAAAAACAATAAAGCCAAAAAATACACAATAAAACAAAACTATCTCTCAGACAAAGAGAGCAAGATATTTATAGCTGACAATCGACATCTTAGAAGACTCATAAGTAGGTAACTGGACTTTGCAATACCTACTAACATAAATATCAAACAATAAAAGGTCTTCATGCTTCGAGCGATTTCGTACAGACAACTTTATCAGCTTATTGTGAAAGTATTTGCAAACCAATTATTTGAATCATCATCGCATCTCCCAGTCTAGATTATTCCATTCTGTGAAAAAATCCGCACAGTTGCTAGTCCTCAAAACCGGCTTATTTGCGGGAAAATGGCTCTTATCGAAATAAAGGCATTTTAAAACCCTAGGGCGCCAACCACACCGAAAAAACGTGGTACAGTCGGCCACACTCTTCGATACGCCTTTATGTTCGATAAGCGCCCTTATGCCGCGAGCTACTGTGGCCGACCGTACAATTACGCACGTAGACGTGACATTTTGCTTTTGACGTTTTGCTTTGTCTACTAATAAAAATAGGATTTGTCGAAAATAAGATTGTTATTTATATTTTGTAGAAAATGAACCAGTTTTAAATACTAGCAACTGTGCGGTTTTTTATACAGAATAAGCACACTGGACGTAAATCTCAAAATTAATGAGATCAATAGATAACGAGCAGATAAAATCAATAAGATAAATCGAAGACTTCATACAAACTCAAAGAAACCATGCTACATATTCTAGTTACATTTTATGCGATACTAAATCAAACGTAGAGTCATAAAATGGTTAATGGATTTTGACCTTTATGTCAAGTGCCGTAAAGACTGATTGGTTCATTTAAGCGTTTAGTAGCGAGTGCCAGATAATTAGTGTAAAACTGGGGAATAATATGATGCGATATATTCAAGTGAACATCCTTGGGAATAATCGTTTTTATTGCACAAGGCAGTGGTCACATTAATGTAAAGCATTCTATAAGTTACTTGGATACATATATTTTATGACTGGACGGCGATCAGTGGGAACACCAGCAGCCCCATGATCGGATGACATCGTCACAGCGGCGGAGGGTCCATGGATGTGGATGCCGAGGGACTGTGAGAGGTGGCGCGAGGGGAAAAAGGCCATGATGATGACGATGTTCTCTTTTACCCGGAATGCAGCTCTATCATATTGCTAATAAATAGATTGTCAAATAGCACGCTCGTCAAATTAGAGTGCGATTAGCTTTTCGGTGGGAGCGTCTGCGGGCCGACCCGAGATTTGCTCGACTCGGGTCTCAAGCATTCGGCCTTCGGTTTTTTTTTTAACGGAAATACTTTCTCGGATTCTCATTTGACGCATCCAAAAAGAAGATGATATGTTTTTTTTTGTATCCTTCTTTTAAATGTTTAGCGTAGTGATATTTTTCTGAAGTAGTTTGTAAGTGAAGGAAATATTGAGCATGTAACCATAGCAGCATTTTAAACTTTGAAATATACAAGGTATTACAAAAGATGATAACTATTTTTACAGGGTAATAGCACCCGGTGATAGGGATCACAACCTAAATATACATATTTTTTGCTTTAAGACGTTTCGTTGATTTTTAAATTAATAAAATGTGAACGCTGTGGCGGGAGAAAAGTATTTTTTAAATATTGTTTTCATTGACTTGTACTATGTTATAACAACTCAAAGCTATGCAAATGCACCTACACCCACAAACATGTTTAGAAATTTGAGCTTATACCAAAAACATAAAAGTTATGAAAAAATTTCAATTTTGAGGTTATAAAATAAAAATTGTTCTTTTCAACTTTTTTTTACAGAATTGTAATCATTTTGACCAGTAGGTTACACCCTGTAAAAAGAGTTAGGATGTTTTGTAACACGTTGTATACAAAACTCGTATTGAAGTGATTTGATACGGTTAAAATTTTGTGAACGCGCCTTTAGAACAATTTGCGATGATCCAAATATGCGACTATCATGTCGGATTTACAGAATGCATTAGAATTCGGTTGATGAGTGGGATCAGTTGATAAAAGTGGGTCAGCCATCGCGAGGCCTTAGGTTCTTGTCCATGTCACGTATTGTCTCTAGAAAACATCGCTCGAGGACGTGAGAAAAATCAACGGTACAATTCGAAAATACGAGAATACAAAGTATGTTGAACCTGGCAATAAAAACAGACGCCAATTTTAACCCCTGACCCGAAAAGAGGGGTGTTTGACCGCTATGTGTGTGTGTGTGTTTGTCTGTCTGTGGCACCGTAGCTCTTAAACGGGTGAACCGATTTGGAGGCAGTTTTTTTATTCGAAAGCAGGTTTTCTAGCGAGTGTTCTTATATATTCTGTGTGTCTGTCTGTGATACGGTAGCTCTTAAACGGGTGAACCGAATTGTAGGTGCATTTCTATAGCTTTTGAGTTGTTAAAACATAGTAAAATTCAATGTAAACAATATTTAAAAAATACACTTGTCAGGGTTCACATTTTATTAATTTAAAAATCGACGGAGCGTCAAAGATATATTCTGTGTGTCTGTCTGTGATACCGTAGCTCTTAAACGGGTGAACCGAATTGTAGGTGCATTTCTATAGCTTTGTGTTGCTAAAACATAGTAAAATTCAATGTAAACAATATTTAAAAAAATACACTTCTCCCGCCACAGGGTTCTCATTTTATTAATTTAAAAATCGACGGAGCGGCAAAGAGTAAAAAAAAAAGGTTTTGATTCCTATCACCGGGTGCCCTTACCCTGTAAAAAGAGTCAGGATCTTTTGTAACACCTTGTATAGGCTGACAGTACACACGACAGCACGTCAGACTGTACACTTTTGTTGTTAAGTCGCCCCTAACGTAACCGAGTAGAGTGCTAGCGTGTAAGCGTCGACGTGCTGTAGTGTGTCCTAAGTACTAGGCATTACCTGAGGTTGCTCATGTTATTGTATCTGCTCTAAGCCCTCGCGGTGTTGTTTGACTTACCTTCGGGTAGTCACGAAAACGGACTTTGGTAGATCCTTACTAGGTAGATCTTATCAGAAGTCAATTTATTTGTTTGTTCATCTTCGTGTGGGCAAAAAGAAACCTTAGAGTTTGCCTTTTCCTCCATAAAATCGCGGGATATACCATGTATAATATAAGCAGGAATAAAAGACGAAATTTTTACTATTATTTCACATTTTTACAGTGGAATGTATGAAATATGACACGCCACAGAAAAAATACGCTGTAAAAATTTCATCTATGTATGAGCTATGTATGAGTATAGACAATGCTTGGTAGATTTTTTCAGGTCTCATAACATTTATTAGCAGGATGCACATTTTTTTTTGAACCCCCGATAGAAAAAGAGGGGTGTTATAAGTTTGGCCGCTATGGGCGTCTGGCTGTGTGTCAGGGTATCTGTGTGTGTGTCTGTCTGCGGCACCGTACTCGTAGAACCGTAGCTCTTTAACGGTTGAGCCGATTTGGAACCGATTTTGACTTGCTTTAGGAATTTATGGGATAATATAATTTTAAGTTAAATTTCGGGGGAATTTTTAAATTTAGGATCTAGTAGTTATTCTTGTACAAGTCTACAACTTGACTGCGATACATGATACTACCAAGTACCACTGGACGCTAAATAAATCATCTCATTACGTAGACGCAAAGGTCTACCTCTAAATTTTATCTTTACCTATATTTGATCCTCAGGATGTTTTCGGCACGCTCCCTGTCCACTCGGTTGCTAAAGTAAGGGGCAAAGCTAGTCCATGATTATAATGTCAGTGCATCATCAATCTAGCTTATAATTATACAGCCCTAAGTCATAAAATTACAGTAAACCCGCGGTCTAGTTTAGAGCGTATCGCAACAATGAAGTATTAACATAAGTAATAGCTGACATCTGCCAATCCTTGAAGAAGGGCCGTTAAATTGAAATACCTAGTATACAGGATGGATTTGTAAAACAGGACAGTAAGAACAGGTACCTTAAGGCTCGGTATAAGGCTAACTAGCGCCACCAATGTTGAAAAAATCATATGTCCCTTCAGAAGAAGTTTCTGACAAAACCCTAAGATGAGCTCATGCGCCATGCTTTTCTAGATTTTTAAGTGTAGGTACCCAACTATATTTCTAGTCTTAAGCTAAAAAAATTTCGATAACCGCCAAAAACGGCCGCTTTTGGCGGTTATCGAAATTTTTTTAGCTTAAAAGTAAATTTCGAAGAGGGTATCTACACTTAAAAATTTAGAAAAGCATGGCGCATAGGCTCATCTTAGGATTTTTTCAGAAACTTCTTCTAAAGGAAGATATGTTTTTTTGACATTGGTGGCGCTAGTTAGCCTTATACCGAGCCTTAAGCGTTAAAGTTAAGTATCCATATATGATTGAGATATTATTATGAACTGCATTTACAGATTTTGGAAAAAAATACAGTCAGTTACAAAAATGCTACACCGAATTAAGCTGATTTGTTTTTTTGCTCTAAAAACCAGGGCCCAGAGGTTCTTACTGCCCAAAAAACTAAAAGTGCGATCAAATATCAAATTCAGCTAATTTTTGTTGTTTAAAATAACGAATAAAATACTGTTGCTGTGAAACAATAATCGCTAAACAAAAATCCCACCAAAAACATTTTCATGTAAAAAATGTTGCCATGACGAGACCATACACCTGGCACTGTCAAAAAGCTATTAGATCTCATGTAGAGCCAAGCTTTTCTCGAACTCTAAGCGCCCTAACTCTACAAGCCCTAACTTCACAAACTCTACACCTTAGTCAAGATAAGTAGCTTGGCCGTTTTGTTACTGAAAGAATTTGTAATAACAAAAAAGTAATGAACAGTGAATATTAAATTTTTCACCTTACGCCCATATGACCGCAGCTCAGTATACCTACAAAAAAAAAAAAAGACAATTATGCATTTCCCGCAACGCTCTTTTTGTTGACCCTTAAACAACGCGTTATGAAAATGCAGATGTTTTGTGCCGATGTGGAGCCGCACAAACAACGTCGCATCTTCATACCTGTCCTGATGCTCCACAGTGCAGCTGGCAGGATCTCCTGGAGGCGACCCCCAGCGCGGTCGAGTTGGCACGTTTTTGGGAGCGCGACGTGTGACGCTTTCGACACGAGAGAAGAAGAACGCGTTATAAAATAAAGAATGGTTTCAATAATTATGTGAAGCACTCATGCTAACTTGACACGGTAAAAAAACAACGCCCCTATGTACCGACCTTTTGGAAATTAGGTAATATACGAAAATATACATCGGTGAAGCCATAATGTAATCGAAATTCCTAGACAGGGTGTTAAAGATTGAAAGACCTAACCTAAAAACGTCAGCAATCTATCAAACAAGCAACAAAACCGTTGGCAGTGATTAAATGCTACCATTTATTAAACACACAACATTTTGTTTAAGGCGCCGTGCATAGTGAATCGCCCGCGCGCAAAGGAAAATGCACAAAATCGATTCCTGTATCAAATACACAAAAAAAAAATGGAAAATGTTCACATATCAAACCCTAGAATTAGGTGAGACCTATCTAAAACAGCCAGTTTCGCGTTGACATTCATAAACGTTTTGAAGATATTTAGCTTGAAAAAAAATAGGCGGCGCACTTTTTTTCAAGCAAAATATCTTGCAATCTGTTATGGATAACAACATGAAACTAGCTGTGTTAGATAGTCTTAACTACTTTTTGTTTTTTCTAAAGCACTAACCCGTGCTAGGGAATAAATTAAACATTTATAATAAGTTGAAAAAATTCACTCAGGACAGGACTTCAAAATCAAAATTCCAATGAGCATTTCGTCTGCAAAGATGAACGCATTGGGTGGTGTAGATTAGTGCAAACTCATCACACCAGATGGCGCCCCCCGTCCAGTAGACGGAGACTAGTTGAAGAAATTCGCATCGACAGTTACTTGTCTCGGTAGCTCAATTGGTAGAGCGCCTGCACGGTATGCGAGAGGTTGCGGGTCCAAGTCCTGTCCCGAGTGATTTTTTTCAACTTATTATAAATATTTAAGGTCTCAACTAATTCTAGGGTTTGATATGTGAACATTTGAGATTTTTTTTGTGTATTTGATACAGGAATCGATTTTGTGCATTTTTCTTTGCGCGCGGGCTAATTCACTATGCCCAGCGCCTTAATTAACTGACTTCATATTGATATTAGTTCGATAACAATGGTTGTTTGCATAGTTTCATAATAATATTATTTTATAAAGAGTTTTCTATTATATTCTATTTTACTCAAAAACGCTCGTAATGTGGTCATTGCTTTGCCAACTTTCTTTCAGCAAAGTTGGACTTGCCGGCTACTTTGATTAGGCGCCAGAAAAATTGTATGGCATTTCATTACCGTCCTGTTTTGCGGCCAGAAAATTAGTATGAAAATCCATTAATGTCAAGTTTTGTTTCATAAATAGAACTAAAAAATCAGGCGCAAAAAGTATTTATTTAGAATTTGGCTGTATGGGCAGTCTACAAATTGCACAGAAAAAAAGTGCGTTCATATTGTTTTCGCCGTTTCTGGCACCCATTAGGTATGTACATTGTACAGACCGCAGCAGTAATATTATAACATTACTTTTTCTATTTATTTGTAGGCTAAATAGGATTTTTTGTACACTAGCTACATAGGTACATAGTTTGGCACAGAATACTGTGTGTTATCGGTTGTCCAGCCGCGTCATGAAAAGTAAATAATTTGTTGACTATTCTGCCCCTGAATTCTCGCGCACTGTATCGCAAAACAATAAAAAAACTGGATCTGGAAATCCAAGATCTCAGATGTTTATTATAAGAGTGTGAAAAACCTATGTTTTTAAGTGTTTCAAGAACAAAAAAAAAACGATGATCCTGAAGCGGTGAAATTGATACTTAGTGCGGGAAAAAAATTTTTTTTCGCGTAGTATAAGAATTTTTTCATGAGAAATGCTGACTTTTCTCTAGTGACTGCGTCTTTGCCCCATCATAAACCGCGTTCAATGTGTATTGGTTGTGGGAAAATGTTTTAACAACATCTTTTAAGTATTTTTGAGGTTTTACTCATGGGCTGTCCAAAATGCATCTCATTTTGCAATATCCACATCCGACCATCTCTGTAGCTAACTAATAAAAGGTTATTAAAATTGATTTCGCACTCGATTCTCGGTTATAATATTAGGTTCGGCCAATGTAGAGTTTTGAAAGCACGCGTCCGATAGTGCAATGGGTGGTGTTTTTAAGTGATAGCACTTTACGGTCAAGGTCGAGATGGTGTCATAGAGGAGTTTTTATTGACAGGAATAGAGAGTTTTTATTGACAGGAGAGTTTTTATTGACAGGACATAGAGGGTGAAAGAAAATCTGAAAGCTATCCAAATTACCCCTATGCATGTTCAGCAATGAGGGCTAAACTTTCAAAATTCGAAAAACTTTATTTCAACTAAGGCCTTTGTATCTACGTAATGAGATGATTTACCTATACAACGTCCAATGGCACCTTTATTCACACTAGATGGGTGAAGAGACCACTCTGCGCTGCAGTGCCTGGGACTGCAGCGCATGTTTTTAGATGGAGTAAGCTTGCCCAGCACCTATACCATCCAACCTATACCAACGGTGAAGGAAGTCCCGAAACTAACCACTCCTTTGAAACAGTTTTAATATTTGGGAAAAATGGGTCCGTTTTTTTTTCGAATAACCCGTGGCTTACTGGATGTGTTTTATTGGTACAGTAAAGTTTTAAGGTACGAGTTGGTAATAAAAATGTGATTTTAATAAAACTTTTTTTTACGTCCGAAGTAGGAACTAGACAGTGGCGCCAACTAGTAAGCACTAAAACGGTCTTTTAGTAAAATACTAACTTACATCTCTGGCATAGCGACCTAAAGTGGATCTCGCCCTCCGTAACCAAAAAACACCATCGTTAAGTCTTTCCTGCACCACTTCCTTCCTTAAGATGAAGTCTGTACAATAAGCATTGTCAAATCCTATTTATTATTCTATAAATCGAAAATCGAAAATAATACCTATAAGAAACTAATTTGAATATTTTCTTAATTTTTAATGTAACTATTTTTTAAATTAATTATTTACTAAAAGTTTTGTGTATGACGTCACCACCGGCATTATGTACTAAGTTCCTTGCATTCATTCATGCTTTTAAAAAATAAAAATATGTTGACGTTTGACAAAATGTTAGTGTCAAGTCAACAAGAGTTGTGTGTTTTGTCAGTTGTTGTTGTTGACGAATGTATTTTTTTAAATATTTGTAGGCCATGGAACTACCGCATTAGAGCCAATGATGAGTGATGACGTCATCGAAAGAAAAATGAAGTAAACGATAAATATTAATTATCCGTTTTAATTTTAGGTACTTATTTAAACCCCTAATAGTAGGTAATCAGTATCCCTATTCCTCGAAATGGTTTTCAGTTTACGAAAAACGATGCTTCCCTGATCAATGCCAATTGTACAATTTGTACATGTCCCCCTAGCTGGGAGTTCGAGCATAATCGCCACGCGTGCTCAATGCGGATTGGCGATTTTTGCGTTAAAGGTACAATGCCTCATACACTCATGTTTTCTCACGATGTTTTCCTTCACTATTAGCCAGTATTGCTGCTACAAGTTCATAAATGTACGTAACTTAGAAATTAATTAAAGTCATGTACGTACGGTCGGCCACAATCTCAGATACCCCATGTCAGCACTTATTGCGCGCGGCATAAGGGCGCCAATCGAATAAAAAGGGGTATCTGAGACTGTGGCCGACTGTACATGCACTGGGAATCGAACCTGGGTATCTAGCTTCAGAGTCCATGGTTCTGCCAGTAGGCTACCGCCGCCTCTCTTTCCAGTCTTTCACATTTTGAGAATGCTGTTTTTTGTCCTTTCATTCCGAATAATTGAACGAGCGAGCGAATCGAGCGAAGTTCTCCGAGTCTACTGGAAAAATCCGGCGTTTGTATGTATGTATGAATGTTCGTTCGACGATAACTTGAGTACCTAAATTTAGTCGGATCGTCATGAAATTTGGTAGGCAGGTAAATAAGGCAAAGAGAATTTTTAAGTTCAAACATGAGCCAAATCGGTCGAGGGGTTGCTGAGATATCGGGTCGAGAGTTCATAGTTCGGGGCGAACCACTAGTATCCACCTTCAGTCCTGCGATACTTCGGTCATCCAACCGCGAAGAGATATGACTTGACGCTCTGGATAAAGCACGTAATTGAACGAGCGAGCGAAGCGAGCGAAGTTCTCCGAGTCTACTTGAACAATCCGGCGTTTGTATGTATGTATGAATGTTCGTTCAACGATAACTTGAGTAAATTTGGTGGAATCGTTATGAAATTTGGTAGGCGAGTAAATTCAATTAAAATAATTTTTAAGTTCGAACATGAGCCATATCGGTCGAGGGGTTGCCGAGATATGGGGTTGTGAAGTTTATAAGGGGTCGCGAGTTCACAGTTCGGAGCGAACCACTAGTATAGATTCAAATATAATCCGCGCGCGATAAGATTGAGATGGAACCTTGTCGAAGTCAATCGAAGATATAGGTACTTTATTTTACTTTGACAAAGTTGCTTCGACGCGAGTTTGCTTACCGCGCGCGTCTCAGTTCCAAAAGGTCGCATCCCATTCTCATTCTGCGCGGATTATACCTAATTTACTTCGATTATTTGATAATTTATTCGGTTATTTATTTATTTAAGTGAAGCCAATAGGGAAACCAATCATGGAGCATTGATGCACCGCTAAGCGGCCATTTAGCAACAAATCGATCGGTAATGATTAACACGTACAGATAAGAAAGCTCACGCGGCATCGGCGACCTTTAACTGCTCTGCACTTCGATGGACCGATCCGCATTTAATTTTACGAAATGATATCAGGAACTATAACCTTCCTAACGATCAACTGTTGAGGTGCACGCCGACGGATAACAGTTTATATTTTACTAGCTTTTGCCCGCGACTTCGTCCGCGCAGGCTTAGTTTTTTTTCCCGTTATCGCAATAAAAAAAATAGCCTATACTCGTACTCGTAGCACTAAGCGATAACGTAGCTTCCCTTTAGTTAGTGAAAGAATTTTTTAAATCGATTTTTTTGTTTTGGAGATTACCACCTACATACATACATACTTACAAACTTTTCCTCTTTATAATATTAGTGTAGATAGTGTTGACTATCTATGCCCGCGGCTTTGTTCACGTAAACTTTGATAAAAAGTTAATAAAGAGTCAGCTGATGTAGTATGTACCTACACACGACAGGCACGTCAGAGTGTACACTACGGTTGTAAAGTCGCCCGTAACGTAACCAAGTAGAGTGCTAGCGTGTAAGGGTCTATGTGCTGTCTTGTGTAAATGTACATCTCACAGAGAGGGTGTTTGGTTCGGACAGTCTTTTCTCCTATTTCAGACTAACATTTTCATACTTTATACAAGGTGTTACAAAAGATCCTATCTTTTTTACAGGGTGATAGGGATCACAATCTAAATATTTTTTTGCTCTATGACGTTCCGTTGATTTTTAAATTAATAACATGTGAACGCTGTGGCGGGGAAAAGTATTTTTAAAATGTTGTTTTCATTGACTTTCACAATTTTTTAACAACTCAAAGCTATGCAAATGCACCCATACACACAAAAATATGTTTAAATTTGAGTTTATACCAAAAATAAAAAAAGTTATGTATTTTTTAATGAGGTTATACAATGAAAAAATGTTTTATTTTACATAATTGACATTTTGTTGACCAGTAGGTTTCACGCTCTAAAAAGCTTAAGGATGTTTTGTTACACGTTGTATTTACTTTGACTTAGGTATTTAAGAGAAATATGAAGAATTCCACTCAGAAAGGTAACTTTATATTCTACAAATACTAACATCCATATCAGATTGATTGGGAAAATATCAAATAGCAATCAAAGGAATAGTTTTATGAAGACTCAAGACTAAAGTAAGTAAGTGTCAACAGAATAAATGTTGTTACTGTCATTAAAACATTGTTTATCGAATAGTTTCCTACACCATCGGCAATTGGTTGTTCATTTACGGTCTATCTCTAAAAATAAACCTAATTATCCATGTTGTGTTTCAATCGCTTCGAAGTAAAATAAAAGCAATAAATACCTGAATATTTCGTCATCCAAACATCGAATCAAACTTGTAGAACATCCAAGGATAAGTGACACATACTTCACAGCTATAAACTTAGGAAAGGAAAATGCAATTGAAATCAACCACTATCTAATTACTTAAAATCTCAATAAAATGTCACGATTCACATTGCAATATTGTCACAGCCATATAGGAAACAGTGGAATTGATTGTCTTAATTAACTATTTAAATTATCTGAATAAATAAGCCGTACATTATTGGTTTGTGCAAAGACCTTCATTATTAATTTCTGTTAATTCAAATAATTAATTTTGTGTGTTGGCAAATATGAAAGTGTGGTATGTCTGTATATCCGTCCAAACTAATAATACCCTATTGTGGTTGATGTTGGACTGTTACAATACGTAGTAAAAAAAAAAATTAAATTCAGAACTGGGTTTATTCAAAGCAGGTCAAATCATCATTAATTATGAAATTAAATTACTTTTTTTTTATTTGTTCTACAAGATTTACATTTCGGTGGCAAAATTATTTATCCTGTGGTTCAATCATACCAACAACATTGTGTCCAATTAAATTGCGCTTAGAGACAAAATATTTTTTTTCTTGATTCGAAACAATTCTAGAAATCTAGATCAAGTAAAAAATATTCGTCCAGAGAAAATTTTATTTATTTTATTTATGTAACATGTCATAATCTACGGCGCAAGTTAAGAACTTTACGGTTAATTTAAAATTTTGTTCTTAGGTCAATTAATGATTAATTTTATATACAATTATTTTATATACATTCCTCCCAAACCTCATTTGCGTACGAGCCGAAGACCTAGTCAGCACGCGCCTTAACGATGTCCCTGATACCATTTTTAGTTGTAGGCAAAAAGTAAGCAAGTACACACAAGCCGAGCCACAGATGGGTAGCTACTATAAAATGGGATTGGACCTTTCAACCGCATCGCAGTTGCTTTGAAGACGCAGTGCATTGCAGTGCCTTGAAAAAAACAGTTTCAATACCAAAGTAGGGGGTTTAATTCGCTCGTATAAAATGAAACTGGTAAGTGTAGGAAGTGAAGTGATTTTTCTTGGAGTTGTTCTTGGCGTTGGTGAAAAACTTTGCTCCAGATTTTCTCTTTCGTTTTCTTTAAACTTTCAGTTTTTACAGGAAAAGTGGTGGTAGCATAAAATACCTATATTGTTTTTATTTTTACTAGAGCATACGAAACAATAAAAGAAATATAAAATCAAGTACATAAATAAGACAGAATAAAAAAAAATCCTGAATCATCTCAGAGCCAAAAAAAAGTTTTTACGGGTTCATCTATACCGAGCGTCCTATAGGTAGCTCCTCCATTCTCTCTAGATGAGCAAAGTGAACTGCCTGGGAAATTTTAAGATGAAGAAGACTTGCCCAAGAATGGTGAAAAGAGCTGACTGCCAAGAAGACTAACCCTTAGTCAAGATTCAAGAGTTGACCAAATAAGCTCGAGTTTCCTAAGTTTTTTTTCTTTGACGAAAATCTAAGCGAAATCGAAACATCGCAACGTTTAATCTTTTATCAAGTGATGTAAAGAAAAAGATAAACGCATTTTACACTACGTAATGAAATGATTTATGCAGCAAACAAACAAAAAATATATTACCACTTTTTTCCTTCTTTCACGATAGGAAAGCTTAACAAAGCTTGAAAAATAATGTAAGTATCAATAACACCCACATCCCTTTTTCAGTTTATCGTCGCCGCCCTTTTCGGCCTCTCCGCCGCCGCCCGCCTTGACAACGCATACTTACCACCCAGAGGAAACGCTG
Source organism: Zelleria hepariella (assembly GCA_949319315.1). Classification (NCBI taxonomy): domain Eukaryota; kingdom Metazoa; phylum Arthropoda; class Insecta; order Lepidoptera; family Yponomeutidae; genus Zelleria; species Zelleria hepariella. The sequence goes on from OX439382.1 coordinate 18,649,385, forward strand.
GCTCCGGCGCTGGCGCCTTTGGAGGCAACCAAGCCTTCGGAGCCTCCGCCGGCGGCTTCGGCCAGAAGTCCGGAGGGTCTTACAATACTGGTTTCAGCGGGCAAGGAGGATTCGGCACCCAGAACTCCGGGAACGCTTACAACGCGCCCGCTCAATCTTACAACACGCGTCAACAGTCTTCATTCGAAGCTAATGCCCAGATCCTGAAATACAACAGTGACGTCACAGCTGAAGGCTTCTCCTACGACTTTGAAACTTCGAACGGAATCCGCGCTGACGCGTCGGGAGTCGCGACCAATGGCGTGCAGTCCCAAGGATCCTTTGGCTACAAAGGGGACGATGGGCAAGACTACAGCATCACTTACACGGCCGATGAGAACGGATACAGGCCCCAGGGCGCCCATCTGCCCACTCCTCCCCCCATCCCGGAAGCTATCTTGAAGAGCCTGGAGCAGAACGCGCGCGACGAGGCCGCCGGCATCAGTGATGATGGTGAGTGATGTTATTTTTCTTTTGTTTTTTTTTATGACAAAAAACTCCTACCCTCTTTGGTCATTGTGGTAGGCCCATGAAAGAGTTTTCGTGCAAAGTGTCAGCTGATTTGAGCCAGTGTATCTCTTTATGCCAAGACCTCTTTTTTAGTACCCTTGACTTTTTTTGCATTATGTCGCACAACAATGTAATTTAACAAAAACAGAAGAGCATCATTTAAAAACTTAGAAAAAAGTTAGTGCGTACTGCGGTTTCCGTAATCAACGGAACTTTACCGCCAAATAAGTTTTGCAATCAAAAGGAATAAAATAATAATGTCAATGTGATGCCAAACCAAAAAGCCAAATTCGTAATACGCGTATCATCAACAAGTGCTTTCCTCTTTTTACCATCTCATCAAAACCAGTGAAGAATGATTAAAAAAAAGACGACAGGACCTTGCCAACTTGTATGTCGGTAATAAGTCCAATTTGTTAGACGGGCCATGCTTTTGAGTGCTTTGAGGATACACCCGAGTAAAAGTTTACTCTACTCTCTCTCTCTCTTCTCTCTCTCTCCTCTCTCTCTTCTCTCTCTCTCTTCTCTCTCTCTCTCTGTCTCCCTCTCTCTCTCTTTAATACGTATTTGGCATTTGTATGAATTTTCACCATAACAAGTGAAAGTGAAAGTGAAAAAAACTTTATTGCCGAGAACACATGAAAATAAAAAACAAGTAACAAAAATTCCTAGTTCTTCAGTCTGATGAGGTATACAAAGGCACAAACTTATCGAGTACCTTAGTAAGTCGCTAGTTTTTCCTATTTTCTTATTTATTCCGGGATATTTATTCAGTCGCTGAAAAGCAAAAACCATGCAAATTTTTATGGCAATTCTGAAACAAGTTTCTTCTGAAAATATTACACTTTTAACCAACATTATAGGTACTTTTCACGAGTTCACAACGTGTCCATCACCTTACTTATTAAAAAATAATAATGAACATGTTCAACATCATAACCATGGAGTGGGCTCTTACCTACGCTCGCTATAGAGATAATGTACAATCTTAACAAAATCTAAGTCTTCGGCTGCCAAGTGAGCTTTTCAGCTCCAAAAAAGGCACACCTCCTAGTCACAAAAAAACAATAACCTCTTAGGTCCACTTGCGTCAGCCAGGGTTCGCCAATTAACTCTGAGTTAACGTGAATAATTGTATGGATATCAAATTAACCCAGAGTTAGTTGGCTAACCCTGCTTGACACAAGTCCACCCTAGTCCCACAAGACTCTACAGCATATCCTCCCTACCAGTATTAGCAATAGTTCACTCGCAAGTCATTACCTTCGACGGACGATGATGACTGTTACAAAACGACACAAGAGATACACGAGATACAGTTGATGCGTCTGCGCAGTCGTGACCCGCGAATGGGGAGCACGGTGGGAGACTATTAACAGTACCCTCAGATTGTATATGGCTGAGAAATTTTGCACAGTTTTGCGAACACTAAACACTTTCCAACGGTTGCCAAATAACTGCTGTGAACAAGAATAGCATCGCAGACTAATACGGTTTAGTCCAGATAAGCTTATTAATGGGTGTAAGTTGAGAGGATGGTATTAGGTACTGGACCAGCCAACTCCATGTAAAAACCTAGTGTAAGAGAAGGAAAATGCTACAGGACTCTGAATAAATCATCTGTTCCAAAAAAAGCCTATTGGGTTTACTAGTGCAAATAACTGAGAGTCTAGTTGAACAAAAGACAACCGTGCGACAATATTTTTCACCGAGATGCCAATGTTCAGAATGCCAAGGACCAGTACCGCAATGGTGCCAAAATGGCCTCCCAGTTGACGGCTTCAATTACGATGTATTAATGCTGTCGGTCTTTTTAATGTTTTTGTAGTACAGCAAAGAATATTGTGATTCTAATTGTAGAGGATTAGTTAGCTGGTTGAAGAAGAAAAACGAGGAAACCCCGTTTTTTTCTTCTACTGGGACGCCATCGATACGCCATTGCGTTACAGACTCAGGCCCCAGATCATGGGTCTCCCGTATAGTCTTTTGTCCATCTCTATCCTAAGCTGCTTCCAGCGACCCCAACAAGAATATGTAGAGGTCATCTCTTTCTAGCACTAGGTATATCACCATTGTCCGTCTTGTGGGAGCCAGTCAATAATAATTATTCTAGCCCACCTATTTACGGCCTACTTATTTTTAGACAGAACTCCCAATTAATTAGCAACACCTACAAGAATATTGCAAAACGCACTACATAATCTACTGCAAAACACTCATGTCAAACAAAACAAAACGTACTAAAGTTGGAGGTTATACATGTGTAGAGATTACAGTATTACACGCTTCAATCAGTGCGTGGGAATCGGTGTAACTTTTATGACAGATCTAAAGTAGTTACGATTTATTATTATTATCAAGTATCTTAGATTAACGTTGTGAATAATTCAAGAAATAATTCATCAAAATGATTTTGATTTACAACCAGATGTTGGGTCAAAATTAAAAGTAGTCAAAATACACTTTAAATAATTACTTACTACTTACGGCCTTTAGTTTAAAAGAGCAAAGACAAAAATCATTTTTGTCTTTTTAAGGAGGTCTTTAGCTTGTGCAAGAGGGCAATTAAAAGTACAATGGCTCCTTCTTATTATTACTATATTGGTGACAGTCAAATTTCGTTGGTTCAGTATTTGGCCACGATCAAGACACAATGGATGGCTATCGTTTTCACGGTCTTTGTACACTCGTACCTCATCATCAGCCTGTTAACACTCACTGCTGAGTAAAGGCCTCTTCATGCTCACGTCACCTCTCACGATCCTGTGCCAGACGCAACCACTTGGACTATGTCGTCGGCGAACCAATCTCTTCCCCTCTCGGACCTAGTAGACTACATTTACTACTGATATACTACTCGTCTCTTGTACACAATACCGTCTTTAGCATAAGGGCACACGGGGTCCGTGCCCCCATCCTCAGGGGGCCCCGAAGGACCGACGAAATCCATAACCGTATTGATTTGGTCACGACGAGGGGACGAATTCAACACGGGTTTGGAAATACGCATCCGGTATCCATTTTCGCCACAAGAATTTGGGCACCTTTGGCAGAAGGGCCCCAAATTCCAGTGTGCCCAAGGGCCCCAGAATAGTTTAAGACGGCCTTGCTTGTACACCGGCCATTTTAGTGCACTCGAATGAAAATGTTCAAACGTTCGTTAGTTGTAATTTTAGTAGACTCATCCGACCATAATAAGACCGGGAAAACGCGGCACAGTGGTCGATTTGTACGATTTAGGCGGCCAAAACTATTTTATGCTTTATTTCAGTAATAAATACGACAACAAATGCTAATCTGGTATTTTAGAGTGAATATATATGTTTATCCCTATTCGTTTCATTGAAAGCGTATTTTTCTATACAAAAAAACATTTCTGTGAAAATATTTTTGTAAATAGCGCCAATGTTTTTAAATTTTCTTTAAATCTCCCTTTGGTGTAAAATATATATATTGAGTTCATTTGAATTATCGAAATCGGCTTAGTAGTTTTTGATATTTGGGTTAAGAATTATCACAATTTGTTAAGTAAAAGACGGCCGTACATAAAAAAAAATGTTTATTCTCTACAGTCTGCATGCCTATTTAAATTTAAAATAAAATATGGATGACAAAAAAATACAGTATACACTAAAATTAAATGGTCAACAGTTATTACCACATTATTATACTAAATGTTACTTACAATGTTAGGTACCGAATCATAAACAATAAGACAATATTTTATGAAAGTTTAACATACAAATTGTTATGTTACTCTTTAAAAGACAATTCTTCCTCACCGTCACTTTCCATGCATTTATCACAAGTGCCTTTTCTATTTGGCTCTGCAGGAAGCAAAAGCTCCAAAGTTTCCTGCAAAAATGGTTTTGATCGGATCTTCTTTTTTTTTCTCATTGAACTGATGAGTGGATCTGATGTCAAGAGTAACCTGTGATAAATATCAAGGTTACAGTCTTCGCGTGAAAACTTTCGAGCAAAGTTTAGACGGTATGAGCGAAAGTGCTTATTACGAGCTTCTGCAGCTTCCTCCGAAAGTTGACCAATAGGCACTAGAGAATTTTCTATAACTTTTCCACCATGTACCAAAATTTTATGCATGGTAGGAGTCATAGAATGCCAACCATATAACTCTACATACAGTTTTGCTGTCTCCATGGCGTATTCATCAAATTTCGGGACATCTATTTTGTGACCGCTTGATATGGCTTCCAAAATAACTTTAATTCTATAAATAAAATTAAAGTCTATTCCCGTTATTTCAGCAGCCAGATGTGGGTTTTCAAAAAATCTTCTACTAGTATTGCCGTCATTTGTGTTACCAAAATTACATTTTGGCATATCTACCAAGATACCTACTTCTTCTCTGAATCTTTGCTGAATCTCTTTTTTTTTTTGTTGTTCTAGCATCTTTTCTGCTTTGGTTCTTTTTTCACGGTATTTCCCAACGGGCAATTTATAAGCTAAATGTAAAATACTCTCGAATAATCGAATTCTGGCATGTAAAGTTGATAGGCCAAATTCAAGCGATTCTGGGTGAATTTCGTTTTTTTTACTTAAGTCATTAAAGTTTTTTGAAGTGGCTCCGCATATGTAGCATCTACTCGTTGATTTGGTGTCAGTCGCCGCATTGCAAACTTTGCCGTCCACCATGGTCATTTTAAGACTGTGGCTAACCGAGAATTTTTGCCCATTCAGTTCCAATTCCGTGGCTTTTAGGGACTTCACACTGTCCCGAACGTAATTTATTTCATCTTTTGTAATGTCTGTAGACTCTTTTATAAATCTGAATCGTATCGGGCGGCAATATCGTGGTGAAGAAGGAGTCGGGTTTTGCCAAACCATTTTTGTTTTGTCTTCGCCGCAAACAATTTGTAGAGGCACGAATGAGCTCAAAAATATATTTGCATCCGAGTCGGCGTCATTCATTAACTTTTGTTTGTATTGAGCTTGTTGTGAACCATCACAACCCCATTTGCAGATAATCTGCAAGGAATTTCTCTCAGTTTCTGTAAGAGTCATTAGTACTTCTTCGAGGAAAATTGATAATCGCGTGACGGTGTGATCTAACAAAGATTGTAGATCACTTTCAGCACAGGAAGCGGTCACTCGTAGCGTCTCTTTGGGTGGGTAACATTCCTGTTTAGCCTTCAACACTAATTCGTAGCACGGGTAAAAGCTTCTGTTGGTTGCTCGCACAATTTCATATTGACTTCGTGTCAAATCAGCGTCCACGCACATTCGCAGTGCCTCCCGAGGCGTAAGGGGATCTTGTGCCTTTGATTTGGAATGTCTTTTTTTACATTCGTTTGCGGCTGCAGGCGAATTTGTAATATCTTTTAGGACTTGCGAGGCGTTTCTTTTTCCTTCTTTTTGTAAAATTACTTGCGCTGCGTGAACTATCACTTCTTTGCCTACAGAGGAGCGAACTTCTTCTGTTTTCCTCCTTTTAGTTCTTTCACTACTTTCACTGAATGTTTTGCTAGGTCGTCCTGACTTATTATGCGTTTTTATGGGCATCTCGAACGTTCCTGCTAACCATGCATCATTGCTTTTAAGAATTTTTTCTAGCGTGTTGCGTGCTTTGGACCATCTCTTTTTTATTTCTGTTTTAAAATATGAAAATTTATGATTTATATACTTTTTGTCTTCGTCGGAGTCCCCGTAAGACACTAACAAATAATTTTGTAAGTATTCCAATTTGTCGTTTATTGATGGAGAGTTTTCCTCAATCATCTTATCAAAAAGATATCTGCGAGTTACTACCTCCATGCCCGAGTAACTTGATGAACCTAGAACAACGAAAAGGAATTTTAACGCAAAAGAAACAAAAAAGGAATTTTTCTCACTTTCTGCCTAAGTTAATGAATTATTATTTTTCTCGCGAAGTGGTCAAAGGTGGTGGCTATTTTTTTTGTGGTTATCTGCTCAAAGAGCTATACTATTAGAAACCATAAGGAATTTAACTCGGACGGTCTCGGAAGTACAACATTTTTACTATTGAAAATAAAAAAATGATAATATTTTCTATGAAAAAGGGCGATCTTTGATACGTTGTAACTGCACTAAATATTGATATTCCTTATCTTAATTTAAATTATATTTGAAGGAGCTTACCTGAATTTTCGACTTCCATCACTTTCACTTGTAACTGAATAATATCCAATGAAATATTCACTTTAGAATATCGGTTGCGCTAAGAGTGTCGAGAACGAACGCGTACAGCTTGCGCGACGATCAAGTTCCGACTACCTGTGGGGGCGCGCACGCAGTTCTAGGAACTGGGGAGGGGTGGGGTTTGGGCAGTCGGGGTGTCTATTTTTCCGGGAATCAATTAGTTTTGTTATAAGTTAACTTTGAGAAATGGACTTTTGGCCGCCTAAATCGTACAAATCGACCACTGTGCGCGGCCTTATAGAGAACTATTACTTCTAGACAACGTTTAAATAAAAGTATAAAAGAAAATTAACAAAAAAAAATATATAACGACTTTACTGGTGAAAATGTACACTTATTGAGCTATTGCACTGATTCCGAGTGATCTGCTTCTGTCCATTTTCCATCTCCGAATTTCTTCGTCAAGTCTTCACCATTATTTTATGGGACCACACGGAAAGTATACTGTTTCAAACAAAAAAAATAATCATCAAAATCGGTTTACCTAAAAGTTCTCAGGTGACAAACATTAAAAAAAATATATAGAACCTCCTCTTTTTTTGAAGTCGATTAAAAAGGAGTGAGCTTTTCGTCAAAGCTTTTCTGTAACTAACCTACTTCACTATGACGACAGAATACGTTGCTATGGCTGTGATGGCAGAACGTCACCCAAATTAAAACAATTGAAGGAGGAACCCGGCAGCGTATTTCTAAAAGGCAACTTTGTTCTCGAATTATACAAAGCGCATCTGGGTATGCCGCAACGGGTCATTATCAAGATTATTCTAGATGAAGTCCGTATTTCCACTACACGAATATTATAGTGGCACAAAACAGCGATGCACCGTAGTTCGAGATAAGAAATGTCAAAGAACAAAAAAAAAATCCGTAACATGACGTTTAGTAAGTAGTTAGTAACTTCATCGACACGCTAAAAAACGATGTATCACTGACAGTATCTAATTAGAGCCAAGTCATTGAAATTGGCAGATTTTTCCAGGTGTTCCACCAAAAGATATTGGAAGTAGGTAATCTGAAATAAATTGTATTTTCAATTTCCTTTTTTTTTTTCATTGAGGCCGTTGGGAAAGATAAACGGCTGTTCTAATTGGTAGGTAGGTAGTTCCAATTGAGTTGATTTGACTAAAAACTACAAACTAAAAGTGAGCTTTTCGTTTCATAGTACCTTGCGATAGAACCGTTCTCCAGGCTAGATTACAGGCTAGATCTGGGAGGCGTGGCAACGCTTACCTCTCTCATTTCGGATGAGTTATACTGAGGATTTGCACAGCATCATTTGAATGATGCAATGGGGTATGATTTATCGGTAAAAATGTTGCCAATAGTGCTCTAAAGACTGCTCTATTTAAGCGATTGCCAAATTGATAGCGGGATAAGTAGTTTAATAGGCTGTAGGTTTAAAGGTCACTGGTTTTATGGACTGAGGTTGCGTTTAATTGATTTAAAATTTCTATCGGGGTAATGATATGGTGTTGGTTGGTGAACTATTTGGTAAGAAGTCAAGTGTTTACCAATTTCTATCACTGCTTACCTCTTTTATCAATGAGTTTTTTTTTAAATAGGTACTAGAGTGCTAGGCAAACATACTTCATCTAACTAAAGTATCAAACTAAACTATGTAACTAAGACACTAAAGCAATCTTAGTGGTAATTTCAGCCATGTAAGGTGAATTGAAGTTGTCACTAGACGCTATAAGATGATAAAAAAATGCTATAGAATAAATCATTTATTATAGAAAAAAAAGATAAAATTGTCTTGTAGGTATGAGAAAATTTCGCCACTGACATCCGCCCGCGAAGCCTTTTATAATAGCGGGATAAATTAATGCAAGTACACGCGATATACAAACAACATGTGACATTAAACATGGACCAAAGCCGACAGAAGGTTTAAACTAAATAAGTTCGTGTGATACAATCATTGGGTATTTCGCGTTTCCAACTAGAGTTTACAGCGAAAAATACAATTATCTCATAAAATGATTCAGAATCCCCAATGACTGTATCACACGAATAATATTCACTTTACAACCCCATAATAATATCTCGGCAACCCCCAACCGATTTAGCTCATGTTCGTTTTTTTTTTTTTTAGATGTGTCACTAATTTAATTTACAACGTGCGCTTATTGCATATTATGCAATAAGCGCACGCCTGAGGTTAGGTACTCATCGCGGGTTCGGGGCAAACCACTAGAGTAATGTATGCCCTCCGCTCGCTGTATATGCCCAAATCTATAAGGTGCGGTCTCTACATATACCTACTCCGTGAATGATAAAAGCATGACACTTTATTCTACATGATTTTTCTGTTGAAATTATTCAGTGCAATCCATGGTGCATTCCCACCAGAGTAGTTTGGAAACAAGCGACCGACGGTCATGTGAAAATGCTTCACAAAAGGGCACTTTGTTCATAAGCGTCGTCGTATATTTTGACGCGCGACTTGATCAGTGTAACTGATAGGTGTCACTAATTATGAATCTTGTCAATATGAAAAACGCAATGATATGACATCAGTTAAGTTAAATTACTGATCCCAGATCGTATCCCTCATCATGAGGAAACCCGCGGCTTAATTGGCTCCAGACGTATTGATAAAATGTCCTTCCTATTGGCTAGTCCGACTCAAGTGAGAAAATGGTAGAGGCACTAGGCAAGCCTACTCCATCTAAACAATGTCCCAGGCACCGCAGCGTCCGAGTGGTAACCCCGCAAAATTTACTCAAGTTATCGTCGAACGAACATTCATACATACATACAAACATACAATATTGTTCCAGTAGACTCCGAGACCTTTGCTCGCTCGTTCAATAAGAATTTAAATTCAATAAATTAGTACAGATTCCTAGCCTTTCGTGAAAATGGGCGTACGAGAAGTTTTTTTACGTTCTTTGATACTACAGGGTGCACTCTAAGACCATAGCGGAACTTTAAGTAGGTTATCTCCTGATCACTACAAACAACTTGTACCAGGTGGCGAAAAAAATGGAGCGAAAAAAATATCAGCTGTTCCATACAAAATGTCACTGCGCCAAATGTATGAAACAGCTCATATTTTTTTCGCTCCATTTTTTTCGCCACCTAGTATAAGTTGTTTGTATTGATTAGTAGACATTCCGCTATCGAATTAGAGTGCACTCTGTAGTACACACGACAGCACATAATAGACGCTTACATTACACGCTAGCACTCTACTCGGTTACGTTATGGGCGACTTTACAATAAGAGTGTACACTCTGACGTGTTGTCGTATGTAGGTATAATTCCAACAGTCAGCCAAATAACCAATTATCTTTTAAGATGGCTAGTCAGTTGAAGTGCGTAAGATAATATAGAACTTCTGCAATTAGGAGCTAGTAAATCTTGGCGAATAGATTACCGTGATCTCGGACTAATGTTGCACAAAAAGTTCAAACTAGTTTCGAGGCTCATTTTACGATCTATCTTATAGTTGGTTGAATGAAAAGACACTGTTGCCTCTTGGTTTTACTTAACTCAGTTGTTAGATCAATGGTTTTCATGTGAATCTTCTTAAGTAGCTTATGTTCTACTTTAGTTCTCTAGACCTAGCAAGTTTGACAAGTGACATCCAAAATCAGACCTTTAATCACCGATTCTAAAAATTAAACGACTTAGCCACTAAGTCTTCCTAACATTAAAAAAAATCCCCAAAAATTTTACTTAAAAAGTTTTTTTTTCTTTTCGGGTGAAAAAAAAGATATGAATGTGTTCACCACCATGATTAGGCACATCGTAACCTCTCTAAATATTTAGTGTTAAACTAAATGAAGACCTCCATAAATCATTCACTCCTCTGACGGATTGACACGTCGACAAATTGTTTCACATGTTCATTACGCACACTGGTATTGATACCAAGAGATAATACTTTTGCTCGATAGAAGCACTTATCCCGCTCATAATTAGGACTACCTAGTGACTGTTGCTGGATGGCATATTGGCAACTTAAAGACTGTGTGAAAGTGTGGATTAAAATTTAAAGCTTTTTTAATTTAAATGTGTTTAGTACCGAATTCGTGCGATCTGAAGAAATATTTGGCTCTGAACTGGAGAACAATCTAGATGGGTCAAAAACGATCTGCCGATATTAACCGCCGCCTAGCATGGTAGGTTAATCAGATTTTCCAAATAACTTATAATTTTCCAGTCCTTTTTGCACAAAGTAACATTAAGCAGAGATTTCATCTATCATGAAAAATGTTCCAACGACCTGAAAATTTTCAAATCTTAGACTGCATCCTAAGAGACTATGTGGGAGAATACGGTAGTTGACGCGTAGTTTTGTGAAATTAAGTTGAAATACGGACAGAGTTAAAAAAACGCTTTCTATTTTCCCAAAAGAAATGGTAGCTTTCTACAGACTAAAATAGGAGATTTTCACCTGTCAGTCGTGGAACCAACCACCCTCCCCTTTGCAAACTCATTATACAAAAGTCTCGTTTTCTCGAAATAGAACTGCTGTGGGTTGGTTCTTGTTTGCGTAAATAAGTCCAATTAGCAAACAACTGCGAGAAGAGACAGATCTGTTCTTCCAAGCGGCAAATGTACAGTTTCAATGCCAAACAAATAAGCAGTATAAATATGTCAAAATCCCACAAGTCTATTGCATTCCAATTTCAAAATTACAAACAAAAGAATGCACCACTTAAGTTCATCATTACTCGTATTACAAGCAGATAAAGTTGACGGTCGTGACCTTGCAAAGCATTTGATTGTGGCCACGAAATACGAGGTGTAGAGTCAGCGTGCGAGTAGCGGTGCTCAATGTAGGGCGTCTAAAAAGTGAAGGGATCAAGACGCTCCCTTTTACTCATTGGAATCAAGTTAAAATTAGATAAAACTACACGAGACTGTTAATTTCAATATGCGACTGTTTTCAGATTATTTTTGTTTTCATTGCTTGTAAAATCGCTTTTTTTTTCAATTTTCTTAAAATAATAACAAAAACATAGGTTCTTAACACCTTTATGGTTGGTTTGTGTTTCACACACGTTAAAAAGAAGAAATCCAAGTCGAGAGATTTTCAGACTGTTTTGGAATACCTAAAGCTATTTACCGTAACAGCGGTCTCGCAACTGAGAAATAAACTTGCTGATTTCCCAGCCCCACCCTTTATAGCCTAAACGATATAACAATGAACAAGTGCGTGAGCACCTTAAACCATCATTGCGATGTCGAAAACGACGAGCAATACTTGCACTTTTAACTTATAAAAATTACTCCAGAAGACCCATCTTTGCCTGACTATTAAAATCTTTCAGCTGTTTTCAATATACAGTATGAAAAGTACTTTTTTTTCTTTTTTTTGTGCCGTCGAATCTCAGAACTTTGTACGTAGTAGGCATCGTTTTAAGATTTAAATTCATTGTGAAGTTTCCCAAATTGCTTAGCTAGGTTTAATAACAATCAATCTAGAGTAAAGATGTTACTTTCGGATTCAATATTTTTCCCTTCCCAACGAATAAGGACTTCTGTTTTAACATACTCTAAAACTGTATTGGCTTGCATCAAACAAAATATTTTTCTAACTCTGATTCTTTTGTTACTGTAAAAGGTCTGATCTAAAAGGTTAAGAAATGAGTCTATGGATTTGTTTGTAAATAAACACCTTGTGATTTCGATGATTTATGAAGGTTAGAAACTAATTTGGTGATAGGGTCACTCTTTAGAATCGAATTTACGAAGTAGGTTGCGTTAGGTTTATAATTGTTATTGTTTATCTAAGACCGTTAATATCATACTTTTTTTGCAAACTGCTTATTAGCCACTTTTTTAGCCACAAGATTTTTTTGTTAAAAAAAGGTTTTAACAAAAAAAAATATTTTGGTGGTTTCTATTTTGCTCTAAAATTTTTTGCTATAAGTATCTGATTCTCGTCCTACTTTTTCTTTAGGCTAATGCTGGTCGCTAGAGAAAAAACTTATAAAACCTATTTATTTTCTTATTTACTTTACTGACCGCATAAAGATTTTAAATACTTAAAATAATTGTTTTTTCGATAGGATTTATTATTTTGACGTCCACTGTTTATTATAATATCGAAAAATAATTATTTAGAATCATCTGGAGTTTTTTAGACCACTCGATAATCTTCAACATCTTCTGCCTCCTAACTATAAAATAGGGAAAAATATATACACAAGCGAAACCACAGGTGGTAATGCCTAATGTAAGCCAGTTCCAATTTCAAATTTCAGGTACCTACCGCGGCGAAGGCGCCGGCGCTGGCGCAAGCGGCTACGCTCGTGGTCCGTCCAACCAGTACGGCGCCCCTGCCGCCCCTAGCAACCAATATGGCGCCCCTGCTGCCCCTAGCAACCAATATGGTGCCCCTGCTGCCCCTAGAAACCAATACGGTGCTCCCAGCCGTGGATTCCAGCAGTCTGCCAGGTATAGGCATTGTTATGTATAGAAATACTAAGAATCTAAATCTGAGTTGGGGCAAGAGCTACGCTCGTGGTCCGTCCAACCAATACAGAGCGAATTTTTTAGAAAGAATATATTTCCCCTGTGGTCGCATAAAAAATTGTGAAGATCTGATGAAGAACTTCAGAGATGGAGAACGAAACTCCTCAAACAGCAGCAGATCATTCGGAATCAGTGCAGTAGCTTAACAGTGTACGTGTTTACTTTTCGATGTTAAATTTAAATTTAAAAAACCGGCTAAAGCGAAGTCAGTATTTTTTTTATTTAGTAGGTTTTTGGCGACCACTTAGCAGCGTCTAGATTTCTCTCAAGTATAAATTATTTGTAACTAACTAGTATAAATTATATATTAGTATAAATTATATAAAACCTCAGCTAAACGCCCTTTCCATCTCCATTTCAGGCCTTCAAACTTCGGCGCGGCCACGTCCCGCCAGTACCTGACTCCTAACGCCGGCCCGGCCAGGTCAGGCAACGGAAACTTCAACCAGCAGACAGGATACCAGTACTAGGAACCTGCTTAGACGATGATACGAGCGATTGGGATGACGGTAGCGGGAATATTTTTGCCGTGTCCAGGAAACTGTGTGTAAATAACGGGTGTTAAAAAATCTCGTAACTCTTTTTACAGGGTTTAACCGTGTAACCAACTGGTTAACAGGATGAATTTCTGTAAAAAAGTTTTAAAAGGACGATATTATAACTGAAACTATGCAAATTGACCTACGCATACAATCATGGTGTTAAAAACTTGAAAACTTTTCAATTTACAGGTTTTATAACCTCTTTTACAAAAAAAAAAAAGTAAAAAAAAATTAAATGTGATCCCTATCACCGGGTGCTATTACCGTGTAAAAAGACTTAGGACCTTTTGTAACACCTTGTATTTCTCTGTTACCGTGACGAAGGTTTTGTTCTGACTTTGGTTCTGGCCATCTTTCTTTTGATAATGGTACTGTTTTTTAGCCTATGATATTCAAACAGAGATTTGCGAATTTCCCTTTGAAATTATCGAAACAGAGTCGGTCAGAATGAGTCGTTTTCAGTCACGAAGTCACGAAAATGAGCCGTTTTCAGCACAAATTCACAAATAATTTCATAGATAGCAACTACAGGCGTGGCCATAGAAGAACCGGAATACGGTTTCTTTGTGAATTTGTGCTGAAAACGGCTCTTGTCACCAGACTTTAGTTGTTCTGTACTACCTCAGAAACAATCGCTTGTAATTTTGATCCCTGGACAATGTCATTTGGCTTGGATACCATGTTTTACTTTTTGAGCTAATTCTTACCACTAATTAGTGAGATAGGGTTTTTTTCTGCGATCTTGTTACACGTGACGCCATCTACTGCGGTTGCTTGAAACTAAGATGCATAAAGGTTTATTGCAAGGTATAGTCGGCGATAAAAGTGGCTAAGCAAGAATAAATCTAAGGTTTTCTATTGTATTGAGAAAACATTCCACTCGACACGGGACTTGAAGCCGTAATACCTGGAGGTTTTTTTTTGTTGCCGACTATAACCATATAAATAGTTTTATTGTTTTAAACATTGTGATATCTTTTTTTTTTCCTTCTTACAGAATGTAATTATTGTTTGATTATTTCTTCTCTTTGATCTCATATTATTATTTTTTATATTCAACCTTTTGTATGTATAAACAAGGACAGTTCTAGATTTAAAACATGAACAGCGAAAATGAATAAAAAAATAAGACTTACTGCATAGTTCCATAGTTGTTAAGAATTGTAAATACATTCTAATTATTATGAAGTTGAAAGACGAATAAATTACGTCAACATAAATATTTAGTTTTTTTATAAACAATCTGAGTGCATCTTACTTTTAATATTATACCATAATTTGTGATACACACATAACACGGGACGATTTTCGTTCATGAAATACACCGTGCTATTTTAGTGGTTTTAAAGCCGAAAGTATTTTGTTGCACTGGTGATTCTGTGCCTAATTACAAAATTTTATTCCAAATTTTCACTTTTCCATACAAAACTAAATGGTGTCGATTGGCGATAGACATTTAATTTTGTATTAGAAAGTGTTATTTTTTTGCTCATTTTGGAGTAAAATTTTGGAATTTGGCTCAGAATCATCAGTGCAACAAAATACCTTCGGCTTTAAAACCACTAAAATAGCACGGTGTATACTAGAAAGAAGAAGAAAGAAAATACATTGATTAAAACACCACAACACACACATAAAATAATAAAAAATATAACGATAGATTATGTATAAGTAAAAACCTTTATAAAAAATAATGATTGGGTATTATGTAGGGCCCGGGTGACGTCGTGTGCTATGGTGTTTAAAAAGTTACTGACTCAGCATGACATTGCGTCAATGGGTGACAGATTTGTCAGCCAGTGCCTATGGTATTATGTCAGCGACCAGGGACCTTAGCCTGTAAAGCAATGGTGCCAAAATAGGCTCCCGGTTGACGGTTTCAATTACGATTTATTAATGATGTAGGTCCAGTGTCGGTCCTTTTAAACTTTTTGTAGTACTGCAAAGAATATTATGAGTCTAATTCTAGAGGATTAGTTCGCTGGTTGTAGGAGAACAACGAAAAAATGCCAGTTTTGTCCTTCTACCTGGGACGCCATTGATACACCATTGTTTTACGGGCTAAGGCCCCTGTACGACTTGTACGAGTGACTGACGAGTCAACTGCAACAGCACATACGCAGGGAGTATTTATCTAATACACAAACTTATGCAGATTGGACAGTAAACTAAATTTATTATTATTAAAACATAAAACATTATTTATTATCATTTTGTTCTTTATTATTAAAACATTATAAAATGTTTTACATCGAGATAAAATAATAATAATACAGAAACGAAATATTTTATAATATTTTAATACAGTTGAGTATAATAGTTAGTTAGTTGAGTCCGTTATCTGTTTGACAATATAGTTAACTTTTGTTTGTTTTCATAACAACCCTTATAAACACATTGCACATAATATTTCGCTGCATGTCACACAAGTTTGAAAAAGGTAAAGGTGACGCTCCGTTCCTGTAAGTATTACTATATGTATATTTTTTTATATCGATATAAAACGAGCGAGCGGTCATAATAATAATGGAATGAAAATGAAAAGACTTTTTGATACCGCCTGTACCGAATAAACCACATCGACCATATCAGTGGCATCAGACCACACTGGTAAATCAATTTGACGCGCCATCTGCCCTTATAAATTTACCTCAATATGCATTATTTATAAGATCGCCACGGGGGACAACGCCACTGGAAAACTATGTTGACACCTTTTAGACATTGTAAGGCGCCATCCACACAGAAGAGACGTGGGACGAGGACGCGGCGCGGACGTGACGTTTTGTATTAATTATTGACCTGAGACGTTTTTCTTTGTCCGCGCCCCGTCTCTTCTGTGTATCTTTCGTCGCGTTTCTTCTATACATTTTGTAAGACAGTGACATGGCGTCAGGCGTCCACTCCTCTCTTTTGTGTGTCTTGCCCCTAAGTGAGATACAGGAGTGGGTGATTAGTTTTGGACTTATTTTAAGTGGACTGGTTTTTCCCGAAAGCTAGGCCGACTGAGCTGTCAGGATTGTACCTATAGGTGCTGGGCACGCCTACTCTCCATCTAAAATAATGTCCCAAGCACTGCAGCGACCGAGTAGTCACTT
The DNA here is from genome assembly GCA_949319315.1 of Zelleria hepariella. Lineage (NCBI taxonomy): Eukaryota > Metazoa > Arthropoda > Insecta > Lepidoptera > Yponomeutidae > Zelleria > Zelleria hepariella. The sequence continues at coordinate 18,666,243 of OX439382.1, forward strand.
TACTTATCTAGTGTGAGTGAAGGTGCCACAGCTAGGGAAGCACAACTTCGAGATAAAAGTTTTATCCCACAATCGGGTAGCGGCGTCTCGCTTCACGCGGTGAAATAAAGCAAGATGGCGATAGCCGATAATGGGATAAAACTTTTATCGTGACATTGTGCTCCCCTAGCTGTACGCTGTATTAATCATCTCATTAAGTAGATGCAAAGGCCTAAGTCAAGTGGCACCTACTCTTCCTATATGACACTGGTAAAAAGTGCTAATTATCATCATCATCAGTCTGTAAGTTGACAGCCATTGCTGAGTAAAGGCCTCTTCTTGCTCACGCCACCGCTCACGACCCTGTCCCAGACGCAGCCACTGCTTTCCGGATACTTCGGCTATGTCATTGGACCATCTGGGTGGTGGTTTCCCAACCGATCTCATCCCCTCTCGAGGTAGTCATTCCATAATGGACTTCGTCCACCTGGCATCGATGCTTCTAGCCAGGTGTCTCGCCGTTTTCCGACGTCTGCCACTTTTGTGTGGCTAATTATATCATTGTAACTGCATTTTACATTAGCGAGATTCTAGATTAGCCGATTAGAAACAGGTTAGTGTCATCATTAGCTTTTAGAGCGCGTAATGGGTTAGCTTATTTGGGATTTGCGCACTTCATTACGTATAAACGCATCTCTTGAATTATTTACATGCCTTTTTACCGAAGAAGAACGAAACTGACTGACAGTCAAGGTGATAGTTAAAAGAAGTGGGCAGGCCACATAATGTCCTAGACGAGACCACAGACATAGTAAAAAAACCCTCCATTCCAATGAAGAATTAATGTGGGCAGGCAAAAATCGTCTCAAAAATCCACCCTGTATACCTCAGCCCGTATTGACCCCAACCACATATTTATGAAAATCTGTAACCCCAACCAATCTACATTAATTTAGATTTCTGACCGGCGTTCGTTGTGCGTCCGATAGGGGGCGCTGTTTGATGAACAACTTTTTTTTTCTTTTTCATTACAGATAGACGAAATTAGAGGGAAGTTGAGGGAACAAAACCTACGACGTTTGTTCACCCCGGTGACAAATTCTCAACAAAAACAAAATACGATCATGAAAATACATCACTGAAAACTCCAGCCAGGGGGTCTACCGGCTAAGACGAAGCCGATTACCATTGGCGAAAATTGAAGTTCGATTTATGAAAAATGTACTGCCACCCAGTTTATTTTACTGCCACCCAGTTATTTTTTCATAAATCGAACATCGATTTTTGCCAATGGTAATCAATGGCTTCGTCTTAGCCGGTAGACCCCAGCTCGCCTCCTTCACCGCGCGCACCAACCTCTTTGGGCGCGCGCCTCTACATCACGCGTTAACAGGCGCTACAATTAAACCTATAAGGTGTTATTTTATAATATAGCATAACGCGCGCGCGCCTGCGTGAGTGGTGTTAGCAATGTGTTACACATCGTGATTTCACAGTTCAGGGCGAACTACTTATAATATCAATGCGATGTGTTTGCCTCTATCTTAGCCTAAACAAGCTGCCTTAACAGTAAAATCTGGAACTATGAACATAATTTAATGTTTGGCCACTCACGTTTTAGCAATACATATTCACTTTATAGGGTGATTCGCCTTCAACTTGAGGTTTTTTGACCATCTACATCTACAGCTATTATTTTCTTAATTAAAGAAGTTTTTTGTTAAGTAGAAAAAACATTAAATTTGGTCAATATTTTGGTTCTTAACCGTTATTTTGTTAGCCAAGACATTTGACCTATAAAATTAAGGATAGGTACGGACTTGATTCCGACATGCAAACATTTTGTCATGATATTTTTACAACCAAAATGAGAGTCATGATCTGTACCTATTTTTTTTAAATGCCATCAAAATAATGCAGGTGTTATGGATAGGTAGCCACATTCAAGGATAACTCATGGCAACTCTTACTGCGTGCGGTATAAGGGCGCCAATCGAACAAAAAGGGGTATCCTAGCGTGTGGCAGACTGTACAACAATGATTTTTTATTGAACGACAAGACGATCTACTTGACGTCAAACATAATTATTAAATTAGATCGTTAAATCACCGAACTAAATCCCATAGAATCCGCATTACGTATAAAATCACAATAAAACTTGTCCCCACAGAAACAAAAGATATCAGCAATACGAAACATCATTTCGACCATACGTCTAATATTCGAATGTCAACCTTATTGCATTAGTGTACAGTTTTACTTTAATTGCATGGACTACGAGCAAATAAGCTCCCAAAGGCAATTTGGGCATCTATGTATTTTTCCAGACACATTTCAGAGTTCAGAGAATTTTAATAATGGGCTAAACGCGAAAATTGCTCATCCCCAGTGGGCGAACTCTCTCTCTCTCTGAGAGTAGGCCTTTGCCCAGCTAGTGGGACATAAATAGTTTTACAGGCTACACCGACCATACAAACAAAAGTTAATCGGTGAATGAAGCAAATTAAATAAAACAGCGATCTTTTATAATCAGTCGAGTTCCGTTTCCATACGGATGCATAGTCGGTCCATGCTTAGCCTCAGTTAAAAAAGTTCAACTATGTAGACACATTAACAAAGTAATAATAATAAAAAAGTGTATTAAAATTCTAATAATGTAGTATTTCAGTCAGTCTGTCTATTTGTATCTAGTCCAAACTTTGACTTGAAAGTCCTTTGCATTGCATCTACGTATTGAGATAGTTTATACAGCGTCAAGTGGCACTTTCACTCACACTAGATGGGTGAAGTGACTACTGGGACGCTGCAGTGCCTGGGACATTGTTTTCAGATGGAGTAAGCTTGCCCATTAAGTAGTTTTTGGGGTTCCATACAAGGGATCCTATTAATTGCACTATCCGTCAGTCTATACCCACTCTACAATACTTTTTCTCCGAGATTATTACAACGGTAGCGTTGACACTAGAGACTATAAAAATATCGATGAAGATTTAAAATAAACTTCCGAATACCATAAACAAAATGATAAGGTTCAAGGATAAGATGTAGGGTTCCCATAGAAAATAATCAGATACCGCAATGAATTAAAGATCTGTCTATCCACATATCCACCTGTCTGTCCGTCTGACTGTTAACCTAAATTTGAGAAATACTAAGCTGATTTGGATAAAGTTCATGGTTCTTTTATCTTACCATCATCGTAGGCCTACAACTTCTATCAGCAAAGTATTTTTTAAAGCTTTGGTCTGCAACAAAATAGAAGCCGGTTTTGAGACAATATGGATTTTTATCAAAATAACTGGTGGCTGCCACAATCTATTTATCAATGACGCCTTTTTAAAATCCTAAATTGTTATCTTATTCATCACATGAGTTTATTTTTCCAACAAAACTGTGCCAAATTTAACAAATTTAGCCGCCCGATAACATTTTGACACTCAAAATGCAACAAAATGATATATTATGATCAATGGTCGTTTTCCTATTTGATTTAAAAGATTATGCAACAAAATTATACTATGATTAATGGTCGTTTTCCTATTTGATTTATAAGATTTTCATTATAAACTAAGGCCTATGCATCTACGTAATGAAATTATTGATACAGCGCCCAGTGGAAAACTGGACTGGAAAACTTTGGGATGTAATCCCATCACCGGGTGCAAAAAGTCTCTGTAAAAAGAGTTAGAACTTCTGTATACCAAAATTGACAAAATATATTTTTTTTATCGCGTAAAGTCACGAACAGAACCTAGTTTGAGTATGATCGTTAAAATCAATTAATGATATCGATGCCTTACTTTATTAATCTTGCACGAATCAAGCGCAGGCCGTTAGCGTTTTTTTACCAAAGGATGATGTCAAAATTTTATAACAACATAAGATGAATGAATCGACGAAAAGGTTAATAAGTTAAGTAGCAGGAACACAGTCGAGCGCAAAAACCGTAGGCTACTTACGACAGATGCGTAGCTAGGACTTTACAGTAGGAAAGATGAGACTTTGCAAACCACCGGTTGACATTTGACATGCGCAGTGACGATTTATTAGCAATATGAGGTCTGAGCCTGGAACGGGACCGGGCGTCATCGGGGCGGCGGAAAGAGTGCGGGGGGTGGTGCGGTCAAGTCTCTTCTTTCGTAGCGCGTTTTGTAATCTGTGGAGGGCCCATTTAGGAACCGGAGGCGGCACACGCGATCATTTGAGTCGTCCATGGATCGGCGGGAATCGCCGCGATGTGTTACGTGACATGTGGATGTCATACGAATGTTTGAGCAGTTGTTGTCGCGATTCGGCAGGACAATTTCAAAACCTCTACCTGGGGGTCTACCGGCTAAGACGAAGCCGATTACCATTGGCGAAAATCGAAGTACGATTTTTGAAAAATGTACTGCCACCCAGTTTATTTTACTGCCACCGAGTTCAATTTTCATAAATTGAACTTCAATTTTACCCAATGCTAAACGGTTTCGTCTTAGCCGGTAGACCCCCGGGTTTTTGCATTTTGCTGTGAACTTTAAAACCGCTCCGCGCCACCGTATTTGAGCCCAATGACTCCTCTTTCACAGTGTTCTTTCCCAGCTCACAAAAAAGTTCCCATCATCACTCTTTTAGTTCGACACTTGTACCTACGTAAATACGCAGAACCATGACTTAACAAACAACAAAACAACAATAATTCAGCTTAATTATTATTGTTCTTTTGTTCACAATAATAAAAGAGTACAATTTTACTGTAAATTGCTGAACAAAAATATCTCAGCTTAGCTACAAAATCTAGGACTTTTACTGATAGTGGATCAATGATCTGGTTGACCCCTAAGCTCTTTCCCCTTCGGACGCCCCTGAGCATTACCTATACACTGTCATAGCAACAGATATTACGCAGGGCACGTAAAGTGTTCATAGAGACATTAATTAAGATTTTGAGCGCTTGGTTAGCGTAAAAAAAAATCCAGTACCCTCAGGGCGTCTATCATGAGCCGAAGTAATACCAATTGGTTAAAGTACCTAGGCGAATATTTTATTATGCCCTTTTTTTTGGTGCGTGCGTTAAGTAATAGCACTTTAGTAAAAAGTTTGACGTCTTTTTTTCCTTTTTTTTAAAATATTTTTTATACTAATTAGAAAGCGAAACAAGCCCGTTTCCGAATCCATCAGGCATCGCAAGGGTGTGGCCATTGTTACTTTTTAGGTGCCCTCTCAATACCGTCACCGTAGAGGCAAAACCGTCACGGCGTGTCTTCGGCAGCCCTGTACTGGTACCACGAGTGCTTACTGTCAATGTCACTGAAAGTGACAAGTTGCATAAACAACCTTACTACTATAGTATTAGGATACATGACAGACGTCCGGCGGACGTCCGGCACAGCTTTTTCGCACTCGTGGTAGCTATACTGTATTTTCTTTGCAGAATCAGTTACAGTCAGGCCATAGCTTCAATAACATAGTTAAAACATTGATGTGTCAAGTAGAAGCTAAATGCCTTTTGCGTTACAAAGCCTAAATAAAGCACATCTTGAATACAAGAGCATGTCAAAGCCATGCCATGTTTAAGGCTTGCAACAGACGTGGGTGCTAAACATTCGATAATTAAATGAAAAGCTGCATGACTGTGAGTTTTTCTCTGGCTCTCAAAGTGAGAGAGAGAGAGAGAGAGAAAGCGGCAGACGTGTTCACTGCGGATTGTCAAATTAATTTAGCGTTTGAGATGTCTCAGACACTCCCAGCCCGTCTATGATGTACGGTCAGCCACACTCACGTGGGTGGCATAAGGGCACCAATTGAACAAAAAGAGGTATCCTAGCATGCGGCCGACTGTACACCTATTTCATTCGCAGTGCGAAAAGATTCCGACGTGAAAATATGTCGCAAACGCTAACATAAGGCTACTGATAAGTTTTTGTAGCGAACAAAAAGGGTTATCCTAGCGTGTGGCCGACTATTACTAGTCTGCAATGGACCTAAAAAATGCCAAAAAATCAATTGGCAATATCTTTCATCACCGCTGAAAATGGATAGAAAAGAAGTCCTTGGATCTGGACCATTGATCGAAAGACAGATTCATTAGGTACCACCAATGGGCGGAGGTCAAATCATCACGATCGGTAGCGAAAAAAACCATATAAGCAACTAATTACTCTATACTAGAAGGCTGGTGTGACTGTGGACTTGTTAAAGTTTATGCTTAAATGGGTGTACAGTTACGTAACGGGTGACTTTACAACCAAACTGTACAGTTTGACGTACTGTTGACTGTATAGTGCCACGACAAATTAAGACAGACTAGCTGAGTAAAGGCCTTCTCTCAGAGGCATAGTTAAGGTTCAATTAATCACCATGCGTCCCCACTGGGGATTGGCGATTTTCGCACTGAGGGATTCTCAGGTTTCCTATTTACTGATGAATCAAAATGGAGTCCAACTTTAGCACCTTTAACAACGAATCAAAATGGAGTCCAACTTTAGCACCTATATTAACGAATCAAAATGGAGTCCAAATTTAGCAGAGTGTGAGAAAACTTTCAGTAAAATACCGGCTAACGGATTTTACGGATCTATGGTTTGAAATTTTACTTTGACCAAATTAAAGAGAAGGTCTGGCCTGTGATCGAAGTGCATGGAGAATGCTGCACCGACAAGAGGATAACTCTTAAATATAATGGATAATGGTTTGAAATGTTAGAAGCCTACGAGATATGCCTGCTGAATCTGTCAGCTATCGTTTTGTCTTGATGAAACATATATTGTTTGTTTAGGACACGGAACACCCCAAAAGCTTTAGGCCAAAATGTTTGCCAACTCCGCAGCTTTTGAGCCCCATTCACATGCATGCTTTGCTCTGTCTAATTTTATTACTAGGCTGATATTGTTAAGGCGTTACGTCATCATGGGTGCGTGAGGATCAGTGCCAGTCAGTCAGTATAAAACAGGTCAACAGTGGACTGTACATCACAGTTCGCTCCCATCACCACTGAGTTCCAGTGTTTCAAGTTCCGGTGGAAGGATCATCTTTTAGTAAACAGCAAAAATGAAACTGGTAATATTTTGGAGTTATTTGGAATTTTGGCAGCTAGAGAGTTTCGGTTAAATTTGATAGGAAAGTGATTTTTATAAGTGACATATTTTGACAGATCTTAAAGTGACGTTAAATGGAAAAGAAAAATACCAATTTACCAATTTATTTTTTTTGTAATTTACTTTAAAGGCAACAAACAGTCAAAAATAAAATAACACACACACAAAAAAATAATACAAATAAACAAGCAAACATAATTCACACAATGTTCAGCCCCGTCAAATAGCAAAAGCAAAAGTGACTATACGTACGAGTATACATACTAGTGGTTCGCCCCAAACTGCCAACTTGCGCGATGTGTAACTTTTTGCTAACAACATTCGCGCAGGCGCGCGCGCATTGCATAAAACTTTATAACCCCATGTCTCGGCAACCCCTCGACCGATTTAGCTCATGCTCATACTTAAAAGTTTTTTTTTATTTTTTATTTTATGTTAAAGTAAATGAGGCAAAGAGAATTTATAAGTTCGAACATGAGCCAAATCGGTCGAGGGGTTGCTGAGATAAGGGATCGCGAGTTCGTAGTTCGGGGCAAACCATTATCCAGATTACTCTGTCCCCGAACCATCACAGTGTCATACTATTACGTAGTTTTACGATAATACAGCAAGGCTTTCCTTGACGAGGTCTCTAAGAGAATTTTGCAAATGGCCAATTAAGTACGTGCTTACCATACTGTGACATAATTTTGGCCAAATCTCGTACAACTGTGTCAAAATTCAAGTGTTAGTGACAAAGCTAGATAAAATATTAATACGATGTCCTTGTCTGATTGGGAACCAACAATATTCGAAGATTCCAGTTGCAGGCCCGAAAAATATTCAGGACTTCTGCTTTTTGATTTGCATCTAAACGATAACATTTAATTACAACTTAAACTTTCGTAAGCATTTCATTTTTTTATTAATAAAAAAATGTTTATTTAATACTTTGAAACAAAATCAACAATGCACACTGTTCACACATTCGCTGAAAATCCACTCCCATCAATTTTCAAAAATATGCAATTCTGCATAATAAGCAACTTTACTGACGTAGTTTCGGTCACACGTACAAAATAGTGATGTTACCGTTTCTATGTGGCCTGCCTAAAAACCTGTGACAGACATACGAACGGAATCCCGGACGAAAAAAAATCGAATCAGAATTCCGAACGCAGTAACTGCATACAAATCTATGGACCTGTATGTACTGTATGTATGCATGCATTGTATGTGTGTGGTCGGTCCATAGATTTTGTATGCAGTTACTGCGTTCAGAATCCTGATTCGATTTTTTTCCGTCCGGATTTCCGTTCGCATGTGGCCAGCTTTATTCACAAATCCTATCACCATTCCAGTTCATAATCGCCGCCACCCTCGCAGTCGCTTCCGCGGCCCGTCTGGAGCATTTGGAGCGCGGCTACCTTCCCCCGACCGGCAATTCACTCGGACAGGGCAATGGCTTTGGGGCCAGCAATGGAGGAAGCAACGGCTTTGGCGCTAGCAACGGGGGAAGCAACGGGTTTGGGGCAGCCAGTGCCAGGTGAGTTTATGTACCTTCTTCGAACTCAGTCTGCCTAAGCCACAGTAAAGACCAATTCGGAGCAAACTAAGCCGCTCTAAACTCATGTGGCACTGCAGCATCCGGGTAGTTGCTTCTTTGCATTTACATAATAAGATGATTTATACAGAATCCAGTGTCACCTTCAACCTTCAATTTAAAAATTACCCTGATAAGTATACCTCTGTGTTGGGCTTTAAATAAACAATAAAAAAAATACATCTTTTTGAATTCATACGTCATAAATTATTATTTAACTTGTGTAATTTAAGGAAAGCACTGGTTCCTGAAAAACAGTTTATATACCCTTCTTCAGGAACCAGGGATTTAATCACTGTGACACTGGTTATGCCATATTTTTTTTTCATTTCGTTTTTAATTTCGTTTTTCTTTCTCTTCAGGTCTCAGGCTGGAGGCTTCAATGCTGCGACCGTGAACCAATACTTGCCTCCCGACCATGAGCATGGACAGGCTGCTTTCGGTGGTGCTAATGGTAAGTAGCTTTTACTCTTGAACTTGGATTCTTGGTCTCTGCTTACTATATGAAGTGAAAGTGGGAAGGGCACCTGGCTAGGCGCATTGATGGCAGATGGACGAAGTCGATTGCAGAATCTCGAGAGGGGAAGAAATGAGTTGGCAGACCTCCAGCTAGATGGCCCAAGTAGCCGGAAAGCAGTGGTTGCGTCAGGCACAGGATCTTAGGAAGTAGCGTGGGAGAGGCCTTTACACAGCAGTGGCTGCAGCAGTGGCTGTATTAACAGGCTTATGATGATGATGATGATGTCTTACTACAAGACAATTTTTGAACAAAAGTTGTTGGAAATCGCATTTATAAGTTGACGTGTTTCATAAATAAATAGAATAGAATAATCATTTATTTAAACACCACAACACACACATGAATACAATAATTGAAACAGGTACATACACATTCACATTAATTTAAAAGAGAAAAAACAGACACAGTAGATTAGGGTACCTACCTATGGTTCGGGTGACGGTGTGTATTGTAGTGCCCAAAAGGGTCACGAAGCTATTGGATATATGGTTTCTCGCGATACAGGCCCAGCCTAGTGCGAGGACCCCTGGCAATTTCGTAGAATTAAGCTAGTTTATGCACAGATTTTATAATAAGACTTAACTTTTCTGTACCTACCATCTTTGTGCAATAAAGACCTTTTTTACTTACTTACTTACTATTTAAAAATTATTCTGTATATCTGCTAGCTCAGTAACCTGAACTGGGTCTTGGCCTCAAATATTAAAAATCGCCACTGGTCTCTGTCCTGAGCGGCCTGCCTGGAGGTAGTGCAAGTCTTTGCCAACTTCATCAGTTCGACTTCCTGTAGCTTTTAGTAGATTTATTGTTTTCGTAGTTTATTTAAAGCTGCTCTAGGCTACTCAGACGGATCTTTGAGATTTTCACTTCAGGTCCCACTTCTCCCTTCGAGCAATGCGGTCACTCAAATTTATATCCATCTTATTTGAAATATTGTGAACAAAACCTCTGGTGCTGTACCCTCCATCTTTAGAACATGTCAAGTATTTGTGAAGCTAATAAATAATTTGATGACTTCACATTTAATTACCGTTTATATCCGTTGACGAGTCTTACAAAATGATTGACCTTACATCGTATTTCTTCACTTCCGGTCAATGGCATAAAAATGACGCCATTTATAGGGCCAGTTGATTGGCCCTTAGCTTTTAATTAACTCTTGAATATTTAAAAAATCCTAAAGCCATTTAAAAATAATTTATTGCTATTTTTTGTGAAATCTCAAAAGTTTGCTGTACAACTTTTGTTAACTTGTCGTAACTTTCTCAAACGATATGTAATTTGTGTAGGCCTAAAATGGTAACCGTAGCCTCTATTTTTTGTAATAGATAGATCTATAGAAAATTCTACGCAGCTGCAAAGCATTCCTAAATCTATCTATCTATCTATATATATAAAAATGAATCGACGTGCATTAGTCTCGCTAAAACTAAGAAACGGCTTGACCGATTTGCATATTTACTGTTTTGTTTTGTTCACCATAGTTCAGGGTAGGTTTAAAAGCAAAGAAATATGGGAAAAGTTAAAGGATTAGCTGAAAAACGGAAGTATATCAGGTGATACGAAGTTCACCGGGTCAGCTAGTTCTAAATAACGACTTCATAAAATATGTCGATTAAAAATAAACCAAAACCATCTTAAACAGCTTGGAGTCTGTTCCCAAAATGTCATGCAAGTTCTTACTTAGTTTAAATTGGCACCAACTCTATTAGATTTGAGAGTCGGTTTTTATTTTATTTTAAAACAATAATTTAAAACTATTGAACTGAATAATGTAAGCACTAATCTAAATCAAATCTCTTATTCCAGGCAACTCTTTCGGTTCAGCCACCAGCCAGCAATACGGTGCGCCCCAGCAGCAGCCACAGCAGCAATACAACCAGCAACCACAGCAACAGTTCAGCCAGCAACCACAGCAGCAGTACAGCCAGCAGCCGCAGCAGCAATATAACCAGCAGCCGCAGCAGCCATCGTTTGCCCGCAGCCAACAGTACTCTGCCCCTCAACAGCAATATGGCGCTCCCAGCCAGCAATTCGGTGGTGCTGGCGGCCAGTTCGATGGTTCTTCTAGGTAAACTATTATTGTTTTTCCAAAGCCCCCAACTAAGCTCTGTCGTGATGGTATAGGTGCTGGGTAAGCTTACTCCATCTAAAACAATATCGCAGGCACTGCAGCGCCGAGTGGTCTCTTCACCCATAAATCATCTCATTACCTAGATGCAAAGGCCTTAGTAAAGCACCTATCCATAGTATCCATGGGTACGGGACACATACACAGATGAATTTATTCACCACTCGATTCAGAACTTATAGCACTCTACAAATAAGGGCTACCGTTTTAATGCGCACTAGTTGGCGCCTCTGTTGAGAAAGACCATTTCATAAAGTTAGTACGTAAAAAAATTTACTTACATTAAAATCATATTTAATACCCACATTAAAACTTTACTAACCAAACACCTCGAGCAAGCCCCGTTTTGTTCGAAAAAATAATTAGGACACAATTTTCCGAAGGATAAAACTATTTAAAAGCAGTGGTTAGTAGCGGGACAAAAACTTTTTGCCATAATTCATCTCAGGTATTGCAAAATATTCAGAACATTATTCTAATTAGAAATAAACCCGCGTACGTACTTAGCCCACCAAACAGTGTAATTTTTGGACCTCGCGCCACACAAGCAACCCTAACGGCAAATCTGAGCGTAGCCCTCATTGAGCTATCAAGCAAGTAGGTACATTAAAATTTAGATGCAAACATTTTCAATTTTTTTTTTCATTACAGCCAATTTGGTGCTGCCTCCAGCCAGTTCGGAGCTGCCCAGCAGCAGCCCCAGCAGCAGTTTGGTGCCTCCCTCGGCGCGGCCGGTCGTCAGTACTTGGCCCCTAAAGCCTCCAGTAACTACCAGCAACAGCAGAACATTCCCCAGCAGAGCTTCGATGAAGAGACTGGCTACCATTATTAGGAGTTGTTGAGCTAAAAGTTTTTGAGCCAAAAGTTTTTGAGTGTGCTCAGCCTTCCTATACCCTGCCATTTTTGTAATGTGATCTTTTTTTTATTGTAAATTGAAACGAAATGTGTTCTTTAATGCTTAATATGTATAAATGATGTAAAAGTTTATATTTTCTGCGAAATAAATGCAATTTTAGTTTACTTTGGTTTTCTCTTTTGTATCGCTGATGGTGGTGAAAGCGTTAATTCTTTTTTGGCATGACAAATGTCGCCACGTCAGCTTAAAATACGTTAAAATAGAGACATTAAAGTAGTTAAGTACCTAAATTACTATAAAAAGGATTGGTTACAATATTTTGGCCACTCATACTCAATTAAAATTATAGCTTTCTGAAACTACAAGAAAAAATACAGGGCCGCCCAAAAACATTATGGCTCAAATGTCGTACCATGGTTCAACACGAGCTACACAGAAAGAACTCTTACGAACAGTAAACTCATGGGGCCAAGTGACTATAATGACAGAACACCTGTGATAGGAGATTTCACCCAAATAAGAAAAAGAATTTATCTTATTAATGTAAGCTGTTAGCACAGATTGGTAAAGACAGTTAAAGCACTGACATTGATATCATAGTATCCCGATCGCGGATTCAAGTTCCGACTCAAGCATTCTTTTTTCATCGTGATACATCATCAAAAATAATGGTGATGATTTATGGTGTTGATAGTAGGTATTAATCCGATAGAAAAAAACAAAGTGTTAGCTTTTTTGATAACAGGCAAAAAACCGATCATCTTTTTGTTAAAAAGGTGTGTGAACATTCCATAGTGTATTGCAAAAAATAGAGTGTTATTCAATAAACGTGATCATGCTGTACATTAATTTGAGGCTTAGCTAAATTAATAGCGTATAGTATAGCCTTTATTGGTTACCGGTGTCCATAACGATTGAGGCTGTCTAAAAAAACTGCGTTATGAATATTGGCAACATATTTGCTGGGATAGAATGCCCACAAAAAATAGTCATTATCTCATTGTTTATTTTGATGTTAGTTCACCTCATATTGTCAACATACGTCAACCATTTATTTGTCCTCAATAACCTCGTCTTAAGTCACCATAATCGTCCATAGCTGAACGACCGAGCGAATTGGGAGAGTTCTTCGAGTCTACTGGAACAATCCTCTTCGCTCCTCTAGCTTCGCTCGCTCGTTCAATAATTTCATAAGGTAGATGCAAAGAAGAAGCCGCTCAAAAGTGGCAGACGTCGGAAAACACATAACTTCTTTGAAGTGGAAGTGGGCAGGACACCTGGCGAGACGTACCGATGGCAGATAGTCATAGTCCATTGCGACCCCGAGAGGGGAAGAGATCAGGCGGGTTACTCTTGACGCTATTGCGATCAAATAAAAAAAGTTTTAAAATTAATTTCTCTTTGAATTCGCATAGTAACGCTTTGATTTTAAATACTTTGTAATGTTTATTCAAAGGTAAGGCTGTTTTATTCAATAGAAACACAAAACACGTCTTAATTTGTAAAATATAAAATTTTGTAAATTGCGCCATATTGCGGCCGTATTGGAAAAATGCGTCAAGGATAGAGGGGCAGTTGGCAGACCACCAGCCAGATGGTCCAACGACATAGCCAAAGTAGCCGGAAAACAGTGGTTGCGCCTGGCGCAGGATCATGAGAGGTGGCGTGAAGTGGGTGCTAACAGGCTGATGATGATGCAAAGGCCTTAGTTTTTTACATAATATAAAACATACTTCTGGTGTGAAAGAAACAATCTGTTATTCTTCTCCATCGCAAGGAAAGTGAAAAATTGGATTAAACTTTCACTCTAATTTGACTCGTACAATCCGGTGTCTATTCTCTAAACTCCACTGTAAAGACGAGCGGTATGATAATTACCTTGTAACATTGTACTTATTTATTTACTGACATTATTTTTTATGAAAAATTGTACTCTTTACCTGAATATTCCCTAACGCTGATCGTATTTGATGTAAAACGAGTTTTTAGCTGCAGCAAGAAGGTATTTTATGGGTCTTTTTTACATACAATAAAATGTAAACTTACTTATTTATTATAAAGAATATCGTTTTAAGATCACTTTTACTAAGGTAGAATAAAAACAAGAAATCAGACTGAAAAAAAAAACTCAAATTGATCAGTACTTTCCACGCTTTCTGTGCTACGCGTTGATGTCTTTTGTATGGCGCAAAAGTTTACGTAACATCGTAATTTTAAAAAAGAAATTTTTATTTGACATTCTTATTTATTCATGCAAACAAATGTCAATAAAAACAATTAATAAAAACACAATCCACAAAAGCGTCGTCAAAAGACTAACAATAATAGTCAATAAGATCATTAAAAGATAAAACAATAACGTCGAAAAATAAAACAAAAATTATATGTCATTAAAAAAGCCTTGACTTTCTTATTGAATACTTGTTTTAATTTGGTTTGAAATTGTTTTTTTATTTCATTTCTCCTAGGAATGACTTTGTCAAACAAGTTAAGTTGATAAAACCACTAAATACCTAAATTTTATTCTTAACTTAATCTTTAGTAAGGAAACACAGCATATTTTCTATTTTGCAAACGGTTTCACTCACTTTTATTAACGTTTTTTCTCCTCCATGATTAATGTCTCCGTATGAGCACCGAAACTAGTCAGCACACATCAATAAAAGTAGGTAAGTAAGTGATAAAAAATAAAAATAATTATTTAAGAAAATAATCATAAGTTTATGGTATTAAACCTTCAAATAGGTACTCGTAAAACTTTATTATGTTTCAGAGCTTACTTTAAAAGTATGGGTAAACCTGTGTTCGTATTGCTATGAGAATCGCACCTCTTTGCACCGACGTACGTCGTATCAGTGTGTGTGTTTGTGAGGATGGCCTTCACCCATCGCATCGGCCTTGGTCTACTAACATTGAAAGCTCGTGCGTCAGTTACGCAAAGCTTCCCTAGGTGGCACTAGTGTTGTCTAGTTCTTCTACTCTGAATAAATCTATTGGAAAATGTGTAAACAGCATATTGTGTGTTAGTTACGGAAAGGTTTTCTAGGTGGCGTATGTTTAATCAATTCAATATTTAAGTTTTTTTTTGTAGTTACAGTAATGTTAATTTCTTTTTAACACCATCATTTAAGAAAATCGAGCTTTTCTAAGATATTGTTGAATATTTCAAAAAGTTCCTGAGACACGGAAACAAGAACCTTTTACAATAAGGTCAAGTGCGATATCACGAAGAAAAAAATAAAACCAGCCAAGTGCGAGTCTGACTCGCGAACGAAGGGTTCCTATCCTAGGGTTCTTTGTCTATAAAAACGGCAAAAAAGTTGTTTTGTGCCCTCCTTAAATATTCATTTTATTTTTATTATTTCTTTTTAAAGTTAATAATACAACTCAATATTCTGTGAATATTTCAAGCGTCTACCTATTGCGGTTATCAATATCGAGCAAAAAGGAGCAAAAAAATCACGTTTGTTGTATGGGAGCCCCCTTAAATATTTATTTTATTCTTT
This sequence comes from Zelleria hepariella, assembly GCA_949319315.1. Classification (NCBI taxonomy): domain Eukaryota; kingdom Metazoa; phylum Arthropoda; class Insecta; order Lepidoptera; family Yponomeutidae; genus Zelleria; species Zelleria hepariella. The sequence goes on from OX439382.1 coordinate 18,681,894, forward strand.
ATTTTTTGTTACAGCGGCAACATAAATACATCATCTGTGAAAATTTCAACTGTCTAACTATCACGGTTCATGAGATACAGTCTGGTGACAGGCGGACGGACAGACAGACAGTCGGACGGACTGCGGAGTCTTATCAATAGGTCCCGTTTGGCACACTTCGGGTACGGAACCCTAAAAAACATCTGTTCCATACTAAAAGAAACTGAGTTGTAAGACAAAATGCGAAATGTCTTGATACTCGGTCTTAGCTAGCACCTAGCACCTAGTACGCTATATGAATGACAGCCGCCAGAGCGCCTTGTCATTATATCTGTGTAAACTGTCAATTACAGGCGCGATGTAGAACAAAAAACATCATTAAGCTATTACCACACTCGCATGCAACACGTGTAGGTAATGATGCATACTTGTTGGCTAACGAACAATGGAGATCGGACGTGTGGCCTTGGCTCATTTATATCAGAAAATGTCTGACTGATTTGTATGTCTCAAATGTGGCTGATTTAAATTATTAATTGTTTTTATTTTCTATTGATTAAGGATTATCTTTCTCCTGTTTAAAAGTATTAATAAAGCCTTTTTCCTACTAAAGAGTGTTCAGATTAAATTCACTCATTTAAATTATTTAAAAAATCGCGTCTTAAGCTGATTCATTATGTGTAATGTGAAGACTGTAAAGCAAGAAAAGAAAATAAAAGTGTTGAATAAAAAAGCAGCTTATATTTTATTCATAGAATAAATAATAGTTCGTTTATCTCGTGTAACATTCGTTCCGTTATGACTAAATAAGAGTAAAATACTAATTTACGTTGACATACTAGATTGACAGTTGCCTGTCAAAAGTCAGATTGACAGATGACACGTTTTTACATTCTAATTTTATCACAATCTTTACTGAGTTTAGCCTAGCTTTATATCGCTAGTATATCAAAATATACAAAGTATTATACACTAAATTGTGACTAAGGAGAAGGTACAAAATATCAGGTCCTGAAGTTTATAAGAAAGGCATTTATAAGATTGTTCTTTCTCACATTATAACCACCATTCTTAAAATCCTGGGGGGTAATTGTCTAATTTTTGAATCTATCAAATTGACGTTTGAAGGGTGCCGATGAACGCCAGACTAAATTTTGCATTGTCATTGAAAGCGATTGGGATAGGGATGGCGACTCGATTTTGTAGGATATTGAGTGAAGAAAATAGCAAAATCGTTCACTCAACATCATTCAATTTGTATGGCGTTTTGGCTCATCCGTTCTATTAGTGATTGTGATTTAAAACTTGAACAATTTCATTCTATAGTCGCAATCAAGATCATAATCCCGATACCTTTGAAAGGGCTCGCGATAGATTCAAAAGTTAGATATTCGCCTCCATCAATCTTCGAACCTCACAAAAATCCTAACCTTGGACCCAACTCTCTCACACCTTCTCCGAAGCCTTCTTTCTCCATCGCTCGTCCCCCTAGAGCCTTCTTAGTACTTGTAAGGCTTCCTGAAGCCAGCGGAGGCCTGAGCCTGCGCCCTGTATTGGGGCTGACCGCCGAAGTTACCCGCAGGGGCGACGCCGGTGCCGTACTTCGCGGCGTTGTACTGACCTGGAATTCAGAAAGGGATGATGTTATTTATTTATTTTGCGAATGGCATTGTGCTCGAAATGCTATACGGTGTAAGGTAAGCCGTCCAGCCACCTCGTTACGTCTGTGTCGGCCTCATGCACCTTAGCGACGCCACCTTGGATGGCGAACGGCGGGCAGTCGTCGATGATGTGGGACATCGTCTAAACCTCCCCATACACGCAACTCGGGTCCAACAAAAGCTGATGGACAAATGGTCACAGGGTAAAGTGGAAGACTTGAAACATATAGGAGAAATAAACTAAGGCCTTTGTATCTGCGTAGTGAGATAATTTATTCAGCGTCCAATGGCACCTTTACTCACACTAGATGGGTGAAGAGATCACCCGGCGCTGCAGTTCCTGGGGCATTGTTTTATTTAGATGGAGTAGGCTTGCCCAGCATCCCGACAGATAAGTCAGCCTAGCCAATTTTATGTTACGCAAAAATAGAACAAAAAGCCTTTTGCGTATATATATTTGACATTTAGAGTTTTTGGCATTGGGCAATATTGAAGTGAAAAGATGTGTAGTAACATTTTGTGGTATGATATACCCAAATTATAGGGCACGTTATTAACCGCAGTTACCTAAGTGATACCGCTTTAGGTTCTCACAGTCATTTAGGTCCTAACAGCTTAGGGCGTCATAAATTCAGGGCTCAACTCCACCCAGACCGTATACCATTCTAAAATACTAAAGTTCACCTCTGTTCTCCTGAGAACTCTTAGTTTTTAAGGTACCATTGTTTGTCGATATGTTAACTTTCCATTTGGACGTACATGGTCCTTCGATACACTGAGCCTTGTATGTATAAATATATAACAAGCAAAAACTTATATTTGTAAGACCATTTGTTTTATCTATTTCATCTTGCGACAAAGAAATTATTTCAAGCACTGAAATAAATTAGCGGTTTAGCTCATAGAAATAATATTAAATGACTAAATAGATAGCTATAGAATTAGAGAGAAAATTCATCAGTTTTTTTTTGTCTGCGACGCGTTATTTTTCATACATTCTGGACCTGATTCCACACATTAAAATTTAAAATAACTGTAAATTTGTGTGTCTAATTCCTGCTTGGAGTAGAGATACTATTTGATAGGTTTAACGCAAGTCGGCCTATTTAACAAAGCTAACTTTTGACAAAAAAACTATACCCTAACTGATATTAAGAGCTCTGCTAGAGTCCGCTCGGATCCCACACCTTATTCTTAGACCGGACGACTGACCTTTCCTATGTTTCACAATATGACCTCTTACTTTGATCTCGTACTTTACCGATACACTAACCAATAGCCCTATTACCTATGTAATAGAGTTTACATTACCAGCATTACATTACAGCCAACAAATTGTGGGTGCTTCTTGTGATATCCAGTTTTAAGCGATTTGTTCTAAAGTACATCTCGCCAGAATGTATAGCTGTACTAATAACTTATAGTCCCACCTGATGAATCATGGTCTAAAACTTGCAGTTTAAGGTGGGTGAAGAGACCACTCGGCGCTGCAGTACCTGGGACATTGTTTTAGTCGGAGTAGGCTTGCACAGCACAGCTTAGTCGGCCTAGCCCACAGGAAAGACAAGTCAATACATGTGGAGCCAACTAAGCCGCGGGTTTCCTCACGATAACTTAGTTGTTACTACTACAATCACCGAACTAAATCCCATAGAATCCGCATTACGTATAAAATCACAATAACTAGTGGTTCGCCCCGAACTATGAACTCGCGACCCCATATAAACTTAATAATAATAATAACCCCCGTGTTATGAAGTGTTGTGAAACTCACCACGATCGGATGAGGCTTCTCCGATTTCTTTCCTATCTTATAGTGCTTCTATATCCTTCAGGTCCAGTTCAATATTCATAAAATCCTTTACAAAGTTTGCAATTATCATTGTTCCAACTCAAATTTTTCTTCTAACATTTTTAGTTTTCGCCAGACATTCGTTGAATGTTTTCTGTAACTTGTTCGCCGCTTTTTCTTATTTCAAGTTTTTGTGCCTCTAGATCATTTTGGATTATTTGTAGTTTATCTAGTATTTCTGCCATTTTAAGTTTTGTATAGTTTGTATAGGACTCTCTTGTAGTTTTGCAGTAAAGCGACCTTTATCGTTGAGCATAAGGACTTTTTGGTTTATAATTTTGAACACTAGATGGATCTGATAAAAAAAAATTGTCACGCCCTCTGTTAGGAAGTAGAATAACCATTTTTTTTTTAAATAGATGGCGCTGTTTTGTATTTTCTAATCTGGTGTACTTTGGACCTTAGCAATTAGCAAAATTTTTGGTTATTTTTGGATTTATTGGATTAAAATAGAGTTCTTGTTACGGATTATTTCGCGACCCGTAAAAGTTTATTTTTATTGTTTCCACTGAGTTTTACGTCCGATATCCACAATATTGTTTCTAAACAGAATTTGTATTTATACTTCACTTTTGTTAGTTTTTATCACTGCTTTCACTGTTTACTGATTAGATTTACGTTTTTATCACTTTTAAAATCACTTTTTAGCACTATTTTAATGTTACTGAGAGGCAGCAGTGGCGCCCTCTCTCATCCCATATAAACTTAACTACCCCATATCTCGGCAACCCCTCGACCGATTTGGCTCATGTTCGAACTTAAAAATCCTTTTAATTTAATTTACCTGCCTACCAAATTTCATGACGATCCGACAAAAATTACTCAAGTTATCGTCGAACGAACATTCATACATACAAACATACAAACATACAAACATACAAACATACATACATACATACATACATACATACATACATACATACATACATACATACAAACGCCGGATTGTTCCAGTAGACTCGGAGAACTTCGCTCGCTTCGCTCGCTCGTTCAAAAACTTGTCCCCACAGAAACAAATGATATCAGCAATAGAACAATACGAAACATCATTTCGACCATACGTCTAATATTCGAATGTCAACCTTATTGCATTCGAGTACAGTTTTACTTTAATTGCATAGACTACGAGCAAATAAGCTCCCAAAGACAATTTGGGCATCTATTTTTCCAGACACATTTCAGAGTTCTATGTTGTATCTAGTTTTATCCTTGATCGAAGACTACAATTCAACAAATGTACGTTACTGGACCACCTACCACTCTAAAGCAATAGTGTAAATGTCGAGGTTTTGCGATTGGAAGGTTAATAAGTGTGTTGGCTCGGTAATTGTTGTAGCCCAGAGCCTTCGGGCTAGAGGTATTGGGATGGTTCCCAGGGCACCGTGGTGAACTTTAGTCTTTGGTTGGGAATTCCATTATACCATCAAGTTAATATCCCAGAGTTAATACCCCTGCCTACTGGCAGGGATAATAATATTATTAGACTAGATTTGCTTCGCGGCTTCGTTTTCATGTAAATTTTTCATACAAAGGTGTAGGACAAAAAAAGTAACTACTTAGATACTTGGTATTAGATGTTAATAAGTATTAATTTGATGTTAATATATTTTTTTACGCTTGATAATATTTTGACGTTGAACGAAAATAATTTATTGCTTGTTGGATAAAAACTTTTAACTTTGACTTTGAATTTAGGCCCGTTAAGCTTTGGTAACTGTAGGTACGTCTTTATTAATACGCCGTTTCTATTTTCAGACTTTGTCTTCTGATTTATTTTCAGATGATTCAGTACATTGTCTGTGAGAATGTCAAAGTACTGTTTTTAAAGAGTTTAATTTTCAAAGTTTGTTTGACTCAACTTTTGTTGGACAAACTTTCTCCATTTAATCATGCTCCGCCTTGTAGCATCCGAGTGGTCACTTCATCCATCTAGTGTGAGTAATCTGAGTAAAGGTGCCACTGGACGCTGGCTGTACAAATTAGATGTAAACGATGCAAATAAAACATTTTATTCTTGTGACTTAAAAGAACGTTTGTCTTGTAGGTACTAAGTTCACGCAAATTACACCCACACAATCTAATGTGTTTCAAAAGGTCCTAACTCTTTTTCCTAACTCTTAACCTACTGGTCAACTGTAAAAACCTTATTTTAAAAAAAACTTTTCTACCGTCACAGCACTTTCATTTTTAAACGGTTTTATTTAGCTCACCCCGTTTGTTTTTTTATTTTATTCTTTATTCTTTCTTGGGTCAAATTTAGTAATTCAAATTTCACCCTCTTCCTGTCAACCGATTAATCTGAAATGTTGTATACACTTTGGATTTTGGTGACAATACAATTATGTTTATTCATTATCATTATAAATCCAAGATGGCGGCCGCTACAAAATGGCGGATAACGTAGGTTTTATCAATCCCATCAATATGGGTATCAAATGAAAGGGCTCAACAAGCAGAATACAATATACTATAAAAAATTGAAATCCAAGATGGCGGCCGCTACAAAATGGCGGATAACGTAGGTTTTATCAATCCCATCAATATGGGTATCAAATGAAAGGGCTCAACAAGCAGAATACAATATACTATAAAAAATTGAAATACAAGATGGCGGCCGCTACAAAATGGCGGATAACGTAGGTTTTATCGATCCCATCAATATGGGTATCAAATGAAAGTGCTCAACCAGTATAATACAATGTACTATATGAATTAAACAGAATGCGAAATAAAAACTAAAAACTAGAAAATAAAAATAGGTAAAAAAACTTTTTAAGTTAAACGGTTTTATGTTAAACATACATTGCAATGTTTAAGATAAATGTACTAAAAACCAAAAAATAATAAAATAGATACAGTCGTGGGAATTATAAACATATAAGAATAAGAATAGAATAAGTTTATTTGCGTAAAAAGTGATACATAGAGTGTTACAAATGTATTTTAACTAGGTGTTGTTGATCAAGACAAGATTTTAGCTTCTGTTGCTGTGCTAGACTAGAAGTCTGTATTACAGCACGTCAATTGTCTACAATCGTTGATTAAAATGTTTGTTTTGTAATGTTACACTATAATTAGGCAGTTGAGGCAGTTGACATGCCCCACGGTTTTATTTTAGTCTAGTCTATGCATATGTTTATAATTCCCACGACTGTATCTATTTTATTATTTTTTGGTTTTTAGTACATTTATCTTAAACATTGCAATGTATGTTTAACATAAAACCGTTTAACTTAAAAAGTTTTTTTACCTATTATTATATAAGTTTAAAAATCAACGGAACGTCTTAGAGCAAAAAAAAACTGATGTAATCCTTATCACCGAGTGCTACGAGGATTACTCTCTAAAAAGAGTTAGGACCTTTTGTAACACCTTGTATAGTCTCGCAAACGCTGCGCCCGCGCCGGTGCAATATAGCGCCACCACAGGACTGAAATGTGAGCGCCTAACCTAAGGCCACCGTCACACGACACCACTATTGTTTGAGGTATCGCTGATCTTATCCTCTTATTGTGTCTTATAAAACGCCCCGACGTGTCAAAATCTAAATTTTTGGGCGTGGAATTCTCCTGCATTGTCGTGCAAATTATATGACGGATTACTTGTTTGTTCTGCTCTATCTGTATCTGTTTAAATTGCGACTATAAATTGTAGATTTTAACAATAGCCATAAAGTTGTGGAACTAATCACTGACATTTTTAAGTGTATTTCTTATGAGAGAGTGCCCAGAGCAGCTACCACGAGTGCTTACTGTCACCGTCACTGAAAGCGATAAGTTGGATAAACAACCTTACTACTATAGTATTACGATACATGACAGACGTCCGGCAGACGTCAGGCACAGCTTTTTCGCACTCATGGTAGCAACTCTGTTCCAAGAAAATACGAACATGTCCGAATACGAACATCACAAAGGGCGCCTGCGCGTGGTATTAGCAAAAGTTACACATCGCACATCGCGAGTTCACAGTCCGGGGCGAACTATTAGTTTAGCTTATGTTTCAAAATGACTATCAGTATTTACTGGGTTCGCCTGCATTTGGGTGTGAGCCGTGACGGTGACGTTGCCCCGGTGGCGGGTGGCCCCCCAGGTCTCCAGTTAGGTACCTATTACTATTATTTTATCTCATACTAACCCTTTGTAGCTTTTAAGATTATACTAACACTATATAGCCTTGTTATTTTAGATCTGTAACAACTTATTGCCTGAAAAAACAATTATTATTAATATTTACCATCATCAATGATGCCCGCGGCCTCGTCGGCGGCGTTCTGCTCGAGCGCCTTCAGGATGGCCTCAGGGGTGGGCGGGGCGGTGGGGAGATGGGCACCCTGAGCCTGGAACCCGCCCTGGCCAGCCGCGTAGCTCACGGAGTAGACCTGGCCATCATCACCGGTGTACTGGTACCCGCCCTGGGCCTCGATGCCGTCGGCCTGGGGTTGAGAGTTGAAGAGGTTGTTAAAGATTTATTGAACGAGCGACCTCGTATTGCCACTAGCGATCACCCATCCATAGAGTAGAGTAAGGTTATGGTATTTTATACACAAGCCATATTCTTCGTCTTAAACCATAATTGGCTAGATGTAGAGCAATTTAACTAGCTTTGGGTTGAGCTTCGTGTAAAAAAAGCTTTATTATACAAAACAAAACAAATCAAAACAAAACTAATAAACACAAAAGTTCGCCTAGGGACGTTATAAAATTGAGCCATATTATTTCCAGAGATGTTCTTATTAAAGAGTTGTAAATCAATCAGCAAAGATGCCTATGTAATTATTCGTACTAAATACCACCATAAATCTTTATTACCATTGATCAGATCATTGTAACCTTTACTATAAATGAATGAAATACTAGGGCGTCTTAAACCAGTCTAAAGTTCCTTATTATTTCTATGTTTGTGGAGGTCAAGAGATGTGGTGCCTTCGCAAGGAATGACCAGGGGTCGATCCGCGGTATGTTTAATGCCAACTGGCGACCTATGTTGGTTCTAGACTGTGGAGATCTTTCGCACGGTTGCACTGTAGGTATATTGGTCAACGCACTAACTTAAGGCGGATTTAATTATTAAGCGTCTGCATCATCAGACATCCAATAAACTGTTTTATAAACCATCTCTATGTAACCCATAAGTATGGGAAGTAGGGACATATAGAATTTCTCTTCCTTTACACGCCAACCCGAGGTCAGCTAATCTCTTCCTTTATCCTCCTGCTATCGCAACCCCGCGCTTGACTTTATCCATCGACCCATCGAGATTTTGGTCAACATATCGACCCAATCTAGGCCACCACTTGGCTGCCCTAGTCGGCCTTAACATATTTGGATTTCTAAATTAAACAATCAACTAACAAAGTTTTTAATAAGACACCGATGTGAATCTTTTCAATTATTTGGGATTTTAAATTTAACTAAAGACACGTGATCAGCATCAAAATTCTGCAAGTATTCAAGGAGCTAAATATCATAGAAAAGTACGAGGCATCTAGTAAGGTTGGTGCTACAACTGATAAATCCCCCTTAAGTATAAGTTACGAGATCCCTAGCTGATTGAGCGTGAAACCCCGGTTAACAATCTCCTGAACTTTACTTGATTTACGACTTTATCATTGGGTTGCGAAAAACTTAGTAAACGAAACCTTTAAACTTAATAAAGTTGCAAACTGACACTATCAAATCATAGCTTAATAACTCGGGAATTGAGTCGAAATCAAATTATAACATTGTAGAATTTGCAAGAACCTTGTGATGGAAAGGGAAGCTAAATTACAGCCAAATCAGAAACTATACAGGTTGGTACTTTGAGATGGGTCAGTGGGGGAAAGTCCGAAACTATAGCACATAGAAATAGAAAAATATGAAACCATTTTATTGTTTGCGGGTTGTAGTCCTGTAACGGCGATATTTTTTACCTTATCGTAAAGAACGATTTCATAAATTTTGAAGATTAGAAAAACCGAATTAGTAGATTGAAATAAATCTCATACTCTACTAGGAAATTGAAACCAGTAATTTTGAATTTAATTTATTGGTCACAACTTTGTATAGTCTGATAGCAACATGATATCAAAACTCATATTAGATCTCTTTAAATAAATGTCGGAATCGTAATTGAGTTTAATCTAAATCCATTACATCAAAATAAGACTCTTTGAATTAGAGATATGTATTATTTGCTATTCGTTACATCAAAAGGTCATGGGTATATCGATTTTATCGTCCGTCGAATGATGACAGCTACCTTGACTTTTCCTTTTCCGATGATGAATGGGCTCAACTTTGACAAAGATAGGTACGGTCGACCACAGTCACAGATACCCCATGGCAGCTCTTACCGCGTACGGCATAAGGGCGCCAATCGAACCAAAATGGGTTTCCTAGCGTGTGGCCAATGGCCAAAGGCCGTGTGGTTGGGATAAAGTTGTTACTAAATAAAGGTCCTTTGCTTCACCCGCGTTTGCTGTGGTCAAGATTCGTCGACATCATAATAAATTATTATTCAGACAATACTACGGACTCTCAAAATTAGTTTCCATTTAGTCACACAGATAATGTTCTCCACTTGCCTGCCTTGTGGCCGCACCAGTCCTTGCTTACTTCATCCCACCAGAAATATTATTTCTGAGATATGTTTTTATTGGAAGAAGACCACGCAGAATAAAGACCAGTAGTGACTTAATTTATCTGAGGCGAACGCCCACTTATAGGTCACTAAGGGTGGTATTCTAGAACGCTACTTAAACTCAGTTCAAACTAGAACGCTTCTTAAACTCTGTTTAAACTCAGTTCAAACTAGAAAGCTTCTTGAACTCTGTTTAAACTCAGTTTAAGTAGAGTTTAGTAGTGTCGACTGTCGATAAAACAGTGCATGTTTTGATTTGAATATCCCTCCCTTCATATCAAAACATGCACTGCTTTATCGACAGTCTGAACGCTGTTTAAACTGAGTTTAAGTAGCGTTCTAGAATACCACCCTAAGACCCTGTTTCTGAATTGAGAATTTTACTAAGTAAATACATAAGTATCGTTCCGTCACATTATTTTGTGAGAAATCTGCAGAGATCGAACGATACTTAGGTGCTTGCTTAGCGAATTTTTCAATTCAGAAATCGGCAGTAAGCATATCCGAACGTGAGCTGAAGGCGCAAAACCCAGCCGGCATGGAAACGGCTCAAGAGCCCTATGTCCTTGAAGTAGAATGACAGATGATTCTAAAAAGTGCTCACCTCACGTCCCTGCTCCTCGGCCTTGATCCCGTTCTCAGTCTCGTAATTGTACCGGAAGGAGTCCTCCTTCACGTCAGAGTCCAGGGATATGATCTTGGCGGTCCTCTCGAAGGCTGCCTGCGGCCTGTTGGACTGCTCAGGGTAAGCGTTGGGCGCGAACGCGGCGGCAGCCAGGCCGAAGAGGGCGGCGAATACCAGCTGGAACGAAAAGGGTTAGGGGTGAGACTCAGTTTGAAGACTATGAGCTGGCCTTGACTATTCTGTGGGCTAAACTTTACTGACAAGATGATAAAGGTCTGAATACCAGCTGGAATGGAAAAGGTGGCAAGCTACTGGCAAGAGACGGCCGGGACGCCCCCGCACTACCTGGAGGCGCTCAGTTGAGAAAGAGGCTGCATCAACTGGACTCGGCTGGAAGGAGCTAGAGTCTGCCGCGCAAGACCGCGAAAAATGGAGATCTCTTCTTCGAGCCCTATGTCCCTGATAAGGGATAAAAGGATGTCATCATCATCATCATCATCATCAATGGAAAAGGTTAGGGAGTGAAAACCTAACCGTGGCGGGGATTGAAGCACGTTGTGGCCCTCGGTATAGATGGGTAATTCTACGGCAGAACTGCAAATGCAATTCCCGTGGCATTTTTTAATTAAGGGTTTTCAGATAATTCGATGTTCTCACATTACTTTAGAACACATTAGTAACAATTTTATTGTTACATGATTATAAAATGGTTACTAATGTGTTCTAAAGTAATGTGAGAACATCAAATTATCTGAAAACCCTTAAATAAAAAATGCCACGGAAATTGCTCTGCCGTAGAATTACCCTGATGGTTTAGTTTTCACTATGACGGACGCGATGGTTTAAATGCCGGAGAAGCTAGTCTTAGGTCTTTTCTAGTCTTCGGTAGGCATTGCAACGTCCGAGTGGTCACTTCACCCATATAGGTAGTCTACTTACAACGAATATCTGAAGTTAAATAAATTGGTGTAGTTTTAACCCCTTGGCTCTATTTGATTCTATCTTCTAAAATTGCTTTTGAAGTTGAGGGAAGTACTGGCAAAATTTGACAATCAAGTGTGTCTTCTGAATTTGAAGGGAGAGTTAGAATGAATTGTTGAATTGAAATAAGGTTTCAATGAGAAAGTAACCACGACTTAAACACTTTTGAATGACAGATTTATCATCAAGTAAGAAACTTCATACCAGTCTAATCTCTACAATTAGATACGTAACGATAAAAAATGTCACGGCCCATTCTTCTCATATTATAACTTTTCTCAAAGATCTGTCAAGACTATCAACACGTTATATCAAAATATGTCTGTAAAGGAGAATGCCTTGGTCTAAAAACTATGCCTAGATTTCGCTTTTAGCTAAGATAAGTCTTCGACACGAGATGAGAATTACTATTGTGTGTCATTGCATCACAGCAGTGGGACCACTTGAACCAATAGTGATTTAACTAATCCAGGGTTTAGCGTTCAGTGTTTGTTCGCGTTAGTGCATAAGCTTCAATTAAAGTAGGTAATTTGAAAATTTGGATATATTTTATTTCAAGGTTTATCGTTTAGTAGATACTAAAAAACTACTGATTACTGCAAAGATTTGCATAAAAATTGCAAGCAGAGGAATGAAGCAAAAGACGTAAGTGGGGCAAGTGGCAAACTATCGTCTCTGCTTATTCCTCTGCGATACAGATGAAATATGTTTTGATGACAGAAAATAAGAACTTTCAAAATTAGGTGGTTATGGGTTGAAGAAGAAGATGTTAGGTACTTTGAATTAAGACTAGGTTTAAACTCAAAGCAAGGTGTATGTGGGTTCATGAAGTTTATGCAATTATTAAGTAAGCAATTAAAATGACAATATAAGTGACACCTACTCTGTCTATTGTTTTCACGATAAACATAATTAAAAACCAAATGATTAACTGTTTCGGTCATACATTTTATGCATACAAAATTAAAATAAAGGAGAATTTTATGATACAGTGAAGCACGTTTCTTTACAAACATTTGTAAAAGTACAACAATTTTATGCATGACCTAATGGGTGGTGACATTTGTGTAACATACAATTAGGTAATATTTCAAATAAATTGACAGCTGTCAATTTCAAGCGTCAAATGAAACTATTATGCAAATCCATGTTCACTCGCAACAACTAGTTTTAGATAACATTAGGCTTAATATTTAACTTGACACTTCGCCTCACTGCCAACACAGAAAAAGTTACGCAAATCAACGGCACTATCGATCAAAATCGATTCTTATCTTGATTTTTGAAATTCGAACACTCCTTTTTACTCACCAGTTTCATTTTTATTTTTTTGTGACTGTGTGTAGTCGGGTCGAAGTTTAAGGCACGAATGTGGGCATTATTCGTTGCCCTCTCCTTTTATACATCTCTTGTAAAGATGCAATGGTTTCAACATTGAACGAACTTAGCTGGAACTCGACCAGAATATTACTACACTTTCTGCAATCAAAAATGACCTTTATATCTAGCCATGGAAGAACTATTAGAGGCTGTAAATAACTTGGTGTTTTTTAACTTTTCTGTAGCGAAGTTCAGCTATAGTAATTTGCGTGTGAGATGATTTATTTTTAATTTTTATGCATTGATTTCTGGTCCTATAAAAGGTCACTTGAATATTTTATTTATTTGTTTATGCACTTACTTTACACTGCGGCCTGGTTCATAGTAAGTACCTACCACTCTAGTAAATCCATGTCCTTCAGAATAATATTATATAGCAAGTTAAAAGTTCCATATCGAGAATATTTTACTTTGTCTCAAAGTTCAATCAGGACAAACAGATAAAATCCATTAAAATTTTATTAGTAAGTTTTTTCATGGTGGGAGGTAAATAATTAATAGTCTGGTTATCTGTTATTGATATCACCATTTAAGAGTCAATAACAAAATCATAATAATAATTATGACAATCTGTTCAATTTCAGGATTATTTATTTTATTTTATTATTATTTTTCAACTATGGCACCTATCACTTACGAGACAAGAGCAATCTAGGTTTACTTTACATTGATGTAGGCCACCTTTTACAAATATTAGTCTCACAAAAAATGGACTCGTGGCCTCTGAAGTCTCGACCTATGCAACTCAACTATCATATCTCTACACAGGGATTACAAAACTTTCTTCGGTGGGTTAGCCTTCACTTTTCAAATGTATTTTATAGTGTTGTGTATCGAAATGTCAATGTTAATGCGCCCATAATATGGTTCTAAGATTCTAAGATTAAGTTGGTACCATTTTTTTTACCCGTTTTCACCGACCACCCCTAATTTTAAAAGACCTTAAATTAGAGCGTTGTGAGTTGAGTTTCATAATGGTCCTTCATCCATGACTTGCAGAGGTGCAGATAATTTTCGTTAAAAGGTCTTTAAAAATTAGGGGTGGTTGGTGAAAACGGGCATAAGGAACCTATTAGAAAATATTATGTGAAAATCGATAGTATCGATACATTTGTGTACAACAGTTTTTGTTTAGTTTGAGACGTTAGTTCGTTTTTGCGACCTATATCGTTTTACTCTTAGGGTGGTTTTAATAGTCGTCTGAGATCACCTACTTGAGCTCGATCTCAAGTAGGTGAACTCATAAAAGACTAACGCTAATGCCAAGCCTTGGCTAATGTCAAACTTGAGTGTTATAGCTGTCAGCATATTAATAGACACTATCTTGAGATTAACATTGACATTAGCCAAGGCTTGACATTAGCATTTGAGTTTTCTGAGATCATCTACTTGAGTTCGATCTTGAGTCGACCACTATGAATGCCACCCTTAGTGCCGTTATCATCAGAAGACCCAGGGAAAAAGACAAACTAGTCAAGCAACAAACATTTGGAGATATCGCATCTTGAAAGTTTGGAACCTTGCCCATACGTTCCACAATAAGCGTCAATAACTCCGAGACTAATTAGTTTTTTACCCTGTTCGGTTCACTATCTTCTAGTACCGGAAATTCCCTACAAAACTGCAAAAAAGTGACATGTTGCATTGTTGTGTGCATTCTATTGAATAATTCCACACAACCGGTGCTTACTTACCTTTTTAGGAAGCGATAGGTAAATGCATTTTAGGTCCATTTGCCCACGGAATATTGTCTTTGTATTTTGGTCTTAATTTCATCTCTAAATAAGGATGACAATGGTTGAGCATTGAGGGTCTAAAATAAAATTACAATAAGCCCACACATCTCGTATCAAATCTCCATCTATTGTAATAGATTGCAATCGACACATTCCTTACTTAATCTTCATAGCTATATTATTGCGAATATATTGGTTTGTTCTGCATTCACCTTACATATTGAGACTTTATATATATTTTTTAAAAGGTTAAGTAATTCGCTAGGGACAGAACTTGAATTCGCAACCTCTTGCACACCATGCAGGCGCTACCGAGCTGCCGAGCTCAATTGGGAGAGCTACCGAGCTCAATTTGGAGCACCAAGTAACTGCATGCTGATGCGAATTTTGAAACCTCATTGTTACTCGTCTTACGGACGGAGGGCGCCACCTGGTCTGACAGTTTGCACTTTTTTTTTATTTTAAAGATTTGTATATGGCCAAAAAATATTTTGACACTAAATCATTATTATGAAACAATCATAACTTAAATAATTTATTGCAAAAATAATTCAGTGTTTATCTTAAAATGTATAATCATTTTGTTCTATTCTCTTATGGAAAATTTCGGGAAAAAATTGGAACAATTAAGTACTCTATTGCTGAAAACTAATTTTCGATTATCTATCTAAAAAGCATTAATTTACCCGTGACAAAGAACGAAAAGCTAAGCAAAGTTTGGAAAGCTACTCTTATGTTTAATTACCTTAGTCATGTTGCGAGAAGAAACATAAAACAAAACAATGTACCTAAGTAGTTAATCAAAGTTTTATTTAACAAAAAAAGCTCAGCCTGATGGTTGGTGCCTTTGTCTGCCTTTTTACTCTATTTCCTCCAAAACCGTAACAAAACATGTAAACCGTTCCACTTAAAATTACCCCAAGCGACATTGAACTTTACCAGCACAACTTTTAAAAGCTAAAACCGCATTACCTTAATTGCGCTAAGCGAGTCATAATGAGCCTATCAAAAAGCTATAAAAAGACGACCCGGGGCCAATAAACCGGGCTAAATGGGGCACGAGCCGAATAGTCTTTACTGACGAAGCCTGCCAAGGACATTGTTATATCCGAAAAGGTGGATATCCTTTAAGGCGCTTACAGACTGAGATTTTTTGGGGAAATTCACGTCATGGAAAAAAGTTGGCGTCTTTTGTAGATGAGCTAGATACATCTAGTGGCACTTTTATTCGTGCTAAAAGAGTGAACTCTCCCATATTGCAGTATAGTTGCAGTCTAGTAAGCGCTCAAAGCCTAGTTGGAATAGCCATTCTTACTGCCGATTTCTGAATCGAAAAATTCGCTAAGCAAGCACTTAAGTATCGTTCTGTATCTGCAGATTTCTCACAAAAGAACGTGACAGAACATTACTTAAGTATTTACTTAGTAAAATTCTCGATTCAGAATATCGATTGGCAGGATCGGTGGATACAACTCCGGCAAAGGGGGAGAAGTTGCATCCACCGATCCCGAACGGAGGTAAGCAACATCGGGCGCGGTCAGTCAAATTGAGACCTCCTTCTTTTATAATGTCGGTTAAAAGTCCATTTCATTTTTGTTTGATAAATTCCTTCCATGTTGAAGGCCGAAGGGTAGGGAAAGGGATCTCTAATATGCAATTGGTAGGCATATCAATATTTAATAAACATTGCAATGCTTGCTAATGGCTTGTTGGAAGTCCAATTCCTAGCCAGACCTCCTCGTGGTCCCTCCTGGTAACTGTAGTAAGCATCAAAACTCACTAACAGGCCAACGTGGTAGGAAGACTCACCAAGACGCACTAGCCAGCAGCGTCGTGTTGTATGCCTTTCCCCAGGAGTTCCTATCACTCCCATGTTAGACGGCCGAGATGGATGGCGTGAGGGGCAAAATGCCTATACCCAGCTGTGAGTAAATATGGGCTGAAAATGTTGAAGGCCATCATTAAAAGTCAATCATATGTTCAGAGCGAATGAAGCCGGAGTTTCTCATTTTAAAGTTTTACTCACTCTTTGCATGGCGTCTACTCACACCTTTACTTTCGCGTTGGGTGTGTAAAATTTAATTCATTACGAATTAGTCACTGTATAATCTGCATATAGGATCAATTAATGGGTAGACATGTAGGTAGCTATATCAAATGTGGTAATTTTCCTGGTATTCAAGTTATAGTTATCTCTTCCATCGTCCGTCACTGCATTATTTTGATTTTACAAACAAATAGACATGCTGGAAAAAAACCAAGGCTTTGGTATCTACGTAAAGAGCATCCAGTGGCTCCTTTACTCATACTACAGGGTGCACTCTAAGTCGATAGCGGAACTTTAAGTAGGCTGTCTACTGATCAATACAAACAACTTGTAGTAGGTGGCGAAAAAAATGGAGCGAAAAAAATATCAGCTGTTCCATACAAAAGGTCGACTCAGTACTGCGCCAAATGTATGAAACAGCTGATATTTTTTTTGCTCCATTTTTGCCGCCACCTAGTACAAGTTGTTTGTATTGATCAGTAGACAGCCTACTTAAAGTTCCGCTATCGACTTAGAGTGCACCCTGTAGATGGGTGAAGTGACCGCCCTGACGTTGCAGTGCCTGGAACATATTTTATAGATGGGGATGGACGTATCCATCCATGGACTCTTCGCCCGATGTCACACAACGATGTCATTCGACCATCGAACTGCTGGTGTTCCCACCGACCACCTTCCGACTCTGGGCCTCCACTCTGTCACTGCCCTTGTCCATCGACCATCCTCCCTCCCGCTTCGCCAGGTGTCCTGCCCATTTCCACTTGAAACTCGCGATTTGATCACCAACATCGTCAATACAACCTACTTTCGACGACGGATGACGAGATTTGGTACTTGACCTACGAGTCACCGTGGGTAAGAGGTGGCGCGAGGGGAAAAAGACCTGTACCCAACCAGCTCTCTAGCTATTAAAGTAAGAGTCACTTTCAGAAGAAAAAACCTATAGTTTCAACACCATGGTAAACTCAACGACCGTTCAAATTTTACATCTGATCAATTAATCAATTTAAGAGGTCATTTCGTCTTGATATTATTGAGCCAAAAGATTAATTATTCAGATCGTCTTTGCAGCCTTTGGGATGGCCAATTGGGTAAATTGAGGATGGTTATGGCAACACTGTATTGTTTTGTACTGTATTGTTCAGAGATGTTACTCAATGCAGATTACCTATTACGATATATTATCATAACGTGGTAAAGACGGATGTCGTGGGCTCAATTCGAAGAGAAAGCATGGTTGTGTATAAGTAAAATGTACTCGTAGCCTATACAGGGCAATTGTTAAATAGCGTTTTTCCTTAAACACGCCGACTTCTAAATGTGATTTCCAACAAAAGACTGTTGTTCTACGACTTTTCGAAAAGCTCGACCCTTTTGGGTCCCAGGCCCCAACTGGGTCCCGAGTCTGTAACGCAATGGTGCCTCTATAGGCTCCCAGCGGTGCGCTTCAATTACGATTTCTGTCGAATATTTTTATTCTAATTCTAAAGGATTATTTCGCTGGTTGTAGGAGAAGAACGAGGACAACCCGGTTTAGTCCTTCTACTGGGAACCTATCGACACGCCATTGCTTTACAGATTTAAGCCTGGCTTGTCCCACTGGCTGGGCAATGGCCGCGCCTACACACTGTGCATGGCGATTTTCGCGTTGAGGGTATTATCACGAAGTTTTCCTTCACGGTTAGCGAAGGGGTTTCTGGTATTGCTACAACTGATAATATGCTGATAAACCTAAAAAATCATATGTCAAAGACGTATCTCAAAGTTATTCGGACACATAGCCCGTAGAGGATCTGATAACTTGGAAAAACTAATTATGACGTGAAAGAGAAAGAGCAAGAGAGCTCGAGGCAGACCACCCGCTAGAAAACGGATATTATGACCAAAGCCACGCAAAATCACTGCACGTACTGATCCCCTCGCGAGCGCAATGGAGAACTCTACTCACCGCCACCTTCAAGTGATGGATAATATAATAAACATTTTTAAAAAACACTCTTCTTTACAGGATATCTGTTTCAAAACTTTATGCACCCAAAAGTTTGATCAATGTACCTAAGTAGTTTGACTGTCTACCCAATCATCATTAATCATTTGGCAGCCTGTCTGTCTATTTGTAGACTACCAACAAGTATCTTAATAGATGTAGAATGTGTATTTCGTTTGGTGCAAAATGATTCAACGCGCGAGCGAAGTTATTCGAGTCGACTTGAATAGTCCGGCGTTTGTACCTATGTATGATTGGCTGACAATAACTCAAGTATCGTTGATCGGATATAGTAAGCAAGTAAAGAAGATAAAGAGTATATTTTATTGAAATCATCCAAATCAGTCATGCATGCCTAAAAACATTATAATATCATGTATTTAGATTTGTCTCACAAAGTTCGATTTATGGTCAAAGAATTAAGTGTATATGTCAAAAATAGAAAATATGTCGCTTGTGTTATTTTGGCAATACACGATTCATTTTGAGTCGCGCGCGCTTCCTACCTCTTTAAAGCCGGCTACACACGGCCCCAAAATCAGTGGCGATATCGAGTCAAAAAGTGTAATCTAGCCCGAACCAATTTTTGAGATGGTACGATTGATGGTACGATTTGCCTACACACGAGTACGAGGCGATCTAGGGAGCGATCTAGGGTGCTCCTTACCACTTTCCCGATATTGCCTCTGATTTTAAGGCCGTGTGTAGCCGGCTATAGGATGGAAAACCTCAACAAAACAGTGAGTGAGCAATAGCAATAGTATCCTCTAGCTAGACAAAATAATAACCATGCAAGGTGTAGTATTGAATCATTGCAGCGCGTTTCTGACTAACGAGTTTATGTATCGCAATAACTTACCGTAATATGCCTGTAGGCTGGTGACAATCTAATTAATATCACAAAGCACTAGCATAAAGTCACATTTCATCCACAACCTTAAGATAATTAGAATTACTATTTGCAAGTTTGTCTGTATGTATGAATGTTTAATCGACGATAACTTGAGTAAATATCGTCGGATAGTCATGAAATTTGGTAGGCGGGTAAATAAAATTAATAAAATATTTAAATTCGAACATTTGCCTAATCGGTCAAAGGGGTTGCCGAGATATGGGGCTGTAAAGTTTATAATTATGCAATGCGTGCGCGCCTGCGAGAATGGTGTTAGCAAAAAGTTGCACATCGTGAGTTTACAGTTCGGGGCGATATACAGAGCAAATGCCTAAGTCGTGTAAGTGTGTGTAGAAACAAAACGGTACACCTTGTACAATTAATTAATGGGCACAGCATAATGTCTTTGAAGTGGAAGTGGGCGGGTCACCTGGCTAGACGAACTGATGGTAGATGGACGAAGTCCATTGTGGAATGGCGACCTTGAGAGGGGAATAGATCGGTTGGGGGTCCACCAGCCACATAGTCCGATGACATAGCCTAAGTAGCCGGAAAGAAGTGGTTGCGTCTGGCACAGGATCGTGACCGGTGGCGTGAGCATGAAGAGGCCTTTACTCAGCAGTGGGTGTCAACAGGCTGATGATGAATGGGCCAAGAGTGAATTTCTGCGAATACTTACAGCATAATGCTCAGTTCTATTTATATCCCGATCGTAAAATACTCGGTAATCGCGATGCAGCATTGTGTGAAGGTCGGCCGCAATTGACATAACATAGCGAGTCGCTTTACTTTGACCACGATGACTTTTACTCCGAAAAAGTTCACATTTGTCGCGCTCACCACCACTTCTCAGGCTACAGCGCTTCAATAGCATTATTAGAATTATTGCTGATTAGGTTTAAGAAAATCAATGTTAATATTTTTGTAGTTGTCACAGGTTTTTGATAAAAATCAGGGTTTTGATCAAAAATCTAGATCTTGATCAAAATCCGGATGATGATAAAAATATGACCGTATTTTATCATAAACCTGAACAAATATAGTGTTTTGATCAAAAACTAGTTGAGGTGTATGATTTTTTTTTTTCGCGATAGGTCTCGAACTCTCTCTGGGTGAAGGCCTTTGCCCTGCTAGTGGGACAGGTATCCAAAAGTCCTAACCAACAAAAAGTTCCAGCAGGTCTTAAGGTTTTTTTACAATATTTTTCAATACTCTCATGCAAAATCAGGAGTCCTAAGATTCTGCTTAGAGCCTTTTATGGGCTGTAAATCAACTATTTCGTTTCACACATTCAGACTCTTACCTGCCAGCGCTCAATCTCTCACTTTGGAGTTGAACCCAAGCATTGATAGTGAAATTACTCAATGAACAACTGGTTTAGCATGTCATAGGCATAATGCAAGAGTCTACATAATTTATTGGTTAATGATAGAGTTTAACTTGATCTGACACTTGGAAAGAGTTACGGTGACCCAAGTAAAGTCCCTGTTAGCTCGAATAGCCAGATCACCAGAAAAGAAACCACAAGGTTTTTTGCTATCATATTTCATTTGAGAATGTGTAATATTGTAATAATTATTTGGACGATTATAAATTCACTGTCACTGAAGGTTGACTGGTAGAAATTTTCCAAGAATCCGACCCTGTTTAACTTTTAGTTTTGTTTCTTCCACACTTCTAGACTGTCTTCGACCCACGGTTGGTAATTGTAATAAAATTGTCAAGTAATTGGTCCTACTTTGATTCGCTTTATTTTGTTAACATTATGTTCGTAGTGTCATATAAACCGTTTGTTTTGAAACTAATTGAAGGTATTTTCATTTCCTGCGAAAGTTTCTAAAAGTAGCAGTGCTTGTATTGCTACTGTGACCTATGAGAATGCCCATAAATTTAAAAGGTTAACCTTTGGAGAAGCAATTAGTCCAGGTATTGTTCTATGGCTAAACTTTAAGTTCTATTGTTTTTAAATGTTAACTTGGCTATGGTGAAAAACCGAGCTTTAATCACTGACATAGTATTTAGAGCAATTTGACTCTCACCATTTTGGCTCTACATTGATGACAATGTGCTGAGGGAATGAGATAAATAGGTGCTGGGGTGTAATTGTCTATTTAGGGGTAAATGGCTACAGGCCAATCAGAATTAAACAAGAATAAAACAATAACGTTTTTATTCAACAATATCAATTTCATAAATTAGCAACAGTTTCCTAAAAGTACACAGGTACGCTTTTTAAGGCGCTGTACATAGTGAATAGCCCGCGCGCCAAGAAAAATGCACAAAATCGAGTCCTGTATCAAATACACTAAAAAAATCGAAAATTTTCACATATCAAACCCTAGAATTAGGTGAGACCTATCTAAAACAGCCAGTTTCGTGTTGACATTCATAAACGTTTTGAAGATATTTTTGATGAAAAAAAATAGGCGGCGCACTTTTTTTCAAACAAAATATTTTGCAATCTGTTATGGGTATCAACACAAAACTGGCTGTTTTAGATAGCTCTCACCTAATTCTAGGGTTTGATATGTGAAAATTTTCGATTTTTTTTGTGTATTTGATACAGGAATCGTTTTTGTGCATTTTTTTTGCGCGCGGGCTAATTCACTATGCCCAGCGCCTTAAAAGCAACAACTTCAGAGTTATAATTTATTTGGCATTCAGTCATTGAGCTCACATTATCCCCAGTTTCTGAAAAGCTGATCAAAGTTGGCGTTATGTACGTACAAATATGGTGCTGCTACCGAGCCTCAAGTCCATTGCGTAATGGCGACCTCGAAAGGGCAAAAGATCGGTTGGCAGACCACCATCCAGACCGTCCGACAATATAGTCCAAGTAACCGGAAAACAGTGGTTTCGCCTGGCACACGATCGTGAGAGGAGGCGTGAGCATGAAGAGGCCTTTACGCAGCAGTGGGTATTAATAGGTGGATGACGATGATGACCGAGTCTCATATCAACGACGACGTAGCGCCATAAATGTTATTTTTTTTCATATTCTAACGAACTTCCGACTTTGATCAGCTTTTCTCAATCTGATAATAATAATATGAATGTCTTAACCAACTGAGGTTTTCAGTGATAAGGTGCCGCACACACCACCCGGAGTTCTGCGTTGTTTGGAACCGTTCACACTGAAGCTATCAGAACGTGGAGTTCCCGTGAAGCAAATCGGAGAACTCTGAACTTGCACGGGAAACTTCGGGGCAGTGTGTCCGGCTCCTAGACTTTTAACTCAAGCTAAACTTAAGTTTCATAAATACCACTTAACTCCTTCAAGACCCCTTGTGGCAATATTTTTGATTATTTTCCGCTTATTTTTTCAGTCGTTAAGACTACAGTTTTCGGTTTTATAATCGACTTCAAAAAAGAAGGAGGTACTCAAAGCGAAACATTTTTTTTATGTTTGTTTTCTCAGAACTTTTTTCTAGGTGGACCGATTTTGATTATTCACTCGGGATCAGTGCAGTAGCTTCATAACAGTGTATCATTTCAACAGTGTTTTTTTTTTTTAAATTTAGTTAATTGTATAGTTATAATCATACTTCATCCAAAAACATTACCACAAGTAGCCCTAACAAAAATGCAAAAGCTCTATCTATATAAACTTAAACTAAATCTCTCAAAACTCAGTGTCTATAATGACCTACACCTGAGCTGGAAGCCACCTGCACCGTTGCCCCGTGCCCCAATCCAGCATCATGACTGTAACTATTTCCTTTGGTAACCAGTCACATGTCCCTGGTAACCAGTCCCTTGACTCGGGTAACCAGTGATATGGCCCTGGTAATCTGTGCCGTGACTCTGATGTCCAAAGTCTGAACCGTGGCTTGAGTGACCGAACTCGGCGGTTGTGTGACTCAGGTAACCAGGCAGTTGATTGTGGTGACTTGTGGCGGGTGCTTGGTAGGAGGTATGGTGTGATTGGTAAGTGTTTGTAGGTAGTTGGTGGTAGCTTGGCTCCGATTGGTGCTGGTAAGTCTCGTAGGTTGACTGGTAATGGGCTTCGGGTAAGGACTGGCCCTCGAGCTGGTGGGACTCTTTGTAGCTTCCTGAAATTTTGGAAAAAATAATTTTTATTGAGATGGAAAAACATTGAGAGGTACACGTCAAACAGTGAACAGATTTTTTTAAGGAACAAACGAAGCAGACTTTAGAATAGCAGCGTCTCATGCTACAAATGTAGTATGAGATTATTTTGACAGTTAATTTTGAGTGATGAAGTTGGCATGGATATGAAAATATTTTTACCGAAGAGTCTTCTTTCTGAAGTGCCTCTCATGGTTGTCCCGGATAATTGTTCCACGGTTTTGATGCCGGTCCATTCCTTGATATTACACAGGCATATCATTTTCCTCCTTCCTGGCCCCTCTTTTTCCCTCTATTTTGCCTGTCATTATGGTGAGTAGCAGCTGGTATCGTTTTTGTATTAAAATGCCGAAGAGTGAAAGGTATTAATTTCCTAATTCAAAGGATCCAAATATATTTACCAGGTAGAGTTTGAGCTTGAGCTAGATCCCAATGGCTGAGGGTTGTGACCATATTGTACTCGCTTCCATTGGGCGTTCCCTTACCTTTGTCTTCCATCATATGAGCTGCCTGTTAAAAGCTTTCTCCAGCCACTGCCTTTATCGCATCAGACCATCTGGTCGGTGCCTTTCCCTGGTGCGCAAAGGATTGGAGCCGTATAAACCGAAAACTTACCATCATCATAGATCCCAGCAGCTTCATCCTTAGCATTCTGCTCCATGCCCTTGAGAACACCTTCAGGAATTGGCGGCGGGGTGGGCAGGTGGGCGCCTGAGGGTCTGAAGCCGTTCTCGTCAGCCGTATATGTCACTGTGTAGGTCTGCCCATCGTCTCCCGTGTATGAGTAGCCTCCTTGGACCGCAAAACCTTTGCCCTGTTGCGTGCCTTGCTCTTGGGCTTTGATGCCTGGGGAAAAGGATTTTTATATTTTTAATATTCAAAAAAATTTCAATACTAGATGGATGGATCTGAACGCGAAGATAGTGAATTTCTCAATGGCTTTTTTATATTTACCAAATAATTACTTCTACTTGGCTTCACCCACCTACTATGAGTGAAGGTGCTCTCTCGGACCCTGCAGTGCCTAAGACATTATGCAGACGATGTATTCGTAGGCTTGCCCTAGTAACGCTTAAGGAATCCTCATTACTTGCTTGTAATTTTCAGAGCCAGTTTGATTCCATATCATTGCGACAACTCACCATTTTCAGTCTCATAGCTGTACTGGTACCCATGCCCGTCATTCTCCACCTGGTGTGACAGGACCCTCGCGCCGCCCTCACTGCTGCGGTGCCCCGCGTCACCAGCTACGGCGTGTGATTGGTCAGCGTAGCCGCCCCCGTGCTGCAGCTCTGATTGGTAGAGCTCTGCTGACTTGGCGTAATGTTCAACGCTGTGATTGGGCAGCGGGTGGCGCGGTATTATGTGCGCGCATGCGGCTGCCACCAGGATGGTCACGGCAACGATGTACTGGAATTGAATTTTAGTTTTTTACTGATTGAATACGTGAAGCTCGTCTGGGTCTGTTAGGGTGTAATTTATGATCACTTACAGGCGGCAGAGGGTTTATGGATTCGGATGGCGAGTGACCATGAGAGGTGCTAGGGAAAAAGGCCTAAATCCAATGGACCCAGCGGAGGTGCAATGGGCTGATGATGATGTTGATTAGAATGATAAGGGTGGTATCAAAGTCCCAATATGTGGTAGTGCAAGTCCCAATATGTGGTAGTGCCTCTGAAAGTGGTGTATTCATTCATTATTTCTGGCTGCCTCAGTGACCCATAGTGAATCTTGGCCTCAGCATTCTCCTTTACATTTAAATCTAAGCTGGAGGGTCCGTGGGTACGAAAGCACAAAATGATAGTGACCAATCGGTCGTGGAAATTTTTTTGATTGGTTGAATTTATTATTGACAATTCCACGGCTTCGGGTTTGGCGATTTAACGCTTGAGATTACGCATCTCGTCTATAAAACGTATGTGGAATTGACGTTTCAATCAAATACATAGTACGTTTTTCAGGCGAGATCCGACGAGATTTCCGATTTCGTTCGACATCCGCACATAACAGTGAAATTGCGAAATCTAGAGCTATTGGCAAAAAATAGTTCACTTCGTCAAAACTTCAAACTCAAAAACAGCTTGTTCACCAATCATCACTTTCACAAACACATCCTTCGTTTACAAAACCAATTTTATGAGCCCAAGTAAAATCAAAAAACCAATTATTACGTAATTAGAAAAAAAAACATCCAAAAAACCACACGTACCGACTTCATAATGACACTACACACTTGGTGAGATATGGTAGAGAGAATGTGCTTTAGGAATTTCACTCTTGCGTTTTTATAGTGAATTTCGGAGTACGCAGTTAAGTCATGTTAAGTAATCAGACGCCACCGATGGGTGAGCATGTGGATCAAAATTCGTGTAGGTAGAGCTTGGAAGGTAATAGAGATGCCGTAGGTGTAGCCTATACAAGTATACACTACATGATGAGCATTGCATACGAAAGTTTAAATCGTAAAACTCATCCTTTGTAATCTTCGTCCAGCTGCAGTTTTTTCTTCATACCTTCATACCATAACATAGTCCCCGATTTCCTCTCTGGATAATTAGAGTAAACATGTTTACCGCTGGTCCTAGAGACATGAAATTTTCAAGGTGAGTTCTCTATGTAGAGTAGATTATCCACTAAGAAAGGAATTCTCGAAATTCCACGCCCAAGAGGGTGAAAGGGGATAAAATATTTATTTATGAACA
The DNA here is from genome assembly GCA_949319315.1 of Zelleria hepariella. Classification (NCBI taxonomy): domain Eukaryota; kingdom Metazoa; phylum Arthropoda; class Insecta; order Lepidoptera; family Yponomeutidae; genus Zelleria; species Zelleria hepariella. The sequence goes on from OX439382.1 coordinate 18,708,449, forward strand.
ATTGATTTGAAACTACAGCAAAATCAATTAAAAATAGTTTATATTTTTTTGAAATTTCACCCTTAAGTGGGTAAAAGGCGCTACCGAACTTTGTACATGAAAAAAAAAAATCGATTGCTAGCTTTTTCCCTGGGGGTCTACCGGCTAAGACGAAGCTGATTACCATTGGCAAAAATCAAAGTTCGATTTATGAAAACTGTACTGCCACCCAGTTCATTTTACTGCCACCCAGTTAATATTAATTTCATAAATCGAACTTCGATTTTCGCCAATCGGCTTCGTCTTAGCCGGTGGACCCCCTGGCTGACGTCGATAGCGGGGGATAAATAAAGCTGCAACCTTTTATTTTAGTCAGCGCGGACGAAGTCGCGGGCGAAAAGCTAGTGTTGTTATAAAATATTAAACAACTTCAAGTACGGCGTCGACTCTATGCGTTCCCATGTCTATGCCTGTCGCGAGATGAAACACTTTCGTGTGATACATTTATTAGTCCATACGGAGATGCGCTAACTTTGTGGTTCCTGCATGTAACATATAATCATCATGGTATCTGCTAGGAAATGAAGGGATGATTATTTAACTTCACAGAGATTTGTACCTGTAATAATATTTACAGTCCGAAAATACTTGCAAATGGACAAGGTAAGCCAACTTTAAAATGTGAATACCAAAAACTTTTGTTCTATGACTTTGCTCAGAGCAATTTTTTTTTCATACAATAACAAATCCTAAATAATGTTTTTTGCCAAAATTTGCTGCGCATAGTAACAAATAGGAGCAGGTAAGGCTGGAAAGGTGGTAGAGGGTGGAGGGGCACGAATACGCACCGCGCAGGTGAAATGGTACAAAATTAAATGCAACCTTTCAAAATAATAAGAAACGTTCACTAAAATTTAATAAAACTTATCGAGCTTTTCGAAAAGTAGGAGAACAAAAGTTGTATGAAATCACAAAGTTGACGTGTTTCACGAAAAAAAACTTTGAAATTGCTCTGTATATTCTTTACAGTTCTCTACAGTGTTTTGTCGTAGTAAAAGAAGTAATTGATGCTCCATATTAATCTTATTTTTAAGCTGGAAAGTTGGTGACCAATCGACTCTACGTAATACGATGATTTATAGAGCGTCCAGTAGCACCTCCACTCACACTAGATTGAATTGAGCACTGGTACGTTGTAGTGCCTGGCACATTTTTTGCATGATTTCGTAGTAGCAATACCTCTTGCTAGTGGTAAAGGAAAACATGGTGAGGAAACCCGTGAATTGGTCGGCTCTGCACATATTCACTTGCCTTTCCTATGGACTAGGCCGACAGGCTGTCAGTATGGTATTAGGTGCTAGGCAAGCCTACTTCATCTAAACAATCTCAATCTCTGACACATCTCAACATTAAGCAGAAATTGCTGTGACAAACTGATTTCGGTGATCCTCAAAATAAAACACAAATTATAATCTTGAGAACATTTAATAATCACAGTATCTTATAAACTACTTGGTTAATCTCACTTTGAAAGGGATCCGAAATATATCATTGGCTTTGTTTTAAAACCACGCGACAACTACTCAAAATGGTCTGAAAAGCGCTTTTCATCTGAGGCCCTAATATGGCAGCCCTAAAATTCAGCTTTTATCTACGCTTGATGTAGAGATATCTTATGAAAAGGTAGATAAAAGCTGTGGTCGAAGGCTATCGATCTTAAATCTATCGATTTAAAAGCTGAGTCTAAGGCTGTTTGTAATGCAATAGCGTGTCAATAGGTTCCTAGTGGAAGGACAAAACCGAATTTTCGTCGTTTTTCTCCTACATCAGACCGGGATTTATTCGTAGGATTTAGGATCTGTAATCAATGAGCTATTTATCTATTTTATATATTTATCTGGAACTGGCTTTAGGTCCTAAAAATAGTTAAGACTAGGGATTCTCATTTGACGGCTCGTTTTTAGCAAAAAAGACATCCAAAAAGAAGATATCATTTTTCTTTTCATTGGCCGCGCTAGTGTACTTTGACCATCACCTTACGCGCTATATTATGTCTGTGGAAACCTAACAAAACGAGAAGATATAAACGCGTGGTCCGAAAAACGCTCTCATATTATTATTAAATGGCGCCAGCCACAGAGAGGGGACGTGGGACGAACACGCGGGGCAGACTTGACGTTTTGCTTTGTCCGCGCCCCGTCTCTTCTGTGTGTTTTGCGTCGCGTCGCTTCTATACATTTTGTATGACAGTGACTTCAAACTGACGCTGCGTCCGCGCCGCGTCTTCGTCCCACGTCTCTTCTGGGTGGCTGGCGCCTGAGGACTCTCTAATGGCACTTTGAGATACATCGTCATATTTTAATACTGCTGCTGGTAGGCTCTAGTTCTGTACGCTTGAGGTCTGTAAGGTTGGTAGGCGCGTGCCACGGCCACACCGCTGCCTGAGGAACCGTATTTTCCCTCCTGGTAACTCCCTGTGAAGTAGAGATACAAAAGAGTTATAAAACTACGCAGACACTATGGACAGTCCTAGCTGTTTAGTTCCATGTTTTTAGATGATTAATACAGTGTCCAAGGCATCTTCACTCACACTAGATGGGTGAAGCTTGCCCAGCACCTATACCATCCTGACAGCTTAGTCGGCCTAGCCCTCAGGAAAGAAAAGTCAATAAGTGCGGAGCCAACTAAGCCGCGGGTTTCCTCACGAATCACGATGGTTTCCTTCACAGTTAGGGAATGGTTTTGCTATTTTGAAATTCATACGTTAATGCACTTTTAAAATAAACAACAGGTATAATGCCTGCGCCGCCTTTGCGGTTTCGGTTTCAAGTGCCGACATGAGATATTTAAAAACTTTCGACAAAACTTTGAATTCCGATTATGAAGCTTCGCAATAAAAGAAAACGTAAGCGGTAGGTGTAATCACACATCAATTTATTTTTATGCTAATGAGGTAAACATTTTATAGTTAGAGAGCTGGTGACCAATCGAGATATTTTTTCGTACAAGGCTAGGAGTTGGTAGGCTGATAGAGTAGACTTTGCTGAGTCTGGGAAAAATATTTTTTTGGCACGGTCGCGGTTGAAAGTTAGATTTTTTCGTCTTTGAAAGTTTAAATGTATGGGTTCAGTATATTTTTTTTGTCGTACAAAGCTAGAAACTTCTAGGTTAGTTGTTGAGACTCCGTTGAACAAGAAAATATTTGTTTTTTTGGCCGAGCGTGGTTGAAAGTTTGATTTTTTTAACCCAAAAATTCACACTTTCTAGGTTATAAAAAACAATATTTCTACCACGTTTGGCTAGTAATAAATAGTGATTTCGTGATCAGCGGAGATTAAAAAGGCAGCCTAAAAAGTCCCAGCCTTGTAGACAAAAAAGAAATGACTCAACCCATACATTTAAACTTTCAAAGTCGAAAAAATCTAACTTTCAACCGCGACCGGACCAAAAAAATGTTTTTCCCAGACTCAGCGAAGTCTACTCTATCAGCCTACTAACTCCCAGCCTTGTACGAAAAAATATCTCGATTGGTCACCAGCTCTCCAACTATTACACTAGTTTCACTTTCGTTTTGCTATCGTTTTGCTACTCATGTTTTTGTGGCTATCAATCTCTCACTGCGGGCTCATAGACGTTGCGCCGCGGAGAGTTCCAGATTGCATAACAAAAGTAAGTAAAACTGATAAAATAACGAAAGTTTTTTTGAACGAGCGAAGCGAGAGAACATTATATTATTTATATTTATTTTCGACGATAACTTGAGTAATTATGGTAGGATCGTCGTGAAATTTGGTAGGTAAAAGTAGATTTTTTAAGTTCGAACGTGAGCCAAATCGGTCGAGGGGTTACCGAGATGTGGGGTTGTAGTACATAGTACAGTTTATATGCAAAGCGAACTACTACTTTTTAAAAGGCTGATCATTATATTTACCATCGTCAAAGATGCCATTGGCCTCGTCCTGAGCGTTTTGCTGCAGAGCCCTGGCGATGGCCTCAGGAACGGGCGGCGGGGTCGGTATGTGGGCGCCTTGAGGCTGGAAACCATTGCTGTCAGCTGTGTACCGGATGCTGTAGACCTGGGAAGATAAAGCAGGTTACGTTGAATTCGAGACTACGAGTATATGAACGTATTGGGTAGTGGAGGAGATTCAAGCTACTCCTACAAACTAAGGCCTTTGCATCAACGTAATGAGATCATTTATATAGCGTCCTGTGGCACCTTTTAGCTCTTTTATCTGTACTCTTTTAGCTCTCTCAGGGATTTGTGGGATCGATGGCTCAATCAGAAATAAAATCGGTAGCTACTGGTTCGCTGGCTGCTAGCAATTTGATTAAATCATAGAAAAATCCTTAGATATTGCGATATTTTTAAATATGTGTAATATTTGTTCCCAAAACGCGCATAGCTTGTTTGATGTGCGTTCAATACTTTTTTAACGAGCGAGCGAAGCGAGAGTAGTTTTCCGAGTCTACTGGTACAATCCGGCGTTTGTAAGGGTGTATGTATGTATGAATGTTCGTTCGACAACATTTGAATTGAGAAAACGTAGTCTATTTTTATAAAATTTGGTAAGTTGGTAAATTAAATTAAAATATTATTTTACTTCGAACATGGGCCAAATCGGTTGAGTGGTTGCCGAGATATTGGGTTGTAAAGTTTATAAGCAATGCGCGCGCGCCTGCGCAAATGGTGTTAGCTAAAAGTTCCACTCGCGAGTTCATAGTTCGGGACGAACCACTAGTTATATTAATATGATGCCTTATCAAACGAGCAAAATAACTAACTGTGAAATAAGTGCTGAATTTTTTACCTGTCCATCGTCGCCGGTGTAAGAGTAGCCACCTTGCGCTTGAATACCGTTGGCCTCTACCCCAGATTCCTCAGCCTGAATGCCTGAAATGAAGATAAATTTAATTTAAAAAAAGTAAGATGATGTCCCACTAGCTGGGCTCGAACTCTCTCTATGCGGATTGGCGAATGCCTCATTCGCTCAGGTTTCCTAACGATGTTATCCTTCACGGTTAGCGAGTTGTTTTGCTACTAACAAATTCACAAATAGATGTCATGTTATTCATTACATAGGTATGAGCACTGTATCTCTCTGTATCTGTAATCTCACAGTTCTCGATACCCCATGGTAGCTCTTACTGCGCGCGGCATAAGGGCGTCAATCGAACAAAAAAGGGTATGTGTTGCCAACTGTTCATGGAGTCAAATCATGGTAGCCATCTTACCGTTTTCAGTCTCGTAGGCGTACTGGAATCCTCTCTCATTGACTTCGCTATTGGAGCGCAGGATGGCAGCGTTCTTGTCATAGCCCGCTCTTGCTCTGGCTTGGTATTGCTGAGGCTGATAGGGTGCGCGGTAAGGGAAGGACGCCGCCGCGCATGCGCCGACAAGAGCCGCAAGGAGTACCTGTAAAAGGAGTGATTACTATCGTAACTAACGGCAAGAGACAGATTCGATTCCCGGTGCTGGCATGACTTTGTTTATTTTCAAAGTTACGTCCATTTGTTAATTAATAGTAGCAATACCACTCGCTAACGGTTAAGGAAAACATCGTGAGGAAACCCGTGGATTGGAGTTGGCTCCGCTCGTATTGACCTTGTTTTTCTATGGGCTTGGCAGACTAAGCTGACAGGACAGGATGGTATAGGTGCTGGGCAAGCGTACTCCAACTAAAACAATTTCCCAGGCACTGCAGCGTTCGAGTGGTCCCTTAAACCATCTAGGTGAGTGAAGGTGCCACTGGACGCTGTTTATATCATCTTATTCCGTAGATGGAAAGGCCTTGGTTTTTGGTTTAATTCGGCAAGTGAGCCATCATTCCTTTGGGATATACATCGCCAAAGCGAATGGCAGTCGAGTTCAGTCGATCGAGAATCACGAATTTTAATACAATCATCCAGTTATTTTTTTTTATGTAGCCTGAATGATGTCCCACTGCAGGGAAAAGGCCTCCCCCCCTCAGCCCAGATTTTTCGGTCCTGAGCCACCTCCGACCACTCCGGCAAATATTTATCGAGGTCGTCTCGCCATCTTCCTCTCGGCCTGTTTTTTAACATTTTAAAAAAATCTATAAAATTAAAACAAAGTAGAGATCGGCCAAAAACAAGAAGCACTTGATCACAAGTTACCATAATAACAATTACATAACAATTATTATTGTAATCCAAATGTCAGGATAAACCAAAACAAAACAAAAGATTACACAAAACAACGCCGACGGTCTCGTGACCATCATCAATGAATGAAGTCGTTAAAAACTGGATCATAAAACTATTGTCATTGTCAAAGAAGTTATATAACTTTTCAGGTCATGCTTTTGCGGAAATATAATGTTTTAATTTGATTAATATTTTTTAAACATCAACTCCGATTCCGAATACTTGAGGTGCGAGCCAAATACGTATTACCTACAGTTTAGTTGGGCATGAAGCTGGCTAAAAACTATGAAAATATTTTGGTTATGTTTTGTTGCTCATCTGTTAAAATTTTGCTTTTCATAATTTTATGAGAAAGCTAAGTAATGACCAAATACTGCTATGTAAATATTTCTACCAGACGATTTTTTTGTCACTGAAGTCTGAATAAGTTTCTTTCTGGAACTTTTTGATCAGAAGAAAGATTTTACTCAATACGTTTGTATCTAGTGGTGACAGCCCAATGCGCATAGGCCTATCCTTGTCACGCCAACATTATTCCCGGTACCCTGCTAGTTTTGGTCACAATAAAAGAGTTTAATAGCAAATCCTAAATTCCCCGGTCGCCGGTTATAATGACATGTCCAGGGGGTCTACCGGCTAAGACACAGCCGATTACCATTGGCGAAAATCGAAGTTCGTTTTTTGAAAAATGTCCTGTCACCCAGTTCATTTCACTGCCACCCAGTTCATTTTTCATAAATCGAACTTCGATTTTCGCCAATGGTAATCGGCTTCGTTTTAGCCGGTAGACCCCCAGTATTGGATATTTTGTGAAAAATCCGCAAAATTGCACTGGTTATTCTAATCACTGCAATCAATTGTTTTTATAACAAAAGTTTTTTTGTAGGTGAGAAACTTATGGACACAATATCTACGAAAACCACAGCCCTACGTGAACTACGAACCAATTGCATGATGGATGATGCTGATGCCGCTGCGTCCGTAATCAATCGATGACTGTTGCCTAAAATTATCACGCCAACACTTTTATACAGCGACCTGCCAGGAGCGTCACTGCCAAGGTCACGCAGGAGATGCAAGATGTACTTTATTGCATGGAGGCAAATTGTTGTGAGTGTAGGGAGCCAATGGCTTAGGGTTTAGACAAAAATACGCGGCTTCTAGGTGCTTCAACACCAATTCACTTATTTATTTTAAATAATTTATAATAGAAAGTGTTATTTTCTACTTATTTCATATTGCACTTTTTTTTTATGTAGCCTCCGTAGACAAAGGCCTTCCCTTTTTTCTTCCATTTCACTTTATTATGGTCTATTTATTATTCGTAAAAAAAACTTCTAGTAAAGTTTTGCGTCGTTGAATTACACCAAGAAGATGGCTATGATAAGAAAGTTTGCTTCATCATCATCATCATCAGCCCACCTCTGCCCACTGTTGGGTAGGCGTCAACCTTTGCGCTCCCAAACAGTTTTGGATGTAACAGTTATCATTGCCCTAGTCATACACTTTTGGCTTTATGCCAGTGACACACGTAACAAGGATAGAAAATAATATAGGATAGGAATGCTTGAATGGCAAAGCAACGTATGGTTACCCTAGAGATAAACCAATTGTGATGAACTGTAACATGGTACAGCACTCTGAGTAAATACATGGATGCCCAGAGACCATGATGCTTTTTCAATTGTTTACAATAAATTTATTTTGATGGATTTCATGTTGCGATTAGGGATTTGCACCATATTGATTCTAAGTACGTTTTGGGTATCGATTCTTAGACTGTAGGTAAGATAAAAAGTCATCCTTAAAAATCTTTTATCCTATTGCTAATTACCTATGAAGTAAAACTTCGTAAGCCATTTTTCGGACTAGGACAACTCAAGATCTGAATTCGTATAAACTTTTAATCTCTATCTCACCCTCTACTGTTGCGAAGTCAACTAAAAAAAACATGCGGTATTTTATCACATCTTTACACCAATATTTGTATACCCAAAATGTACAAAAAAGGAACTTACATATTAAATTGGGCATTAATTATGATGTTGGTAAACCTTGGGTACGTACTTAATTGGACTATAACAAACCAAGCTTATCGCTATTATCTGGTTTTGTTACAGCAACACATAAAACCATGAAACCACAAAATACATCCAACATTTAAGAGGCTTTGTACTACCAAACTAGCACCACCATAGAAAAGAAATCATAGCTTCTTTCATAGTATTTTTTTTGGAAATGATGAACAATGAATATCACAGTCAAACGAGGACCTATAGCCAAAAATCTAGGACGAGTGTCTAAAACGCTAAACCCATAGATGTCTTGATTTTATTTCCCATAGTGGGGTGCTAGTATGACCCCATTAAGCTGCTTTAGCCAAGTATTGTAGTGTGCCAGGAGATAGTAATAGTATTACACACGTCTCGGCCACGCTCCACGAGTGGAAAAAGGGATATTTTAATTTTGCGTACATTTTCAATTTGCAGCATAATATGATGAAACATAAACTTAATCCGTCAAATGTTGGCATTTTCAAGTTGGCCATTTGAGTATTAACTTACTGTTTTGTATTGGCTTCAAATTTTGCAACAACGCCTATCTATCTTTGAGACGGAAATTGCAAGCCGCCACTGTGCTAAGCTCAGTGTGGGTAATAGATTTTTATTTTACGTTAACTGTCAGTGTAAGTGCAAACTGTAATTATTACGACTAACAGTTACTGGGGTTGCAAAATGTGCGCTCTTTACAGCTATTGGCATTTGTAATGCGTGATAAGCTGCGGCGAGTGGTATTGCTTCGTTAACTAGGAAGAAAATCATCGTGAGCAAACCGGCGGTTTAGTTGGCATGTTCTTTCCTGTGTTCCCAACACAGTTGCTATTCCTGTGAATTTTTCGGGGGAATGAACGAATTTCTTTGAGTCTTAGGCCCGTAATATCACAGTTTAAACCAAAAAGGGTAGTTTAAACCCTATGTGTCGATTAATTTTCATATAAAATGCGAGGTTTAATCTATGGTCTTTAAACTGGACGGAGTTCAAACTGTGATTGATATTACGACACTAACTGAACAATCGTTTGAACTGAACTGAACTGAAATGTATGTTTGTAGAGACGTTAGTAGTTACTTGTTTCTTTGGTATTAGATTTAGCCCATGTTCGAACTTAAAAATTCTCTTGGCCTCATTTACCTGCCTACCAAATTTCATGACGATCCGACTAAATTTACTCGCTTCGCTCGCTCGTACAATAAATTAAAAGATCTCACGCTGTGTTTACTCTAAGATCGTATCTTAAATAAAAGACTAATGAAGCGATCCAACCAAACATCCATTAGGCATGTAAGGTTAGTGCTTCACCTACTATTTGCATCTGCCTCTGTACCTGTAATAACATTATTGTTCCTCCCACACCCGTGTCAAGGGCAAATTGAAACCGTTTCTAAGGATCGGTGATTCATTTAGGAAATAGACGATTGTTTTATAGCTGATGACCATTCGATTCGTTTTAACGTACAAAGCTGGGAGTTGGCAGAAGCTCCCAGCTTTTTACACATGACAGCACGTCAGAGTGTACACTTTTGTTGTAAAGTCACCCGTAACGTAACCGAATAGAGTGCTAGCGTGTTAGCTTCGACGTGCTGTCGTGAGTACGTCCAAAAAATAAATACACAACGTATTCGTTTACACTTTAGAACAGAAGTAAAAAAAAAAAAAACTTTCAACCACGATTGGCCGAACAAAATCTTTTCTCAGACTCAGCGAAGTCTACTCTGTCAGTATACCAACTCCCAACCTTGTACGATAAAATAAGTCGAATGGTCAGAGGCTCTCCAGCTATCAGCTGTTGTTGCGTTGAATTATTTTCGCGTAGACGTGGTAAGTGGGAAAGTTGGTGAGTTGTGTTGGAATAGCCTTGTTTGTGAGGACGAGGAATTTTATTGGAAAGCGAGGAGCTAAAAAAAATCTCTGTTCTTGAAGGAGAGATAGAGAGATACTCTTTATTGCACAACAGAAAGAATATTACAGATAACTTCTTGCAACAAAATATAGTACAAATGGCCCCCTTATCGCTAAAAGCTATCTCTAAAGGAGAAGTCGGAGAGTAAGACCCGCCACACGCTGTAACGGCTGAACGTATTTGGATTACATTTGGAATAGCTTAGCACGCCAGAATACATTGAAATCCTATTACTTTAAACGAGCTTACGAAGGAATTACGACTGTATGTGACTGGCCTAAAGATGTCTTGAAATAAATCAAACAACCAAGTCTTTACGATACGCCCTTCGTGTATCGAAATCAATACGCTAATTATTTTTAGGCAAGAGTATTTTTAGCATCCAAATCTAGACGGACAGACATCAATCACAGCATTACTGTCATTATCTAGATAATAGATAGTACCAATGTGGCAAAAAGGAATCCTTAATCAATGTGTAATTATCATCATCAAAGCAACATCAATAATTGAGCTTCGTATTAGCATTCAGTTCATGACTGAATACAAAGTAATGCTAAAAGAAACCTTAGTACGCAAACAGGGAAATAAAGTTTGTCTAGATGTCTATCTCTTAGAATATTTGAAGGAAATCAAAATACTTACACCCATTGGGGCTCTAAGTACTGAAAAGCGTAAGTCCAGCAAAATATTTTGTGAGAAGTCGAAAAAGCCCAAATTTTCAGTTTTTTTAATTTATTTTCTACCTAAAACTGAGCCTTTTTGATCAAAATAGTTGAAACAAAAATAGCTGAACGAAAATTGCTCAGTTTAGTTGCGAAATTGAAAAAAAAAACTGTGAAAATTGTGCGTTTTCCGTTACTCTGCTTTAGTGAACCTAACCTTGATTTTACTGCGTCTAGTCTCAACTCCACTAACACTAGATAGAGTGACCATTCGGACTCTGCAGTACCTGGGAAATGTTTAAATGACGTACCTACCCAGCACCTATACGTAAACCACCCTTATGTCGAATTTTAACTGATTTAAGTACCTTAGTGCAGATACTTAAATTGTTTTATTTCAGAGGTGTCTTCTAACTTTTGTTCCAGAAACGCCCATTGTCATTGGTTATTGTGGAAAAAACTGGGACAAATTTGTAGTGCAGCAAATGATCAATACAATGTCTATCATTTTATTATTAACTAGCTTTTCCCAGCGACTTCGTCCGCGCAGACTTTTTTTCTGGTGAGTTTTTCCGTTTTTTTAATGGTTGTTCTGCTATTCGGGGCGGAAAGAAATCCAACAAATCAAAAATCGTAAAAATCTGTCCACCCGTTCTCGAGTTATAAATGGTGTAACTAACACGACTTTGTTTTATATATTAAGATGTACATAATTATTACCATATCACTATTAAATAACCAGGAACAATCAACACGTATCATCTCAGGGCAATTTGTCAGCTTGACGAGTGCATGCGTCTTGTTGTCTTGTCTCCCGTAGACAAGATGATGTGTATGTTAGTGTGTGGGTGGTATTGTTCTTTGTGTATAGCAAGGAGAGAAGATTGGCTGCTGGGTTTCAGCTACAATGTAACTGATAAAAAAAAACAAAATGAAAAACTTTTTTTTTTGCTGTATTGATAATGCAGGTGTCCATTGCATTTCAGGGTCGGGAAGGTGACCCGGAGCAGTGCCTGAGACTGGCGAGCCTGGTATAATATGTTTACTGGATGCTCGTTCTTATAAAAAAACTAAAGGTACAGTCGGCCACAATCTCAGATACCCCTTTTTGTTCGATTGGCGCCCTTATGCCGCGCGCGATAAGAGCTGCCATGGGGTATCTGAGATTGTGGCCGACCGTACACACGACAGCACGTCAGAGTATACATTTTGTTGTAAAGTCACCCGTAACGTCACCGAGTAGAGTACTAGCGTGTAAGTAAGCGTCGTCGTGCTGTCGTGTGTACATTAATATTTGACATGGAAAGTCATTGATTATGATTAGACATTAAACGATTAAATTGAGGTTTTTTAGGTGCTGGGAAAGCCTTCATCTATGTATTACCTCGGCACATGACAAAAGAGGCTACATCTAGCCATGAAACGTAGAGTCACAGCTTTTACATCAGAAGGCACACGAACGAAGCTCTCGGTAGTCAGATCCCAGTCGATTTGGACGAATACTTTCGGGATCATTATGAGAGGGGTGGCCACTACCTCATACGATTACCTACCTACCATCATTATAAGTAGGTACTGGGAAGAAGAAGCCAATTCAAAATATCTCTTCTACAGTAAGAATTATGACATGTTCACTATAGAATGCAACAAGATGCGTGCGACTACCACACACATTTCTATGTAATCATCCACATTATGGATCACATAATTGATAATTATTATAGCGCGAAACAACCTTAGCATGGATCGTAAATACGCCTGCATTAATTTGTATGACATCGATAAATTAATGAGAAGATTGATGAATCGATTGAACTATGACATTTTCATTAAATGGGTTACATCCGGTGTTGTGATGCAATCAAATAGTCCCTTTATGAGTTCGAGATTCAATTTTTATCCACAATTTTTTTGTTTCTTTTGACTAATATCGGAAAAAAACGCATCGGAAAAGAAGATATGATTTTTTTTCCATTGGCGACGCTAGTTGTGCCTAGGTTTGGGCCTAAAATGAAAAGAAGTCATATTTATTTTGGTTAGTGACTGGTTTCTTTACGGACATTTTTGGCACTTCTTCCGTGTGCTTGATTAAAACCAGGCACCATGTCAGACAATTTTAATACGTAAATTGTATAATATTAACAAATTGAAAGATAACACATAAATATAAATATGAAATATTTCATTCAAAGATAACGTAGACAATGTAACAATAAGAAAATCTGCAGACAAAATAACTGAATAATTTAACTCTTTTGTTTGTAACGGAACATCTAACTGAGAAATTGAAAGTGTAAAGGTACACTAAGACACATGCAAGGTGTTGTTTTGTAAAGCTACACCCGACTCAGGGGTGATTATTTACACGATACTATGGCAAAAAAACTACTTACTATTATACGATCGCTTCCAGCCGCACTCGCAATATCGGGCGCCACATATCGCGTGCGCTTTGAGAAGGCCGGGGGTGTCCGGCTGTCCGCAAGTCGCGGTTCTTATAGAACAAATTGAACAAGGTAATTTGTGAAATAAATACATTTAAGAAAAAAAACTTATTATTAGTTTCAAGCGTTACTAAAACTGTCGTCTTTAAGTCGGGTGTCTCTAATCAAAACAAGAATCTGTACAATACAACACAGTAAGATGTTCTTCAATTATTATTGTTCCAAAGGTAAAATTGTAACAGCATAAAATATAAAAAAAAAAAAACTAACCAGTTGTGTCCAACTGTACTTATTTACAGACGATACGCTCTCATGAACTAATAAATAATAGTAGTAAAATTACCATATAAATGGTTTCAACCTACTTCCTCGAAATTAACTTATATTACTTTGTATCAACGTTTAACGCCATTGCTCGCTAGTTGTTAGTCACAAGTCACAACACAACTTTACAAAGTATTGTAGATACAGTCAGCCATACGCTAGGATACCCCTTTTTGGTCGATTGGCGCCCTTATTGTGCGAGCGGTAAGTGCTACCATGGGGTATCCTGTGGCCGACCATACAAAGAGTAACTTAGGTAGGTATAAGTTTAGTCAGGCCCGGTTTCTGAATTGAGAATTTTACGAAGCAAATACTTAACTATCGTTCTGTCACGCTCTTTTGTGAGAAATCTGCAGAGACAGGACGATACTTACCCATTTGCTTAGCAAATTTCTCAATTCAGAAACCGGGCCTAAGTCGCCAATCCGCATTGAGCACGCGTGCGTGGCGATTAAGCTCAAACTCTGTCTCTGAGTGAAAGCCTTTGCCCAGCCAGACATGTCAAGCCTTACACGCTAGCACTCTACTCGGTTACGTTACGGGTGACTTTACAACAAAAGTGTACACTCTGACGTGCTGTGTCGTTGGTACAATTGTACGGGCTATATCATACTTATTTCTTTACTTAAAACAAGAAATTCGGGATTTTATTCTTTCAAGTTTATTTACTTAAGTTTCAATAAGATGTCTTCACTAAGACGCGATTTTATAAACAAATAATACGACGCCATCTTGTGGAATTCGAGCAAAGCTTGATCGCCCAGGTACCACTTTATAAGTATCATACAGTTCTAAAAGTATTTTTTAACATTATACCTACTCAACTCAAGTTATAACTCTTTATTCGTTCTTGGATTGTAGAACTTGCGCTACGCGTTGATGTCTTTTATACGAGCAGAGTAGATACCTAAACTCTAATTTATTTTTAAATCGAGTCCACGGAATGACAGTTGTTACAAAGGCTTTATCTGTCAGTAGCATACTAGGAACTGTCATTCCGTGGACTCTAATTAAAAATTAAAGTTTAAAGTACCTAATCTAAAAATGTAGCGAGCATTCGTGCACTCGATCCTAGGTCTGCAAAAAAATACAATACGGTCTGAGAAAAAAATATCGAATGGCAAAAAGAAATAAACGTTTGTTTGGATGTATCTATTTTACAAAGTAGATAACGTTGTCGGTGGGGTCAGTTAGTTACAAATAAATCGTAAACCTACCTGGCGTGGGTGACCTGCAATATTTCACATTGGAGGCCTTTTAGTGTAGTCGAAGTCTCAATTCCACGATTTGGTACGTACCAAATAGATTAAGTCCTTTAGAAAAACATGGCAAAGTGGATTGTTGGATTTTCGCATTTATTTCAAGAGCACTAACAGCCTGAATCGATTTTTCTTGTAGAACCCGTGCTAGAGAACGCTAAGGTAGATGTTAACGCGCCCCGCATAAGAGCGTCAATCGAACAAAAAGAGGTATCCTTACGTGTCACTGGCTGTAGTATTAGAGTTATCTTTATACAACGTGTTACAAAACATCCTAACTCTTTTTACACGGTGTAACCTAATGGTCAACAGGATGTCAAATCTGTAAAAAAAAAGTTGAAAAAATCAATTTTTATTTTATAACCTCAAAATTGAAAAAAAAAACATAACTTTTTTGTTTTTGGTATTAGTTCAAATTTTAAAATATGTTTGTGTGTGTAGGTGCATTTACGTAGCTTTGAGTTGTTAAAACATTGTGAAAGTCAATGAAAACACATTTTATTAATTTAAAAATCAACGTTCACATTTTATTAATTTAAAAATCAACGGAATGATATAGAGCAAAAAAAAATTTTGGTTGCAATCCCTATCACCGGGTGCTATTACCCTGTAAAAAGAGTTAGGTACTTTTGTAACACCTTGTATAACTTTACTAAACTTTAATTTAAACCTCAAAGAAGATTATAAATCTAGCTTAAGAGATGGTCAGATGTGACTAATTTCTTTGATTCAATAGATCACGAATCGCGACAAAGCTGAGTTTAACGATGTAGGTCAAGAAAACTGTATCGGTTTAAATAAAGCACTATTTAACAATGGTTATATTCTTGAAGATCCAAATTAAAATTGATGAAATAGAGAACGAAACAGATAGTTAGGTAAACTCTAATTTTTAAATCGAGTCCACGGAATGACAGTTGCTAGAATGCAACTGTCAGATAAAGCCTTTGTAGCAACTGTCATTCCGAGGACTCGATTTAAAAATTTGAGTTTAGGTAGGAAATCTTATGAGTTAGTGGTCACCTCTGGTGTCAGTGTTTTGAGGTCGCCGTAAGGGCTCTGACATCTGGGACCACTGGTTTAACGTGCCTTCTGAAGCACTGAATCGCTCAAATATTATTTCACTAGCGATCTTAACCATAATGATAACATTTATTGCTTCATGTGGTATATTTTGTACAATAAATTATTGTAAAAGAGGTTACAATAAATATTCCATAGACTGACCGCACCCGATTTTTTAAGGCAATGGAAAATCTCTCGAAGACCAGGCCCGCGTTTCATTTTATTTTTATTTTTATTTTTATTATCGTATGTATATTCAACAATGTCATTACAGATTCATTCTAATTCGACAATTGTATTATAAATAATATTAAATAAGTAATTAAAAATAATTAATTAATTAATAAATTATGAATGAAATTATAGATTGAAATAATAATTAAATAAATCAATAATTCATCGTATTAAACTAAGTTATCAAATAATATAAATTTTTAAGAAATAAATATTATTCGTCATAAAAGAATTAATTAAATTACACCTAGAAAATTTTAAATACAATCAATAAAATATATAAAAAATCAGCATTAAATGAAACAAAACAATAATTTAGACATGTTAAGAAATAACAAAATTAAAATATTCTTACATGTCATTACATTTGATGCTAAGCAGGTGCGTCATTCCTTGGGTAAACTGCGCGAGCGAACATTGAAACAAATCAATGTCTGTCTCCGTATTAAACCGGTTGAGTAGGCGGATAGCAACGAAGGCAGGTGACTCCCTCAACAAGTTAGTGTTTGCGGTGCGCTCGACAAAGAGTTTGTGGTTCCGGGCCCTACTGTAGTTATCCGGCACATAAAACTCGACCAAAGGCAGAATTGTAGGGTTATCCAGCCAGCCCCTAATAAGCCTGAAAAAGCAGGTCGTCAAGGCTAATTTCCTCCTAAGCTCGAGGGTATTATACCCGACCATACCTATAACAAATAGCGTCGGGTACATTAGGGGGAAAAAAGGATATACCCCGTAATATTTAAAATATAAAAATCTCGTAAATTTATTCTGCATTTTTTCCAGCATGTCGCTATATTTAGCAACATGCGGGTTCCAAATGATTGCACTCGTTTCTAATTTACTCCTAACTAGGGCATTATATAAAGATTTTATCGCTTGGAAGTTGGAAAATCCACGGGCTTGGCGCATAATAAAACCTAGCTTCTTGAAGGCATTTTTACAAATACCCTCTATGTGATCGCCAAACGATAGATCAGTCTTCATGTTTACGCCGAGGTCACGTACCTGCGTGACTCGAGCCATAGCAGAGCCATCTACATCATACTGGCGCTGCAGCGGCTCGTGCGCTCGGCTGTACGTCATGATCGCGCACTTTCCCACGTTGAAGTAAAGTTTGTTGGCGTTACTCCACTCCACAACGCGATGTATATCACCTTGCAGTGTCTCGCAGTCCGACTCGCTCCGCACCGGCAACAACAGCTTCAAATCATCCGCGAAAAGCAAACATACAGCATCCTTCACAACGCTAGGCAAGTCGTTAATCATGATGATGAATTCCAGGGGGCCAAGATTACTGCCCTGACTTACCCCAGAGTAAGTATAATATGGGTCTGACACCTTGCCTGCATATTCTACATACTGCCGCCTGTTTCTAAGGTAGCTGCTGAAGAATTCCAGCAACTGTGGAGTGAAACCAACGCCACCGAATTTCTCCAACAAAACATCGTTGTCTACTGTGTCGAACGCCTTCTTGAAGTCAAAATACGCAGCATCGACCTGGACCCCCTTGTCCACGGCCGGCGCTACGTGTGACATGAAGCACATCAGGTTGGTCGCGGTGCTGCGGCCCGGCCTGAAGCCGTGCTGAGCGTCCGACAGCTGTGCCCGCATCTGCAGGTAGATGCACCTCTGCAACGAGGACTCGAAGACCTTCGCGAAAGTCGAGAGGACTGCCACGGGTCTGAACCCGCTGACATCCGACCCCGAGCCTCCTTTCGGTACCGGTATAACTCTAGTAGTTTTCCACATCTCAGGGTAACAGCGAGAGGCAAGACATTGGTTGAAAATGTGCAGTAGGGGCTCGTCTAACATCATACGCACATCTCTCACTACGTAAGGTGGTATCCCGTCCGGGCCGGCGGAGCGCTTTGGCTTGAGACGCGCGAGCGCAATGCGCACATCGCTCAGCTCCAAACTCGGTACATGCACGCGCTCGGCAGTCGCGGCCGAGGCCTGCACCGCGGCGCGCGCGTCCAAGAGCGGTGGCGTCACACTGTACACGGAACTAAAAAAAGCTGCAAATTCCTTAGCACGGTCTTCGTCCGGGATCAGGGTCCCATTTTTGGTTATGCGACTTTCGCTATCCCTACTGCTACGCTTCGCCTTTATGTAATTCCAAAAAGACGCGGGATCGGCCGCCAGTCGCGACTGCAGTCTCGCTTTATATTCTTCATGCGCCCTAACTGTGTTAGTTTTTATGCTTGCCCTTATGCGAGAAAACGAGTCATAGTCACACGCTGCCTTGCTGAGCTTATATTGTTTATGCAACCTAGCTTTCTCCTTTATGTCGCGTATTAAATCGGTCGTGAACCATTCCGGATAACAATATCGGGGGTCCACGAACTTACGCTTTTTTCTGGGAGTGCAATCATCAATTATCGTGTTAACTACGCTATAAAATATATTCAAGGAATCCTCGTAATTCGTAGCCTCATACAGTGGGGTCCAATCCACAGTAGCTAAGCCGGAATACAAACCCTGGAAATCAGTCTTATAAAAATTCCACCTCGGTCGAGAGTCCGTCTCAGCTGTTGCGGGGGGCTGCGGGGCGCGCGGGACGGGTGCGACATCGCGGCGACGCTCGGGCTCCGGCAGACAGAGACGCGCGCGCAGTGGCGGGTGTTGCGTGTCCACAGGTACGATCGCACCTGCCTCCGCTTCCACCGTCACTCCACTCTCAGGAAAAGTTGTCAGCACAACATCAAGCTGGCGATTGTTACAATTTGGAATGAAATTTCGCTCGCGCAATTCACAACAGGTAATGAAGCATTCAAAATAGTGACGTATTTCAAGTGTAGTTGAATACAAATTCAAATCACCCACCAATAACAAGTTCTTGTAGGTAGTGCATTGTTGCTCCAATATACTAAACATCGACATGTATTCCTCTTCCGAACTCTTTGGAGGAATGTAAACAACTATACAATTACACACAAATTTACCCATGGAGTATATAGACGCACAAATAATTTCAAAAATATTATTGTCTATATTGACATTTTTCGGGAGTGCCAGCCGTCTCAGTGTATATCCTGGCGCTGCTGCCAGCATAACACCGCCATGTTTGCGGCCGTCCATTCTATCACATCGCAGGACACTGTAGCCGCGAGGGAACATTTCGCCGTCGTGATGTGAGTCATTCAGGCCTGTTTCTGTGAACGCGAACACTTTGGCTGTAGCTGCAGGAATATTTGCATACATCGTCTCGAACTTCGTGCGTAAACCTCTAGCGTTTTGGTAGTACACTTCCATCTTTTTGTCTTTAGTTTTGCGTGGCCGATATAGTGCTCTGGCGGCTTTCTTTCTGGCCCCGCTGCTGGCGGGGGCGAACGGGAAACCAGTCCACGAATCTCACTCCCGGTGGCCACCGTGATGCATCGGATATCTTGATATACAGTGACTCGGGAATGCCAATGACAAATGATGCGTGCCTATTGGTTTTCAACTCGCGTTTTTCGACGGTGTACTCTTTGCATACTTCTATTTTATTGAGAAAGTCATTTACTACCTCCGACGTCGTATCTGGGTGAAAAGACCAAGCTTGGATGTATCTCAGTCTCTCTACCGTTTTTATGCTGTCATCTGGTTTACCAGCGCCAGCCACAATTTGTCGTCGTCGGCGATTTTGTTTCGAGCCATTCGACTTGACCGTAGTCCATCCGTCGTCGTCTGCGTCAGCCGGGCGGTTGACCTCGGGCTCGGGCTGCGGGGGCGGCGGCGGGGGGGACGGGGCATTCTCGGCCGCTGCCGGTTTGTTCGGCTGCGCCGCGTCGGAAGACTTCGGGTTCGCCGTCGCCTTCTTCACCATCGTCGGCGGTCGGCGTGCTGGATTAGCAACCGTACCGGTTTGGGCGCGCTTCATACGTCGCTCTTCCCGCGGATTGGTCGCTGAGCTTGCTGCATTTGCCCGCGGTGTCGTTTTAGTGGCTAGGGCTTGCTTTCGATCGGGTATCTCCGCTCCGCTCGTTGTTGGTCGGGGCTTCGACACTATCGGCGTTACTGCTACACCACTCACAACGGTATTTAGCCGTACATTTTCTGGGCATAATTCCCTTATTATTGCCATAAGGGCGTCAATTTTTGCCTCTAAAGGGGCCACTACACTTTTCACCACTTTTTCGATTGCATTTAGCTCGGAACCGGACATTTTACACTCGAAAGGAAATAAAAACCGAAGGAGCTTCAATACGTGCGTCTATTCGTGCTTGCTCACACACACACATATAACTCATATAACTGACATAAATATTTTATTATGACAATTCGATGTTCATTGATAGGTCGGTTTGTAAACAAACCTTTTTTGTAACCTCATGTCAAATCGACTACGCAATCTATATCGAATTTTCATAATAAAATATTTATGTCAGTCAGTATATGAAACGTGCACCAGTTGGCCGTCCCAAATACCGCTGGAGTGATGGAGTCGGCAAAGACCTGCGGCACCTACAAGCAGGCGACTGAAAGGAGATCGCGCAGGACCGAGACCAGTGGCGACTTCTTGTGTGAGGCATCGGAGTAAGTAAGTAACGGAAAAGACACAAAGCGCCGCCGCCAATGAAAAAAAAACATGTCATCTTTTCGGATGCGTTTTGACGGCGGGACTTATTCTTAGGTTATAGGATCTGGAATCAATAGCTTAGGTCCTGAAAATAGTTAAGCCTAGGAATTCTCATTTAACGGCTCGTTTTTAGCAAAAACATTGGCGGCGCAAGTGGATGGTGTACCAGGCTCTTAACTTTGACAATCGAATGGCTAGTGACTAACTTTTCCCCGAGACTTCGTCCCCGTAAATAATTAAAGAAGGGGCGATTTTTATACCAGATAAACCAAATACATTTTGTGTATTTACATAATTAAACACTGATGTTATAATTATCTGCCTCCAAGCCAAATACCCCAGGTTTTCTCACGATGTTTTCCGTCACAGTGAAGAAAAAACATATCTAAGTATTTTAAGTTATTCAAATGCATATTCAATCATATCATAAACAACCTGACAGTTAAAAATAAAATATTCTGTTCATAATTTGCAAATACATTAGTTAAACTGTAACAATAATAATAATCATTATAATAAAAATTTATTGACTAAACTTTATAAGCCTTGACGAATTATTGCATTCCAATTAATTTAGGAACACATGACAGCACGTCGACCCTTACACGCTAGCACTCTACTCAGTTGTGTTACGGGCGACTTTACAACAAAAGTGTAACACTGACGTGCTGTCGTGTGTACATTACCTCCTAGCTGCATTAGTGCATTATACAGCAGGTTTGAAACTGAAAGTAAGTAATTTTATTCCAAAATTTTTTGATATACAAATTACCTTGTTTAATTTGTTCTATAATAAACATGACGTGCGGACGTCCTCAAATAAATAATCAAATATGGGTTCAAATACATCAATTGTTAATTACAGTGGTACCTATAAAATTATTAAGAGCAAAAATATAATGTAGAGCAAATAATATCTTCACAGCATCTCATATAACCCTCTTATCCCAATTTTATTAACCCAAAGATTACGCGGTAGATGAACAAGTTTTAATAACAATAACAATTCGGTTAAAACCGTATAACAATGCGGATGCATCGCTTTGATTCGTGGGCTTTATTGTTCAAATTATTTGTTTTCTAAACCTTTGAAGCTATTACAAACTTTACAGAGTGGCCTAAAGATGCAAATGACAAAGTGAAAATATTGCTAAAAATATTGTGTCTTTAAAAAATCGCTTCTCAAGATACAGAACTTCAACCTGCAAACTGTGACTAAGCATGCCAACTATTTTAACTTTAGCGTCTAAACGGTATTTGTAAATAGGGAAATAAATAGATAGAATACTCTTTATTGTACATAATAGTTCTTATAGGATTTTTTTTGTAATTATAACTTAGTTTAATCTAGTATTTTTTGTATATGAAAAGTCATTATATTCAAATAAATGCTGCTCCAACGGTACCAATTTAATTCTGGCCAAACCAAATGTGGTCGATTTTAGAAAAAAAGTGACGCCACTATAGTATGAATCTGAGATCTCTCGCGTGTAATTCAATCGTTTACCATAAAAAACTAATTATGCGTGTGGAGCCAACTAAGCCTCTGGTTTCCTGTTGTTTCCCCTCACAGTAAGCGAGTGGTTTTAAATTTACAAATGTGTAGTGCAGTGCAGTGCAAACTAAGATCTATTGAAAAACATGGGTGCCAAAACGTCAGCTTTACAAGTCCCAACTTACAGTAGCTTAACAGCAAAACTACACTCATAAGGATCCGCGGAACACAAGGCTGCGACATTTAGCTCGCAGTGATAGGCGCCCTGCTCTGCTTGTAGTACGTTCCACCTCGAACATACCTTACCTTAGGGTTGGGAGTAAGTGGTTAGCAGAGCGACACGCTGAACGGAACAGCCTCTCAGTTCACTGTTTTTATCACCCGACCAAAAAAAGTTATAAGTTTGACCGCTATGTGTGTGTGTCTGTGTGCCTGTCTTTGGTACCGTAGGTATTTTTTTTAATTTCTAGCTGGTTTTCTTGCGAGTTTTCTTAGACATGTTTTTATAAAAGTCGGTTCAGCCGATTATGAGATATACTCATTACAAGCAAAAATTTCGATTTTTTTAAATTAAGTGTTAGTATGCTAGTAAAATATGGTATGAATATCTAAATTAGACCGTTAAATCTCTCAGTTCAATGTTTTTATGATAGTAAAGTATGGTATGACTATTTAAGAGCTTTTCATCTCTCAGTTCACTGTTTTTAAGATGGTAAAATATTTTAACCCCCGACCAAAAAATAGGGGTGTATAAGTTTGACCGCTATAATGTGTGTGTTTCTGTGGCCCGGTTTCTGAATTGAGAATTTTACTAAGCACATACTTACGTATCGCTCTGTCACGCTCTTTTGTGAGAAATCTGCAGAGACAGGACTATACTTACCCATTTGCTTAGCAAAATTCTCAACTCAGAAACCGGGCCTGTAGCCCTTAAGGCACCGTGCATAGTTAATGGCCCGCGCGCAAAGAAAAATGCACAATATCGATTCCTGAATCAAATACTAAACAAATCGAAAATGTTCACATATCGAACCCTAGAATTAGGTGAGACCTATCTAACACAGCCATTTTTGTGTTGAGATTCATAAACGTTTCGAAGATATTTTGGATGAAAAAAAATAGGCGGCGCACTTTTTTTCAAACAAAATATCTTGCAATCTGTTATTTATATCAACACAAAACTGGCTGTTTTAGATAGCTCTCACCTAATTCTAGGGTTTGATATGTGAAAATTTGCGATTTTTTTAGTGTATTTGATACAGGAATCGATTTTGTGCATTTTTCTTTGCGCGCGGGTTAATTCACTATGCCCAGCGCCTTAAATGGGTGAACCTATTTAACCTTTTTTTTGAGGGCAGGTTTTCTAGCGAGTGTTCTTTAGATATTATGTTTCATCAAAATCGGATCAGCCGTTTATAAGATTATGCTTAGGTATTTGAAGCTTAAATGTAGGGTTGTATCCAACGATCCTTTTTTTTAATTAGTAGTTATTTCCTTTGTGAATCAGATCAGCGCCACTTATAATAGATGACTTTGAAAGTTAGTTCTATAATAATGTCAAAAAACTCTTCATTACCTACCCGCTCCGCTTAAGCGCCTAAGCTCAGTCCTCTACACCCATTTGTTCTTCTTATAGTACCACCATGTGCCTGCGGCGATACGGTGCATATTAATGTTATTTGAATACGTTTCGAGACTATTACCTACCTACGGGTCATTTGTAATTATTACTGACTATAAAAATAGGCGGTCTGTATATTTTGCTACGAATCATTTTACCTTCATCGATGAAAAAAATATATATGTATATAGGTATATCTTGGGACATTTTTGCGATACAAAAGGCCTATCAATGAAAATACTTATTTATCAGAAATTGCTCAAGGCCATATTTTATACAATAACTTCAGACCTAATAGTTGGAGAGCTGGTGACCAATGGAGATATTTTTTCGTACAAGGCTGTTAGTTGGCAGGCTGATAGAGTAGACTTTGCTGAGTCTGGGAAAAATAATTTTTGGCCCGGTCGCGGTTGAAAGTTAGATTTTTTCGACTTTGAAAGTTTAAATGTATGGGTTGAGTCTTTTCTTTTTGGTCTACAAGGACCTAAGTATCATCGAGTGAATAACAACGTGATAACAACATCCAAGGTCGCAAACGCGTATAAGAAGTTTTTTTAACCCAAATTTGCAACTCTGAAAACTATTCTAAATAGGTACTAGCTTTTGCCCGCGGCTTCGTCCTGCTTCACTTTGCTCCTAAGTGTAAAAGCGTAATAATTTGTTATTCTGATGTCTAAGCTATCTCTTTTTCAAATTTCATCCAAATTCGATCAGCCGTTTCAGCGTGAAAGAGTAACAAACATCCATCCATACTTACAAACTTTCGCGAATATAATATTAGTAGGATAAGTGGGATGAAAAACAGTAGTACGAAATCCGACGCTTATTTTTTTATTTTTGATTACGATTCATTTATTGTTATTTGTTTTGGTGCTTAAAATTTTTAAAGCAAACCTTCTGCGTATTTTCCTTTCCAGCTCAAATGCCACCGTGTTCTCATCCCAACGAGTGACCAGTAACAGTTTTTATTTTGACCTTTATGTCAAAGGCGATAAGGACGCATTGGCGAACACTGAGATCGTGTCTAAGATGACATACATAAACATGGACGAACAATCACTGTTGTTGATCTATTCGGACCGTATCACCAATTACAAAGTTGGATATTACGTTTGTATGTAATACAGATTTGCAATCTTAGTTTTTGCCGCACACGTTCTCGTTTAAAAAAATAATGGTAACCCTTGTACGAACATAATATAAATCTTATAAGACAACGTAGAAGACTCAAGTTTTAGTGACTAAAAAGGTATTTTTAAAGTAATTTTTTCAGTGTTTATGTATGATATTTTTTTTTACTGTTGTAAATTGTCAGTATATCTATCCGCTAACTCCTCCAAAACTACGCAAAGGATTTCCAGCAGAGCTATTTTACCTTAGTTACAATGGGTGCTAAAGCACTTACTTGTACAGTATATTACAATGAAATGTACCTTCTTACCATTAACTTTATTTCACTTTTCTCCACAATCTTATTTTTAGTTTTATGCTTTACTAAAACTGACTTCCCTGAGTCGGGTGTCTGTCACCGACCAAAACAATACCTTGTATTATTTTACTATTTTCATAGATGCATTGCCTGAGTCACCAAATATTATTTTTCTTAGTGTTAGAAACTGTGAGACTCAGAACTAAAGTCTAATAAATTCTTCATTCAAGATAGTACACTGACGTTTACGGTGTGACCAGTCTCTGGTGAAAATTAAATAGTGTGGTGACAAAAAGTTTGACATGAATCGAATTGCGTAATCGATATAATCGATTAATAGGCCGATTGATGAAAAGCTTATTATATGAAATTAACTAAAAACTTTAATTAGTAATGAGAAAGTGTGTTTTGGTCCACTTTTTTGAGGAGTGTTAAATGACTTTTTGTTTTTGCTGAAGCACTAACCCGTGCTAGGGAATCGCAAACCGTAATTTAAACATGACTCGGTAGCTCAATTGGTAGAGCGCCTGCACGGTATGCGAGAGGTTGCGGGTTCAAGTCCTGACCCGAGTGAATTTTTTCAACTTATTATAAATGTTTGAGTGTTAAATGCTTTAAAAATCGTGTTTTTTAAATGATCTATGGAAATATTGCGTTCCGAACGTTTTTTTTCCGTCCGGAATTCCTGACGCACGGGCTACCGTGCGGAATTTCGTATTTCGCTTTTTTTTGTGACTGAGCTGAAGCGCACAACGAGTGGAATGCATCACTATTACAATAAATATGGCAACATTATTTTGCAAAGTGACAGTTAGCATCTGTCAGTTTACTATCCTGAATAAAGAATTAGACTTTAAAATAATAATAATCTGCGTTTAGCTTCCAAGGAGAAGTTAAAGGTTTCATGCTTAGATCATATGCATAGATATAGATATGCTTAGACAAGGCTTAGATTACCTTACTCGGAGTCCTAACCAAAGGCGTAGCTCAGCTACATAGGGGCAAGGCAGGGTAATGTCTCGGGGCCCCCAAGTTCAGGGCTTCGGACTGAGCTATTTACGGATAAAATCGGTAAATTTTAAGGGGCGCTGATTACGTGACTTTGAATAAAACCTCGGCCAGGGATGATAGTATCCTCCTTGCCGTGACTTTTGATTTGATAAAACATAAACAGTTTAGTTGGGGCCCCAGTTTGTTCTTTGCCCCGGGGCCCCTGATTTCCTAGCTACGCCACTGGTCCTAACAGATGCACCTGTGAACCTTTGGCAGGCGTGGCGCACTCCCCAGATTAGGTATGAAGCTACAAGTACGTTACGTGGCCGGCCTTACGTTTTGGCAAATTCAAAGAAACACGTTCCGAGATTGCCCGATAGAAATAGAGACAACTTCAAGGTGTTACAAAAGATCCTAACTGAGTCGATAACTCAATCTCGAAATGTGTTTTCCAAACCACGTGGTGTCACCAGTCTCTTCTTCACATGCCATCTTCACGCCTCACCAGGGGCCTTAGCCTGTAAGGCAATGGTACCAAAATGGGCTTCCAGTTGACAGCTTCAATAATTTTATTATGATTTATTTAATTAGTGCTGTCGGTCCTTTTAATGATTTTGTACTGCAAAGAATATTCTGATTCTAATTCTAGAGGATTAGTTCTCTGGTTGTAGGAGAAAAATGAGGAAACCCCGGTTTTATCCTTCTGCTGGGACGCCATCGACAAACCATTGCGTTACAGGCTAAGGCCTCAGGTGCTCATCAACCTCCGTGCGACTTGAAATGACTTGGTATTTGAGTTTGAGGCCTAACATAACATAGAAACATAGAACTTCTGATTCTACCAGAACTATTAGTTTGTGTTGCGGACTTGCGGTGCAGCAGCGACCATGTCTGCTATTGCAATAGCCGGAGCGACCCAAATGTTGAGCACGTCTGGGCACGCCTTTAACTTTCGGCAGTTGACAACCTTTGGATGCTGTTTAAGCAGTCTAAAAATTTACTGGTTAAGTACACAATCTGTTACAAAAGATCCTAACTCTTTTTACGGGATAATAGCACCTGGTGATAGGGATCACACACAACCTAAATTAATATTCCTTTGCTCTATAACGTTCGTTCATAATGTGCCATACGCAAAATACATACCAAAATCAAAAAACGTTTTTTTATTTTTTATTTATTTTTTGACTGATTTGACATCCTGTTGACCACTAGGTAAACTACTGACACCGTTGTATAGTTACTGGAGTTGTATAGTTTTTAAGGCAACTTTTTTTTACACATTAACCGGGGTTTCTTAACAAAAAATATCAATTTACAGGTTGCGTGTTTTTTTTATTAATTCAAAATTCAGCTTTCTATAGGTTTGTACCACAAATTTGTATATTTTTGTATCAGAGACACAATGTAGCAAAAGAGGTCACTACTGCCATCTACCGAAGCTACTGTGAACTAAGTGACTTTATATTACATCCAAATGTTGCCAACCACTGCGAGTCACTGTCAAAGGTCAGCACTAAAAGCATCCTGATAGGTGCGCTAGCGTTCACGCCACCTCGTTCGATCTACATTGTGCAGTGTGCACACGAATTTGATGGCGGCAAGTCATAAGTGGCCGATTTTTCTGTGTGCACGTTTTATTCATTCGTCCTTATAAAAATCTTCGGTTCGAAAATTATCGATTTGTCAAAAAAATATTATAATACATGCAATATAAAAATTAAAAAATTCACACTAAGCTTCGTCAAAATGTTTGGGCATGAGTAAAACTAACACGAGTACACACACAAAAAATATCGAACAATAAGGGGTATCCTAACGTGTGGCCGACTGTACCTATGCCCCGGCAGTCGTAGGTTCAAGATTTTAGATCTTAGATCCTAAAAATGATTAGAACTACGGTTGAGAAATTGTTTGTTGCAAAAATGTACCTAAAACGACGATTTTTTTTTGCATTGGTGGCGCTAGTGGGTTAGAAACAATCTGTTCCATACAATGTTGGTGCAGTAATGAAATGACGTCTACCTTTGTAAGGAACATCAGACTTTGTTTTTATTCAGGACGTATGATCAGCCTCTTTGTTATTTAATTTTATAACGTTAAAAAAAGTTTTTGCTAGTCTCATCTCATATTGTATTATTTCTGAGCAGTTTTTTCAGGTTCAGAATTTGGCATAGCAAGTAGTTTGAGTTACTAGGTAGGTATGCTTCTTTATCCTATCCTAACAATGTCCTAGGCACTGCAGCTGCGAATGGTCACTTAACCAATCTAGTGTGAGTGAAGGTGCCACTGGATGCTGTATAGATCATCTTATTGCGTAGATGCAAAGGCCTTAGTTTTTATCCTATTCAGGGATTATGTAGGCCTTTAGTTTTTTTTTCTCATGCGATAAAATTTACATTTCACTTAAAATGAGACAAACATTTCTTCAGTTTTTTTTATTTTTTATTATGTACTTGAGGTTATATCCAGCATTATTTACGTGGACAATTAACTCTTCCCTTGACACAGAGCATGGAATCAGATCCGATGAAGTAAGTGATCGTTACAGAATGTGTCATCATTACTTACCACGAGTGATGCGTTTTACTGACTTACTTAGGTGTGGTACAAGCCATAAGACTTCGTCGACGGGGTACTTGAGTGGCTTGAGTCCTATTGTCGGTAATATTAAAGAGAGTTTTTGTTTGTGGTGTCAGTACAATAAATGCCACGAAAAAAGAGACTTGACCCCGTCTCCCGCACTTCTTTACACTGCCCCGATGACGCCCAACTCAAACATCATACCGCAAAAAAAGGAAAAAGTAAGATGTAGCCTGTACAATTCGGTACGCAAAGTTTTTTGTTCGAAAGTCCGTTATTGGCTTAATCTTATCTTTAGACAATATTGACAAACAAATTTCAATATTTTTTAATTTGGTTCAGTAGTTTGGATTTTACAACGTTTCAAAGATACGGTTTTATGACCTTCACGCGACGGTCTGCATACTGTTGGCGGTCATAGGAACAAAACATTTTAGCGCATAAAAACAAAACTACTGGACCAAAATAAAAAATATTTAAATTAGTTTCTCAATATTGTCTAAAGATAAGTTTAAGCCAATAACGGACTTTCGAACAAAAAACTTTGCATACCCAATTGTACATGTCCCACTAGCTGGGCAAAGACCTTCTCTCAGAGAGAGAGAGTTCGAGCTTAATCACCACGCGTGCTCAATGCGGGTTGGCGATTTTTGCGTTGAGGGTATAATGCCTCATACGCTCAGGTTTCCTCACGATGTTTTCCTTCACAGTCAGCGAGTGGTATTGCTACTACAAATTCACAAATGTACGTAACTTTGAAATTAAATTAAACAAAGCCATAGATACATGCCAGCACCGGGAATCGAACCGAGGACCTTTCGCTTCAGAGTCAACTGTTCTACCCACTAGACCACCACCGCACTCAAGTTTCTTCTTTCGTGGCACGCATTGTACCATGTCACTCAATAACCTGGAGAGACAGGAGCCTGCTGAAGACCAGCGCTGCTAATGAATCTCCGGGCATTATACGCAACATAATTATATGCTGATTGCTTGCAGTCGACAACTGCCTAAACTGTGTATTCTTTAATACATAGTGTTGATCATGCAAGTCGGTATCTATGTTAATGTGTGCATGTATTTTTATTTTATTCCATAGATGAGGGGCGAGCAAAGCGAGCAAAGTTGTCCGAGTCTACTTGAAGAATCTAGCTGGCATAACTTCTCAAAAGCTCTTACTTGGACCACACACCAAGTTACCCGTGTCAAGGGCGATCCAATTATCGAGTAGCGAACAAATTAAAGAAGATCTCGTTCAGTTACATACTTGATCAGTTGATCACTTTTAAAACCACATAAGGAGATCTTTACATGCATACTTTTAGTGCAAATAGATGGGTCTTATGACTAGCCGCCAAGTTTGCCTAATAAATGTTTTGTGGAGTCAGGTGTCAAACTATTAACACTAAAAAGTAGTTATTTAGAATTTTGTAATTAATCTTTACATACTGCACTAAAGTGGTTCTAGCGTATGACCGCGAACTGATTTTTTTATTCATTTTTTTTTTCTAATCACTGAAATGTTTTAATTGGCATTGGTCTTATCTCCGTTCTGGTGATTACATACATACGCGAGAATGTCGCGAGAATTCAAGCCAAAAACAGGGTTACTTAGATTTTTTTACGCATTTTTAAATTAAATTGGTGAAATGCAGTCATTAAACTTGATGTAAGAGATAGAAAGAGAGAAAGAGAGAAAGCATCACATAATTTAGTTGATGTTTCTAGTCATTTACACTTTACACAGCTTGCTGTTTATTTATATTGGGATTTTTCATTACACATCATACGTATAGTCATATTTGCTGTTTATTTCTTTTGTGATTATTCATGTTAGACATCATAGGGTCATATTTGCTGTTTATTTCTTTTTTGATTATTCATGTTAGACATCATAGAGTCATATTTGCTGTTTATTTCTTTTGTGATTGTTCATGTTAGACATCATAGGCCGTCTTGCACCACTTTCTTAAATATGGTTTAAACCGCATTCAACTAAAATCTTCATACAAAAGTCTATTTAAATGGCGACTTAAGTGGTAATTAAGAAGTGGTGCAAGACGGCAATAGAGTCATACTTGCTGTTTATTTCCATTGGGATTATTCACGTTGGACATCATAGAATCATATTTAAATCACGTGGCGAATGCACGCCATTTCTGGGACGATGATATCTACATCATGAATGACGTGTACTGAATAACAAGAATTCGGGCTATGTAGAGCAAAATAGAGTTTTTTGAATACTTTTTTCCTTATGTTACCCTGCAAGCGTACCATAAGGCCGGGTTAGAGCGTATCTATGGATTTTAAACTATAGGTATGTGTCTCACTTTTGCACGTAGAGCGGGATGGACAGAGTTATAAACCCATAGACACGCTCTAACCCAGCCTTATGCTACGCTGCTGGCCCTATCCGTATACGGGTAGGGTGAACGATAAAAATAACATCACTTTTCATCTT
This sequence comes from Zelleria hepariella, assembly GCA_949319315.1. Taxonomy (NCBI): domain Eukaryota; kingdom Metazoa; phylum Arthropoda; class Insecta; order Lepidoptera; family Yponomeutidae; genus Zelleria; species Zelleria hepariella. The sequence continues at coordinate 18,739,694 of OX439382.1, forward strand.
ATCGAACCACAACGACTTGAGTTCAGCCGGCCACACGCTAAGATACCCCTTTTAGTTCGATTAGCACCCTTATGCCACGCTGTTGGCCACCAACTAAGATACCTAGGTACGGTCGGCCACAGTCACAGATACCCCATGGCAGCTCTTACCGCGCGCGACATAAGGGCGCCAATCAAACAAAAAGGGGTATCCTAGCGTGTGGCCGACTGTACCTCACGGTAGCTCTTACCGCCCGCGGCATAAAGGCGCCAATCGAACAAAAAGGAGTATCCTGGCGTGTGGCTGACTGTACCAAGCTAGCTGCCTGCCTTATGTACTCACGCAAACCCCTCCTTCACAAGTCGTCGAATAAAAGTCATTCACATTCTGTGAAACTATGACATCCTTTAAGCATGCTTAGGCTTACCTTTTGCTCTATTTCTTATCTGAAAGTTCATCAGAAAACCACGATACCTTTCAACCAAAACCGAGCTTAAAGAAAACCAGTTAGGATTGCAAATAGACTGAGAACCTTACGATTGCACTTGGAGATTCTTATACAAAAAACTTTAAAGGAAAATAGGTCTCAAATCTAAGAGTGTATAAAGCCTAAAGTAATTTGCCGTTTATTTCACGTGCAGTGCAATGGTTGCTATACAATACGGGCGTGCGCATTTTGACAATGAAATGGTTTCCAGCAGGGGCCTTAGCCTATAACGCAATGGTGCCAAAATGGGCTCCCAGTTGACGGCGTCAATTACGATTTATTAATGCTGTCGGTTATTTTAATGGTTTTGTAAACACATAGAAGCGTTTGAGATGTGGGTGTACAGACGAATGCTCAAAATCTCGTGGGTCCAAAAAGTCCGCAATACCACCGTGCTCCAGAGGATGAGAAAAAACGTTGAAGTAATGAAGACCATCAAAAAACGCATACTTGAGTATTTTGGCCATATAATCCGCAATACCCAATATGGACTCCTTCAACTAATCATCCAAGGGAAGATACCAGGCAGGAGGAAACCTGGAAAACCCAAGATATCATGGCTGGAGAACTTACGCCATTGGTACCAACAATCCACGAGCTCCTTGTTCCGTTTGGCAGCCTCAAAGGAAGAAATAGCCAAGATGATTGCCAACCTCCGATAGGAGACGGCACTACAAGAAGAAGAAGTACAGCAAAGCATATTCTGATTCTAATTCTAGAGTATTACTCGTAGTTCTCTAGTTGTGGGAGAAAAATGAGAAAACCCCGGTTTAGTTCTTCTGCTGGGACGCCATGGACACGCCATTGCGTTACAGGCTAAGGCCCCAGTTCGAATAGCTGGCATTTGGAGAGGTCATTTCAAGGGTTAGAATTGGTGCATTTGAGCTGTGAGAAACTAACTCTAGAGCAAAAAAAAGATGGGGCCGCTCGGATCCGGGTTTAAAAATCGTGGCTACAGGCAAAAATTAAACATTTACCTATGACAATTCACACCTCTTTTTTCCTTAATCTAAAGGACACTATCTATCTAGCATGACATTAATCAATAATCAATAAAGTCATGCAAGGATGACCGAAGAATAAAACCAAAATGACCAAAATTATTAATTATTGTTGTCATTGTTCATGGTTTTTCTTAAAAAGTCCAATATAAATCCTATCCTACTATCCTATCCTACTCCTACTACTATTATAAACGCGAAAGTTTGTAAGAATGGATTGATTGATGGATGGATGGATGGATGGATGGATGGATGTTTTTTACTCTTTCACGCTGAAACGGCTTGACGGACTTGGATGAATGGAGATAGCTTAGACATCAGAATAACACATAGGCTACATATTATCACGCTTTTACACTTAGGAGCAAAGCATATAAAACTTATTAATTAAACAAATATTGTATTAATTATACAATATTTTAGATTTTTATTGACGTTTAGAACGTTTACTTGATTACGATAATGATAGAGGCATTGAAAACCACCACCCCAATATCTAATCTTGTGATTATTTCTCAAATTGTAAGGAGGTAATGCTAAACTGCACTAAAAATATCTAACGACCTTAATCACGTTAAAGCTAAGACGATTAGATAAAAAAACTATTACCAAATCAATCGAGTCAAATCACTTCGTCTAATCTATGGTGACCGTTTCCTGCACATAGATAGTACCAAACTAAAGACAGCCACAAAGGGAATAGGTAAGCATAGTAAATCGTATAATTATCAATAGAATCCCAGGTGCATCAATGCCCTTAAAAGTTGATGTACAAGACGGATTGACGAGTGGATGCCAGTTTTTCTACTTGCATATTACGGTCAAGTACCTACCGTATTGAAAAGACAGATGGGATAATCTCTTGATTTAGTACTTGAAGTTAGTGGAACTACAGGGTGCACTCTTAGTCGATAGCGGAACTTTAGGTGGGCTATCTACTGATCAATACAAACAACTTGTACTAGGTGGCGAAAAATATGGAGTGAAAAAAATATCAGCTGTTCCATACAAAAGGTCGACTCAGTGCTGCGCCAAATGTATGAAACAACTGATATTTTTTTCGCTCTATTTTTGTCGCCACCTAGTTCAAGTTGTTTGTAGTGATCAGTAGATAGCCGCTATCGACTTAGAGTGCACCCTGTAGTGTTGATAAAAATTATCATTAGTTCCATCATGGAACTAATCATGGTACTAGTGTCAACAAAGGGAACAGTCTGGCATTTGTATGTAATGTTTGTATGTATGAATGCATGAACGAACAAACGTTCGTCGATAACTTGAGTATCGTAACGTTGATCGGATCATTATGCCTTTTGGTGGGCGGGTAAATGAGACAAAAATATTAAGTTCGAACATAGGGTCGCGAGTTCACTGTTCGGGGCGAACCACCAGTAGACGAGATCTCTGCAGCCAGTTTAGTCCAAGTCTAAGGCGGTCATATTAGGCCTACACTACGGGCAACTTTTTTGACGCTGAGTGGAGAACCATTGTGTATGGCCAGGATCCTCAGAATTGAGGAACCCATCCAGAAGAAGAAGATGGTGCAATTCCATTGGCGACTGCAAATGGACCAGCGGCAGATGGAGAAAACCTATAAAAGTTCCGTTCTTGCCTTTATAGGTCTACCATACTTTCTGGTGTACCTGCTTACTTAAACTTACCCTAAATTAAAATCGCTGATTTGCCAAAAGCATCTTTATAACAGGGATCTTATGTACACCAAATACCACTCTTGTTAACTGTAAAATTATACGCCCAGTTAATTAAATTCGCAATAAGATCGCATTAAAATTAGCAAAGTCCTTGCTTTGAAGTTACCGTGTGAAGGTGCCCTACGCTCGAAATGCATAGCGTAGCGCACTGTGCATAGCCCGCACGCAAAGAAAAAGCTCGCTTCTCTCGCTCGTTCAATCAATACTGACAGAAGAAGAAGACTTGATAACAAAACCAACCTTTGTCAAAATATAGCGAAATGAGATGGTGATGCCATAATTGAACGAGCGAGCGAAGTTCTCCGAGTCTACTGGAACAATCCGGCGTTTGTATGTTTGCATGTATGTATGTATGTATGTATGTATGAATGTTCGTTCGACGATAACTTAAGTAAATTTGGTCGGATCATTATGAAATTTGATAAGCAGGTAAATGAAATTAAAATAATTTTTAAGTTCGAACATGAGCCAAATCGGTCGAGGGGTTGACGAGATATGGGGTTGTACAGTTTATATGCAAAGCGCGCGCGCGCCTGGGTGAATGGCATAAGCAAAGTTACACATCTGTAACTGGGGTCGCGAGTTCAAAGTTCGGGGCGAACCACTAGTTAAGTTCGAACATGAGCCAAATCGGTCGAGGGGTTGCTGAGATATAGGGTCGCGAGCTCAAAGTTCGGGGCGAACCACTAGTTATCATTTACCAGATAAAAGCAGTACTGTTCTTAACTGACTTAACTGAAGATGAACAATAGGTAGATAAACAATAGCTGCAAAGACAGATCTGTCCATCTAGAGAGCCAAAGAACCGGATCTTAACGACAAGCGTAGGTATACCAAACTCGGCTGCTATAATGAGACCTACTACCGTACAGTCGACAGCAATTAGACCCTTAAATACGCGTGATCTCAATTCAGTGACGTTACGGGCGATTTTGCAACGACAATGTACTTGAAGGATGACTGTGCCTAAAGAACCTGCGATATCTAACTTCAGATGTCATCACTCTACCGACTGAGCTTCTGGTGTTACCATCACCCGCTCAGGCAGGTAAATGGAAGCGAATCGAAGGCAAGTGAACCTAGAGCCTTAGAATTTGAATATCGACCACGGGATCGGTATATATTGAAGCAGATCCACTTCGACGGTCACATTTCACTATCTGGAACCATCGTGCGAACATCAGCCATGAAATATGTGGGTATTACACATAGAGTGCTTTAGGAGCTTACGATTCCTTTCTAATTGTGCGTTTTTACAGTTTTGAAGTAATTCGTGCTTCTGTGTTACCCCTAAGGATCAAGGTTGTGGGTTTAGTTCGTTCAGTCTTGTGAGAAGTGATTAAATTAAAGTGATTTCATTAAAAGTGCGTTTTGACCACTAGTTCGCATCGTAAGAAAACCCGCGGATTTATTGGTTTTGTCCTGTGCATCAAAGAAAATGACTCCTGAACTTGGTACAGCGTCTACCTACTGAGTAGTCACTTCAATAATCTTGTGAATGTGTAGTGAGAGATGCTTGGTTCGATTCCCAGTGGTGTCATGCATGAGTGACGTATCCAATACTAGTAACGTTTATTTTCAAACTTACTTACCTACATTTTTGAATTTATAATTGCTATAGGTACTACTGCTCGCTAACAGCCAAGGAATACATTTTGAAAAAAAGCCCGCAGCGTTCTTGGGTCCACTCCATACGCATCCTTATTACCTGCAGATAAGGCTGAAAAACCGGCCAAGTGCGAGCATCCAGTGGCATCTCCACTCACACTAGATGGGAGAAGCAGCCAATCGGACGCTCCAGTGCCTGGGACATTGTTTAGATGGAGTAGACTGTCTCAGCACCTATACCGACCATCAGGGCTGTCAGCTTAGTCGGCCTAGCCCACAGGAAAGACAAGTCCATACGCGCGGAGCCAACTATGCCGCGGGTTCGCTAACTTGATGTCATACCTAGTGAGTATGACATAAAGTTAGCGAGGTTAATAATATCAGGGGAGACTTGTTATTAGACTGCCATTATGATTTTTATGCTAAACCTGTTTTTGTTTGAAGCTAAACCTGTATACCGGCTGTAAGTTTTCCCAAAAAAGAAAAAAAAAAGTCTCTAATATCTATTGCAGCCAAAAATTCACGATGTCGGCAACATAGAAATCTACTAGACTTTTTTTTATATTATTATGGTGCCATCAGAAGTTGCACCTGATACTTTTTGATTGAAATGCCATTGCTCTAACCTCTAGACTACTAGAGTGGCATCGTTACAACTGGATCATTGCCATTCTATGGAACAGTCAAAGGACAAAGTGATAGGATTTTACGAGCTAAACAAAATTCCCTTTTAGAACCAAGGACATAAATACCGCTTTCCCTTAAACGTGCTTTAAGTATGTTACCTAGTTTATGATACGATTTAATTGGATTGCGTCAAAATATTTATGAACATAATGTTGTGACATCTAGACGCATCTGTGAAGTTGATCTTCAGTGACATCGGTCTTTAAACGGTCTGAGGAAGAAAAGGATTGGAACCAAAATTTAATATCTCACTCAGTCAAAGGGTATCTAGGTTGTAAGTACCTATACAGGGTGTTGTTTTGGTCAGTGACACTCGACTCAGAGAAGATAGTTTTAGTAACGCTCGAAACTAAAAGTAAGTTCATTATTTTCTAAGTTTTTTTTATTCACAAATTACCTTGTTTAATTTGTTCTACAAGTTGTTACAAAAGTACCTAACTCTTTTTACAGGGTAATAACACCCAGTGATAGGGATCACAAAAAAATTTTTTTTTCTTGATATGACGTTCCGTTAATTTTTAAAATAATAAAATGTGAACGATGAAGCGAGAGAAAAGTATTTTTTAAATATCGTTTTCATTGACTTTCACAATGTTTTAACAACTCAAAGCTATGTAACTGCACCTACACGCACAAACATATTTTTAAATTTGAGCTAATAACAAAAACAAAAAAAAAATATGTTTTATTTTTCAACTTTTGTTTACAGATTTGACATTCTGTTGACCAGTAGGTTACACCCTGTAAAAAGAGTTAGGTACTTTTGTAACACCTTGTATAATAACCGCGACTTGCGGACACCCCCGCCTTCTCAAAGCGCGTGCGCGATGTGGCGCCCGACACTGCAAGTGCGGCCGCAAGCGTTAGTATAATAGGTAGGGAAGCCCACAATTTAATGAATTTTGGGTATTTTTCAGTTTTTTTTTTTTTCTTCTTTTCTGTTGTGTAAATAATCACCCCTGATAGTCGGGCGTCACTTTACAAAACAACACCTTATAGAGTCTAAGCATTGAAATAACCACTGAAGCGGTGTAGTGGCGCAAGTTTTTAAAGTAAGTAGGTTTTCCAAGCACCTCTCAGCTTAGTGCCGTAATATCAATCACAGTTTAAACTCAGACCATAGATTAATCTTCGCATTTTGTAGGAAAATTAATCCACAGATAGGGTTTAAACTAGCCTTTTTGGTTTAAACTGTGATTGATATTACGGGCCTTAGTCAGCCTTGCCCACAGGAAATACAACGCCAATACGTGCGGAGCCAGCTAAGCTGCGGTTTTCCTCACAATGTTTTCCTCCACGATGTGCAATTTGTTTTGACGGACCAAATTCACAAATAAGTTATGTAAACTTTGAAACACCAACTCAAATACCTAGCGTAAAGATCGTAATTTTTTTAAATACTGACTAAACTGCAAATCTAAGGGCAATTTCATGAATATCAACTGTCAGGTTTTTAAGGGTTCTGAACCCGAAGGGTGCCAAACGGTACCCTATTATTGTGCTTCCGCTATCTATATTTCCGTCCGCCTTGCTACCTCTAAACGTCTGTATCTTTGGAACCGTTAAAGGAAGCAAATTGATAAAAAGTTGTTGGAAAATACATTTATCTGTTGACGCGTTTCAGGAATAAAGCTTATTAAAAAGACCTGCCCCTCTACCCTTGATGCATTCTTTTCAGTATGGCGGAATTAACAAAATTCAATATTTCACGAATTAAAACTCATTTTATATTGGTATTGTACAAATTACCTTTGAATAAACATTACGAAGTACCTATATAAAATCAAAGGATGACTAAGTAGGATGCAATGTAAAAGAAAAATAAAATTTCTAATTTTCTAAATACCTATGAACGCAATGGCGTCAAGGGTAACCCCGAACATCTGAAAGGGGGAGGCCTTGCCAAGCAGCAAGAAATCCAAAAGGCGACTTAAAAAAAATACCCTGTATAGTGTAAAATCTATATTTTTTCGCAGTTAATCATAATCAGTATAGCCGCCGCCGCCTCGTGCGCGAAGTTGGACAAAGTCTACCTCCCGCCCAACGCCAGAGCCTCGAGTGGGGCCACTGCAGGGCTCCAAACACCTTTGAGACCCCAGGGTGGCCCTGGGCGTTTCGGACCTCCGTCTGGACCAGGACCACAGAGGTTTGTCTTCTTTTTTGGGTGCCCTTTTTTTTGTTTCTTTCGGCTTGGCAATTGATGTCTCAAGAGATGAAACTTTGTTGTTTTTGTGGTACAATACGCGTCACGAAAGAATAGACTTGACCGTACCTCCTGAACTCCGCCACCCCGATGACGCCCGGTCTCGTCCTGCGCTCAGACCCTTCTACCCTTGACGCATTTTTCCAATACGGCCGCAATATGGCGCAATTTACAAAATTTTATATTTTACAAATGAAGACGCATTTTGTGTTTTTATTGAATAAAACAGCCTTACCTTTGAATAAACGTTACAAAGTATTTAAAATCAAAGCATTACTATGCGAATTCAGAGAGAAATTAATTTTAAAACTTTTTCAATTTGATTGCAATAGCGTTAAGGGTAACCCCCCTGATAGTGCTAAATAAATCGCCACGCATGTCAAACCGCGTGGTGTCTCAAGTCTTAGTAAAATCTTAGTAAAGTCTTAGCACTTTCGCGTTCGCGTGCCGTTCCGGACCTTCCTTGGTGATTTTGGCTGTTTTACCGCCTTTCAAATCAGAACACTAAGCCATAAGATGGAACTTTGCTCAGACATTTTGGTAAGGCGGCGTTAATTTTAAGCTACAATATCTATGAGCACTATCCGAGCTTGAGTTGAAGGCGCAAAATCGGCCAGATTAGAATACTGTTTTGAGAGCTCTAGGTCTTTGATTAGGGATAAAAGGAACTGATGATGATGGTATTAAAAAAGAAGAATGTTTATTTTTATTTGCGATACTAGTGTGGCTATAGGTTCAGTCGGCCACACGCTTGGATACCCCTTTTTGTTTGATTGGCGCCCTTATGCCGCGCGCGGTAAGAGCTGCCATGGGGTATCTGTGACTGTGGCCTACCGTACCATCACCTTAAATTTGGACATTGACAGGGTTTGGACCAAGCGCTGCTCAGACATGGGACTACTTCAAAGTGGTTGCTTACGTTACTAGAAAAAAAACCTTAGTTTTACAGACTAATGATAGTATAAGGACCATAATCCACTATGTGTTTATTCTGGGCAGCACTTGGTCCAACTCTCATACAAAGACTGTCAATGTCCTTTTAAATGTTCTTTCATCCACAGGTCTCAAGGGCCAGGACCACAAGGAGGTGGAAACCAGGCGGAGATCTTAAGATATGAAAATGAAATGACTGCGGACGGCTTCCACTATGCGTACGAGACCAGCGATGGGACGAAGGCTGAGCAGCAAGGTATGTAGAGAAAGAATGGTTCCGTTTACGTGCAGAACACTAAAAATAAAAACAAAAAAATCGGGGGATAAGACATTGCACCCTCAGTCCCTCACGTTTACCGTACTACCACTCTTCCAATTGAGGCAAAAGATAATACGAGGCCGACACTGAAAGTTTTTAGAACTGGCCACTTGTAAACAATAAAAAAAAAAAACCTAGGTAAGTTTAAATTTCGAAAATGGAACTTTTTCCCTATATTATTGAGTATGTATTTTATTCATTAGTAATTTGTTTTATGATTTGGCGGCAAATTGAAAATTGTCTGTCACGTTATCATGGAATTAACGCGAGAAAATTTTCGTGCAATGTTTTTTTATGACTTTCGATGTCATTTTAGTCAACAAAAAAGTGATAGACTTCGATTGGCCTTTCACGATGAAGCCCCATCTCGTGCCAAGGTTTACACCTGGTTTAATAAGTTTAAACGTAGTCGCACTAATCTCACGGATGATCCGCGTGAGGGGCGGTCTTCTACGGCGGCGACGACTTAAGATAACATCAGTGTTGTGCGGCGTATGATAGAGACTGACAAAAGAGTGACCTATCAGTAGATTCGAACAAGCTTAGGCATCGGTATGAGTCAAGTGCACAAAATCCTTCATGAACACTTAGGGGTCAGGAAGCTTTGTGCCCGGTGGATACCTCATAATTTCGCACCCCCCGCAGAATAAACCCGTAAAGTGCTATTACGGCTTTTTTATTGTTATTGCAGAAACGTCATCTCCGATGCCGAATACATAAGTGTAATTTTTTTCAGACCCTGAAATATCATATTTAAGGAGATATTTAAAAATATGGCTTTATTCGTCTGACCATAATCAACAATTTGAACGAAGAATAAAACCGCAGTCATCCCTTACTGATACATTTATTGTATGCAGAAATTACAAAAGCCTTTACGGCTTTATTCTCGTGAAATATTTTGATCACCATGACTGTAATGCATGTTTACAAAATAGGAACCGGTTTTGCTATATCTGTAAAACCGTTTAGCTTTTTGTTGTTATATATTTATTCCAGTAATGATGTAATAATAAATCTAACAATATGTCATCGATGTGGTAGTCACTATGAAAGGACGATTTTGCGAGGAATAAAGAACAAGAAACAGCTATAGATAGACGAAGATGTCTTAAGTTTATGTCTCGTATGATGTAGTAAACCTTATGGAGAGAAAACGGCTACACAAACTCTCACAACCGGACAATATTGTACAAGAAAAAAAAAACTTGTGTAAAATACGAGTGGTGGGCTCGAAGTTCTATAAAGAATGGAACAACCATGATATGGAATTTGGAGATAAAGGAGATGGCTGGGTTGCGTAAAGGATAAAACCGGAATTCATTGACTGATTTCCCAGTCACTGCAGCAAGTGGTCACTGCACCCATGTGGTGTGAGTGAGTGAAGTTGCCACTTACTTACTACGCTGGCTCAGCGAATCGAAGTGGATCTTGGCCTCCGCAACCAAAAGACGCCATCTCTCTCCGTCCTGCATCACTTCTTTCTAATCTTCCACTTGGAGTTCGCGCAAGTCCTTTGAGACTTCGTCAATACAGCGATACTTGGAACGTCCAACTGGTAGACGTGCACAAGGTTTCCGTTCGCATGCTGTTTTAGCTGCCCGATCCTCTCCCATTCTTTATACGTGACCAAGCCAGCGGAGTCTTGCAGTTTTAGTCTCTCCGATTATGTTGGGCTCGGCCATGTGTCCGGCGTTTTACCGGATCTTAAAGGTGCCGTCTTCTCCCTTGGTGGGTCCAAATATTTTTCACAGGATTTTTCCTTTCCGCGACCAGGAGTTTGATCTTTTCTTTTTGCGTCAGTGTCCAATTTTCACATCCGTACATAAAGATGGTTCTTATAAATGCGTATTTTCGTTCTTCCAGTTAGGTGCTTGGACGTGATCACTTCGTGGAGAGCCGCGGAGTATCGGAATGCATTTTTAATTCTGATCTCTATCTCGCCTTCTCGGGTGTTTGGATCAGTTACCGTAAAACCTAGGTACTTGAACTTAGTAACGCCTTTGTATGTAATTGCCACTAGACGATGTATAAATGAACTCATAAGGCTTAAGTAACACCAAGGTTTCTGTATACATCTAATTCTGTATGCAGGAAGTATAAAAATCCGCGTGAAAATGCTGTTTGCCAATATACTGATCTATGAAACTGGTCCTTCAATCCTTTGATCAAAAGTAACTAGTTAAGGCTCTAAAAAGAGCCAAAACTGGTAAATCACTAAGACCAGATTAATTCAAGCCTATTAAAAACATACTCTAATAATTATGCGCTCTCCAGGTCTTTCAAAACCTTTTACAGCACTGGGATATTACCACAAAATTTGTTAATTTCAACCTTTGTCACTCTACTGACATGAAGAAATACTGCGAATACCGCGCAATAAGTTTGTTAAGCCAGGTATGTTTCTCTTCATTCTTCATGAGAGGATCAGAGTGAAGTCCAATGAGCATAGGTATTGCCAATAGCTATTTCAGTTTCAGGTCAGGGCTAAGAACCAGATAAGTCTTCTTTGCACCTACCTAGACCACAAGTCCAGAGACTTGCAAACTGACGTTTTAATTTGCTTGATTGAATACAAGAAGGCCTTTGATCATGCTAAGCCCGGTTATAGGTACTAATGCGTCGTCTACAAGACGTTAGAATTGATAGCAGAGATAAGCGAATAATTCAGAACCTTTACTGGAGCCAGACTAACACGGTGATAATCGTCTGTGAAGAAGCCAATCAAACTGGTAAAACTCACAGGCTCTAAGGTAACCAAGTTTGTATTTTTCTTCTGTTTTAATAAGGTTTAAGTTGAGTTTGGTTTTTACCTACGTTTGTTTATGAAGCAAATAAAGGTTTATCTTCTATCCATTTGCTATGCGATCATAACCTCCAGATCCAGATCAGTAGGCTTCAATGTTGCATCTAGCGTATAGAAATGTACGACGGTTGTGAATGTATATGAATGAAAATGGATCGTAAAGATCAAATAAATAGGAAAATTGAAGCTTTCGAAAAGTAGTGGTATCTTAAGTATAAGGATAAGGATATGTCATACAAAAGAGAACTCATTTAAAACACCCAATAGAAATAGATAAGTAATTAATGTGATTAGATACGATAGACTTCTCCAATTATCCTGATATACAAAGATTGAGGAAGGAAAAGGCGTCGGCAGAAGAAGAAAGAGTTTGCTGAAAAGCATCAAAGAATGAACAGGAGTGGTCACCATATAAGATCTCTTTAGTCTAGCTAAGGACAGAATGACATAATGAACAGCCGACTGCCAACCTCCAATAGTGGAGAGGCACCAGAAGAAGAATAAGATTCGAATTAAATTGTTATTTAATGATTCAAACACTTCCAAAAACAAAGGCATAAAAAGTTGAAAAATTCACTTTTTGCTAACTTTTTTGCCTTTGTTTTTGGAAGTTTTTAATTTCATTGTGTTTTTCTTCCAATAAACTGTCGATTTTTATTACGATTTGTTTCGTTAACTACTTTGGGTAAGTATTAAAAATTTCCTGGACTCCTTTACCTACTTATTTTATACAAGTCATTGCTACAAGGGGCAGTTATGGAGAATTAAAATGTATATGAAAAATTGTAATGTACGCTTACATTTCATATTCTTAGAAATTTGTACCAGAATAAAAAGATAACGAGCCATTATCTAACACAGTCACTTTACATATGCCGAGAATAAAGCCATAATGTGCTCTTACCGAAAAGAGTATCTATGCAAAATATCAGCGAATATTCCTACAATACTATGATGCTGTCAATGTTCGGTTTCGATTTTACAACGAATAAACCCGTAATATCACTTTGCAGTAATAAAACAAGATTTTAATATTGGTATCATACATTTTGTTTAATAACTTCCGTAGTGTTATCTATAGATTAATAATATTTCAATATGTAGTGAGCAAAAAAAAAACCTGTAAATTGATACCTAAATGACTTTTCTACCATAGGTACTTAGTGAGTTGTGACGAAAAAACCGTTTTTATTTTTTCCTGAACAATTACGTTTTTGATGTTACGGGTTTATTCGCCGGGGGGTGCGATTTGTCCGACGCTCAAAAACTGCATAGTGTTGATTGGTGCCGACAAATGCTGCAAATTTTTTACGGAGGTGACTCAAATGCTGTGTTCGACATACTGATGGGTGATGAAAGCTGGATTTACTCGCTCGTTCAAATATTTAATGTTTTTTTTTTATGGTTTGATTAATTAAATGTATCTAAGTTTAGGTTTTGTTTTATTTTATTTATGCGTTGTAAGCACTGAACGAAGGTTGTAAATCATGGATAATTTCGCTGATTTGAAAAAAAAAATGTTTTCGACTTTAATCACCTAGGTAATCTTTTTGGAACAATAAAAATAAATACTTGTTTTACTGTCGTGAGTAAAAGAGTTGAGCTACCTAAAACAGATATTTATTTTCCGTAGGAAAAATAATCCCGGGGGCGAAACCCGAGGAGGGTTCGCTGCAGGTTCAAGGGTCATACTCCTACGTCGGAGACGATGGCAACACCTACTCTGTGACCTACACCGCTGACGAAAATGGCTTCCATGCGGAGGGGGCTCACTTGCCAACCCCTCCGCCCATCCCTGAGGCCATTTTGAAGAGCTTGGAGCTGACTAAAGGCGCTGCTGGCACAGCGGGCGTAGGCGCAGGTGGTAAGGACATTTTGGGCATTTTTTCCTAGGATTTAAAGTGCACATGCTCAACACCTAGGTACTCTCTGACCTACACCGCTGACGAAAATGGCTTCCATGCGGAGGGGGCTCACTTGCCAACCCTTCCGCCCATCCCTGAGGCCATTTTGAAGAGCTTGGAGCTGACTAAAGGCGCTGCTGGCACAGCAGGCGTTGGTGCCGGTGGTGAGGACATTTTTGGCATTTTTTCCTTGCATTTAAAGTGCACATGCTCAACACCTACCCTCTAACCTACACCGCTGACGCGCTGATTGAGGACAACATGAAACTGGCTGTGTTAGATAGCTCTCACCTAATTCTAGTGTTTGATACTTATATTTACTTTTTAGATTCGTTTTCGATCTAATACAGGACTCGATTTAGTGCATTTTTCTTTGCGCGCGGGTTAATTCACTATACGGCGCCTAGGCGAATAAACCTTTGTCCACTCTGTAAGTAAGTACCTACTTAGGTAGCTTAAGCAAGTTAAGAATTTTGAAAAAGATTTTTGTTTTCAGGTCAATACGGCGGCCAGAAAAGCAGTTACGACGCTGACTTTGCAGGCTATCAGAAATAGATTTAAGTTACATAGCTAGCTATACACAAACAAATTGTTATGTATCTACGGTCGGCCACAGTCACAGATACCCCATGGCAACTCTTACCGCGCGTGGTATAAGGGCGCCTATCGAACAAAAAGGGGTATCCTAGCGTGTGGCCGAATGTACAATAATAATATTATCTTTATTATATAGAATAACAAATCTTTAAGACGAAACGCGGGTAGCCGGCCGCTCCATACAAAAAATACAAAAAGGGAGACCTGTTTCCTCCCTGGATAATTATTTTAGAAAAAATATGTTTATGCCATTCAATTTATATGTACCTCTGCCATATCCCTATGTTTCCTTTTTTTATTATTTTAATTATTTTAATAAAATGTATTTAAATAATTAAAATGAGAAAAAAAGGAAAACATAGGGACATGTCAGAGGTACATATAGATTGAATGGCATAAACATATTTTTTCTAAAATAATTATCCAGGGAGGAAACAGGTCTCCCTTTTTGTATGGAGAAGAGGTTACCCGCGTTTCCTCTTAATAAATTACTAAAACCATTTCAGACTATTAAGATATAATAATTGTATTTATACCTTCTTATACGTTTATTTATATTAATTTAAGTTACTAATGAAGGCCAGTGACCACATAGAACTGTAAATACGCACCTTATTAAAAACAATAATTTTAAGATAATTTGGTTTTATTGATCATACGAGTATGAGTTAGGTACCTACCTTAAATATAATTACAAATTTTCCTTCATTATTAGTAAGAATTTGCGGTCACAAAATTAACTAGTGGTTCGCCCCGAACTATGAACTCGCGACCCCATATAAACTTAACAACCCCATATCTCAGCAACCCCTCGACCGATTTGGCTCATGTTCGAACTTAAAAATTCTCTTGGCCTCATTTACCTGCCTACCAAATTTCATGACGATCCGACTAAATTTACTCAAGTTATCGTCGAACGAACATTCATACATACATACATACATACATACATACATACATACATACATACATACATACATACATACATACATACATACAAACGCCGGATTGTTCCAGTAGACTCGGAGAACTTCGCTCGCTTCGCTCGCTCGTTCAATAATATTTTTGATGGTTTACCTAACTATTAAAGTTTCCGTAGCTTCATTTAGTAGCTGTCAGTCACCGGCGAAACACGTTGACAGAAAGCTTTTTAACAATATTTAAATTAAAATAAATACAACATGAAGAGTTTTAAGTTTTTGTTACTAATTGCAGTTTCTTCTCTTGGTGTCAATGAGATAAGGGGCGAGGTAAGTTTGTTTTATTCTGTCGTACCTACTTTAACTATAATACTTTATAGCCAGTCTGAGTAGTTATTGTTTTGAGGGTTCCGTACCCGAAGGGTGCCAACGAATTTTGGCGGCGCCGTCGCTTTCCCCCAGCGTCGCGTTCCGCCTGCGTCGCGTTTTCATGGCGACGCCTTCTGTATGCGTCAAATATTTACGAGGTACAGCGGGACCTTATTACTAAAACTCCACTATCCGTCCGTCTGTCATCTCTGTATCTCATGAACCGTGATAGTTAGACAGTTGAAATTTTCACAGATTATGTAGGTATTTCTGTTGCCACTATAATAGCAAATTCTAAAAAACCGAATAATATAAATATTTAAGGGGGCTCCCATACAACAAACGTGTTTTTTTCCGTTTTTATAGATAATGGTACGGAACTCTTCGTGCGCGAGTTCGACTCGCACTTGGCCGGTTTTTTTTTAATCTAGGTTCTACATTGTTCAAACTATGTAATGTTCGACTATGAATAAAAATTTTACTTATCAGTTATTTGCACAAAGTTAACAATGCACCTACTCATAAAAATATGTTTTTGTATTTAAACTCTACAACGTGTTACAAAAGATACTAACTCTTTTTACAGGGTGTAACCTGCTGGTCAACATAATGATAAATCTGCAAAAAAAAGTTGAAAAACACAACTTTTTTTTATAACCTCAAAATTGTAAAATTTTCAAAACTTTTTTGTTTTTGGATTTAGCTCCAATTAAAAAATATGGTTGTTTGCTTAGCTGTACTTAAATAGCTTCAGGCTGTTAAAACATAGTGAAAGTCTATGGAAACAGTATTTTAAAAATACTTTTCTCGCGTCACAACGCTTACATTTTAATTATTTAAAAATCAACGGCACGTCATAGAGCTAAAAAAATATTTTGGTTGTGATCCCTATCATGACCCTGTAAAAAGAGTTAGCATCTTTTGTAACACCTTGTATATTCAAGAAGAAAAAGCTTGTGATTTTATTAATATTTTGAGGTAATAAAATATTTTATTCATATTTTTTGCAACCTTTTTTTTACAAAATGTCATCCATCTAGCAAAAAAGTTAGGGCCTTTTGTATAACGTTGCAGGTACCTCCATAAACTGTGATCTGTGACCACTGAAAAAAATTACGTTTCCAAAACTTACCTAACTGTGATGGTTTTGGATGTAGATTGAGAACTGCAAATATTTTATTTATTTGCCTCAACCTCAAACTGGCAAGCGGTATTTTGCAAAAAGACGTTGACTGGCAAGATGTCCATCTTGTAAAATTTTGCGAGCCTGGCGTTTTTATTTGCGCTAAATTAAACTCTTAAAAATCTGTTTAGCCGCTTGGCCATCATCAGGTATACTTATATCCTAGTTGATGAAGAGACGTGAACTACAGAAAATATTTATTATAATACCTACCCAGCGATAATAAATAAAACATTATTGCTGTTCTTTTATTATTTTATTAGGATTTTTCATTTGGATTCTACATATAGTTAGGTATTCTGTATACCTAATCTTTTTTGTTTATTTGCAGGACTGTCGTGAAGCTTTAAAATTGGATATTCAAGTTATATATGACCTACCAGGTAGAGAAAACGCCCTCCAACATTTTCAATTAACAGAGCTTACCGAGCTTTCAGAAAAAACTAAAAATCTGCTCATCGAAGAAACTGAGCAACTCTTTAACAGTGACCTTTTTGGTTGGAAAATTGAAATAATACGTTCTGATTCTTATTTTTTGAGTCCAACTAGCTATCGGAGAACAAACGCTTCGGATTATTTGGAAGAGTTTTGCAAATGGCAAGGCGTAAAAAACTTTGGTTCCGATGATTTTTTTTTCACAATATTGTTGACGGGAGAAACGCTGGACAAACCTTACTCTGCAGGTAATCACTGTTCAAAATAACACTAGTAATCTAAACGAGGTACCGCAATAATAATGTTCTATCATGCCATCGATTTTGAAACATGAACCGATTCGGATGATTCAAGTTTTAAAAAGCCGCATTTAAGAGCTACGGTGCCACAGACAGACTGACACACACACACACATGGCGGTTAAACTTATAACATCCTCTTTTTGGGTCGGGGGTTAAATAAATCCAACTGCACCACAAGCAAAGCAGGCGGGACCAACCCAAATTAGACCCTGGTTCAAACATCAAAATTAAAATGGTCCCGGGCCGGCCGCCTGCAGTGATGCAGTTGGGTTTTCTTTGTTATTTAACAGTTTAATTTTTTTACGCAGTTGGGTTTTATGTTTGTCGTATTTTTTTTTTTCAGGTATTAGTTACAGAAAACAGTACTGTGAATGGAAGAAAAATTGCGGCATCATCGCATGGCATAACAACGCAAAGCACTTAACCTACCAGTTCGCTAAAGCAATTTCTGAGAGGTAAGTGAAAAAACCGGCTAAGTGCGAGTCGGACTTGTGTTCATGTCATGCATGAGGGTTCCGTACAGCCATACAATAAACATATACAGGGCAATTTTCGTCTTAATGTGATTTCCAACAACTTTTGTTCTACGACTTTGGTGAAAGCGCATTTTTTTTTCTCGATACAAAACAATAGTAATTTTAGCTCAGAGTAACAAATAGGAGCAGGAGAGGCTAAAAGAAAGGTGGTTGAGAGTGGAGGGGCACGAAAGCGCGCCGCGCAGGCAGCGCTGGAATTGTAGAAATCAGCGGCACACTTTTAAAGGATAAGAAACTATCGAGCTTTTCGAAAAGTCGTAGAACAAAACTTGTTGGAAATTGCATTTAGAAGTTGACGTGTCTAAGGTTAAAAGCTATTTAAAATTTGCCCTGTATTTATTATCGTTACACGTCCATGTTAGACTTCTTAAAGGTACAGTCAGCCACACGCTAGGATACCCCTTTGTGTTCGATTGGCGCCCTTATGCCGCGCGCGGTAAGAACTGCCACGGGGTATCTGTGACTTTGGCCCACCGTACTCCTGTAATCTTTAACTTTTTCTTAAATAACTGCAAAACCATTTATTTTGGATTATAATAAAAATATATTTGAGATTCCCACAACGAGCCCTTTTTGATACGGCACATTTTTTTTTAGATTGCATTTTTGTTATTTTTTTAACCGTTTTTAAAATAAAGTATTTACTTACGTTACGCGTCCATATTTGGGCCACTGAGTGTAGGTACACAAAACAGCACGTCGAACCTTGTAACGCTAGCACTCTACTTGGTTACCTACGTTACGGGCGACTTTTATTTACAACAAAAGTGTATAGGTACCACAGGTACACACGACAGCACGTCGACCCTTACACGCCAGCACTCTACTCGGTTATGTTACGGGAGACTTTACAACAAAAGTGTACACTCTGACGCGCTGTCGTGTGTACCAAATATCAATTCAATAAAAACTGAATTAAAAACACATCATAGGTGGCGCTTACAGGCGTGGTCATTGAAGAACCGCGACGTGACTGACAAAATTTATTCTGTGTTAAGACGACATACGTCTCACAACTAGCGCCGCCAATGGAAAAAAAAACATATCTTTTTTTTGATGCGTTTTTAGCAAAAAACGCTCCTGTGATTTCTCAACGCGAGGCTTAACTATTTTTAGGACCTAAGGTTTGGATTCCAGGATTGGATTTCCTACAAATGCAACCGATTCTCGCCAAAAGTGGACACTTTTGGCGAGAATCGATTGCATTCTTAAGTCCTAAAAATAGTTAAGCCTCGCGTTGAGAAATCGCAGGAGCGTTTTTTGCTAAAAACGCATTCAAAAAAAAGATATGATTTTTTTTTTCATTGCCGGCGCTAGTTGTGAGACTTTGACCGTCACATCCTGATTCTTCTATTCTCGGTCAAACATAAAAGATGTAGGTAGCACTAAGCCGACCTAAACAATCAAACTAGGCACATTTTGGACTCATTTTCGTTTTCTGTAAAATTTCGTTCAGTTTTCGACATGAAAAACAAGGAATATGAGACAAAAGTGTCTCCAAAATGTGCGTAGGTAATTAATAAAAAATTAAGGTTCTCCAATATTTTTTGAAAGTAAAACAATTATTTTGCAAAGCTTAAAAATTTTGGAATGACCAATACCAATAGATTCAAAAATTTTTTGAATTCACTATGTATTTTGTCTAACTGCTTTCTTTCAGCCTTGATATGGGTCACGAACACTGCAACTTGGGGCACCAGTTCTGGCACCGAAAGCCAGAGTGGACGGAATGTCAGGCCAATCGCTTGCACGCATTTGTGAAGTAAGTAAAAACTAAAGATTTACTCTGGTTCGCTCCGAACAGTGAACTCGCGAGGGTAACTTTTTGCTAACGCCATTCGCGCAGGCTTGTGCGCATTGCATATAAACTTGACAACCCCATATTTCGGCAACCCCTCGAGCGATTTGGCTCCGGTTCGAACATACATACATAAAAATCCAAAGGACAGCAAAACAAGACAAAACAAAATCAAGACAAAAATTTGCTACGCGAACATGCGTAAAACCAAACAAGCTGCACTAGGCTAACCAAGTTACCACACACAAACATACATAGATACCTACATACACCATATACATACATACAATATACATACTAATAAACAAACGCCGGATTGTTTACGTAGACTCGGAGAACTTCGCTCGTTCGTTAAATTATAAGTAAAAAAAGTGTTTTTATTTTTATTGTTCTAGGAGTAAGCAAGGAGAATGTCTGCAAACAGAAACGCGTTGTTGATCTTGAAGATGCAGTGGGTTATAAGCGCCATATTATTATATAATCAATTTCGTTTTTTGTTTCGATAGCTTGAAAAATATTACGTTGATTAAGAGAGGGAATCAAGTCTTGCATCGCGCCAGCAAAGTTTCTATTGCAGCTGAGCATACAATGTCCAACCAAGGTTAGTTGGATGGCCGTCCTCCAGGATCCAAGAAAAAAATGCTTGGTGGGATTTTCCCTTTAATGTAGAGGCTACATAAACTCGTTGGGGAGCAAGGAGGACGATCACCGTCTCCTTCTATGAATCCAGAGCTTTCCCCGCCATGGAGGCTTAACAAATCCGCACTAGAAATAACATCATGCAACTGTCCTAGGAACATGGCTCATGTTCGAACTTAAAAATTATCTTTACCTTATTTACCTGCCTACCAAATTTCGTGACGATCCGACTAAGTTTACTCAAGTTATCGTCGAACGAACATTCATACATACATACATACATACATACATACATACATACATACATACATGCATACAAACGCCGGATTGTTCCAGTAGACTCGGAGAACTTCGCTCGCTTCGCTCGCTCGTTCAATAAACGTTGTTAACCATATTTAATTTTGGTAAAATTTTGTTCCTAACCAACTGGATTTCTAGTGGATAGAGTGATAGAGTTGATAGACCATTCTTTTTGATATTTCATGAAAACGGACTAGGCTTACAATAGAGTCGTAGAAGCCTACTGGAGGCTTACCTGTAGTGTAGATTTTGTGAAATAATGGCGTCAAAGCTGGCTAATGCAAATATACCTACTTACCTACCTACTAATTGTCTGTGTTTGTTTATTTTATCTTCTATACTTATAATAAAACTCTAGCGAAGTCAATTCTGTACATTGAATATTTTTAGAAAAAAACTAGCAGGGGTTACTAAGTAAACTATACTGAATCCAAAATTGCAAAAAAAACGGTCTATGTCTGTCTGTCTGTCTGTCTGTCTTTCTGTATGAACACGATAAACGCGAACACCGCTGAACAGTTTTCAACCAAACTTAACATGGTCGTAACTCACGTGTCTGGGCGTAACTTAGGCTATCCAATGTTTAGAATACATTGCGGGTTGCAATTTTAACTACATTTTTTGTAAGAAATATTCATAATTTTGGATATGGCTTCTTATGAAGATATGTTAAGAACGTGATACTGAACATATTTCTGCAAAAAAAAAAAATTATAGTCCGTCTTTGAACCTCATTCTCTCGGAAACCTACATTGCGGGTTGCAATTGTAACTTGATTTTTTGTAAGAAATATCCATAATTTTGATATGGCTTCTTCATACCTTATGTTAAGAACGTGATACTGAACATATTGCTGAAAAAAAAAAAAAACAATTCCGACTTTATTATCTCGGAAACCGTTGATTTCCCAGACATAGTTCCTTGGGCAAAAATGTTCGTTATGATGAGGACTATACGTGGTGTCCCACTTTGTTGGCGGTCTTTTAACACTCTGTATAATATCACGCTACGACTTTGGCATTTGGGGCGCCATATTGTAAATGAAAAGTCGGCATTTGTTTTTATTTTATTTTGGCGGAAAATGTTAGTTCTACAAGCGTAGCATAAGGCCGGGTTAGATCGTATCTATGGTTTTAAAACAATAGGTATCTCACTCTTTTGTTTGACGTAGAGCGGGATGGACAGAGCCATAGATACGCTCTAACCCTAAAATTTTGTTCCTAACCAACTGGATTTCTAGTGGATAGAGTGATAGAGTTGATAGACCATTCTTTTTGATATTTCATGAAAACGGACTAGGCTTACAATAGAGTCGTAGAAGCCTACTGGAGGCTTACCTGTAGTGTAGATTTTGTGAAATAATGGCGTCAAAGCTGGCTAATGCAAATATACCTACTTACCTACCTACTAATTGTCTGTGTTTGTTTATTTTATCTTCTATACTTATAATAAAACTCTAGCGAAGTCAATTCTGTACATTGAATATTTTTAGAAAAAAACTAGCAGGGGTTACTAAGTAAACTATACTGAATCCAAAATTGCAAAAAAAACGGTCTATGTCTGTCTGTCTGTCTGTCTGTCTTTCTGTATGAACACGATAAACGCGAACACCGCTGAACAGTTTTCAACCAAACTTAACATGGTCGTAACTCACGTGTCTGGGCGTAACTTAGGCTATCCAATGTTTAGAATACATTGCGGGTTGCAATTTTAACTACATTTTTTGTAAGAAATATTCATAATTTTGGATATGGCTTCTTATGAAGATATGTTAAGAACGTGATACTGAACATATTTCTGCAAAAAAAAAAAATTATAGTCCGTCTTTGAACCTCATTCTCTCGGAAACCTACATTGCGGGTTGCAATTGTAACTTGATTTTTTGTAAGAAATATCCATAATTTTGATATGGCTTCTTCATACCTTATGTTAAGAACGTGATACTGAACATATTGCTGAAAAAAAAAAAAAACAATTCCGACTTTATTATCTCGGAAACCGTTGATTTCCCAGACATAGTTCCTTGGGCAAAAATGTTCGTTATGATGAGGACTATACGTGGTGTCCCACTTTGTTGGCGGTCTTTTAACACTCTGTATAATATCACGCTACGACTTTGGCATTTGGGGCGCCATATTGTAAATGAAAAGTCGGCATTTGTTTTTATTTTATTTTGGCGGAAAATGTTAGTTCTACAAGCGTAGCATAAGGCCGGGTTAGATCGTATCTATGGTTTTAAAACAATAGGTATCTCACTCTTTTGTTTGACGTAGAGCGGGATGGACAGAGCCATAGATACGCTCTAACCCAGCCTTATGATCCTTGCTGGAGGGAATTGTGAGTGGTTTTCGGTGGAGGTCGGACAAAGTTTATCGATGTTAGAAATGAAGTACTGTTGCGTCGCGGTCGAAAGGTTCTAGGTTTGATCCCACGCGAGGTTGAATTTTTTTTGTGCCTTTTTAAAATATTTACTCTACTGATCCCAACTTGATATTAAAAATATATATATATTCTTTGCCTTAAGCGGGATAGACAGAGTTATTTGACGTAGATACGCTCTAATCCAACCTTATGCTTTGCCTGCTGGCTTAGCATGAGAATGGGTAAGACCTTATCTATGGGCTTATAACTTTATCTATCCCACTCTACGTCGAGGGAGATAAATAGGGGTATAAACCCCTTTACTTCCTAAGCAATTCTTATGCTAAGCTTCCTGGTATCTTACACGGGCGATACCTAATCTAAACAATACATATTTTATTATGAATGTATTGTTTAGATTAGGGCACACACAGACAGACACGCAGACAGGCACATCCTCATAAACACATAAACAGACACACACACAAAGCTATCAAACTTATGACACCCCTCTTATTTGGTCGGGGGTTAAAAAAAACCTTCCTTTTGAGTTTTCCTCCACAGTCGAATTTAAATTAAATGTCAAATGTGTAAAAACGCATACGAAGTCGCGGGCACAACTAGTTTTATAATAATTTTAGTTTGATGCAATTCTTTTAACTTTGATTAGTCTCAATTGCTTAGGCTTTTGTCAAGATTTTGCCACCCTTCGGATGGATCCTAGATCCAGCACTGATACCTTATCTCCATGAATCTAAAGAGATGATTCAGCTAGTTGGATTTGCTCGAAAGCATTAGGTATTATTTTTGCCGTGTTTATGTCTAACCGTAGCGTAAAATTGCGATTAATTCCTGATTACAGGTTGTGTCTGTTTAATTATTGATTGTTGGTGCGATGCGATTCACATAGAGGAGGAATGTCCTACTTTGAGTCATATCTACGGAAAACTGGGGCTTATTATCTAACTTTTGAATCTATCGTGATCCCTTTCAATTTGACGTCTTTGAAGGGTGCTGACGAACTTCACACTACATTTATTTGACACAAACTGTCATTGAAAGCGATTGAGATAGGGATAGAGATTGCGATATTGAGTGAAGAAAATAGCAAAATCGTTCACTCAATAACATTCAATTTGTATGGCGTTTTGACTCATTCATTCTGTTAGCGATTGTGATTTTCAACTTGGACAATTCCATTCTAAAGTCGCAATCACGATCATGATACCGATACCATTTAAAGGGATCGCGATAGACTCAAAAGTTAGACAGTTACCCCCCTGGGCTAAAGTGGATAAAGTCATACGGAAAACTGGCTAGCAAGGTTATCATTAGGTACGTAAACTAAGTAATAAATAGTTTCAAAAGACAGAGATTAAGTCAAAATCGATAATGGGCACAAAAATGAGACGCATGGACGAAACCGCGGGCATAAGATAGCCAGTTATGTTCAAATACAAAGTATAGTCATAAGAATTGCATTGTTGATGTTTCTAGGAAAACTTATCATATTTTGTTCCGCTGAAATAACAGTAGATACTACCTAACTAGGCAGATGAGTAAATGCTCACATAACATTGTAAAAGTCGAGTCGGGTTCCGGACCATCATTCTATGCATTTCTTTGGAAGAAAAATTTAAAATACATGTCGGACTCAAGCGTGACTTCTTATATTTCGACCTCCGGCTCTTCATCTTCTTTGTCATAGTGGGCTTCTTGTACACCCGTCGCGCATTGCATTCTCGAACAGTGCAAACGGCGGACTTTATTTGGTCATACGGTCAGACATCGTATTTTCCGGTTCTCCCGGAGTCCTGGTACCTAAATGGGGCAAAACAAGAAAAATAGGTACGCGATAGCAATTAGTGGGCAAAGTTCGAATAAAAAGAAGGGTTTTTAAAAAAGGGGGCAAATCTCTACAAATACTATGAGAATCACACTAAGGGGGCAAAGGCAGAAAGGGGGCAAGACCCGAACAGACCTCCCTGAATTATTAGCAGTGCACGTCACGGAGGTTCCATCCCGTCACTGTAACTTTGTATAAAGCTTGATAACCAGCGGATCACACCGTTTATGAGAGAGCTTGATACACGCTGCTTGATTAGGTATGGATGGAATCATCGGTTCTTTCAGACGTAGCTATCACTGAAACTATGTCTTCTTGCTTAGTTTTGATAATAGTTATTTGTTATGCAAGAATGCAAAATTATTGTTTGCGCCGAGTGCTTGTATTGAAAACCGAGCTAGCGAAGGTTTCTAAAATTGAGCCACGAGCGTAGCGAGTGGTTCAAAAAAAGAAACCTGAGCGTAGCGAGGTATTCAGAAGCACGAGACGCAAATAATATTGCATTCGTGCGAAACACAAA
This sequence comes from Zelleria hepariella, assembly GCA_949319315.1. Lineage (NCBI taxonomy): Eukaryota > Metazoa > Arthropoda > Insecta > Lepidoptera > Yponomeutidae > Zelleria > Zelleria hepariella. Next base: position 18,765,139 of record OX439382.1, read on the forward strand.
ACTTTTCATCTCACAGAAGCGAGGAAATGACTTTGTTAGCCAAGCGGGACAAACTCTATAGACAACTACTTACAGGCAAAACAGGTGAGTCAAATAAGTTCCTTTTAAAAGCATATTTTACTGTAGTTACGGCTGCCGCACTAAAGTTTTGAGCTTCGTTGGTATTAAAACCATTCGTTTTATTAATAATTTCCTGAAGTTTATTTATCTAGACACAAAAATAATGTAAATAAAAGAATGTTTTTTTTTTCCGGGTGCATTCTGAACTTATACCATATAAATTAAAAATTTGTAGGAGATAAAAAATGAAATTAGTAATATTGTTTGAAAAATGTATATCAAACCAAAACATAATTATCTATTTGATAAAACAGAAGCGCAGCATTTTTTTTATTTACTGGTATTTAAAAATAAATATGTGTACAAAATATTGAAAAGACTATAAGAAGAAACCGCGTTTCTGAATGTTCTATTCCGTGACTTTACCTTTTTAAAAGATGCTTATGCACCATTTACATTCACAGTTTTGTATAGAGAATGGGCACGAACAATCGCTTTCGCTGAAATACGCGTTTAAACGAACTATGAATGAGGTTTTATTTTCCATCGGGATCTGGCATCTACTTAAACGGCCAGTGTTTTTTTCTTTTTCAAAACCATAGGGCGCGGGAAAGACTGTCCCGGCGTCGCGTTCAAATTTCGAAGCGCACAAAAGTTCAGATAGTTTAAATCCGGCCTTTACACGATCGTAAGTTACTAGTAACAGCAAACTTTCCGAGCGTGGGAGATGAAAATTATATTATTTCATTGCTCATGTATTCCTTTGTTGATTACATTATTGTGACATAGTGTTTGATGACAGCGATAAAATCGAAACCATTCCTACTGTTGTTCAACGTTTGAATATTGCGGTCTTTTTGGTGAGACAAAATCCACCAAAACTCAGTTTTGATGGATTATGTAAAGTCAAAAGCTCAACGCTACGTGATAGATGACAGTCGGCTGTGCAATTTTAAAACCTAGCAAGAGCCATTTATCAAATTTTACAGGGGAGCCAAAAAACGGTTTATTTACTTTGTTTCGATGCCCTGGTAAAACTATGAGACACTGACACAGCTGAACGAGAGGTAGGTAGCACAAAAGAAGCGGCAGAACCTTGGCTTGCCACACAATACGATTTCATTTCTCTATGGCCAACAATGTAGGTGTAATGTACGTATGAAAACACTTACTAGGTTTTCTGGTACCAAAACGGTTGGTTTCGAACATTTCAAACAAAAAAAGAGCCATGGACTATTTTAAAACCTAGCAAGGAAAATTCCCTTACCTACTAGATTATAAAATGGTCGATGGCTCATACTATGTCTATAAATAGTCGCCCGTTTTTCCATCTTGGTGTTCATGGTAGGTTTTTTGAACTTTTACTTTGGTTTTTAGGCAGTTTTTTGAGATTTTGACAATGCAATTTCGTGGGCAATCACATAAAAATTAAATAATGCATAAATAAAAAACCCGTTTTTTCACACAGTCATGTCGCTTCCTTGGTTTTGAAATTGCACAGCCGCAGTCTCCGGTAAATGGTTAAGTCATTCACTTAGGTACCTACAAATAGCCAATTAATGTTGATCTTTATTGATTTGCTTTGCTCCTGAGTAAACCAGCGTGATGATTTTTGTTATAGGCTCCAAGCGACTGCAGTCCTGAGTATTTTGATATAAATTACAACCGGATACGTCCACGTGTTCTTGAGAAAAAGGTCTTGACAGACAGACAGACAGACAGACGGACAACAAAGTGATCCTATTAATGGTTCCGTTTTACCCCTAGAGGTCCGGAACCCTAAAAATATAAAAAATCGATTATTTGTAACTGAATTTTTTTAAAGGTTTTTTTTATCAAATTACAAGGCTATTTATCTAGAAAAGACATAGGTATATAAAACATATGTCGATAAAAATAACTAGGTACTTAGTACTGGAGTTCAAATTATAAGTGGTCGATTTTTTATAACTATAGTTATGCTTACAGTTAAGTGACCGCATTAGGTATTATTGTTCATGACTAAACCGAGTACTTGGAGATTGGTTCCAGGTCTGTTGATCCACCAGTTCACATAGTTTGTTTCGTTACAAAGCTCAAAATAATGTGGCCAATGTGCTTACGGCGCTTTGCAAGACTGTAACTTATGGCGATATTCGTATCGGTAGGAAATCCTATTGAGCTATATACCACCACAAAATTGGTATCAAAATATCGCCTAAGTTTTATTAAAGCTCTCATAGCTTCGTCTCGATGTCAGTCACTTTTGAAACGTTGACGGGGAATATTTTAGACATAAACAAAGTTTATTAGAAAATGAATTGTTTAAAGATTTTGCTGCTAATAGCAGTGTGTCAGATCAGTGTCAGTGGACGTAAAATTCGTCGTAGGAAACACCCTAATATGGTAAGTTTTTATAAATTATATATACGAGTAGGTATGTATGTGTTATAGTTCTCTTATATTTTAATTAGGCGTAGGTATACCTACCTACTTTTTATAACCGACTAGCGACTTCAATGAAAGCCGTTTAGAAATATTTGAACTTTGATGTCGGTTTTCAATTTTGACAAATATTTTTTTCTCATTTAATTTGAACTACTATTTGTTTTTTCTAAAGCACTAACCCGTGCTAGGGAATATTTATTATAAATGTTTGAACTACGTTTTCAGGATTACCACAAAAGCATAACATTGAACATAAGCGTCATCTATGACCGACTCGCCAGTTACAAGGCCCTAAAACAGTTGCATTTGAAGAAACTCGCAGAGCTAACAAAAGTAACCGAAAAACTACTATACGACACGCAGGAACTATTTCACAGCAAGTTTTTCGGAGTTAGAATTAAACTGAATCATTTAAGGACGAAGATACTGCACACCAGAAGCTACCAGAACGCGGACGCTCCAGATTATTTGAGAAAATATTGCACTTGGCAGTCGCGCATCAAGGAACGTAAAAATGTTCACTTCTTCTCGGTATTGTTGACGGGGGTTAACATATTTTGGAGCGGGCGTGCGGAACCTTACGCTACTAAAGGTGAGGAAAGATTCTTTGAAATCGTAGCGCATAGCGCGGGCCGACCAAGTTCTTACGCACATTTTTTGCAGCAGTGATCAAAATTTGAGTTTTACATGAGATTAACATAATAATTTTAAATAAGTAACAGACATGTTAATCTTATGTCAAACTAATGTCAAGCAAATCACGTACCTACCCCTACTCTGAATTCATCTTTGATTAATCATTGTACAGTCGGCCACACGCTAGGAAACCACTTTTTGTTCGATAGGCGCCCTTATGCCGCGCGCAATAAGAGCTGCCATGGGGTATCTGTGACTGTGGCCGACCGTACCTATGATAAGAGCGGTATTGCTACTAGAAATTCAGTAATGCACGTAACCTTGAAAACAAACAAAGTCATTGGTACATGCCCACGCATCATGCACGCAGGCACGTATTGACCTGTCTTTTCTGTGGGCTAGGCCGACTAAGCTGTCAGGATGGTATAGGTGCTGCTGTACTCCATCTAAAAAAAATGTCCCAGGCACTGCAGCGCCGAGTGGTCTCTTCACCCATCTAGTTACGTAGATGCAAAGGCCTTAGTAGTATGATAAGAGATAATCATAATCGGTTGAAAAAAGTTCTGCAACGGACAACAATCTTTAAAGTTTCTGCGCTGCCGTACGTTGCTTATTTTTACCGTTATTTCCATCTTATGTCTTACAACCGTTGTGCCTCTTCAAAGATATCATTGTGGGATTGTTCTTTGTGGTTCCACCTTTGATCAGCCCACAAACATAATATCTACAAAGCTAGGGGCTAACTCTCGGGAATCTCGCATTCGACACAAATCTCGAAATGAAAATCTCATTTAGCGGCAAATGTCACAATGACATCTCCTATTCTCACACAGTCATCCTCGACATGAGGCACGAGATTTCTGCGAGATATTTGCCTTTTTTGCTTGACATGACTCGAGTGGTCGGTCGGGAGTAGTCGAGATCGAAATGATATGAGATTTTTCTTTTGAGATGTGTCGAATGCGAGATTCCCGAAAATTTACTCCCTGATTGAACTACTTAAATTATTGTATTAAATTATTGGATTTGATTGCCGAGTCCCTGTTTGTAATGATCTCAGACACCTGACCGAATGACCGAATGTCACCGAATGACGCCAAAGTTATATTTTGAGGGCTTATGTCATGTTAAGAATGAATCGAATCACCTCTCAAAATCCAGCACGCGAAGGTAAGGTTAGCGACCGAACTTTTCAATCTATCGCGATCCTTTTCAATGCTATTGGGATCATGATCGTGATTGCAACTTTAGAATGGAATGGCCCGTTTTCAACTGACAGTTAAAAGCTGAATTCAAAGCCCTTGGTAGATGACGCTCATAGGCTTGGATATAGATACAAGAACCGGGATGTGGCTGTATTTCGCTTACACAGATTAATAATATCTTCAGAAAAAGCGAAATTTGACAGCCGCTAAAACGGCTCATTGTCTAAATTTTAAACCACAATCGTTAACAGAACGAATGAGTAAAAACGCGATACAAATTTAATGATATTTTATTTTGATATTTAGCAATTTTCTTCACTCAATATCATTCAAAATCGAGTCGCATTTGTGTCAAATAAATGCAGTGTGAAGTTCGTGAGCACCTTTCAAACGTCAAATTGAAAGGGATCGCGATAGATTCAAAATTAAGCCCCCGCTGAGTTTCTTCATTTTGTTTCATTGATGCACCTAGTAAGAATTATATTATCATAATATGTATTTTTAATGAGCTTATACCAAAAACATTGTTTTTTTCAAAAAAAAAATTACATCATTGACATTATTTTGACCAGTAGGCTAGGTACCTACACCCTGTAAAAATATTTAGGATTTTTTATAACACGTATTTGATATTTATTTCTGTTTTCAGCATTGACTTACCGAAACTCCTTCTGTAACACGTCTAAGAGTTGCAGCGTCATCGAATGGCATGAAAAGAACTTGGCCTACACACTGGCACATGAACTAGGTCACAGGTAGGTTTGCCTACCGCATAGTTGGCTACTTAGGCCTTAATTTATGTTATACAGCGTGTAACAAAAAAAAAACCTGTCAATACAAACATTTATGTTTCGGCTTTTGCATTTCGCCGTTTTGAGCAAAGGTATTTTGAGTGTCGGGATTTTTAACCTACGTGTACCGATGATTTACACAATAACCAACTAATACCATCGCTTGTTTTTCAGTCTCGGCATGCGACACGACAAAAATAAAACAGGCTGCAACTCTACGACGAGCCTCATGACGCCTAGATTTAGGAACAGTAGACATTTCCTCGATTACAAGTGGACCAAATGCAACGCCAAAGATTTGCGAGCATTTCTAACGTGAGTTTATCATATGTACAATCTACATTATTGTGGTCCTATCGACAACACCATACTTAATAGTATGGTTGATAGTCTAAAATATTAAAGTACTAATCGACAATACTATCGTTTGGTCGATCGATAGTAAAGTAATTTTTTTTTATTCAGGATAGAGTAAACTGTCAGTTGCTAACTGTCACTTTGAAAATTAATGTTGCCATATTTATTGAAATAGTGATGCATTCCGTTCGTTGTGTGATTCAGCTCAGTAACAAAAAAAAAGCTTCTTGTTTCTGTATGCACCTACGTTTAGATCTTTTAAACTATACGCAATGGATCTTGATGCCAGCCTCTGTCTGTATACAGAGTTTATAAAGAATACAAAGACAATGAATGCTTTATATCTCCTCAAAATCTGGACCAAAACACGACTTACTTCTTCTTCTTTTGGTGCCATCTCCTATCGGAGGTCGGCTATCATTACTGCCACTTTGGCCCGAGTTTTGAGTGGCTTGTGTTAAACCATTCTGCGAGATTTTGCAGCCATTATGTTTTCGGGCGCCCAGGTCTTGGGCGACCCTGTATTTTCCCTTGCAGAATCAGTTGCAGAAGGTTATATTTTGTTGTTGCGCATTACGTGGCCAAAATATTGCATTTTCCTCCGCTTTATGGTTTTCAGGAGCTTTAGGCCTTTGTTCATTATTTTTAGCACTGAGTCGTTTGTCACTCTATCCGTCCATGATATTTTCAGCATTCTTCTATACAAGGTGTTACAAAAGTACCTAACTCTTTTTACAGGGTGTAACCTACTGGTCAACAGGATGTCAAATCTGTAAAAAAAAGTTGAAAAAAACAATATTTATTTTATTCCCTCAAATATGAAAAATTTTCATAACTTTTTTGTTTTTGTTATTATTTAAATATATTATTTTTGTTCGTGTAGGTGCATTTACATAGCTTTAAGTTATTAAAACATTCTGAAAGTCAATGAAAACAATATTTTAAAAAATACTTTTCTCAGCCACTTCGTTCACATTTTATTATTTTAAAAATTTACGGAACGTCATAGAGCAAAAAAAAAATTTGGTTGTGATCCCTATCACCGGGTGCTATTACCCTGTAAAAAGAGTTAGGTACTTTTGTAACACCTTGTATAACACACATTCTACATTTCAAAAGCTTTTAACTGTTTACACAAGGTCTTGGTTAGTGTCCACGCTTCTACTCCGTAAAGAAGAACTGAAAATATGTAACAACGTACTAAACGGTATCTTGTGGAGAGTTTGAGACTTCTGTTGCAAAGAAGGTGGCTTATTTTAACAAATGCTCTCCTGGCTTGTTCTATGCGGCATCTGACTTCGATACGGTGATCTTCTTGGTCGTTCACCATACATCCGAGGTATTTATATGAACGGACTCTCTCAAGCGGTTTGTTCGCTTACATATATATAACTAATGAATGCTGTTGTAGTTCATTTCATATAATTCGCTATTAGAAAGTTATCATCAATCGCCCTATGAAGGTATTACCTACTACATCTACAAATATTTTTTATATCAATTACGCGATTCGATTCATGTCAATCTTTTTGTCACCACACTATTTTATTTTCACCAGAGACTAATCACACCGTAAACGTCAGTTTACTCTCCTGAATAAAAAAATTGACTTTAGATAAAACCGAATAAGTTTTGATATTTAAACTCAAAATAATTCAAACTTGATTGCAGTTTGTTTCATGAAAGTTTCTTGAATTATTATGTGCGATTGTTGTACACTTGAATTCTGCATAATATTTGTATCATTCATAACTTACTTTCAATGATTTTTAACTACATTCTGCTCTATTTATTCCAGGAGTCCAGAAGGTTCCTGTCTCCGTCGTTAAAGGCTGAAGCAGAAGTGGTTTTGATCCAGTCATCCTCATCCACTGCCTTGTAAATAGGTCCAGATCCATAAATAAGTCATCCATCCACTGGGTACAGTCGAGAGCACAACAGTCTGTAAAGTCACCTGAAACTTGAAGCCTGAAGGGCCCGTAAATAAAAAAAGAATTCAATACCTACATAGATAAATGATATCGAGCTATTTCAAAAGGGGTATGATTTAAACGGCGGCAGTATATTCAGGTTTTGGGCGGCTCTAAATGTTTTCGGTTGGCAAAAATAGCTAATTGAGCGGCAACTAGTGGCCAGCAAGAATTTAAAAAAAATATTAGCTATTTCAAATTGGGTAGCTCTAAAATTAGTTATATAGCTCTATTATTAAGTATTTTGTTCAGCTACATAGTTAAGTAAGGCAAATTGTGAGCTACATTTAATTCAGTTTTAGCAAGCTGTGAAATAAACGAATTTTTATTTATTATTTATGTATTTATTAGGACAACGCCAACGACGCTGTTCCAATGATGAATCCTTTGATGCCAAATTATGTAGGCTACCGTACTACAACCGCTTCGTGGTACACACGACAGCACGCTAGAGTGTACTCTTTTGTTGTAAAGTCGCCCGTAACTTAACCGAGTAGAGTGCTAGCGTGTAAGGGTCGACGTGCTGTACAATATAAGTAGACCTTCCCTATTTCATATTGAAAACGAACGATGAACGCCTCTTTTGTAGAAAATTGTTTACGAAATACCTAAAATGCGTGTAGCAGTGTTGGAATACTGTGCCACATTGCTATGAGAAGTTAAAAAGGTTCTAGACTCTATCTTTCCGTCTTCTGTAAAAACTTAAGCAAGAATAATATCAATGGATTTGACCCTTTCTGATCGAAGATGCCACTTTTAAGTAAGAAAAAAAACCGGCCAAGTGCGAGTCGGACTCGTGCACGAAGGCTTTCTTATCTATAAAAACGACAAAAAACATGTTTGTTGTATGGGAGCCCCCATTAAATATAAATTTTATTTTAATTTTATTATTTATTTTTAAAGTGAATATTTAAGTACCTAACTAAATTCAGTGAATGTAGCAAGCGTCTAACTGTTGCCTTTCTCAATATCGAGCAAAAATGAGCAAAATAATCACGTTTGTTGTATGGGAGCCCCCTTAAATATTTATTTTATTCTGTTTTTTAGTATTCGTTGTTATAGCGACAACAGAAATACAAAAAAAGGTATCCAAGCGTGTTATTAACCGCACTAAAGGGATTTAAAATGGATCTAATACTAGAGAAAAAGTAGAGAAATTAAGGCAAAAACTTTGTAGAGTACCTCTACACTTTCCATTCTCGACAGAATCCGCAATTCATTGAAGAGGGACGCATCCTAGCATAAACAATTACCTCAAACATAAACACGTGAAGAAATTCAGGTCACGCGCGTAGTGCAAGCGTCGGACAACTATATCATCACTACAACAGAACGGCGGCTTATGAAAGGTTAGTGTCATGCTAGATACTAGAACCTAGAAACATTGTGTATGTGGTATGTGGTAGCATTCAATAATTACAACAAAAGCATCTTATGTGCGATTAGTGACATGCTAGAATTCCTAGAACATAAAACATGCTGGTAGCATTCAAACGCAACAGCAAATGATAATTTTATTTCGGTTAGACATGCTAGGATTCCTAGAACTTAGGCGCATGCTCGTAGCATTCAATCACAACAGCAGACTGGCAGCTTATGTGCGGTTAGCGACATGCAAGGACTCCATGAACCTAGAGACATGCATGATGGTAGCTCTTATCGCGCCGGCATATGTAAGTGCATCGGCGGACAACAAAAGTGTATGACTGTACACACGACAGCACGTCTCCCCTTACACGCTAGCACTCTACTCGGTTACGTTACGGGCTACTTTACAACAAAAGTGTACAGTGTGACGTGCTGTCGTGTGTACATAGATAGCGCTCGATAAGATGCTCTCTTTTCATGGGCGCCGGCAGCAAATAAACCGGTTTTGAGTAGTCGCAACGATTTTTTTTACGGAAGAAGCACACCGAACCTGTCTTTATAATAATTTGGTACCTACCTATTAGTTACATAATATTAGTTATAATTATTTTCAGACACCAATAGTTTCAGACCTTTATGTACGAACTACGACTTCTGTATAAAATTATTTTGTGATCGCAGTCAGTCAGAGATAATTCAAGGCATTATAGCCCTTCATAACGAGAGCATAAGGATTACTTTAACTTTTTTTTTATTCGTACGTGGTGTCCAACTATAATTCGTATTGCTGGAATAAAATCCTAAATCAGTATTCATTATTCTACATCAGGCAGACGGAAAGCGAAATTGAAAGTTTCCCACTTTCCTTTCGTTCGTGAAATTAAATTAAAGCACATGGGGCCATCCTCCACTCAGAAGAGACGTGGGACGAAGACGCGATGCGGGACGGATGTGACGTTTTGTATTGACCTGACTTTTGCTTCGTCCGCGCCCCGTCTCTTCTGTGTATCTTGCGTGGCGTCTTTTTGTATGTCAGTGACATGACAGTGACGGTGCACGTTTCATATAAGTGACAAAAATATTTTATTATGACAATTCGATATAGATTGCGTAGTCGATTTGACATGAGGTTACAAAAAAGGTTTGTTTACAAACCGACCTATCAATGAACATCGAATTGTCATAATAAAATATTTATGTCAGTTATATGAAACGCGGGCCTGGGGCCTTAACCTGTAACATAATGGTGCCAAAATGAACTCCTAGTTGACGGCTTCAATTACGATTTATTAATGCTGTCGTTCCTTTTAATGTTTTTGTAGTACAGCAAATAATATTCTGATTCTAATTAGGATTAGTTGTCTGGTTGTAGGAGAAAAACGAGGAAACCCCGGTTTAATCCTTCTGCCAGGACGCCATCGACACGCCATTGCGATACAGGCTAAGGCCCCTGGCAGCCACTCCGCGTCTTTGTACTGTCTCTTCTGTAAGCAATATCTGGCCCCTCAGCTCTCAAATCCTTTGGACTCAGCTTGCTTTATTGGGTGTTTTATTTAGCTCTAAGGCAAGATGTAGTAGCTCATTCATCGTCTTCTTGCAGTGCCGTCTCCTATCGGAGGTTGAAAATAACTTCGGCTATTTTCGTCATATGAAGCTGAAAAACAAATTGGAACCAGTGGCGTGCCAAAATACTAAAGTTACGTTTGGTGCGGCGCGAGTGGGAAATAGGTGGACTGTATGCGGGCGGATCAGGCGGACACCGGTGGTACTCGTCGGCTGCACAAAGGTTAAGAAATTACCCAGGTTTCTCACCTGCGTATGCCGAGAAACGATCCGTAGGCGAAGGCGGCAACTGGCAATGAGGGCGGCGAATGGCAACGACGGCGGTGACACTGTACTTCTTGGTATAATTTATTTTAGTTATTTATTTTCATCTCACATAGTCTGACACAGTTTTTGACGTGATTGTTATTGCGACAGTTCTAATATTGACTTTTATACTGACACTTTTAATTTAGACATTTGTCTTTGCCACGATTTCGAGGCCAGCCCCGAAATGAGGTGGATTGACCCGCGGCATCCACAAGAAAGAAACCAAGGCTTCTTTCCGCTCCAAGACAGCCACGAGCCCGTTCCGATGCCAACCATGATTCCGCCAGCACCAGAACCACATAATCCCTAAACGGGCGTAAACAACGTTGCTTGATGGTCTTTATTACTCGTATCTCTGTCTTTTCACATCCTCAACAAGAGTCAACGTATGATCAATAAATTAACTTAAAATGCACTTTTGTGTATAGTTTGATAGACGCCTGAGACCTTATAACGTTAGAATATTCAAAGCTCACAAGTTGGATACGAGTAACGTATTCGCTCATTACCGGTAAGAATATGATTACTGACTTTCCCATACACATTGAGATTTCTAATTACATATTAATTTCCTACCATAGACGTAGAGTAGAAATCTTATTACCTATTACGCATTGACCTTAGGCATAGGTAGGTAAGGGATAGTTTTGTATCAACGGGTTTTTTTATTGTTCATTTATGAGATACGTACGGGCTGGCCAGGCCACATATTGAGAGAATGGGAGGAGATCGGTCTGCAAAGAGAGTACCTAGGTACCTATAGATAGGTATCATGAGCAGTGATCGAATAATCGGATGCATATTTACCTAAAGTTGAGGTGTTGGCTATTATGGAATGCACTTTTGTATCGAAAAAATCCCGGGATTCCGGAATCGACGAATACAGTGTTTTGGTTATAGAATTAAGTCGGGTGAATACAGATACTTGCGTTCAGGTGTTTGCTAATATGGAATGCACTTTTGTATCGATCGTAAAAAACACACGCTAAATAAGTCGTCTCCATGCTACGTATGCGATTAGTTTTGCATTCTCGAATTTTCTGAAATCCCGGGATTTATATTTTTAAAATATGTTTTAAGAAGCCGCTTCCATAATTTCTGAGCCAAAAAATAACTTTAGGTAAATATGCATCCGATTATTCGATCACTGATCATGAGGGACAGCACATCCCGTATGGCGTAGCGTGGGCCGGTCGGACGCGGTAGAAAAGCGACCTGCGCGAACTCCAGTAAGCTTAGATCGTATCTATGGGTTTATAACTCTATCCATCTCACTCTACGTAGATCAAAAGAGTGAGATAGATAAATAAACCCCCTAACGTACACCCTGACCCATTCTTATGCTACGCTTGCAGGCGCAGGTCGGGAAAAGTTGGCGTCTTTTAGTTGCGGAGGCCAAGATCCACTTTGGGTCACTGCACCAAACAGAATTAATAAAGTGTTTATGAGAGAAGCGTCCTACTGACCCATAGCCTTGCTACCAAATAAAGAACATTTGCACAAAAGGCTACAATCAAACCATATGTTTTAACAAAGCAATTAATGCCTTTTGAAAGTGTAAAACAATGTGGCAACCGTTAGAGTATTCGGTTCAGTGATTTGAGTATACTGCATGACCGTGCTGGGCAAGCCTACTACACATCTAAAGCTAAACAATGTCCCAGCTCACTCCCAGCAACTGCAGCGTAGGAGTGAAGTGTGAACTACAGGGTGCAGTCGAATTCGAGAATGGGTGCTGTCTACCTATCATACAAACAACTTGTACCTACTAAATGGCGAAAAAAATGGAGCGAAAAAAATATCAGCTGTTTCCTACATTTGGCGCAGTAGGTACTGAGTTGACCTTTTGTATTGAACAGTTGATATTTTTTTCACTCAATTTTCTTCGCAACCTAGTACAAGTTGTTTGTATTGATCAGTGTGATCATAAAGTTCCGCTATGAAATTAGAGTGCACCCCCCCGTAGATGGGTGAAGTTTGTACGGTCGGCCACAATCTCAGATACCCCATGGCAGCTCTTATCGCGCGCGGCATAAGGGCGCCAATCGAACAAAAAGGGGTATCTGAGACTGTGGCCGACTGTACCACCAGTGGTAGGACCTAATGTTTAGTGGTACAAGTGGCCCTGAGTAGAAGTGACCACCCCAAATCCTTACAAACCTTTTTGGCAATAAACTTTTTTTTTCATCCCTTGTAACTCTGGTGTACCATTATCATAGCACAGCAACTACAACAACAACAACAGGTAACGAAGAAGTTAGATTGTTCGTCGTCAACAACAAAACAACACTGGAGGTCATATAAGCCTTTGTATGACTTAACACAAGCAAAAAGGTTTTCCAATAAACAGTGGGGGGAAAGGCGATAGCTTTCCTCGTCTAGTAACAATGGGACAGAGAGACAGACAGTACGGTCTCGGTGTTAGCACGTGACATATCGAATGCGATCTGCATTGTGTGGGGAACGGAGGAGCGGTAGAGTTGTCTTGTTTTTGTATTATAGTGTTATCTACATCTACATTTTAGAATTTTACCTACCGACTCATTTGAGTACTTTCATGCAAAAATTTGAGAACTGATTTGAATATAATTTTTCAGTGTAATACAACAATAGTTTTTAAAGATACTAGCTTTTATCCGCGATTTCAGATTTTGATAATAGGGAAATATATAAGCTGCTTTTTATTGGCGAAGAAGTCGCAGTCAACAACAAATAGTACAATATACATACAGGGTGGTCCAAATAAAGACGTCAAGATTTTTTTTTTTAGATTCCTCTTGCCTAGGGCTAAAAACCCCATGTAAGTTCAGCGATTTTTCGTGGTTTAGAAGTTATGATTTTTTTAATGTGTTTTTACGAATTTCCTTCCGGAACGTCTAAAGATAGTCATAACTTTTTCTCAGTATTATTATTTGCATTTTTTTCTTTTGTGTCATGATCATCTTAAATGTCTCTTTCATACGTAAAAAATCAACTACACAACATCCATCCAAGTTACCAAAATAAGATTCGAAAGTGAAAATTTTAGATTTTAGGTATGCGGAGCAAACATTTCAAAAGTCTCTTAAAAATACAAAATGGATGTTCTGTACTTTCAAAGTAGTTTCAAAAAGTTTTTTTGTTTATCAACTTGCCAAATAATAAAAAAAACTGGTCCTTAATAGGCTATTTTGTGTTGAAATTGGCTTCCAAAGGTAAACAGGTAGAAAATTCGATAGGAATTTTTGTATAGCAAAAAAAAAGCAATTTTTTTTATTCATCTATTTGGTCTTTAATTATAACAAAATCATCTTTTTATGAGTTTATTGATAGCTTTTGAGGATTTGGTTATCATTTTAGGCAAAAAAAAAAACAGGAACTTGGATGGATGTTGTGTAGTTTATTTTTTTACGTATGAAAGAGACATTCAAGATGATCATGCTACCAAAGAAAAAAGTGCAAAACATAATACTGGGAAAAAGTTATAACTATCTTTTGACGTTCCGGAAGGAAATTCGTAAAAACATATAAAAAAATTCATAACTTCTAAACCACGAAAAATCGCTGAATATACATGGGGTTTTTTTGGATAGCCCTAGGCGCGAAGAATCTAAAAAAAAGGTGCCACTGGATGCTGCATAAATCACAAAATAAAGGCCTTTACATTAATGAGATGATTTATACAGTGTCCAGCCGTGCCTGGGACATTGTTTTAGATGGAGTAGGCTTGTCCAGCACCTATACCTTCCTGACAGCTTAGTCAGCCTAGCTCACAGGAAACACGAGTCAATACGTGTGGAGCCAACTAAGCTGCGGGTTTCCTCACGATGTTTTTTCTTCACCGTTAGCGAGTGGTTTTTCTTCTTCAAATTCACAAATTATGTACGTACCTAACTTTGAAAAGAAAAAATGTCATAGGTACATGCCGGCACTGGGAATCGAACCTGGGTCTCGCTTCCGAGTCCAATGTTCTTACCACTAGGCTACCACCGCTCCTAATCACAAAGGCCTTAGTTTTTAGTAGTCTCCACGTATGTCCCTGTGCCAGCACCCGTGGATGAGAGCATGCAAGCGGAGCGGAACACTTGCCACATTCTCTCCGTTACTAATGACTTTTTACTATTTAGACGAAAAGTTTCCCTTTTCCGCATAGGCGGGGAAAGTTCAGGGTAAAAGGTTCTTTCATGGGTTGTCTTAGGTAACTATTTTCGGAGTTGTATCCACCGATCCCGGGATCAGTTGGATTATCCACGGATCCCGCGCGAGTTGTCTCCACCGATTTTCCTATCAGCTTAGTCGGCCTTACATGAGGTTTAAGCAGATGCCGTATTAGTCAACCAGGTATAGGGACATTTTACTGTCCTATGATGATGATGATCGTATCTTTTTATCCCTTATCAATATTAAAATGTTTTCAAAATACTAAGGGTGTTAAAATACCGCTAACAAAGCGGGAAATCATCTTATTGATAATTTTTTCTCCACGAACTATGCGGAAATCAACGGTTTCCGAGATAATGAGATTCAGTCAGACTTTTTTTTGCAGCATCTTTTTCAGTATCGAGTACCTACCTACTTAACATTTCTTCTCAAGAAGCTAACAAAATTTTTAATATTTCTTGCAAAAAATGACGTTAAAATTGCAAACCGCAATGTTTTCTAAACATTGGCACCTCGAGCGAAAGAAGCATAAGTTTATGTCAAAAATAATAATTTGTCAACACTTGCGCAATATGACTTTTCCAAAATTACTTATAACTAAAAACCCAAAATCATTTCCCAGCAATAATTTATGGCAAAAGTACTTTGTTTTGGTACTACCTAATGCAATGCGTGCCGTTCGGGTTTGACGGCGCTCTTTTAACACCCTGTGTAGCTACGTTCTTGCACATACGTGTTATTTTTATACTC
This sequence comes from Zelleria hepariella, assembly GCA_949319315.1. Lineage (NCBI taxonomy): Eukaryota > Metazoa > Arthropoda > Insecta > Lepidoptera > Yponomeutidae > Zelleria > Zelleria hepariella. The sequence continues at coordinate 18,780,715 of OX439382.1, forward strand.
CACTAGCTTTTGCCCACGACTTCATCCGCGCAGACTTTTTTTTTCTCGTGAGTTTTTCCGATGTTTTAATGGTTATTCTGCTATTCGAGGCGGAGAGAAATCCAACAAATAAAAAATCATAAAAATCGGTCCACCCGTTCTCGAGTAATGATGATGATGATGAATGATGTAACGAAAACGACTTTGTTTTATACATATAATTATTATGATTTGGCGGGTCTACTACTATTTTGGTTCAGAATGAGCAGTATAAAATTAGGTTAAGCTAATATTCCGCTTATAAGCAACTAAAAAGCCTAATTGCAAGTAGGTAGGTTTGTCTTTAGAAACCTCTATTTTTATGGCTGCAGGGGAACCGAGATTCGAGTTGACCTTCACGTTTTAACCCCTGAAGGAAGAGTTACATAGAGGCACCGTCGTTTGAATTATTTAATTGTTCCTGCTCATGCTAAGATGACAAAGATAAAATAATATTAGTCAGCAGGTTTGCCCTCTCTCTTTGAGAGAAGGCTTTTTCCTAGCTAGTGGGAAACGTTAACATTACGAGATTTCACACAAGGTTTTTGGTAAGTAATTTAACTCTTCCCCTGTGTTTAATATTGATGTTTATTCTAAAAAAAAAAATAAGTAAAATAACTACTCAATTCAAAAGACCCATATATTTGCATTAAACATTTTATCAGATGAACCAATTTTGATAAAACATAATTATCTAGGAACAATCGCTAGAAAACCTTCCTTAAAAAAAAGGCATCAATATCGGTTCACCCGTTTAAGAGCTACGGTGCCACAGACACACAGGCCGACACACTCTCACACAGGCAGACCGACACAGCCACACACACATAGCGGTCAAGCTTATCCTTTTTGGTCGGGGGTTAATAATATTGTTATGTTGCGAGTCTCTACTATCTCTACTCTACCCAGACCATTTTCTGCCGTTGATGTTGAAAGAGAATAATAAATTTGGAGAGTTTTGCTTGATAAGAGAGTTTTGTTTCGCGTACCTATAGCCTGTTGGAAAACGTTATTTTTGTGTGAAATAACTGTTGATGAAATAGAAATATTTAATTCACAGCAACAGCACTGCCTAACCGAAACAAGAGCTACACGGAAAACCTAACTGTAATTCCTTTTCGGCAAGTAAAAATCATTCCGACAAAGTGGCAGCTGTATTCCCTAACCTAGCGACAATCTCCATTATCATTTTGGCCATTCTAAAACACGCGCTCAAATCAGCTGAGCATTGCAGTCGAGTCTCAGTACGCAAGCGCGACGTACTGTCACTGGCCACTGATAAAGTACACGCGCGAAAACACTGGCTGGAACGCCGGCAAAAAATAAAAGTTTAGAAGAATATAACTTTTTTTTTTCTCTACGGAAGGCAAAGATTGTATGTAAACAGCTTATTTATTGATGTCTTTTGACAACGAGGGAAATAAAAAAAAATGTGGAGTTGGGAAAATTGCTTAATTTACGTAGCAGACTCGTTTTTATTGTGATTTGGTAGAGTTGTTCTCGTTAGCTTTGTCATTAAAAATGTGATGGGAAAATTGTGCATTTATTGTAAAAATTGTGATATTATACGATGTATTGGAAGGGAGTGTTCTTCGTGGCAACCCTATCCGCGGTCTTGGATGTCAACAGTCAGGAGTTTGGAGACGTAAGTACCTACTAAATATAATTTTATTACCTGCGTTCCAAGGTTAAGTTGAATGAACGAAAGTCACTGTAAGGCTGTGGTTTTTCAATAGGTCCATTAGGACCAAAGTGCTTTCATGAGCTATAATTAATTACTATATAAGCTGTTATTTTGTTAAATTGTCTCTATTGTTTATACCATAGTTTCTATACTGTTTTTCTTAGCTGTTGGTCCTCTATAAAAATATAAAAAAATATAAAAAAACTATAAAAATAAGCTCCCTAAAGCTTTTATAATACAACAGTTCAGTGGTGATGACAAATTTAGTTTAGGCGAACTCTACATTTTAGAGAATTTGGCAAGTCGCAATATTTACCATATGATTACTATCAAGAAACACCATGACGAAACCTCTGCAGATTGAAATGACTTGGTTCATCTGGTTACCCTTTAATTCAGTGAAGATAAACTGACCTTCATTATGAAACTATTATGAATTTCTAACCTAACCATAGTCGTCGAACCGTACGAATTTCAATGCTTCGTACTGTTTTGCGCAATTTCGTGGTTATCAGCGTTCCCTATCTATTTTACCTACCTAACTTTAGGTAACGGTTTGGTAATTTTAAAGTGCTAGTTTCTTGGTTTAGTGAATCTGGATCATTATGCGCGTTATCATACACTGATCAATCAATTTATATGACAGAGAGCCGAAATATGAAAGGAGCATGAATGCAATATGAAATAATTTCCGGCAAATACACCCTTATTTAAGTGGATGCAATGGCATATATAAATGGTGATGAATCTGGCTGTTACAGTGTATACGTACACACTACAGCACGTCAGAGTGTACACTTTTTGTTGTAAAGTCGCCGGTTACGTAACGGAGTAGAGAGCTACCGTGTAAGGGTGCTACGTGCTGTCGTGTGTACCTAAACACAGCACGAGAGCAGAAGAGAAGATACAAAGTTAGCTGTCTGCGTACAGCTAGCTTAAAGCTAGTACAGTCAGCTACTCGTTAGGATACCCCTTTTTGTTCGATTGGCGCCCTTATGCCGCGCGCGCTAAGAGATGCTGTGGGGTATCCTAGACTGTGGCCGACCTTACCTATAGCACATAATACATATTAGTCATTTTATTATCTTTTGGTCAGTAAACCCATGTCATTTTGTAGGTTCAGTCAGCGACACACCAGTATACCCCTTTTTGTTCGATTTACGCCCCTATGCGACGCTTAGATAATAAGAGCTACCATGGGGTATACTAGAATGAGAAAATTACCAACAAAACTGTGAAGTTCTTAACTTTTCAACAAAGCAAGGTAATTTAAATTTTATCAATGTGTCAAAAAACTTGTGAAAAAGATTCAATTAAGATACCGTTGCATTGTGCGCTAGGCTTTCAAGTTAGGCTTTTAGATAGTTCAGTTCAAGGACCCAACTAGAGTCGTACCGTATAGGTCTTGTGCCATAGAGTTAGCTACAATGCTGTATCTATTTGTGGCGAAGGTTCTGATGCTCCAGCGAAGGTGAAGACCGTGCAATGCTAATCCATGTAGGAAACCCGAAGGAAAAGTGCTTCAATGGAACAAAAATACCGGACAAGTGGGAGTTAAAGCGTGGAGAAGTACATGTAGTATATTCGAAGTTTATACGCACTAATATTGAGAAAAATCCTATGTAGTTTTATATACCTTCCACTTTTTGTAGGTGTTCTTGTAATCTATAGTAATACCTATTTTGTGTCTATAAAAAAAAATTAGGGCTTGTCGTTTCGGAGATTTGGGTCACATGACTTACATACATATGTGTACCAAATTTCAATTCAATCGGTCCAGTTGTTTTGGATCAAATGGGCTATGACAGATGGACAGACAGACGAATGCAAGAGTGATCTTAAAAATGGTTCCGTTTTCCCTTTTGAGGTACCGGAACCCTAATAAGTGCTATCCTAGAGACTCACTGGCTGTACGGTACCTAGAAAGATCAATGTTACATCAATATTTTATCTGATTTGATGAGAGTTACTTTAAAAACAAAACAATAAAAGTGATCAGTTTTACTCCATGTCAAAAAAAATCTAAGGCCCGGTACCCGGCAATGGACCTACAGAGACTTAGGTAAGTGTCACGCTTTTCGCCTATCGTCGCAGACCACTCGTTTTATTGCCCATTTAGACCAATTTATTGTAACTGAGCGTTGCTAGGCACAGATTTAAGAAAAGCTAGATGAGGTCTAAGAAACTTCAAATGGATTTGGGCCTACCGAGCTTAGCTTATTAGCAAGAAATTTGTATAACGAGTAGGACTGGACACCAGCTCTGTAATAGGTTGTTATCCCGTTTAGAATTAAGTAATGTCAAAGATATATCGTAGCTACTAAAATATTAAAAAAAATTACAAAAAAATAACAAAACCGACTTCTCTGGTGAAAAGGTGTTAGCTATTGCACTGATTACAAGTGATTTACTGCTGTCCGTTGAGGAGTTCCGTTCAGCATCTCCGAAGGTTTTTATCAATCTTCACCATTTTATGGGACCACATGGCATGTACTCTTTAAAAAATATATAATTAAAATCGGTTCTTGTAGAAAAAAGTACTGAGGTAACATACAAAAAAAACGGAATAGTTATAAGCAAACTCATTTTACAATAATTAAATAATAGTGTCTAGTAGTATGGTCTAGGTAGTTTTTTTACACCCTGTAGGTGCTCCGCAAACCTGCTCTACCTAATCTCATTCTGAGCACTTCAGCGTCAGATGCCTCTGAACCATGTCATAAGTATCTACACAAGGAATAGTTTTCATAAGCAGCAAGAAACCGCACGGTTTTGTCTGCACCTTCGCACCATCGAACGTGGGCTCTACTGCTGTAACCCCTGGGGCGGCCGCTGAAGCGGCTGCAAGGCTTAAATGTCTTAAATATAGCCAGTTAATGAGCTGCTATTATTTTGTGCTCCTGGCTTTGGAGACATATAAGGAAGTAGGGCGTCGCCTGAGGAACCGCGGAAATGACTACCGCTCTAGGGCATATTTGATGCAGAGGATCTCCCTCGCTGTGCAACGGGGGAATGCTGCCAGTGTGATGGGGACCTTTGGGTCGGATATGTCTCGGAGCGGTTTGATAAGTTGATTTCTTTATTTTATTTTTATTTTTATTGTAGCTTTTTGACTATCTTGACGTATTGTATTGAGTGTATGTGTGTTTGTGTGCAATTAAGTAACTACATATTTAACTGTTCTGTAAAAGTCAAACGCGACATAACTTCCAAACCTAACATTAAGCTCTTAGGAAGTCACGCGCGCGCTTTCTGTCAACGAAAATTGCAACATAATGACGACGAAAATTATGAACTTGCCTCCGAAACCGTGACTTTGGACACGAACTATTTTCCAAAAAAACAACGTGGTCTACTCCGAAAATTCAGGCTATGCGACTCATAGGTGCAAAGGTACCTACATAAGTTATAATACACCTTATAAAAAACTACTGAAACCAAAAATGTCAAAACGCGTGGGTCTTTAATTTCAAATTAGAGAATCGATTTCGATGAAACATAATCTAAAAACCATCGCTAGAAAAGCTGCTTTTAAATATAAAAAAACCGCATCCAATACGGTTCACCCGTTTAAGAATTACAATTCCACAGACAAACACACACATAGCGGTCAAACTTATAACACCCCTCTTTTTGTATCAGGGGCTAAAATGCGCTAAGAAACAATTTTAGTTTCTACATTGTGTGGTCAGATGATACAGAAATAGTTCAGAGAGTCGCCATTTTCCGCTTTTCAGCGTCTGAACAAACTTTTAAGGGAAGTTTCAAGTTTTTCGGTTGGTTTTCACCAAGTAAGTATACAGAGTAGACAAGTGGTATAGCCTGAAGCACATTTTGTGAGGCATAAAGCTGTCAGTTGAGATTTGCATCGTTCCCTCGTCACGATTTTAGCGACAAAGCGCCATTACTCTTTTGAGCACTGAGCCTTCTCTAGCATCTTCGAATAATGTGTAATGAGGCATCGTGTACCAAATTTAAAAGCTCTACATAATGTGTTATTTCTCTTTTGTCCTGGCAACCATCAAAAAACATGCCGTAGGTCCGTGGGGTGGAGAAAAAAATGCTTGATTCATGTACAAATTCCACAATATTTTCTCTCGCTAACCGTGAAGGAAAACAGCGTGAGGAAGCCTGAGAGGCAGCATACTCTCAACGCGAAAATCTACATATATCCCGCAGTGAGTGTGGTGGCTAGCCGGGTCCACAAAGGACGATCCAGCGCGCTCGTCCTCGCGCGTGGTAAGACCAAAATCCATACATTTCGTTCTTGCCGCGCGTGATTGGAGCGCGCTGGATCGTCCTGTGTGGACCCGGCTAATAAGGCACAAGTAGGCACAACTAGCGCCGCCAGTGAAAAAGTGGCCACTTATGGCGATAACTGATTGCATTCGTAGGTTCTAGGGTCTGGAATCCAAACCTTAGGTCCTAAAAATAGTTAAGCCTCGCGTTGAGATTTTGTATTAGAGTTTTTAGCAAAAAACGCATCCAAAAAGAAGATTTGTTTTTTTTTTTCTTTGGCGGCGCTAGTTGTTTGTCCTGCAAACTCTCTGTCTGAAATAACGCCAGTACTGAACAAAACATATCTCAGTTTAACTACAAAATTGAAAAAAACTATGAAAATTTGGGTTTTCCCGCCACGCTACTTTAGTTGAACCTTAACCTACGTGAAACCGGGTGTTGGACGTAGATATAATTATTATGCAATCGTTGACCATGCTTTTCATCACACAGTTTTGTGAGTAGAGCCCCGTTTATAGCCCGTCGCGTTTGACAATAGAAACTTAACTGTTTCCGAGGCGACATCTCGGCGGAGCAGTGGCGTATGTCCGAAATAGGTTTGCCCATTTGACAAACAGAGCAGGGAGAAGGGTTTTGTAGGTTTAAAAGCTTGTGGGAAATTATAATGGCAGCATTGTTAGTGTAACGGGGTAACCCATTGTATTGCTGTCACTACGTCTTGATTATCATTCCTAAATTTAAAAAAATACGATTGTCTCCAATCTGGGTGCTGTTCGTGGTTTTGGTTTGTTAAGTTACGGTGTCAGAGATAACTTGTCTTCTTCTTCTTTTCGGGTCGACTCTTTTGACAAACATTTAAAAGCGCCCAGAAACTCGCCACTTCAACAGCTCCGGGTGACGCCTTGCCAGTGTAGAGCATCTCAGGGCAGTCGTAGAGATGCGGTGGGGTCTTTATCAAGAAGACGCTTTCAAAAACAAGTTGGTACCTAATTCATATTTAGCTTTTCAAGACAAAATTACCTTATCCGTAAAATTTGAAAACATTTTGGAAGGCATTTCAGTAATAATGACTTTTCAACATGTAATTTTTCCTCTAATTTCCTGAAAGAACTCAAGCACAAAGTCAAATGGCGCGTTAAAAGTGGCCACTTTTGGCGATAAATGATGGCATTCGTAGGTTCTAGGATCTGGAATCCATATCTTAGGTCCTAAAAATAGTTAAGCCTCGCGTTGAGATTTTGCAGGAGAATTTTTAGCAAAAAACGCATCCAAAAAGAAGATCTATATGTTTTTTTTTTTCATTGGTGGCGCTAGTTGTGCCTACTATTGTGCCTTAAATAACTACAGCACGTTGTCGCAACGTGAAAACTGAACGAAGTCTTGTTAATTGCGAATTTCATCTCAACGGTACGATGCGCCTGCGATGTGAGAGTCAGATAACTTTGCATGCCTCGCACGGTTTAATTTGTTACGTTTCCACTAAGTACCAGGAAATTCAAGAAGAGTCAGTAGCACCTAAAACATTACTTTTCTCGTACGTAATAAACGGACAGCCATCCCACTCTACGTCAAACAAAAGAGTGAGATAGCTAGAGTTATAAACCCATCGATACGATCTAGCCCAGACATTATGCCGCGCTTGCTGATCGTAATGAACATCAATTTGTATGTCTTATAATTTAATCAGGTTTTCCTCGAATGTAATAAATTATAGTAATTAATTCTCTCATTTTAAAATAAAATGTGCATAAAAAATCTGGTTGGTCAAAAATACGATTATTTAAAACATAGGCTTTATCTTAACTTCCTTTATCTACATACTTTAGTACTCAACTTGCATACTTACTATTTTTTAAATTAATTTTAATAAACTAAGTACGTTATCTATAAAATAGTATAATTAGGTATCAAGTATTTTTGGTTTTCCTTGTTTCACACGAAACGCTTTTTTTTTACTAAAGAGCTTGAGTTTACTACCTACTTTTACTAATTCACGATACAAGTAGATAATTCAATTTGTTAGACTCGACATAATATGCTTCTGTTGGGAAATTACTCTCACTTGGTTTTATGACTCTACAACTTCGACACTGTGTTAGTTTGTACTGTATTTTTTTTAAATTATATTCCTGTAAATCTTTTAAATAACCAAATAAAATAATTATCACCATTACTAAAATAATGTCGAAGTTGTAGAGTGTAATAACATCATAATACCAAGTGAGAGTAATTTCCCAGCAGCAGCAATTTTCCAATCTAATCTGATTTGTAGCTAATGGAGCTGAGAAAGCTTCTAGAAATTTGCTTATTTATCGATGCAAAATCTAAGTTAACAGCCACTTTTACTCTTATAAGGTTGACATAAATTGATGATGCCTCTTCATTTTTTTTTTGAGAGTAAGTATTACCATTGGTCGAGCGACAGTGTTTAAGGTTGGACAATAGCAGCGTGGCGGGAAATTCATAAGTTTCAGTTTTTATTTTATTTTGAAGCTAAACTGAGCTATGCTAACTGAACAGCTGATTATGTGTTCTGGTGGTTCTGGTCATCAACAAGTTTATTGGGCATAGCCACTGCTTTGACAACTAGAACACATAATTGGCTATGTAATCGAAATTATTGTTGTTCTGTTATTTACAATAATGAAAAGAATATGTATTGCCACGAATGAAAAATCGCTGAACAAAAATTGCTCAATTTAACTTAAATATTTAAAATTTCCCGCTACGTTGCTATCGTACATCCTTAAATGGCTATTCGTAGGTAAATACGTAATATTACAGCAATTTAGTACAACTTTTATCCTATGGAACTGGATGAGGACAGCTTGAGATAGCATGATGGGGCATGTCCTCACCGAACTAATTCTTTATCGAACCATGTCCTAGCTAGAGAAAGAAATGTTGCCAAGACGAGACCATACACCTCACACTGTCAAAAACTGATCTCATGTAGAGCCAAGCTTCTAACTCAACACGCCCTAACTCTAAAAGCCCTAACTTCACAAACTCTACACCTTAGTCAAAATATGTGGCTCGGCCGTTTCGTTACTAAGAACTACGTATACTCCGTGCAATTTTAGTGGTTTTAAAGCCGAAGGTATTTTGTTTCACTGGTGATTCTGAGACAAATTACAAAATTTGATTCCAAAACACGCGAAAAAAAATTCACTTCTCCACACAAATGGTGTCGATTGGCGATAGCCGTTTGTATTGGGAAGTGTTTTTTTCGCTCGTTTTGAAGTAACATTTTGGAATTTGGCTCAGAATCACAAGTGCAACTAAATACCATCGGCTTTAAAACCACTAAAATTCCACGGTGTATAACAGAAAATTATGAAACAGTGAATTTCATACATTTTTCACCTTACGTCCTAGTATGATCAAGTTTACCTTGTTCATCCAAAAACCCTTTTTTTGCGCAGTCGAAATGAGATCCAATAACTGTAAAACTTTTTGCTCTACTTTCATTGTAAACAGTAAACAAACGAATAGTTGCATAACTAACGTAATGTTGCTAGTTAACTTTTTATATGATCAGCCGCGAGGCAAAAGAAATTGATTAACGTTTTTTAGTCCCACTTTTTGGTGGGATTTTGCTTCTTGAATTAGTTTTCAATATGAATCGATGTAAAAAGTAAAATTTGAGGGTGAAGGACTATTAATAATTTTAGTAAATAAAATCGCTCGGGATTATAATTACCTACAGTATCCAAAACTAGGATTATTTAAGTGTATGATTGGGTCAAAAAGTACACACATCTGGTAAGGTATACAGGGCAATTTTTAAATAGCTTTTTAAATAGCAACTTATAAATAATGTGATTTACAACAAATTTATTCTACGTATTTTCGAAACGCTGGATATATTTATTTATTTTCGTTTCTTATTATTTGAAAGTGTGCATTTCTACCATTCCAGCGCTGCCTGCGCGGCGCGTTTTCGTGCCCCTACACTCTTTATCACTTTTCCTGCCTCTCCTGCTCCTACTTGTTACTCTCGGCCAAAGCAAAATACAAAATAAAATATTGTTTTTTTTTCGTATGGAAAAATATTGTCCGTTTTTACCTAAGTCGTAGAACCAAAGTTGTTGGAAATCACATTTAGAAGGTGGGGTGTTTGAGGAAAAAATATATGTGTTAAGCACACATATCACGCAGAAGAATGGGAACACGACATCATCTACCTTATCCATTCAGCCCACATTTTTAATTAATTAAACCCACGATTTCAAATGGTGCTATATTTATTTTGTTGTGTACCTATTCGGGTATTACGTCTAAAATACCAAGTCCACAGTTAGCGCAGTCACCTCGCACACATTCCCGACTTCCATTTTCTCCGCTCTTCCGCGCGCTACCGCTCGCCGCCGACACGCGATGCTCTGTTACGCTATTTACATGCGAATTATTGTAATTGCAGCACATGTTTACATTCCGAACGGGTTTCTACCTCTACCTCTGGTTCGGCTATCAGCTGGTGTTATGAAAGCCGGCGAGAGGAAGTAGATACTTATTGGTAGAACGGTCAGCGACACGTATCTAATGCAGCGAGCGGAAGATAACATGATACTGGTAGCTCTTATCACGCGCGGCATTGGTGCCTCAAAAATGCACACTTTGCACTAGGTATCCTAGTGTTTTGACGACCGTACCTCGTTAGTTTCTAATTCACCTAAACTAAAACAGATTATTTTACTTTTGACAATCAATTGATACTGTTATCCGGCCACAAATTACTACAAATCGCCAATTGCTCCAATTCTAAAATTGCAATGTAAATTGGCCGCAGTTAAAGCTAAAGCTGACTTTTACTAACTAATAACTTAGGTAGTATAACTTATACATACTTATAAATACGGGTATTGCACAGAACCAGCCTTGCTGCTGTCCTATCCTATGGTACCCCAGAGGTACAGAAGGCTTTTGAAAGGTTACGCCACGCCTTCTTGTCCTCAGTAACTCTTCTTGCTTTGCTCCAGCTCAGCTCAATAGCTCGCAGCTCACTTTCCACTGTTTGGTAATCTTCGTGTGTTTTTGCATCTGATATTGTTATGTACATGTATGTTGTGTGTGCCAAGACGTACAAATAAATGCACGAATGCATGAATCTGAATCTGTTCACGGGGCGGGAAGCCCAGGGACCCTTGACGCTATTGCGTTCATATCGACGAAGTTTTTTAATTAAATTCTCTTTCAATTGCTTGATTTTATACAGGTACTTTGCAATGGTTGTTCAAAGGTAAGGCTATTTTGTACAATAAAAATATAAAAAGCGTCTTAATTAGTGAAATTGATAGTTTTGTAAATTGGCCCATATCTAAAAAAATGTGTCAAGGGTAGAGGAGCATGTCTTCTCCTGCCCACTCGCGGCTGCTAGTCGAAAGTTAATTATGTGCTGTTGCACTGTTCCCTTCAAATTGTGTGCCCAAATCCTTCTTCAGTTTTGTGTGCAGATTTCTCAACAACCAGCCTTGGCAACAGCGATAAAGTTGACTAACCTTAACAATAAAATTATTGTTCAGACTCAAACAGGATCCCAACACGCCTACATTCATAAGACGCTTCGTAGTCTCTGCTTACATGGTAGAAAATTTAAATTCAGTGACACTTCAGACGAGCGTTTTTCAAACCACGAGATAGAACATGGAATTGAACAGAAACAACATTACACAATAAAATAAACTTACGAAAAAAAACTGCTCTTAAGTTTCGTACATGCAACGATCAAAGATCACATGATTGCATCCAATGAACAGACAAAACTTGTCGATTTCCCGATTTCCAATAAATTTTCTAATAAATTGCGGTACGAACCTACTATGAAATCTGAACAGACTGCGCTGTTTTAGGTAAGTATGGGCATTCCTTCAGGTCTTTCCTGACCACTCTTTGATCTCAGTCTCTCTTTGGACTGTCATCTATCACAATGATTGGTTGAAATTGCCTGTCGCAAACCATCCAAAACGTCACAACAGCTCCTCATATATTCGGTAACGACATTAATCCACAATTCTGCCCAAACCGCCATTTCACTCACACAAGCGATGTTTTAGCCCTTTATTTTGTCACTCGGCGTTGTGGTTTAAAAACCACCTGTTTGACACAAAATGTGGTGTCGCAAACTTGGGTACTACAGTAGACTGTATTGATTGTCCTACATTCGAGATCTGTGATAAACAATTATTATTGGGTATGAAATACGATTTATGCTCATTTTCCCATGTAAACATGGGATATAAGTACTCCTAGACCTTAGAATAGAATAGAATAGAAAACTCTTTATTGTACACGAAAATAATTGGCGAGCGTGTGGTGAGCAATCTTTCCTCCATGATTAAGGCCTCCGAATGAGAACTAAAACTAGACGGCTATCCTTATCAATAAAAATAAGTGAAACCATTTAAAAAATAAAATAAAAAACACAGGAAAGATTAAGTGCTTATTTATCGCAATGATTATTGCCATTTATATCTACGGTATACTCTCACGTTGCCCTAAGTAGGTGGGTACCTAAACTTTAAGTTCGTGACTGCATCTCATAAACGAATTTCAATATCAGGACAGTCGCATGTCTGACTGTCTATCTATTGCAATTGCGAAACACATTCAAAAACATTTTCGTCTCGACACGAGCCGATAATCGTGCTTTAGACAACCAAACCAACTGCTATTAAAATACTTGCCTGATTAAATAAGGTCATTGCCACTAAAGGTATTTATTGATAGTAGCCGATAGTAAATTGGTTACAACGACTTAAGCTTGCCAGCCAACGGCGCCTCAAAAGTAAACAAACCATGCATTATTGCTGAGATTGATCAATAATGCATGGTTTGTTTACTATTTATTTATTTAGAACCAGATATCGGTCTCTTTGCTTTGCACGGGTGCAATTATTATAAAAACTTAATCAAGATGCATTGTTGTATAAAACTTCCGTGAAAAAATATCTAACTGAATTAAAACCGGACCGAAATCCGCTCCATAGTTGAAACAGTGTTTTTCAACCTTTTTCATGACGGGACCCCCTTAAAGTGGAAAACCTTTCGCGACCCCTTACCAGGTTTTTGAACACCTATTTAGACCAAAATTACCACCTCCTAAAGAAGGTTCGCGATCCCCTAAAGAAACTTCGCGACCCCTCTAAGGTAGTTTGGCGATCCCCCAGGGGGTCGCGACCCACCGGTTAAGAAACACTGGTTTTTATTCCTATCAACAAGCTTGGCAGAAATCATCATCATCATCATTGGCAGCCTCTATTGGTTCATTTCTGAACAAGGGCTCTCCCAAAAATGTCCAGTGTTGGCGGTTTGCTGCCTTTCTCATCCAGTCGTAACCCGCCTGTTCGCGGATGTCATCCGCCCAGCGCCCAGGGCCATGGTGTTTCATCATGGTCTCCATTCTAGGACTTGGCAGGAAAGATTGGATGTAATTGCATGCCAATATCAGGAAACAACAGCGAACAGTAACAGTCTCGGGACGACCATATCCGAGCTGGAGATGAAGGCGCAAAATCTGGCAGAATGGAAAACTGTTTTAAGAGCCTATGTCCCTGATTAGGAATAACAGGATTTGATGATGAATATTAGGAATACCTATCCAACAAAATGCTAGGCTCCTACTTTTCCGCACATAATTACCTTTTCCATTTCACATTGCCAAACACTTTTCAACGCAACCACTGACTCTACTAATTGCAAAGCACCGCTTACTTGCGACTATCTATTTCACTCAAAATACCTCAAGTGACAAGCAATAATGGCCTAACTGTGCCAGAGCAATTATAACAACAAAGAAAACGTAACTTCTGTACACAATACTGCCTCTTACACGTGGAAAAGAAATATCTAGATTTCCTACCGACTTCAATCCATCAAGCACAAATCCACCCACTACAAGACGGGTTCCCTGCGAAGATAGGGAGCCCTAAGGGAGTCTGACAAAATGTTACACTGAAAAGTTACGATTGAGGAAGTCCTACGACGTACCTATGAGAGCAATAATAATAACTAGTAGTCCGTCCCGAACTGTGAACTCGCGATGTATAACTTTACCACCCTATAATATCTCGGCAACCCCTCGGCCGATTAGGCTCTCGGTTCTGTTCTGGCTTGGTTCTCTTGCTTCGCTCGCTCGTTCAAATCATTGTATTTAACGCAGACAATTATTGTGTAGGTTAGGTAGGTACACGGTTTAGCCGAGTCTGGTAGACAAAATGCTTGGGAATGTTAAAAACGCAACTATCCAAGAAAATTGATACAGTTCAGTGTTCCCGAAAATTTACTCCCTGTGGGCCATTTCTTAAAACTACATTTCGTAGTTTATTATGACAATTCAATGTTCATTGAATAGTTGGTAAGTAACCGAACCTGTTTTGTAACCTTTCAAATGCCTAAACGGCTACGCAATGTACCCATCGAATTGTCATAGTAAATTGTCACTGTCAGTTTTATGAAATAGCCCATTGGTCGTAATCGTATCACTTGTTTGAATCGAGAAATTATACATCAAAACTCTATGTTTCGCCTTGCTCAATTACAAAGTATCTAATTACATTCCTTCTAGTCATAAAGATTTGTATAAGGTTAAAAAATTCGCTCTCCTCGGGACAGGACCAGGGGGGTTACCCTTGACGCTATTGCGATCAAATTGAAAAAGTTTTGAAATGAATTTCTCTTTGAATTCGCATAGAAATGCTTTGATTTTAAATACTTTGTAATGTTTATTCAAAGGTAAGGCTGTTTTATTCAATAAAAACACAAAATGCGTCTTAATTTGTAAAATATAAAATTTTGTAAATTGCGCTATATTGCGGCCGTATTGGAAAAATGCGTCAAGGGTAGAGGGGCTGAACCCGTAACCTCTTGCATACCGTGCAGGTGCTCTACAAATTGAGCTACCGAGTCAAGAACTGTCAAGAATTTCCCAACCTCATGATACTCGTCTTACGGACTATTATGGGTGCCATACCTAGTGTGATAGTTTGCACTTATCTACACCAAACAATGCGTTCATCTTTGCAGACAAAATGCTCATTGGATCCTTCTAGTCAGTTTCTTGTAATCGTTTTCAGGAATAAACGTTTTAAGAAACATTTTATTGCCTAAGTTAATTCTAGATCCAACGACCGACATGTAAATGTAAATCATTTCCCGCCTAATCGTTTTCTCGGTTCGGACAAGTGTCCAGTGATTGCCAACCTTTAATTCGACAGGTTTTCCCTCCAAGCAGCCCAGCCTAGAAACCGACTTTTAATTTCGTTTTTACTTGGAAGCGCACAATTAAGTTAGGCTAATTTTCCGTGCGAAGCATTCCATCCGTTTTACAACAACAGCGAAGTAGTAGCCAATTCCATGACGGTTTGGCCTAGGATAATCCATGGTGGCTCTTACCGCGCGCGGCATAAGGGCGCCAAAAAGGGTTATCCTAGCGTGTGGCTGACCGTACGATGTCAACAAGTGATATTGTGTTAAATATGTAATTTCACTTATCTTTATTAATGTCGGGAAAGCAAACTAGTTTTGTGGAAGAGGGAATTAAGCTTTTCGTCTTCAAAAATGTCTAGAAACAATAATACTTATGTAGAGACAATAAATGCATGGAATAATACACAAATGGATAATAGTTATTTCTTATGTAAGGGTGCAAAATTATAAGAAAGATTTTTATGGTTTAGTGTCATTATCGCAAGTTCCTGCCAACAGGGACTTTCATAACAGTTTTTCATTCTGGCCGTTATCTTCAGATCAAGCTCGGATACGCTCTCTCCTAGAATATTTGCATCCGATTTCCCTTCCGTATTCCAGATGGAATCCATTTTTGAAGGGGTGGTTCTTTAGTTTCTTACCTATCTAACGCCACTTTTGCAACCTAATTTTCTTTGTCTCCTTTTTTGCTGCTCTGCATTGCTGTGATTTTCTTTGATTTTAATGTCACACAACCTCGTATGTCACATTGTGGGAAAAATGCTGCTCATTCATAGTCATAATCATAATTCAGCTGCCAGGTTTAAGCAAGTAATCTTTAATTATCGTTTCATCACGTAGTTAGTAAAGTTGCGAAAGTAATTATTCTGATTGTCTTGAGGCATGGGATTCTAATTGTGAATGTGCACTTGGTTGTTTGAGGGACGGTAGGTACCTATGTTATACGTGTATGAAAGATTTGCATAAGACCAGAGTCGTGGGCGGTTTCAACAAGTATACAATCAAATTGGCACCCCCAAATTAATAGATAGCTTTGTTCATTAAATAAATACAGGGAAAAACTTAACCAAGATTTATGTAGGTAGTAAGTCTTGTACCGATGGCACATGGACAAAGTCCATTGCGGAATGGCAACCCTGAGAGGGGAAGAGATCGGTTGGCAGACCACCAGCCAGATGGTCCGACGACATAGCCCAAGTAGCCGGAAAACAGTAGTTGCGCCTGGCACAGGATCGTGAGAGGTGGCGTGAGCATGAAGAGGCTTTTACTCAGCAGTCGGTGATGGATGAGGTAGTAGGTATGGGGTAGAGACAAGAAACCGCAAGTGTTAGAAGCACGAATATTATTTTTTGCCATCCACAACACCGAATCTATTATCAAAGGACGAAGAATGGGAATAGAGTAGCATAATAATACCTACTATTCACCCAGATCTGTAAATCCATAGATATAAATTTAGCGATAATACCACCATTTGTCTATCGGTCTAGCCTCCTACATAGCATAGCTACTGGTACATTTTACTACTCCAACCATTCTCATACATACAGTAAATTGCGAAATAGGAGCTTTATTAAAAAATCTACCAACCATCCTTTTTAGCTTGCCAAATTTAATTTGTAGGTAATTCTTATAATAATAATTTCCGACAAAGCCCGAATGCTACCTATAGGTAATTTATATGTCCCACTACAATAGGCGTTATCTAACTTTTAAAAGGTTATTGAGTTTATAATAGTATATCAAGAGTGAAAATAAACCAGTTTAAAGTACATGCAGTAGAAAACAACAGTCTGCATTCTTCGCCTCACTATTTCTGAGCTTAAGCTGCATGGCAATGCAATAATTGTATAGTTAAGGATTGGTACCAGACTCGTTTTAGTTATAGACACGTCAAGTGAAACGGAAAGGGCGGTGTCCTAGGATTTACAGTTTTACTTTCCCTGTGGTGTGTTTACTACTTAGCTAGTTATTTTATAGAGTACCTCTGCCAACACGGGGTAGAGTTTTTGTTTTTAGTTTTATTTAGTTAAATACAAATTAAATTCTATCAAAAATGATGATGATGCTGATGATGCTTTCCTGTTAACCCGTATTCCCGAAGTATCTAAGGAGGGCAGCAGGAGGGCGGCAGCATTTTTCAGAAGTCGTCCACCTATTCCCGGGATCGGTGGATATGTTACCGGCCAAACCCGATTTAAGGATAAACTAGTTTCGCCTAGGCCAAACTAGTTTATCCGAACGTCGTATGGATAAACCGGTATGTCCTAGGCCAAACTAGTCTAGCCGAAGCTCGTACGGAGAAACCAGTTTAGCCTAGGCCAATCTAGTCTGGCCTAGCAAGAATATGTAAGCTTCAGGATAAACTAGTATGGCCTAGCCCGAGCTGATATTGACGAATGATTAGGTATGAATGTTACCATATCTCGTAAACTAAGAGGTTTAGCGCAAAAATAACGAAATTTTGGAACCCCTTAATAACCTCAGAACTAAGCCTTTTACTTCTATACTTGTTCTAAAAACCGACATACAGGGTGTTAAACATACAGGGTATTCCTGAAAGTGTGACAGACAGTCGAAAAAGATTTAAAACAAAGGTTAGCTCAGTAGGTTTGGTTGGCGACGCACTGACATAGGTACCTCTTTTTGTTTACGAATGGTCCTTTAAACCGGACATACCGTAGACTTTTTGAATGTAGACTTTTTCAAATTTGGCCTCTAAATGCGTCCCGTACTGTTCAGATAATTACGGCGGGTTTTTTAATTTTAAGAAAAAGTACTAGGCTAGCATAAATAAGTAGAATCTGTATTACCCCTACTCAAATAGGGCTAGACTAGTTTGGCTAAACTGGTTTCTCCATACGAGCACAGATATAACTCCAATAAGTAATAATAAGTTTTAAATCCTGGAGTCGAAAGTAAAATACTCTTATTTCACGAATCGGTGATTGATTTACGACGTGATGTTATCTTACGTGACGTAACGTAACTGTGAGAGCTGACAACACCTCATTGTGACCGTGGTTATCCGCTTTAGATGGCAAGTCACGAGCAAGGTTGCACCTAGGAGATGGGATGGAAGACGACTGCTGTGAAAGACTTGGTGTCACTTGTGTTACGATGTAATTGCTTCAAGTAGAATAGAATAGAATACTTTATTTGATAAACATAGGTGATATAGCAACAAGATGGTCATAAATAAATTGAGCTCTATGTTTTACCAAAGGGCGTACAAATTGTGGTTTACATAAAAGTACATCAAGTTACTAGGATATCAAGTTTCATGTCAAATGCAATAGGTAAGGTAGGTAGGTAATCGTATGAGGTACCTAAGTGGCGATCCTTGATGTCAGAGTTTTTAGGCCAGACCAGACCACAGGCCAACAGTTGTTAAAAGTAGAGTAGTTTTTACAAAGAAGCGATAGATTCTTTATCTTATTTATTGAGATTTTACATTATTTTGTTTGATGTTGTTCGGCAATATCAGTTTCAAGGATACGATCTTCAAAATTTGCAAGATAAATTTTAATCATTTCGAGTTTGGAGAATAAGTACCTACCTATCCTAACTATTACCTAGCTTTAGCACCCATGCTGTGGTTAAGTCAACAACTGTTATATTAATCACAACAACCTGGACTTTTACTAGTGCGGTTTGCGGTAAAGTTATAGAGCTCTTAACCAGTGCCAATGACCTCAAATTGCATAGAAGTTGTTCAACGGGAAGTGCCATTGCTCAGCAGCATCGGTCTTATGGTCAATGTACTGCCTATAGCCTTGCTGGTGATTGATTATCTTGCAATGTAACGTAACCGGTTCGCAAAGAAGGTGAAATGGATGCAAGTTTATGGTTTTGTCATCGTCTAATTTCACTTGATTATTTAATTTTCATTGCCTGGGGCGTAGAGAGATAATTATTTGCAGGAAATATAAATACTTTAGTCTACTATGGATAAGAAATTGCACTAAATTAACCTATTTTATTAGCACTGTCTTCACAAATATACCTCACAGTGTTTTCTACAGCAGAGTGTAGGTAATACCTAACCACAATGACATTTTTGAAAGTCTTTTTTGAAAAATTAATAACCTCTTCCACAGGATAACCTTTGATTCGTTTTCCAAACTCTACCTAACTGAAACACAAAGAAGGACTACTTAGGTAGCTTTCAGTTGCTTGCAAGATTGCTTGCGTTGCTTTCAGTTTATTTTTAATCACCGAGCCAAAAAGAGGGGTAAGTTTGACCGCTATGTGTGGGTTTGTGTGTCTGTCTGACACCGTCTGCCTGTGGCACCGTGAACCGATTTTGATACGGTTTTTTTTTTTATTTTAGATTAGTTTTTCAATGTTTTATCCAAATCGAGAATAATAATTTGAAGCTAATTTGTCGGGGGTATTTAAAAAAAATATATAGGTATTTAGTACTTTTTGTTTTTTCTAAAGCACTAACCCGCCCAACTAGCAAGATAGCCTTATAAGAAATCCGCCATAAGTACTTGACTCTTATAAAAGGATTATATGCCTCTTGATTAAGTACAGTTACTTATATAAGCACGCTAAAAGACACTTTGCACTTAAAGACCTATTTGACTTATAATGAACTCTTATAGACGTCTGTAAGATATACTTTTAAGATGCTACTAAGGGCAAACTCTTACAAGCGGATCCTATAAGTCTTATTGGTCTTAATAATTATTTGCACTTATAATGGCATGCTATAAGCCTATTAGTTCTTAGTAGCGTATCAAGTAAGTGTTATATCAGATTTAATGTACTTTGTCTTAACCAAGTCATATTAAAGAGTCGAAACCTTTGTGAGGAGTTATATAAGATCATGTTTTATCTTACAAGAGTCTAAACAACTCTTCACTAAGAGATAACCTTACTATTTTTGTGACAGTACTGTGTTGCTTAAATTATTGTTATAAACAATGGATTTGCAAAAATGCGTATGGAAGAAAAATATCAAGGAAGTTCACAAAGTTGGTGCGAAATTCGAAGACATTACGACTTTTACCACGCTCGGAAATAGTTGGAATTGGAAATGTGTTCGATGGTTCCGTACAACAAGAAAGCGGTATTAGAGTTGACAATCTTGAACAGAACTTGACTGGACGTGATTCAAGTTCCCATGAGATTAGTGAAAATGAGCTATCTGATAACAAAATTTTTAAAATAGCATTATTAGTTTTGGAGATAACTCCATAAACATCCATAAATACTTACAAACTTTTTCTCTTTATAATAATTGTAGATGTAGATGAAGTTTAACTATCTTGCATATTGTATGTCTAAAATTACTTAATTTATAACATAATCCACAGGGGAAATGCTAACGGGCAACTATGTAGGTACTAACTAGTAGCTAGACTTCTGGACTAGGGGGTTTGTTTATTTTATTAAGGAACCCTAAAATATTAAGTATGGCTGCGGTTAAATGTCTTTACCTAGTGTTATATAAGAGTCAAAGACTTATAATGAACTTAACAAGTGTTATATAAGAACAATCAGACTTATATCAGTCCTAGTAAAGTATGCTATAAGTCAACAATGGAGTAGTCTATATTTTTTTATTTTTCACAAATAATAAAAATACTTTATGATATTCAATATTATGCATTCCAGATAAGGCCCGTAAAATATTGAATATTTAAATTAGAAAACTATCGAAGAAATCGAGTCCGCAAGTTGTTTATCGGTATAATACCTAGCAAGATATGACTTGGCATTTAATTATTATCATCATTAACATTAAAGTAGTAATACCAAATACTTTTTTTTTTTTTTTTTTCACTTGTCCGACTGTACTTCACTATAAATTTCTGATAGGTCTTACAAAGAGATCAATGAGTCGAATATAAGGTGAATTACACTTAGTACGGCATTAGTAAGACCGATATAAGACTTATTGATCTTATATCAGCCTTAAGCCAGATCACCATAAGAGTGAAATAACTCTCGATGAGACCCTACTAAGACGTAAGGGCTAAATAGCTCTTATAAGGTGCGCCCTTTTCGACACTTATAGACGTCTGTAAGAGTTATATAAGAGTGGTCTTAAGACGCTTGTAAGACCAGATTTTGCTAGTTGGGCGTGCTGTCCTGTCAAGTCCTGTCCCGAGTGAATTTTTTCAACTTATCATAAAGTAGTCAAATCAGTTCAAAAGTTTAGCACTGGTAAGATAATTATCTAAAGGTAAGATGTAGCCTGTACAATAATTGTACATGTCCCACTAGCTGGGCAAAGGCTTTCTCTCAGAGAAGAGTTCGAGCACTGAAAACAGTTAAAAGCCAACCGATATGTACCTACTGTAATAAAATTAATTTCCACATAAGGGCTCAACAAAGAACGAACGTCAAACAAGAAACAAACACAAACAAACCACACAAACAGAACACCTAAAAAGCCTTTGTTTTATAGGGTAATTAAAGTTCCACCAGCCGAGACGTACATTCGGCCACACTCTAGGATACCCCTTTTTGTTCGATTGGCACCCATATGCCGCGCGGGGTAAGAGCTGCCTTATGTTATCTGTGTCTGTGGCCGACCGTACCTACCTCGTAAGAAACATCGCGATGCGTGTAACAGAGCCTGTACAAAGACCCGAAGTACTATTATGTTGAAAACTGCATGAGTGGTTAATTGTATGGCTACAGATTAAACCCTCACTACTTTTTATTAACACGGTACGTCTTTGAATGGGTAAGCAACAGCTCTTCCGGGAAAATTAACACAAATCGTGGGTCCAATTAAAAATATAGGCTCAATGGATAAGGAAGATGATGTCGAGTTCCCATCCTTCTGCGTGATCTGTTATCGTAAGAGGGATTGCTGGTAATAGGTACTTTAAAAAAAAGTAAGATGTATCCTGTACAATTGAATGCATAGGTACAACTACATGTCGCATGTAAATATTTATTTTATTCTGTTTTTTTAGTATTTGTTGTTATAGCGGCAACAGAAATACATCATCTGTGAAAATATCAACTGTCTAACTATCACGGTTCATGAGTTACAGCCTGGTGACAGACGGACGGACAGTGGAGTCTTAGTAATAGGGTCCTTTTACCCTTTGGGTACAGAACCCTCAACGAAGAGAGTCAAAAGACGTTTTCTTTAATTCTTTTAAGTTGTAATTTCAAACTGACCTCTGAACTCTGAAAACACTTCTATACACAACTCTGCACGGCAATTTGTCTCTAATATTACCCAGTAACCTTGCGGCACGTCTGCAGATTTGAGATGTGATGCTGGAATTATGCGCCGTGTATTGTTCTTGATGCTATCGTTGTAATGGGTAAAGTATGCGGCTAATAAAAAAATGCACGCGATCAAAACAGTTTTTGTGGAAATCTGTGGGTGGTATAGTCTGTCTTGCTATTAACTTATCCTATTCTTAACTCAATCTAACATAGAGAGATTCCATGTGCTATGCATTTCCATGTGTGGAGGCGCAGAGGATTTCCATGACGGTGCAGCGGGGGAATGCTGCTTGCGTCATGGGTACCTTTGTGTCGGGTGTGTTGCGGGGCGGTATATTTGGTTAATGTTGTTTTTGTTTTGAACTTTTTTGTGTATGTACTTGTGTGTGTTTATAATTTTTTTAATGACTTGCCCAAATTTTTTGACGAAGCTTTGTGAATTTTTTGTATTTTATTATTGCATGTAACATTAATACCACAATAAACTTTTCTTAACACATGTAGCGTCAACATAACAAATAGATCTAACATTGGTAGGTAGGCAAACTACTAATCAAAATGCAAATATATTTAGACCTGGAAATGTAATAGTGACAGAGTTTTGCGGTCCGATTTTGGACAATGCAAAGTGGCTTTTCTACTCTTCGTTCTTCTTGGC
Organism: Zelleria hepariella; assembly: GCA_949319315.1. Lineage (NCBI taxonomy): Eukaryota > Metazoa > Arthropoda > Insecta > Lepidoptera > Yponomeutidae > Zelleria > Zelleria hepariella. The sequence continues at coordinate 18,803,724 of OX439382.1, forward strand.
GGGCCTCTCCACTAAATGGAGGTTGGCCGTCAGCTCTTCATATTATTTTCTGTTCTTTGCAAGCGAAATACAGGATGTTAAAAGACCGCCGACAGACCCGAAAGGTACGCATACTAGACACCAAAATAAAGTACTTTTTCGATAAATTATTGCTGGGAAATGATTTTGGTTTTTTAGGTTATAATTTTGGAAAACATTGTATCACGCAATGGAAGTGTAACGCAGAGAAGTCATATTGCACAGGCGTTGACATAAAGTTGTGTTACTTACGCTCGCAGTGCCGATGTTTAGAATACATTGCGGGTTGCAATTTTAACGTCGTTTTATGCAAGAAATATTCAAAATTTTGATATGGCTTCTTGAGAAGAAATGTTGAGTACTTGATGCTGAGCAAATTTCTGCAATAAAAAAAGTTTGAAAAGTCCGACTTTGAACCTCATTATCTCGGAAACCGTTGATTTCCCAGGTATAGTTCCATGAGCAAAAATGTTCAGTATGATGAGGACAATGTGTGGTTTTCCGCTTTGTTGGCGGTCTTTTAACACCCTGTATATTATGTTCAACGACGGCTATCTCCGTCCATTCCTTGATGTTTCTAAGCCAAGACTTTATTCTTATACCAGCACTACTCTACTCTAGAAATGGCATTAAAACATCGTTTAGGAACTTACATTCATCTGTATTTAGCCCCCGACCCAAACAGAAGGGTATTATCTATAAGTTTGATGTGTCTGTAACTGTAACTGGTGGCATCTAGATAGCTTTCATCAAAATAGATTAAGCCGTTTATGAGATATTCCATTTTGAAATGAAAATGTTGGGGTTTTCATCAGTAGGCTAATACTACAACTTTTGTGTCGAGAAAAAAAAGTCGAAGTTAAAAACTAAAACTCGACAATAATGTTAAATATCGCGAATCATTCAAAGTTAATAAAACTCGACTACCTAAAGACTAGAAACAAGACCGGCTTAAGGCTGGAAGATAGTAGTATGGCGGGAAATTCAACATTTTCACAGTTTTTTACATTTTGTAGCTAAACTGAGCTATTTTTGTTCAGCGATTTTTCGTTCGCGAGAATAAAACCGTATTCTTTTCATTATTGTAAACAACAGAACAACAATAATTCAGCCGATTATGTGTTCTGGTCTATGACAAGTTTTTTGGGCACTACCACTGCTTCGTAGACCAGAACACATAGGTAATCGGCTGAATTATTGTTGTTCTGTTGTTTACAATAATGAAAAGAATACGGTTTTATTCTCGCGACCGAAAAATCGCTGAACAAAAATAGTTCAGTTTAGCTACAAAATGTAAAAGTCTGTGAAAATTTTGAATTTCCCGCCACCTTGCTATCGTCTACCCTTAACTTAAAAAATTAAATATTTTTGAAATAGATTCGATTAGATAGGTAATTAAATAATCATTTTCGGAGGCCATCGGTTTATCAAATGCGAATGTGAGGTCCTCCGACTACGATTAATACCTATGAGTATTGTAAGGTTAACCGTCTTGTTTCAAGCCAAGTTCAAACCTTTTAGTAGTCAAAATAGGTACCAACACTTGGAACGTCTCGTCACTCTCCTGCACTACGTCCATCAGTCGAAAGTGTCGAAACCCTAGCGGAACGCGCAAACAGCCACAACATTGTTAATATTCATGAACTGTTACAGGCGGCACCGAATGTCTATTGTACAATCGGGCCGTGTGCCGCGAGCATGTGGCCGGCAGGCTTAGCATAAGATACATAGATCAGTGTGTGAGGGTGTGTGTGTGTGTGTGTGTGTGTGTGTGTGTGTGTGTGTGTGTGTGAGACAGAGGGTGTATATGAGGATGTGTGTGTAATGTGTGTTTTATTTAAATGATTATAGGACGTATTCCGTCTCATCGTAGGTCCATTACATGAGAGATTCAGAAATTTTTATTTTAGTTTCTGTGGTAGAGCTTGCCTAATGGTTCACGAGTTTTTTTATTCTTATTCGGTAAAATTTCAACTAGCTACCTATTGCGGTTCCAAAGATACAGCCCTCAGTGTAGGCAGGGTAATAGGGTCCCGTTGCACAGTGGTCGATTTGTACGATTTAGGCGGCCAAAACTATTTTATGCTTTATTTCAGTAATAAATACGACAACAAATGCTAATCTGGTATTTTAGAGTGAATATATATGTTTATCCCTATTCGTTTCATTGAAAGCGTATTTTTCTATACAAAAAAACATTTCTGTGAAAATATTTTTGTAAATAGCGCCAATGTTTTTAAATTTTCTTTAAATCTCCCTTTGGTGTAAAATATATATTTTGAGTTCATTTGAATTATCGAAATCGGCTTAGTAGTTTTTGATATTTGGGTTAAGAATTATCACAATTTGTTAAGTAAAAGACGGCCGTACATAAAAAAAAATGTTTATTCTCTACAGTCTGCATGCCTATTTAAATTGAAAATAAAATATGGATGACAAAAAAATACAGTATACACTAAAATTAAATGGTCAACAGTTATTACCACATTATTATACTAAATGTTACTTACAATGTTAGGTACCGAATCATAAACAATAAGACAATATTTTATGAAAGTTTAACATACAAATTGTTATGTTACTCTTTAAAAGACAATTCTTCCTCACCGTCACTTTCCATGCATTTATCACAAGTGCCTTTTGTATTTGGCTCTGCAGGAAGCAAAAGCTCCAAAGTTTCCTGCAAAAATGGTTTTGATCGGATCTTCTTTTTTTTTCTCATTGAACTGATGAGTGGATCTGATGTCAAGAGTAACCTGTGATAAATATCAAGGTTACAGTCTTCGCGTGAAAACTTTCGAGCAAAGTTTAGACGGTATGAGCGAAAGTGCTTATTACGAGCTTCTGCAGCTTCCTCCGAAAGTTGACCAATAGGCACTAGAGAATTTTCTATAACTTTTCCACCATGTACCAAAATTTTATGCATGGTAGGAGTCATAGAATGCCAACCATATAACTCTACATACAGTTTTGCTGTCTCCATGGCGTATTCATCAAATTTCGGGACATCTATTTTGTGACCGCTTGATATGGCTTCCAAAATAACTTTAATTCTATAAATAAAATTAAAGTCTATTCCCGTTATTTCAGCAGCCAGATGTGGGTTTTCAAAAAATCTTCTACTAGTATTGCCGTCATTTGTGTTACCAAAATTACATTTTGGCATATCTACCAAGATACCTACTTCTTCTCTGAATCTTTGCTGAATCTCTTTTTTTTTTTGTTGTTCTAGCATCTTTTCTGCTTTGGTTCTTTTTTCACGGTATTTCCCAACGGGCAATTTATAAGCTAAATGTAAAATACTCTCGAATAATCGAATTCTGGCATGTAAAGTTGATAGGCCAAATTCAAGCGATTCTGGGTGAATTTCCTTTTTTTTACTTAAGTCATTTAAGTTTTTTGAAGTGGCTCCGCATATGTAGCATCTACTCGTTGATTTGGTGTCAGTCGCCGCATTGCAAACTTTGCCGTCCACCATGGTCATTTTAAGACTGTGGCTAACCGAGAATTTTTGCCCATTCAGTTCCAATTCCGTGGTTTTTAGGGACTTCACACTGTCCCGAACGTAATTTATTTCATCTTTTGTAATGTCTGTAGACTCTTTTATAAATCTGAATCGTATCGGGCGGCAATATCGTGGTGAAGAAGGAGTCGGGTTTTGCCAAACCATTTTTGTTTTGTCTTCGCCGCAAACAATTTGTAGAGGCACGAATGAGCTCAAAAATATATTTGCATCCGAGTCGGCGTCATTCATTAACTTTTGTTTGTATTGAGCTTGTTGTGAACCATCACAACCCCATTTGCAGATAATCTGCAAGGAATTTCTCTCAGTTTCTGTAAGAGTCATTAGTACTTCTTCGAGGAAAATTGATAATCGCGTGACGGTGTGATCTAACAAAGATTGTAGATCACTTTCAGCACAGGAAGCGGTCACTCGTAGCGTCTCTTTGGGTGGGTAACATTCCTGTTTAGCCTTCAACACTAATTCGTAGCACGGGTAAAAGCTTCTGTTGGTTCCTCGCACAATTTCATATTGATTTCGTGTCAAATCAGCGTCCATGCACATTCGCAGTGCCTCCCGAGGCGTAAGGGGATCTTGTGCCTTTGATTTGGAATGTCTTTTTTTACATTCGTTTGCGGCTGCAGGCGAATTTGTAATATCTTTTAGGACTTGCGAGGCGTTTCTTTTTCCTTCTTTTTGTAAAATTACTTGCGCTGCGTGAACTATCACTTCTTTGCCTACAGAGGAGCGAACTTCTTCTGTTTTCCTCCTTTTAGTTCTTTCACTACTTTCACTGAATGTTTTGCTAGGTCGTCCTGACTTATTATGCGTTTTTATGGGCATCTCGAACGTTCCTGCTAACCATGCATCATTGCTTATAAGAATTTTTTCTAGCGTGTTGCGTGCTTTGGACTATCTCTTTTTTATTTCTGTTTTAAAATATGAAAATTTATGATTTATATACTTTTTGTCTTCGTCGGAGTCCCCGTAAGACACTAACAAATAATTTTGTAAGTATTCCAATTTGTCGTTTATTGATGGAGAGTTTTCCTCAATCATCTTATCAAAAAGATATCTGCGAGTTACTACCTCCATGCCCGAGTAACTTGATGAACCTAGAACAACGAAAAGGAATTTTAACGCAAAAGAAACAAAAAAGGAATTTTTCTCACTTTCTGCCTAAGTTAATGAATTATTATTTTTCTCGCGAAGTGGTCAAAGGTGGTGGCTATTTTTTTTGTGGTTATCTGCTCAAAGAGCTATACTATTAGAAACCATAAGGAATTTAACTCGGACGGTCTCGGAAGTACAACATTTTTACTATTGAAAATAAAAAAATGATAATATTTTCTATGAAAAAGGGCGATCTTTGATACGTTGTAACTGCACTAAATATTGATATTCCTTATCTTAATTTAAATTATATTTGAAGGAGCTTACCTGAATTTTCGACTTCCATCACTTTCACTTGTAACTGAATAATATCCAATGAAATATTCACTTTAGAATATCGGTTGCGCTAAGAGTGTCGAGAACGAACGCGTACAGCTTGCGCGACGATCAAGTTCCGACTACCTGTGGGGGCGCGCACGCAGTTCTAGGAACTGGGGAGGGGTGGGGTTTGGGCAGTCGGGGTGTCTATTTTTCCGGGAATCAATTAGTTTTGTTATAAGTTAACTTTGAGAAATGGACTTTTGGCCGCCTAAATCGTACAAATCGACCACTGTGCGTTGGCCACCCATCGGGTACGGGACCCTGAAAATTTGTATTTTGCTCCTACTTATAACCTACTTAGGTACGTGATCTTGATTCGTGGGACAAAGATAAAAATAATGAAATGGACCAAAAATAAAATGGCCCAATCATTGTGATTTCACACATCATAATTCAAAAGTACAGGGTCAGAATAATAAAGTACCTACCTATCTGATTTTGAATGAGCATAAAAATATTATAATAGCTCTAGTGCTCTTGCATCGTATGATTGTGGTCATTATCTCAACATTGCCGCTCATGGACGCTGCAGTTAGGGCTTTAGCGCTTAGCATTAGGAATATAAGAACAATATATAATATTCGAATCCAGTCTAATGGCCGTTTTCAAAGCACTTCATAGATGGCGCTTATAGACATGCTCATACAAGGACACGAAGAACTGTCATATTTCGCTTAGCACAGATTTTGACAGTCACATTCCGGTACTTCTATGGGCTCGCCTGTAAGCGCCATCTATGAACTGCTCTGAATTGGTTCTTTGAAAACGGCTCATTGCCGAGAGGATGGATGGTGGAGTTGTAAAGTCCTGACAATACAATATCAAAGCCACAGCAGGCTCAACATTGGACCACACACAATAGCTACAGATGGGTTAACCACTCAAAGATCGGAATAAACTAATCGTATACGAATCGGGCGCTATTGCCGAACGTGATCTAAATGGTTAAGATATGATGGAATGAACATGAAGAGGTAGGTAGGTACGTCCAGCAGTGGGCGGATAATGCTGCGGAATAACTACGAGTAGCAGAAGTAGAATCTGTAGAATCCTAATCCTAAGCCTTCTCACATAATATGTTAATCTAGCATGGAGACCAAATAAATGCATTATACTGTTCCGCACTGTAACAATTATTTCAACCAAAAAAGTGAAAAAAAAAAATTTAGTCTTCCTAGAGAAATTTCGCTATATCGCTAACAATAGATACCTAACTACTTACGTTTACGATATTATCACAATACCTATTTTATAAACCGCATAAACAAAAAATAATAATCATAAAAATCTGTCTACCTAGAGAAAAGTTATGCAACAAACCTAAAAAAAACTTGTCGATTTGAGACCTCTTTTCGATTGAAAAGAAATCCTTCAGGCCTTAATAATATCTACATTGTCTTTCCCAATATTTTGACTTGTTTTAGTGATGTACACATAGGTAGGTCACGCTACGCCGCCACCTAGCAAAAGAGCGCTGAAAACCACCACGGTGTTGGCCGCTATTATCTCGATATTAGACGCGCGACTCGTGCGTGCGTTAGTAAAAATAAAAAAAATTGTAAAGCTAGCGTATAAAATAAACTAGGTACGGTCGGCCACAATCTCAGATACCCCATGGCAGCTCTTATCGCGCGCGGCATAAGGGCGCCAATCGAACAAAAAGGTGTATCTGAGACTGTGGCCGACTGTACTTACTCTGGGGAAGGGGGATATACTATTGGATCTAATCAGGGCCTTATGTCTGTAACGCAATGGCGTGTCAATGGCGTCCTAGTAGAAGGATAAAACCGGGGTTTCCTCGTTTTTCTCCTACAATCAGAGAACTAATCAACTAGAATTAGAAACAGAATATTTTTGCTGTACTATAAAACTTAAATAATAAATCGTAGGTAATTGAAGCCGTCAACTGGGAGCCCATTTTGGAATCATTGCGCTACAGACTCAGGCCCCAGGTTCATTGGTGCATGTCTTTTGCCTGCAACTTCGTCAGTTTGGGTAAATACCTTACGCTTTTTCAAAATAGTGATCTTATCTAATTATTAGGACACAAAGTTTATTACAGAAACTCTTTTTAAAAGTGTATAAAAGGTAAATATTTTTGCCCCACTTTAAGATCGCTTTAGTGACTTAGATCCATGTAAGATACACGTCAGTCACTATCACCATATCTCAAAAGTAAGGCTCACAGATTTTGGGTGATGGTAAGGCTCTAGAAATAAAAGCATGACTGGGATTCAAATTAAGGTCCTTTGCTTGAGAAACAACAGCTACCCACCAGACTACCACTACAAGACCTACAAACTCAAACACTATGTCTCTGTCGGGTACCTACTAATCAATAGGTTCTTACGAAATGCACCCATTATACAGTCTATTAATCTAGACACACGATTATGAAGTAAACCATTCAATATCTAGACTAGACAATTAGCTAGGTTAGTGAACAAGAATGTTGGTGCGCTGACCTCAACGAGCGTGGGTATGGAACGTGTCATTTAGGCACATGCCTGCAGTCTATTCCAATAAATTATTCCATGGAGGTAAACAAATCTAACTCTTAATCATCATTATTATATTTAAGATATTATCCTCTTGTCTGTGCAGCATTCTCCATGCACTTCGATCACAGGCCAAAGGAACTCTTTCGATAGTCTACCAAAAACTTACCTAGTCTGTTGTTTCGTTTTCACCCGACTGTCCATAAGGAAAGTTATTGTCTTGGAAAAATAACCAACATGCGTCGGGAAATACACCAAAATCGGAGATACCATGGTAAAAGACTTGTACCCTGCCATTTAGATCGTACTTAAGTAACTCTATCTGATATGGTGTATTTTTTCATAAGATCTTATACTTACTAAGCGTAAACACATTTCATTCGGGGCATGCCTCTCGTCTTAGAGCTTTTGAAAACACATTTACGGCTCTCCAACTATAATACCTCTGCTGTCCATCAGTGGCGTAGCTAGGAACTAGGGGCTCTGGGGCACAAAACAAACTAGGGCTCCAACTTAACTGTTGACTTGCTTGCAAAATGCTTATTAAATGGTAGGTGGTCCAAATAAGGTGATCCGAATAAGGACGGCCAATTTTTTTTTTAGATTCTCCTTGCTTATGGCTATCTAACTTGGGATAATTTTTAGCTAGTTCCATACGGTTTGGTATCAGGGTCCGAGGAGGCTCCTGAGCTTGGGGGCCCCGGGACATTGGCCCTCTTTGTCCCTATGTAGCTCACTGCTGTCCATTTCAAGTTACCTTCATGGGATTTTCAATTTCGTTTGTTTATGTACCTCAACGGGACATTGGAATCAAGCAAACCTTAGATACCAACTTGACTTAGTTTAAGGTTCCAAGCCACTTAAAATCTAGTTCTCAAGCTAACAATAAATATTGCATACCGTAGGTACCTGCATTATCTTGCCTTGCTTGTTAGCCGGACGGAAGTAGTCACCGAGACCAAATCTGATATAATAGATACATACTTAGCTTTTGGCTGCAAGTTATTGGGTGGCCAGGAGAGAAGGTAGGCAGGGATAAAAAGTAAGATGTAGCCTGTACAATTGTACATGTCCCACTAGCTGGACAAATGCCTTCTGTCAGAGAGAGAGAGTACAAGCTTAATCACCACGCGTGCTCAATGCGGGTTGGCGATAATGGGCGAATTATCGAAAAGCTTTTGCATCAAATATTCAAGTTTTACTTGATCAGTTTCACTTTAATGTCGAGAGATCTATTGAAGATATTAATTCCTCTATACCTTAGGGCAGGGGTCACCAATTAGTTTCGCTCGGAGTCCGTTTTAAGAAATGAAATGAAATAACAAAAAATGGAAAATGTCTGCCGAGTAGATGTTATGTTTGGGTACCGACCGTCCGAACAAAAGATAGGTACTTAGTTGGACGTTGTAAGTTACAATTTTTGCTGGCGCGATGCAGGATTAGTTTTGTAGTTGGTAAGGCAGAGTAAACTACACGCAGTAAACAAACTATATTGTATTCGAAACGGGTCGAATCGCGATTGGTTTTTAGGCAAATTAAAAAAAAACAATCGCGATTCGACCCGTTTCGAATACAATAATGTTTAAATATCGCGAATCATTAAAAGTGAGTAAACAAACTATTCTACCTAAAGTGTTTCTTGCATATCGACGGCCCCTACGTACATCATCGAATCTGCAAAAAATGCATTTTCGTTTTATTACACCAATATTTAGTAAATTAAACAGTTAATATGATGCAATCTTTTTTATACGTAGAAACTAATTATTTCTATATATTTTGATTAGAATAATATCATATCTTCTCTCGTTGGACGACGAACAGCATCATAAATGGTAGATTCGATAATGTACCGTGACAGCGACGTGGACGCTCAGCTTGTAACTACCAGTATCGATTAACACATTTACGGATTATTTTAAAGGTTGACAAAGAAAACAATCGAAAGTGGCAGGTACGATATTGTTTGACGTCAACGACCGCATAAGTTTCCATCGAAACTGCCACTTCCGATAGTATTCATTGTTCCGTATAGATAAAAAAATATCGGAAGTGGTACTTTCGACGTTTTACTATGCTACGCATATGTCGAATCTACCACTTCCGATGATTTTTTACGCCGAAGTCACAGTTTTTGCAACATATTCGATATATTTTTTTATTACTTTACTAGTAAATACTTATTTTATGCACCTACTCCTTTACAAAGACAGCTGATGGTGGTCCGGTAGAAGAGGTTCTAGGTTCGATTTCCGCAAGTAGCATGACTTTAGTCTATTTTCAAAGTAAAGTTCGTAAATTTATTAGCTCCGCAAGTAATCACTTTCCTGTGGGCTGGCCAGCTGAGAGATGAGCTTGTGAGAGAGACCTAACTATACTCCATATTTTCACCTATCTCGTGAGGAGGACTGAGTAATACCCACTGAAGAGGAATGGTTATTCCTTAGTAATATTTACATCGATCAATGAGCAAATTTTTCAGATAACGTATTGTACTTTCTTCCCAGCCAGCATCATCATCAGCCCTCTTCTGTCCACTGTTGGATATAAGCTTTTTCCCCCTCACGCCATCACTTACGGTCTCTCGCCATCCACATTCATGGACCCTCCACGAACACAACAATATCGTCCAACTATCGGGCTGTTGGTCTGCCCACCAACCGCCCGTCCAGCTCTTGGACGCCCCTTTGTTGCATCCCTTGTACGCCTCGCCTGGACACCCATTTCTACTTATGATTCGAGATTCGATCACCTACATCGTTCACCTTCGTCCGAAATCGGATGACGACATTAGGTAATCGCTTGACAAATCTGAGGCATATCATGGCCCGCATGTTGTTGTTCTTGATGAACGTCCATGTTTCGGTGAAGAGCTTGAGCGAACTGGGCCGTACCACCGTAACCGATTTTCCGCTAGCTTTTCTGTGATGGCCACTTTGATGGCATTTACAATTTAGATTGCAACAGATGATACTTTGAAACAAATAAAGTTTGTCTGAAGATTAAAACAAAAGGTAAAACCAACTTTAAGTTCGCACCAAAAGGCAAAAATAATTGAATTTCTTTATACTCGTAGTTATAAGCGTCGCTGCCAAGCCATTTCCCAAAACCCTCTACAAACTAAAATACATGTTTTTTTTTGTAATGCTTTTTTTAAGTAGCCTCCAGAGTGTCCCACTGCTGGGCAAAGGACTCCCCTTAGTAATGCTATCTAAACTAAATTATAAGTTATTTCTAGGAGGCTTTCTGGAAAGAAAACTTGGCATGAACTCCAATAGTTAAGTCGATTAGAAATAAATCAAATATTTTTTGCCTTTTTAGTGCGAACTGAAGTAGGTTTACATTTTTTGTGTCATAGTTTTTGTGATAGTTTACTTTATTTACTGATTTGCAATCACTAGTGAAAATGTACACTTTTATTAAGCTATAAATTATTGCACTGATTCCGAGTGTTTTTCTGCTGTCCGTTGAGGAGTTCAGTTCTCCACCTCCAAAGTTCTTCATCAGATCTTCACCAAATGTTTATGGGTTTACTCTCAAGTATTTTCGCAAACAGAACTTTTAAAATCGGTCCACCATTCGCAGAGAATTTTGTGAACATAAGGAAAATAATAATAATAACAAAATATTCATACAGTCGAATATCGAACCTCCTCCTTTTATTAAGTCAGTTAAAAAGTAAAACATGTCATGTTTCAAGGCAAAATATCATATTTTTTTAATATAGGTTTAAACTTTTCATAATAAGTGCTATGTATTTTTTTGTTTTGCAATATATTCGTACCTAATGGGATACCTACATGATAAAAATAAAAAGGAACATCTATCGAATCTAACACAAAATGCTTTTAAATGAGATATAAATGGCAAAGAATACTATTGAATGTACCATATTCGATACTTTATATTTTTTTATGAACAAAGAATACTATCGGAACTGCCACATTCGATGATAGTCGAGCCAAAAGTAACGTAAAATAATATCGAATGTGTAATATCCAAAAAAGTACTTAAAATAAGATAAATTGTGTAGGGTACAAAAATAGAGTTTTAAATTATGTAATTTTTTATATTTTTTGTTAACGGATACTACTTTAACTTATTCTTCCATATCAAAATCTAACTTTGATTTGCTCTCCTGTAAAGTAGTACTTTTGCAGATTCGATGATGTACGTAGGGGCCGTCGATATCTCTAGTCAATAACGGAACTGTTTTATAACTAGGTATCGATTAGATAACGTAGGTAATTTCCTTTTCATGAGATTCCGCCATGACCGAGCCTTGACAACGACCCGCGGAACCGCCGACATTCAATTGAGCATTCGTCACACCCGCTGGCGGCTCAGAGAGTTCCGTTCCTTTATTTGTGTCCGAAGACAAAAGATCGCACGGCCTAATCTGCCAGTTGGAATCAAGGATGTGTAGATAAAGGAAAACTTGAAAATGAATTGACGAAGCCGACCTCTAACCAACTTATAGGGTTATCGTTTCCACTTTAGTACACACGACAGCACGTCGACCTTTACACGCTAGCACTCTACTCAGTTAAGTTACGGGCGACTTTACAACAAAAGTGTACAGTCTGACGTGCTGTCGTACATATCGGTCCTTTTTCATGTGGGGTAACGACGTGTTACTTAAAATCTAAAGAAAAATTTGGGGCCTAAGATACTTATTAGACAAGATAGCGTGATAACAAAGAGGCTCATGCCTATTAGTAGGCTTTATGAAAGGGCTGGATGGATAGATAAATAAGAGAGTATATAGATAAGGAGAACATGAAAATCGCCAATCCGTAGTGGGCATGCCCGAACTTTCTCTCTGAAATAAAGCACCCAGCTAATGGGACGTGTAGGCTAATACCTAAGGAACAAAGTTGCAGTTAACGGCAAACTTTCCACATAAATACCTAGCTAGTGAATAGCAAAGCAGCAAGCAGCCCAACCAAACAACCATAGAGCAGCGTTACATAACCGCGATGCCCGCCGACGCGCGTCAGAACACTTTCATTGTTCCCAAAAGATAATCCAAATACAAATTACGGATCCACAGAAGACGAGTAATTACCACACTTTCGCTATCAAGCCTCGCTCCAAACGGGAAATTAGCGGAAAAATTGAATAATTTACTCGACTCTGAAACGAAAGCAGAAGAAGAAATCTTGGCAAATGAGGTAGAAGACGCACTGAGTAAAGACGTTGCAGAAGCCCCATTGCATCAAGAACTTGTGAAAAGATAACTGTTATTAAGTTTTTGCGTGGCGATTATGCCAGAATTCTTTCGAATGCATTTGCCCAGCTAGTGGGACATGTACACTCGTACCAGGCTATATGGTTATGCTGTAGAAACTTTAATTAATTTAATATTTGCCGTATTGCAGCGTCTGCTAAAATGAGGTTAAGTACTAATTTTACCACCAAAAGTAGGTACCTAAGTAACTGCTGCTTGACCAATTATAGTACCTAGGAAGAGTAGTAAGGTCTACTAAAGAGTTGTTGCAATACTTGCATTACAAACGAAGCTTCTATTTGATCTACGATCTTCAATCTATGATCTTCAAGTGGCTGATAATGATTTGACTGATTTCTAAAGAGTGAAGTTGAATGATGCCACGTCATTGACAGTGGTAATCGGTGAGGCTGATGATGCTTACGATGGTTACGAGGCTAGTTAGGTACGTCATTACGCTCGTCTCTCTTACTGCTTTACAGAAAACTGTCACCAAAATTAATTTATAAGAACAGTGCAGGATACTAACCAAGCAACATAATAAGGAGTTTTCTGGAATCAAATGAGAATTATGAATATAGATAACATTAGCGTCCGGAAAATGCCCCTGATGAATATCGGCTGATGTTGATGATGGCTCTATAAGATAGCAACAAAATGGGAAACAAAATGGCATACATCACATTGTTTCACGGTTCGCTCGGTGCGAAATTCTCTTTGGGCGAGTATGACTCGTTGTAAAACAAACAACTCTGAAAAGCACTAAATGGAGAAACCCATATAGTCATAAAATGGAGTAAAAAAATGGGCATTATTTCACAATAGTGCACTGTAAAGTGACAAACAAATCAACGGCATAAAGCTTCATACCTACTCTTAAAAACTACAATAAGATCAAGAAAAGATGACGTCCATCAAAACCGTTGAATGCAATTAAAGATCAAAAGTAAACAATACACATGAGCGATTAAGAGCCAACCAGGCGTGCGAAAACTTTAAAACACTACAAGGTATTGTCAAAAATTATGTCGAGGTCGCATGATATTTTGTGACAGTAGCCAATCAACTATTGTTTTCTAACCTAATGAAGTTAGGTTGAAAACAAGGTTAATTGGGTAAGAAAAGCTGACAAATTGGTCGCATATGGTATTAATTCCTTCATCTTTCATTAGGAGCTTCTATTTCTGGATAGTTAAGAGTCCGCGATTCAACCAGTTTCGAATGATATCGGGTCTCTCAAAAAAAAAACATTGTTTGCATCCTTGCCTTTCTTATCTAGTTATAGTCTTCCTTGATTACAAAATTATCTTTGTTAGGTACATCAATCAGGTCTAAGACCAATACCTACAAGTCGGTATTATTTTGTTAGTGTTATCAAGACGAGTGATCTTTACAACATTAGGTACAGTTACTGTATCCCTCGGAAGTAGGTTTAAATTCAATGGCAGCCTCTATGATGTATGGGATCTCATTGAAATGTTTATCTCAGATCTCATTTCCGAATTTCTGAACTTGGGTTTGCTTTGGATCAATGTCAAGTTTATAAACGTATTGTGTTTCAAAGTTGCTGTGCCTCCTTATCAGATTGTAAACTTGTTACCAAATCACTTCACGCTTGAAATGTTCTTTAGTATAATGAGACTTGTCTGGTTTGTTTCAGGAACATTCAAAACGCATATTGGAATATTTGACGGAATCCGAGAAGATATTCCTATTTGGTGCCAATCGAGATCGTAAGTAATATAAACTATTGGTTCGCCCAGCATTTTGAACTCGCGACCCATATCTCAGCAACCCCTCGATCGACTTGGCTCATGTTTGAACTTAAAAATTCTCTTTGCCTCATTTACGATCCAACTAAATTTACTCAAGTTATCGTCGAATGAACATTCATACATACAAACATACACCCTTACATACATACAAACATACATACATACAAACACCGGATTATTTAAGTAGACTCGGAGAACTTCTTTGGCTTCGCTCGCTCGGTAATTTAAGATAAAATAAAGTAAAAATAAAGTATACAGATAAAAGTAGACATATTGGTTCAACAAAGTCACTGACTTTGGATAAAATTTTCTTTTGAACTTGATAAAAGCACACTATCGTAGAGATATTAATTTACTATTTCAGAAAGCGACAACCGAAAGTAGGAAGATAATGTACCAAAATAGCTTTTCTGGCACGTAAAATAATTCCAAGCACAAACAAACTAAGGCGAAAGGAGAAACTGTCACAATAAAATTATGCTTTTCTTCAGCTCGCCGTATGTCCTGTACTTTTCTTACAGTGCCACAGTTCCAAGTAGTTCATCTAAGTCACTCGCGACGCCGCCGGCGCGCAGCCTACAGTCTTCACCCCGAGCTCAGTGTTCTGAAGTCCCACTTAGGACTGACACAAAGTCCCCGGTTCCTAGACCCAGAGTTCCTCCTTCTAAGACGATGGGCGAACGGCACAGAGCCAGTTGGTGATCATGGCGATGAAGAGGTGGACGCCTGTTATTTTAGGAGTCAAAATGCAGCGCTGTATCTTTGTGAAGATGCGGTAAGTTTTGCTAAAGGAACTTCGACGTTACGCAATAACAAAAGGAAAGCAAATT
Organism: Zelleria hepariella; assembly: GCA_949319315.1. Lineage (NCBI taxonomy): Eukaryota > Metazoa > Arthropoda > Insecta > Lepidoptera > Yponomeutidae > Zelleria > Zelleria hepariella. Next base: position 18,819,071 of record OX439382.1, read on the forward strand.
AAATATTATAGCAATAGCAATTCAGCAGTACCTAATATTAGCTTTTTTTCAGAGAGGAGTCATCAAAACTGACAACTACTCATATTTCATACATCCATTACCCGAAAAATTTCACGATGAAGATAGAAAAATGCATATAATAGTCAAAAGACCGATAGAAAATCGGCAAGAAGATGAAAACGTCTGCCTAGAAAGCAGTGAGATAGAAAACTTCAACACCATACCACCACCTGTGAAAACGTGGACGAAGCATAGAAGAAAACGAGATGTGCGCGATATAGAAACTAGCCAAGATAATTTAGAAACTCTAAAGATAGACTTAGCACATAGAGACAAAACAATAAATACCTTTTTGAAGAAACTAGTTGACTCACCTCAGAGGCAAAAGCGAGCTGTACTACCAGCTATCTTTGTTGAAACAGCAGTCTTCGTAGACAGAGATCTGTACAAGCACATGACAGTAAACTTTCCACAGGATACGGAAAGAGAGTTGATCAGATTCGTCCTAGCAATGATCAACGCAGTACAACTATTATACCACGATCCTTCGCTAGGAAGACCTGTAAACTTCATACTGAAAAGACTGGAGATCCTTCACGAAGATCCAGCAAATCTCAAAAGACCTCATGATATAGACAGGTTTTTGAGTAACTTCTGCACGTGGCAAAGGCTAGAAAATCCACCTGGTGATACTGATCCTTTGCATTGGGACCACGCGTTGATTTTGACTGGATTGGACCTGTATGTCGTTAGCAAAAACGGCAAGGTCAGCAGTCAAGTTGTTGGTAAGTTTTCCTGATATTCAATAAAGTATTTTTGATGTGACGCTTTCAACACGAAAACAGAAGGGTGACATTTTGGGCTGAAATTTTTGATCGTAGGTATTATGTTTACATCTCATTTATTAATACCTACTTAGGTCCCACAATGTTTAGCAATTACAACCATAGCTTAGGTACAACTTGCAGCCTTAGATTATAAAACACAAGTTTCGCTACACAAGTAAACATGCTATTGACAAACTCTCAGAATATTAATCCTAGATTTAAATAGGTAAACTTGCCTAGATAGGATCTGTAATGTGCCTCGAAATTGCCTATCTCGAACGATTTAGTACGACCCATCAGTCATTTTGGATTCACCACGCTTCATCTTGGGTTCGTAATGGTTCCTTAAAGTCGATCAATATCATAACTTTACATTACTTACATTTCACAAGCAAAGTAATAGCTCCATGAAACGTTTATGTAGAGATCGTGTGGAACCTTTGCAATGTTTCTTTTAGTAAGATTAATTTCGTAGATTGTTGAAATATTTGTTAAAACTATAAAACGAAATATTAAAAGTGAGCCTTGACACAAACTAAAGTACCTAAGGCTGATCCTATCAGATAAAATAACTTGGCTTTTATAAATAGTAAAAGGAATAAAAGTAAAAAAAAGGAATCCTAGTTAAAATAAAAGGAATCCTAGACCTCAACTAAAAATATAAAAAAAAACTAAGATTCTACAGCATGAAAAAACAACTGCACGGGACCATTTTTGATGTCTGAACTTGGGTATCCCGCCTGCTAAGACTGTGATGCAGTCGGTTTTTTTTTTGTATGTTATAAATTAAACAGTATTTTTTTATAAAGGGCAATTTTGAAATAGCTTCTTTCCTCAGACATCCCAACTTCTGAATGTGATTCCAACAACTTTTTTTTTTAAGACCTTGGCGACAGAGCAATATTTTTTCCAAAAGTTCAAAAAATCTTTTCTTTGAATTTTTTTTTTTTTTTTGCACAGAGCAACAAATAGGAGCAGGGATGGTTCTGTGCAGGGATGACTGGAAAGGTGGTAGAGAGTGGAGGGGCTCGAAAGCGCGCCGCGCAGGCAGCGCTGAAATGGCACAAATTCCAATTAAAAACTATCGAGCTAGGTATGAGAAAAGTCGTCGAACAAAACTTGTTGGAAATCACATTTTAAAGTTGACGTGTTTCAGAAATAAGGCTATTTAAAAATTTCCCTGTATATTTTGACAAAGATTATGTTTTCTTCAGGTCTCGCACCCGTAGCTGGCATGTGCACTGTAACAAGCAGTTGCACTGTCAACGAGGGACGACACTTCGAGAGCGTCTACGTGGTAGCGCACGAGATAGGCCACAAGTAAGTGGTTATGACTATCATTACTTCATTAGTGTAGTGTGCCGCGCGGGAAGAGAATGGGATGTGACATTTTGGAACTAAGACGCGCGCGGTAAGCAAACTCGCTTCGAAGCTACCTTGTCAAAGTAAAATAAAGTAAAGTACGGTAGAAACTCGATGTCGATGTCGTGAGATTTTAAATAATAAAACGCGGTCTCGCTCGACTCTTGCGCCATTCGCTTGACAACCGGAAGTGTCAAAGTATCATGGCGGGCCGCCCGTCAGGGTGGCCAACTTTACTTGCATCCTTTCTTGTCTATGCTCAATAGGGAAGTACAATATGTGTTCATCTAGTGTTCATCGATACATCGATTGACTATCAGTACTTACTTTCTTTCTTCCAATAATGGCTCGGCAACTCTACATCCTGCCTGCAAAACTTCCTTGCATCTTTTTTGTATTATGTGCCTTCCATTCTTCCACCTGAAGTTCGAGCAGATTTCTTGGGACTTCGTCAATGCAGTGATACTTGGAACGGACGCCAAGGCCAACCACGTTTTTTTTGCTGATATGATTGGTTCCGGGATAGGTTGCAACTTGCAAGTAATAAAAATAATAGTTCCATCATAATTTTCAGTCTCGGCATGCGACACGATGGCCCTTTGGCAGACAACGGTTGTGATCCGAGCGCCTACATCATGAGTCCAACCTTGGGAAGCGGCAAGATCACCTGGTCGCAATGCAGCAAGAGCTACCTGCAGAAATTCTTAGAGTAAGAACTTGGTTTACCTAGTGTCAAACTGCGTCCAGAGGTGTCCAGTATCACTTACTTACCTCTTAGACGGAAGTTCACTAAGTACTGAAATATTTTTAGCATTGCAAGAATCTGACATAAACAGCGCCTTAACTTTTTTATGTAGCCTCCATATGTCCCACTGCTGGGCAAAGGCCTTTCCTTTTTTCTTCCACTCCTCTCTATCCTCGGCTGCAATAATTACTTATTAAAAAAAATGTAGTTCCAGAAGACGGTGTTTCTAGACCTATTAACATTATAATGTGTTTCAGTACCATCCAATCCCGTTGTCTGCTTGACCACGGAAACTCGGCTGGTCAACTGGATCACAGTGCTGAAGGCATCCTGCCAGGCGAACGATTTGATGCTGATCAGCAATGTAAGTACCTAGTAGGTAGTCTATGTCCTGGGTACGAGTATCATTCAAAACCTTCTTATCAAAGCTTCGAGGCTTTTGTAAGAGGGATATTAGACCTGAGATTTCGTCTACTTATAGGCGCGCCTCTCCTCTGATGGAGGTTGGCCGCAGCTCTTTACAATTTCTTGCTAAGCGAAATAGATCTTCAACGCTGGGTACACTGATGATGATGATTGTGTCCCACTGCTGAGCAAAGGCCTCTCCTCTTGTCTTCCACACATCTCTGTCCTGAGCCACCTCTGACCATCCGGGCGAGAATGTCCGTCATGTGGGACCCAACCAATCGGTGGCGGGCGACATAATATGACCCACAATTTAGGCAAATACGCAACGTATGCACCGAAATCGGGATGACAAGAATGTCACCAATAACTCAAATCTTTTCCAGGTATGCTAAAATACGGCCGAGGCAGTCGCCACTCAGGGTCGCAGAACTTGGAAGACATCTGCAGGGACCTTCACTGCCAACGAGAGCGTTATACGTGGACATCGCATCCAGCGTTGGAAGGCACCAGATGTGGGGAAGAGATGGTAAGTGTTTGCATTATTACTGAATAAATATGCGGATTATATTAGTTGGCTCCACATTAGTATTGACTTGTCTTTCATGCAGGCTAGGCTGACTAAGCTGTCAGGGATGGTATAGGTCTGGTGCTACTCCATCTAAAACAATGTCGCAGGCACTGCAGCGCCGAGTGGTCTCTTCACCCATCTACCCGTAGTGTGAGTGAAGGTGCCACTGTTCACTGTATAAATCATTTAATTACGTAGATGCAAAGGCCTTAGGTAGTTATTTATCAGCTCTCTTAGGCACACCTGCAAGAATAATAATATAATAGCAAGAGTAGTATCCAAGTGCATTCGGCTAACGTGGCCAGATCTAAATATTACAAAATTTTATGTTTTTTTTTTTAGTACTGCCGCGGCGGGGAATGTGTGGAACGAGACGGGGCGTCCACAGCCATCGGGTCGAACGCTTGGGGCCGCTGGTCGGGGTGGTCCGAATGCGCCTCGGCCTGTCTTCTGGATGACAATCACTCGCCTGCCGCCACTGGTGTGGCTACGGCAACGAGGCGATGCAATCGACCCAGGTAATATTGTCTTTCAATGGTTCAACCCGTAGATAATGTTGGACACATCAGAGTCGCTTTAGCATGAACGCTCGTAAAAACAATGAGTCATAGATTTTCTTGGAATCGAAAAAGAATCTTGAGGAAGGGGACGGATGATGTTGGTAGTGACTTGGTGTTAGACACACGTTTGTTACAGACTTTCTCGAATTTGTAACGATCGTTGGCTTCACGAGTAAAGATTCTATTTGGTTTTGACTTGGCAGAGCACACCAGGTCATCGTCACCTGCATATTTGGCAGTCGTGAACAGCACTTTTTTAAGGAAGTAACTTCTAAAAGGTGCTATCTTCTGAAAGTAATTTCAAAATGTCCTCTCAGGCACGAAGGCAGAAGCAACTACTGCGCCGGGCACGACAAGAAACACCAGTCGTGCAACGCCCAGCAATGCACCAATGTGCCGCGGCTGACAGTGCGAGAGTTTGCTGACCAGATCTGCTTACGGGCCAGGGAAGTTGACCCGGATCTGATCGGGACTGGACTGCAGAGGATCGACTCTGATGGTAATACGGAGTCAAGTTTAAAAATATCCAAGGGCAAGAATAGCGCCAAACACCAAACAGACTTGGATTTTCGTGACTACAAAACGTACTTCAGTAGTTTGGCAGCTTCAAACCCAATAATCTGAGGTCACAAATGAAGAAGACGACTTCAAGGATTGAAAGTCCGCTTCCTCTACTTTTCACACATCTTAGATTTTGTAGTTTTGAGCCATAGATTCGACCGATAGATCGACTCTGATGGTAAGCTCTATAATTTTGTTCATAAAACTTGGTCTCTCCGAACTATCTATTCCACGTAGCCCAAAAGTTCTGACTTCCCCTTAGAGAGAAAGAGAGAGAGAGAGAGAGACAGAGAGAAAGAGAGAGAGAACACTTTATTGGCGCCAGAGAAAAAAATATCAAATATCAAGCTTGACATCATCCTAAAACCTACCTTGCCGTTGTTTCTAAGAGCGCGATAAAATGCTCTATCCAATGACTTTTCATATGGCTCTATCTCTTGATTTTCAACTGAAGACCCAACGCACGTTTCAGATGTCAGCAGCGCTTGCGCAGTATGGTGTGACACCAGGGGCGGCGGGTACAAGTCTCGGGGGTGGAGTCTGCCAGACGGAACTGCTTGCTCAAGACTATCGCCCATGTTTTGTATCTCCGGTGTATGCCAGGTCAGTAGCTACATTCAGTCTTTGTCTTAGGATATAAGTCGTACATTTGTGTTTTTTACCTTCACTCTGTGTTTTCTAGCGATGGTTCTTAGACATGTTTTAACAAGATGGGTTCAGTCGTTTATGAGAAGATATTCATTGAAATTTAAATGCCGGGGTTTTTTTTTAATCGCTTCATACAGCGTCCAGTGGCAATTCCATTCACACTAAAGTGACCACTCGGACGCTGCAGTGCCTGGGACATGTTTTAGATGGCTTGCCCAGCACCTATCCCGTCCATTGTTACTCAAAGTGTACCTAGATATTTAGGCAGCAACTTCTCAGTGTCAGATTTAGTTTACTATAAAATAAGCAGATAAAAATTATCATAAGTCATCTAAAAGTGTTATGGGTCTTTGTCCGATAAGAATAATTTAAGCCATATCATCTTGGCAATAAAGGTTATCAATCAAAATTAATGAAGTGGGTTTTTGGCATTGTTTAGGCTTACTTTAGGGTCCTTGAACCGTCTGATAAAGAAATCATGAATGAACATTGAGAAGCAGAAGCCAAGCTGTAGGTAAGTAGGGGTTAATATACAGGGTGTTAAAAGACAGCCAACAAAACGGGAAACCACGTATTGTCCTCATCATAAGGAACATTTTTGCCCAAGGAACTATGCCTGGGAAATCAACGGTTTCCGAGATAATGAGGTTCAAAGTCGAACTTTTTAAAACTTTTTTTTTTTGTAGAAATGCATTCAGTATCTAGTTCTTAACATACCTTCTCAAGAAGCCATATAAAAAAAATAATGAATATTTCATACAAAAAACGACGTTAAAATTGCAACCCGCAATGTATTCTAAACATCTGCACTTCAAGCTTAAGTAACATAAAGTTATACCTACGCTTGCGCAATATGACTTCTGTGCTTTACACGTCCATTGCGTGATATAGTATATTTCATTACAAGTGTGGAAAGGCTGTCATTGCAACGAGTTCCGACAAATGGCTACCCGAGCCGAGGCGCAGCCGAAGGCGAGGGTTGACAGTCGGAACAAGTTGCAATGACGGTTCCGCACGTGTACTGAACGACTATTTTTAATACAGTTGCGAAAAAATGCAGCAATTTAATAAAATAATAAAAACACAATAAACTCAACTAACTTGACATTTTTGACTTTTCCGGTAAAATGTTCTCCGAAGCATTTTGTGCAATTATAATGAGTTCCGGTGGTGTTAATTTAAAAAAACTAGGGTCGAAATTACTAATTTTTTGCAAAAAACAACTAAACTCGCGAAGAAAATTTCTGAAAAATCAAAATGGCGCCAACCGTAGAATATAAGCAGAGTTTTTTTTTTCTTCACCCATTCTGGTAGGCAAAGGCAACTATGCCCATACAGCCAAGTCTTCAGTAGAAGTTTTTTATTGATATGAAATGAAAATGAAATTTAATGAGATGTAATGGAATGAAACCTAACCAAACTCATTCAATCAAATCATTAAATCTGATATTGAAACAAATTAGTAGCTTCTTTTTAGAAATATACTTGCACAAATATATTTGCATGAATCATAAAAACTTTTTTAGTAAAAACTTCATGGTTGGTTTTACTTTTTAATAGACATTATTTTGACAGTTGGGAAAGAGAACGCACGAGTGCGGGAAAGGTAAAAAAAAAGCACGCGTGTGTAATAGCCCACTTCCCGAACGCTATACGTCCCTGCAATACGCCACTTTTTGAGCAACTGTATTAAAAAAATATTTTTCAAAATTATAACCTAAGAAACCAAAATCATTTCCCAGCAATCATTTATCGAAAAATTGCTTTGTTTTGGTGTCTAGTATGCGTGGCTTTCGGGTCTGTTGGCGGTCTTTTAACACCCTGTAGAACGACTTTTTAGTCACCAGCCAAACTTTGATGGGTAGGAATACGTAATCATCGTTACAAACACAGAACCTACAAACAGTAAGGAACAAATTAAGGCAAAAAAAAAACTGCTGTTCCTTAAAGTAAGGTACTTACTACTGGTGTACTACTGGTGTACTACTGGTGTACTACTGGTAGCAGTAGGTACTGCACCAAATGTATGAAACAGTCGATACATTTTTCTCCCCGATTTGTTTGGCCCCATCGTAAAAGTTGAGGAGAAAAACCTTTCAAAGTTTATAAGATGTTAACTAAAAAGTCAGCCCGTGGGTATATCATAAATTGTCACAGTCACAGTAGGAAATACCCGGAAGAAACTATGCCTATCCATCATTAATTTCTTGATAGCTGAACAAAGATCTCTCTGAGCACACACCTTAGTGTAGCGTGTTGCAGGCACATGGAAGTTTTAAAACTTTCTCTGCTGAAAACGGAAACGTAATTTTTGCATGGTTGAATCGGCCAATGCGCTAAGATAGATAAAATAAACAAAAATAATAAAAAACGATTTCACTGGTGAAAAGGTACTTACTTAACAACTGCACTGATTCCGAGTGATCTGATCGGGATTCGAACCTGGTACCTCACGCGTGTGTGTCCGACGTTCTACCCGCCGCCGCAGCTCTGCTATTTGTAGTTTTCTTATAATCTTATTTCAGAAATTCTCCTGCTCCCCGCATGCGGACGCCGAGTTTTCTCTCAGGGCGAGCGATTGCGAGTGGGAAGCGTTGCAAGTGCAAACCGCCACTCCATTTACTACCGGGTAAGACTCTTGACAAGCCTTGAATCGGACAATCGTGCGCCGATGAACCGTGGTAAATTCGCCTAGAAGAGATTGTTCCTTGGACTAGGTATTGTTTTATAAAATGCGTTCCAGCCAAAATAGAAGGCTAAGATCGCGGGCGTAGCCACGATCAACGCGAGGCTGAACTAGCCTCGCGTTGATAACTTAATGACGAGTTTTTTTTTAGCAAAAAACGCATTAAAAAAGAAGATTATGTTTTTTTTTCCATTGGCGGCGCTAGTTGTGCCTAGGTTTGGGCCTTGATACCATTTTGTAACCTCCCCAAACATTGGTTGCCAAAAGACCCGTGCTATCCCGTTTCCAGAACAAAAACCTCGGGTACGTGGCGTCGCGCGATCGGCAGCCAATGGCGTCCCACGAGCGGGTGTCACTACCACTGCATCACGCCAGGCAGCGGCGTCAGACTGGTGAAGGCGGCCGGCCGACACACCGCCAGCATACAGCTGTGCCGGCCCGACACCCGCCGCGCTGACATGGTAAATACACCCTTAGGTACAAGGTGCAAGAGACCCTGACTGCTCCCATGGTAAATACACTCTTAGCCACAAGGCTCCAGGGTGCAGTTTCCAAAACTTCTGGTGGCATGTACAGCCAATAGCTTCAACGGGAAAGGATCCGCATTCTCTGGTAAGATAGCAGACGATTCATAGTTTCGAATTTCAGCCCAAATGGACGCCATTGCAGTTATGATCATTACCAGAGTAGGCGACATTCATATCCTTTAGCAATATTAACTACTAAACACTGCTGCTTTTCACCAAGCATCTGTACTGTCACCAGCCATTTGAACAATTACACTGCCTCATGTTTGGGCTGAATGTATATCCAAGGAGCATATCAAGGGTAGACCCCACAGGCCACCAATGGCGTCCCACGAGCGGGTGTCACTTCCACTGCATCACGCCAGGCAGCGGCGTCAGACTGGTGAAGGCGGCCGGCCGACACGCCGCCAGCATACAGCTGTGCCGGCCCGACACCCGCCGCGCTGACATGGTAAATACACCCTTAGGTACAAGGTGCAAGAGACCCTGACTGCTCCCATGGTAAATACACTCTTAGCCACAAGGCTCCAGGGTGCAGTTTCCAAAACTTCTGGTGGCATGTACAGCCAATAGCTTCAACGGGAAAGGATCCGCATTCTCTGGTAAGATAGCAGACGATTCATAGTTTCGAATTTCAGCCCAAATGGACGCCATTGCAGTTATGATCATTACCAGAGTAGGCGACATTCATATCCTTTAGCAATATTAACTACTAAACACTGCTGCTTTTCACCAAGCATCTGTACTGTCACCAGCCATTTGAACAATTACACTGCCTCATGTTTGGGCTGAATGTATATCCAAGGAGCATATCAAGGGTAGACCCCACAGGCCACCAATGGCGTCCCACGAGCGGGTGTCACTTCCACTGCATCACGCCAGGCAGCGGCGTCAGACTGGTGAAGGCGGCCGGCCGACACGCCGCCAGCATACAGCTGTGCCGGCCCGACACCCGCCGCGCTGACATGGTAAATACACCCTTAGGTACAAGGTGCAAGAGACCCTGACTGCTCCCATGGTAAATACACTCTTAGCCACAAGGCTCCAGGGTGCATTTTCCAAAACTTCTGGTGGCATGTACAGCCAATAGCTTCAACGGGAAAGGATCCGCATTCTCTGGTAAGATAGCAGACGATTCATAGTTTCGAATTTCAGCCCAAATGGACGCCATTCAAGTTATGATCATTACCAGAGTAGGCGACATTCATATCCTTTAGCAATATTAACTACTAAACACTGCTGCTTTTCACCAAGCATCTGTACTGTCACCAGCCATTTGAACAATTGCACTGCCTCATGTTTGGGCTGAATGTATATGCAAGGAGCATATCAAGGGTAGACCCCACAGGCCACCAATGGCGTCCCACGAGCGGGTGTCACTTCCACTGCATCACGCCAGGCAGCGGCGTCAGACTGGTGAAGGCGGCCGGCCGACACGCCGCCAGCATACAGCTGTGCCGGCCCGACACCCGCCGCGCTGACATGGTAAATACACCCTTAGGTACAAGGTGCAAGAGACCCTGACTGCTCCCATGGTAAATACACTCTTAGCCACAAGGCTCCAGGGTGCATTTTCCAAAACTTCTGGTGGCATGTACAGCCAATAGCTTCAACGGGAAAGGATCCGCATTCTCTGGTAAGATAGCAGACGATTCATAGTTTCGAATTTCAGCCCAAATGGACGCCATTCAAGTTATGATCATTACCAGAGTAGGCGACATTCATATCCTTTAGCAATATTAACAACTAAACACTGCTGCTTTTCACCAAGCATCTGTACTGTCACCAGCCATTTGAACAATTGCACTGCCTCATGTTTGGGCTGAATGTATATGCAAGGAGCATATCAAGGGTAGACCCCACAGGCCACCAATGGCGTCCCACGAACGGGTGTCACTTCCACTGCATCACGCCAGGCAGCGGCGTCAGACTGGTGAAGGTGGCCGGCCGACACACCGCCAGCATACAGCTGTGCCGGCCCGACACCCGCCGCGCTGACATGGTAAATACACCCTTAGCTACAAAGTGCAAGATACCCTGACTGCTCCCATGGTAAATACACTCTTAGCTACAAGGCTCCAGAGAGCAGTTTCAGCTCAAATGGACGGCATTGCAGTTATCTGGGGGCACGGCAGTGCCCCCGCCAGGTCGAGCGCGAAGCAAACACTGCCGTACCATCCTTTACTGGAACCATTTCGCCGCATTTTCAGGCCCCTATTTGAGAACCTCTGGATAAGAGCAGAACGCAGAAATTTTCGTCATCTAGTAAGCTATAATCACATACCTAAAATCCAAAATTTCAAGTCTGTAGGTCATTTAGTTCCGAAGTTAAGCGAAAGCAAAGTTTCGCATTTATGACACACACTCACTCACTCACTCACTCATGATCATCATAATAGAACTAGTACTTCCCATAAACTCAGAGAGCTGAAATTTGGTACAGAGTTAGGGTTTAATAGCCACATAAAGGGAAAACTATAAAAACTAGGATAATCGAAGATCTGGAGTACCTGGTGACCCTGATTAGAAAACACAAGAGCCCTAATAGAACTAGTACTTCCCATAAACTCAGAGAGCTGAAATTTGGTACAGAGTTAGGGTTTAATGGTCACATAATGGGAAAACTATAAAAACTAGGATAATCGAAGATCTGGAGTACCTGGTGACCCTGATTAGAAAACACAAGAGCCCTAATAGAACTAGTACTTCCATAAACTCAGAGAGCTGAAATTTGGTACAGAGTTAGGGTTTAATAGCCACATAAAGGGAAAACTATAAAAACTAGGATTATCGAAGATCTGGAGTACCTGGTGACCCTGATTAGAAAACACAAGAGCCCTAATGGAACTAGTACTTTCCATAAACTCAGAGAGCTGAAATTTGGTACAAAGTTAGTGTTTAATGGCCACATAAAGGGAAAACTATAAAAACTAGGATAATCGAAGATCTGGAGTACCTGGTGACCCTGATTAGAAAACACAAGAGCCCTAATAGAACTAGTACTTCCCATAAACTCAGAGAGCTGAAACTTAGTACAGAGTTAGGGTTTAATGGCCACATAAAGAGAAAACTATAAAAACTAGGATAATCGAAGATCTGGAGTACCTGATGACCCTGATTAGAAAACACAAGAGCCCAACCAAACTATTATAGATCGACATATACCGCCCTTACAAAAAATATTCAACTTGGTGGGCCGCTTCATTTGATGTCAAAAATCGAAGGTCTGAAGTATCTGATGAAGAACCCTCAGCTGGCCTCAGCTGTATAAGAGATTATGGTAATGCCCCCTTCTACTATTGGTACATAAAAATATCGACTTTCATTGCAGAAAACCAGTGTAGTGGGACACATCTTCTAATAATAATTTAATCTAGCCTATAGCGCCCTACTGCTGGGCGAATGCCTCCCCTTCTTCTTTTAATACGCATATAAATAAAATTAAAGGAAATCTCTGGATAAGACTAGACTGGCTTTTATACTCATACTTACAATTTAACAAGAAGAAATAGTCGAACGATTAACTTTATTCTACTCGAACATTACACAAATTAAAAAACTGTTTCCAATAAGAAAATCTAATGAAATAAATCAATATGCCGAAATATGCGTTTCTACAAAAAGAAGTGAAATCCCACCAAAAACATTCTGTAAAAAACTAGCCAGGTCTCGATGGAGCTGCTTGTTTATGTCTAAAAAGTAATGAAATCTAGACAAAGTCGTGCCAAGTCTAAGGTCCCTTACTGCGATTTCTTTAGTATTACAGTTAATGTTGTGTGACTTGGCCGTTGAAGGGTATACAAGGGTACAAAACCAGGTGCTCCATGACACCATTGCACCAATCTGCCAGAACCGCTTGTGTACCCTTCAACGGCCAAGTCACACAACATTAACTGTAATACTAAAGAAATCGCAGTAAGGGACCTTAGACTTGGCACGACTTTGTCTAGATTTCATTACTTTTTAGACATAAACAAGCAGCTCCATCGAGACCTGGCTAGTTTTTTACAGAATGTTTTTGGTGGGATTATCATTTCCAGAGCAGGCGACGTTCGTATCCTGATGTCTGAATCAATCACGACGCTAATACTTGGGTTAGCAATCTTAGCTACCGAACACTGCTGCTTTTCGCTGAGACCCGATACTTTCACCAGCCATATAAAGAGTTACACTGCCACATATTTGGGTTCACTGTGTATCCAAAGTAGCAAAGTCGGAATAGACAGTAAGTAAAGACACAGAGCATATAATACAAGTAAAGAAGTAGCCTATGCAAGTCCCACTAGCCGAACAAGCCAGAGAGAGGTTGTTGCACCTTTTTTTCTTCTGACGTGAGGATGTGCCTTCTCCAGTAAGTTACCAGAAGGAGCTTGGATTCTAACAGCTAGACATTCTCAAAATTCAGTCCAAATCTACGCCATTGCAGGTAGGTCTCTGCGAGAGTAGGTCACATTCGTTCAAACTTGATATTTGCGCTTACTACGACGTAACCACATAGTATAATCTTAGAACTGCCTATTTTAGTAGCTTGTTTGAGGAACGGTGAAGAAGAAGATATATTCAAAGTCAAACATCTTCTTGGGGTTTTCAATGCTTTCTGATGATGATGAAACTATAATATCTTTGTTTTCAGGGCTGCTCACAAAGGAAAACACCGTACCAGTACGCGACAATGGTGTGCACGAAGTACAAGGAGAGGGTGAGAAGGCTGTCCGGTTTGGGCATGCAGATATCACCGGCTTTAGGTAAGTGAATTACATTCTGTAACTACCTAACAAAATTTGTTTATTTCCATTCTCTCGCTCGTCGCCAGCCAAACTAGCAAGCATATTACACTCATTAGCGAATTTGGATGGCATAAACGAGTAGGTACATGAATGCCACTTGCGAGCAAAGGGGTTAAGATTTTTTGTATCTCCCATTCATTCTCAACTTCTCGCAGTCTTCGACATTTTAGCGAATTTTTAATTTTGAGAATGCGAATGTGAATTGATTTTTTGGCACTTTTATTGAAACTTACTTAACTGAAACCTGAAAATTTTCCCTTATTCCATCTAGTCATACACTTAATTCTACATGTATGACTACTAAGAAAAAAAAACCGCCTAGTTCTACATCCATGTATGACTACTTGGAACGCGATCTAGTCATGCACTGATAAGTGGCGACATTCACTGGCTAGGTTATGGTCATCCTTGGCCAGCCTAAAACGTACTAATAACATAAATCAAATCATGTTTCCAGAGGACCCAGACCGCCCCTGCCGCATCGCGTGCCAAGATGAGAGGGTCTCGCACCGATTCTACCTGGTGAACGGGCAGGAGGGCTGGTTCCCACTTGGGACCACGTGCGGCAAGAACAACGTCTCGTTTTGCGTCAGCGGCAAGTGCTTGGTACGTCCGCCATTTTGATTTTTAGCTGCCATCTTCGAGTCGCCATTTTGTATTCGTGCAAATCACATCAAAATCAGTCAGCCTATATGCAACAATTAAAAGATAGAGCTTGACCTTCTCTCAGAGACAGAGAGAGAGTATGGGGACGCGTTCAGCTAGGTTACAAAATGATTACTTACTTCCTAGCATTACAGAAACTAACATTTACCTTTATATTTATTGAGGTCATGTTCCTTCCAGAATTCTGTAATATTTTATTCAAGAGTCTCAAGAGTTGAACCAAGACGTATTAGATTAGATGAATAGATAACACTTTATTGTGCACCAAAAATCAAGAAAAACGAGTATACTTTCAATCTCCAGCAACCTAGGAACCTAAAAACTATCTGGTTTGTTCGGATTTTTTTTCCGTTACCTAGATTTGCCCAAAGAACAAATTACAATTTTACAATGTCTTGATTTTTATAATTTTGGCTACCCTAACAACGACAAAGTAGTTCCACTGAAACACGTACAAGCAGCTACCTAACTTAACAATTCTCCATCAGGAATTCGGCCCAGACAACACGCCTCTGTCCGAATCCGTCTTCACACTGCCGCTTCTAACGAGAAACAACCTAACCCACGTGCGAAGACGGTCATCTCGACACAGGAGGAGTTTGCAGCGCGACCGAGTCACTGTGAAGGCGGCCTTGAACCAGCATCATTTGGACCACATCATCGCCTCGTTAAACCTTACAGGTGAGGTCATTTCAAGGAGATTTCAAAACCCCAAGCTAATGGTAATGGTAAAACGGGCTGTTTTCCGCAACTCGACGTCGGAAAAAGGTCAAAATCAGCTAAAGCTTCTGATTGGCCATTTTAGTGACGTGACGTAGCGTTGGAATGAAAACAACCAATCACAAGCATTCGTTTACTTTCACGACGCACTTGGTCATAGTGTACTAAGACCGTGAAAACGCGGCTTCATTTATAAGCCAAATGTTCAAAGTTCGGAAATACAATGAGATTGTAATTAAATCCTATCTCCTTTCAGACAACACCAGTGAGCACATAACCTACTTTGACGCGGTACCAGAGCACATTGAAGTTGACTTCAACAATCCGATACACATCGCGCCCGAAGAAACCATGTTCGGAAAGATACCCAGGCACATGTGGGATAAAGTGTAGGGAAATGCGAATTTATTTCTGAGTGCAGTTAGGGTCATAGTTCGTCACAAGTAGAGTATGTAGAAAATGTTGGTAGTGCTGCGGGCCGGGCACAGATTTTGCCTATATCGCAGGAAAGTTGTAGACTTATTATAAGTAACCTAGATAACTACTAAATCAAAATTAAAATACCCCCCACATTTTAGCTTCAAATAAGCATATCTCATAAACGGCTGAACCGATTTTGATAAAACATAATTATCTAAGAACAGTCGCTAGAAAACCTGCTTTAAAATTTAAAAAACCGCATCCAAATCGGTTCCCTCGTTTAAGAATCTCCTACTTTTAAACGAAGTTCCGTGATATTTTTTTTATTACTAGAAATATAAAATCAAAAGTTAGTCCACATGTCGATAGCTTAATTATTTGTGTCTGCAACTATATTTCATCGTCCAAAGTTGAATCGTTCTCTAATAATAAATTAAAATGTTGAAAAGTGTGAGCGAGAGGGTTGTAGAGCTCCAGGAGATTCTTAAGAGCTACGTACGGTGCCACAAACAGACAGTCACACAGACACACATAGCGGTCAAACTTATAACACCCCTTTTTTATGTCGGGGGTTAAAAACTGCAGTAGTTAGCTTCCTTGGAAATAGACAGTGGCGCCGCGGAGTAGTTGGGAACTAATATTCCCTAATCTATGTGCTTGACCGCGAGAATTCCTTTCCTTTTATGCGGAATATTTTCCGTAGTGTGCGCCTAGCCTAACTGCAATACATCCAGGCAGGGATGTTAGTCAATATCTTCAGGACTTGCATGTCAAATAGTTAAGACTGGTAATGTAAAGTGGCTCATATCAGGGTAGAATTAGAGGCTATTTTAGTTTGGAACTGTTGTATAGTTTTAGAATAGTAAATATACAAAAAAGAAAGTACATTGCTGAAAAGGGTTAAACGTTTTATTATTTTTATTTGGATTTTTGATTGGATTATTTATAAAGCCAATATCATAATTAAGTTTTTTGTCGATCAATGCAAAGACTTTAGCCACTAAAGTGAATGTAAGGATATTATTTACCAGTGAAATCTTGTTTTAGTGTATATTGTACTGAATATTTCTACTGCCTTTTTAAGTGACAATTTAAAAGCTATGGGTTCAATAAGAATTTGTAGAAAGATTGTGATCAAAGTTTAGTATTTATTTTAGAAGACTTTTTGATGCTAATGCCTTAAAAACTATTTAGGTATGTACCTATCCTAGGTAATTAAAATCTATTTTTACAAACTAAATGCGTTTTTATCAAAGTAGATATTAAATAATTATAAAAACACTTTTATAAAGTACAGTGTGTCGAGAAGATTTGTTTTTTAATTATCTTACAGATTTAAAGGATGAATTACCATAAAATATGTTTTCAGGGTAGTAGCTCTACTAGGCCAATATTTTTTAACTCTATTGCGAAGCAGTAAAGTTAAAATTATCGTGGCAACACAGTACTCTACTACATAAAGGGCTAAACCTTTCATTTTCATCACTAGCTTTACTACTTTGATTATAAAAAAAGGCATTTTGGCATTCCATTACGCATACATTATTATGGTATACAAGGTGTTACAAAAGTACCTTACTCTTTTTACAGGGTGTAACCTACTGGTCAACAGGATGTCAATTCTGTAAAAACAAGTTGAAAAAAACAAATTTTATTTTATAACCTCAAAATTGAAAATTTTACATTACTTTTTTGTTTTTGTTATTAGATCAAACTTAAAAATATGAGTGTGCGTGTAGGTGCCTTTTCATAGCTTTGAGTTGTTAAAACATTGTGAAAGTCAATGAAAACAATATTTAAAAAGAAGTTTTCTCCCGCCACATCGTTCATATTTTATTAATTTAAAAATTAACGGAACGTGATAGAGCAAAAAAAAAATTTTGGTTGTGATCCCTATCACAGGGTGCTATTACCCTGTAAAAAGAGTTAGGTACTTTTGTAACACCTTGTATAGGAGTATTTCGAAACTGCTCATTCATGTTCATCTTCTTCAGTGAAAACGCCGGTTGCTCTGGCCAATATGACCGTATCGGTATCAATATCGTCAACATGATCTCTCGTAAAAAAAGGTCCTTCGTCATGATCATCATCATCATCATCGTCATCCTCATCGTCACTGTCTTTCATGATCATTTCGTAGGGTTGCAGCAAAGACCTTATTAGAGGAGAATAGGTTATCTTTTTCAATCGTTCTTCCCGGTGTTTCCACCTCATGCTAGATATGACGGGGTCCGAAGCTTCTAGAGCCTTATAGAACATTTCATGTAGTAGTGTTTGTTCAGTCAGCCAGTGCTTATGTCTAACCTGGTCTGCTTGCACTGAGAGCCAACCAACTGGTAAAGCTGTCTTTTCTATGACGTCATTGCCATGCACAAGTATCGTATGAACCGTCACATTCATTGGGTGCCAATCGTATGCGGCAGCGTATTTAGTTGCGACTTCTTTGCAGAAATCGCCGAACTTTTGACGATCAATGGGCAGCCCTGAAGAGATCGCTACTAAAATTGTGTGCAAGTCATCTAAGAGCCACTGGTCGAGTTCCAGGATTTCTGCGAACAAACTTCGGTGCTGGTCACTCAAGACAAAACGGGCTGAATAAGAACCGTTAGTTGTACCAGAAGAAAGCTTTACAACATCCACTGGCTGTTCCAGCTTTTCATTTATTTCCTTTTGAATCTTTATTTGTCTCTCTTCTACGCTTCGTCCTTCGGGCGAATTTTTCTTTACCCTCCACTGTTTTACTTCAATTTTGTACGAAAGATCCAAGAGGAGCTCTAGAACTCTGACCCAAGCGTGCAGCGGAGAAATTACGTATTGTAGACTCGTTTCGTCGTACGGTTGGGAATAGGCTAACTCCAAATTATTAAAGTTTGGGGCTGTTAAATTGCATACCGGACACTTCGCTTCGTTGGCATTCGTAACAATGTTCAAGACATTTCCATCAATCAGGCTCAAAGTTAAATGGGCTGTCGAATTCAAGACGTGATCTCTTGACGTCCGAGCTGTCAAGGGAAGGAGATTTTCAATTTCTCTCTCAACTGCAGCCTTTTCTTGCAGAATTAGCTCTCTTGACGGCTTCTTGTAATGTATATGGATCGGACGGCAAAAGCGGTACGTCGCCGGACAAGGATTCGTCCATAGCGTGAAGTTTCCACTGGTAATACGTAGAGGCACTAGTGTGGTTGCAAAGAGGATTTCATTGTCATCAATGTTAGCTATTTGTTTGTAAAGGGGTTGACTGAGGCTTCCATCATCGAACCCCCACGAAGCTTCAAAAGTGCACTCCAGTTGTAAAAGGCCGTGTTGTTCACAATACAGACTTATACGTTCGTCGTTATTTTGAACGATCCTGTTAAATGTATGTTCCAAAAGGCTATGTATTGAGATAAGCGCTTCAGTTTCTGAAACACTGACAGATCCGTTAGGGTAGCAGTGTTTTTTAATCTCATGTACACCCTCGTATGGTGGGTATAAGGGAAACCCTCTGCTTGCGTGACACTCCTGTAGATATTCGTAATTTTCTGGGTTTAAATTCACGTCAATCATAAAAGCCAAGCTCTCTTCTGCTGTGTAGGGTCGAGGCGCTTTGGCTTCGTTTTCGAGCTGTGTGATTTGGTTCGATATCCCTGCATCTCCCGTAGGAATTTCAACGCAAGTAGCAATGTTGTGTGCATAGATCTGTGCAGTAGATTTAGAAGAGCCACATGCTTCATTGGTTGATACAACTGTCTTTTTGGTTTTAATAACTTTTTGCGGAGGCTCTAGTGCAAGATTGGGTTGTGGTGACTGCGGTCGTTTGCTCAATGCTGGAGATTTCTCTTCCGACACACTTGCGGACATCCCCGGAGCTTCACCTTCTCTTAACAAACTTACGAACATCCCTGGAGATGTAGGGATGCCCCCTGTGGCGCTATCCATAACTTCACATTCTCCTAACACACTTACGGACACCCCCGGAGATAGGGTGCCGGCTGTAGCGCGATCTACAGCTTCACATTCTCCTAGCACACTTGCGGACACCCCCGGAGATAGGGCGCCGGCTGTAGCGCGATCTACAGCTTCACATTCTCCTAACACACTTGCGGACACCCCCGGAGATAGGGCGCCGGCTGTAGCGCGATCTACAGCTTCACATTCTCCTAACACACTTGCGGACACCCCCGGAGATAGGGCGCCGGCTGTAGCGCGATCTACAGCTTCACATTCTCCTAACACACTTGCGGACACCCCCGGAGATAGGGCGCCGGCTGTAGCGCGATCTACAGCTTCACATTCTCCTAACACAATTACGGACACCCCCGGAGATAGGGTGCCGGCTGTAGCGCGATCTACAGCTTCACATTCTCCTAGCACACTTGCGGACACCCCCGGAGATAGGGTGCCGGCTGTAGCGCGATCTACAGCTTCACATTCTCCTAGCACACTTGCGGACACCCCCGGAGATAGGGCGCCGGCTGTAGCGCGATCTACAGCTTCACATTCTCCTAACACACTTGCGGACACCCCCGGAGATAGGGCGCCGGCTGTAGCGCGATCTACAGCTTCACATTCTCCTAACATACTTACGGACACCCCCGGAGATAGGGCGCCGGCTGTAGCGCGATCTACAGCTTCACATTCTCCTAGCACACTTGCGGACACCCCCGGAGATGTAGGGATGCCGGCTGTGGCGCTATCCACAGCTTCGTCGGTGGCGGCATGGGTCTGTAACGGCTCCATGACGCCTCGCCCCCGTTCCTCGAGGCAGTGCGTATTGGTGCGGGGTTTTGGTTTACGAGGGTGGACCCCTTCCCGCATCACGCACGGCCCTTCATTGGAGATTGGTTTCTACCCTTTTAAAGATAGGGTAGGTATTGGTATGTTCAGTATAAAACTTTCAAGATTAGTGAAAGTGTAATTTGGTTTTTAAAAATCTACAGGCGCTTCGAGACAACATTTACAACATTCTCAAAACCAAAAATATGCCTTATTGGAATGCCAAATAGCCTAAAATATGCCTCTTTTATCATAGTTTAGCAACAAACATCAAATCACAAGAAACGAAATATTTTTTTCTTTCTTTCCGGACTGTTCAAATGGGTACACAGATTTGATGCAAAGTTATTCGACGACTTATTCGATAGGGATATCGACCCTTGTGTTAATACTCTCAGTCTGCGTGGTCGCATTTGGTCGACGATTTCCACTTTACACAATTTCAGGAACAACAATCAAAATTTACAACCACTACAAACCCTGTTTTGTCTAAAGTAAGCACCGTTATTAATATTACAATTATTAAATATCAAAATAACTATGTTCATTTCAAAACGGGCAATTGCCAACAAATAAGTTGTGACGGTTTACTCGTGCGTGGATTTTTTTATAGAGAATATACGCGCTGATCTTACTTGAGTAACTAATCACGTGTAACTCTTCGACTGAGTCTCCTTCATGACGGCAGCCAACCGCGCCTGATCCGTCAGGAACCACTGCCACAGCTTCCGAAGGTTCTTCTTGTCGCCATTCTGAAATGGACACGAACAGTAACTGTTAACTCTTAAAGGAATCCCTTCCTTTAAGAGGAGAGAAAAAAAAAATACTACCAACAATTTAAATTTCGCGGATATCCAAAACAGAAAAAAACGTTATTCTCAACGCCGTTCATCTCTCGCTTCAAAATTAAGCGAGCGCCAACAAAGAAAGACTTAAAGAGAGGATGAAGGCATGCACACGCACGTCCCGCTATAAGTAGTGTTTCGTCCCGAACTGTAAACACGCGACCCTAAAGCTCTGCAACCCCTCGACCGATTTGGCTCATGATCGAACCAAAAAATTCTGTTTATCTCATTTATTCGCCTACCGAATTTCATGACGATCCGATCAACGATACTCAAGTTATCGTCGAACAAACATTAATACATACAAACAGACAAACGCCCGATTGTTCCAGTAGACTCGGAGAGCTTCTCTCGCCCTTTCAATAATCGAGACAGCTATACCTAAGAATTCTACCAAAGTAGGCATTTTTCTTTAGGGTCGAGCCTGCAATTACGCGCATTTTTTTCTTACCTTGACGCTGGAGAATCTAAGGAAGCTGTAGCAATTTTTCTGACTGATAAAATATACCTTATTGGAAGACCTTTTAGCTTTAAAAGTGCCTTTCACTTCACACACGGCTGCTTTATTCGGTCAACAATGAAGGAAAACATCGTGAGGAACTCTTACCTTGACGCTGGCGAACAGCCCGCTAGCCTCACCGACTTTCTTGTCGACGCCGTCCATCTCTCGCTTCAAGCTATGCGCGAGCGCAGCGACCGCCCAGTCGTGGCAGTTCGACTGCTTTGTTCGGTCTACTATGAAGGAAAACATCGTGAGGAAGTCTTACCTTTACGCTGGCGAACAACCCGCTAGCCTCACCGACTTTCTTGTCGACGCCGTCCATCTCTCGCTTCAAGCTATGCGCGATCGCAGCGACCGCCCGGTCGTGGCAGTTTGGCTGCTTGGTGGGCCCGTCCCAGAGGTACGCTGCTAGAGGTTGCTGGGATTGCTTGCTGTGGAGAGGAAACGTACTTATTGACTCAATAATATTGAGAAATAAGGAAAACTTAAAGTTAGGTGGAACACTCTCAGTGAATGACTTAATATTGAATGAAAACCGCTAAAAAAATTACTGAAACAACTTAGCCTACTAGGGTTAAGCCTATGGATTCTTATTTGACGGCCCGTTTTTAGCAAAAAACGCTTCCAAAAAGAAGATATGCATCATCTTGCGGGAGCGGGGAACCATGTATTGCCGGCACAATTTCCCAGCAATAATTTATGGAAAAAATACCTTGTTTTGCTGTCTAGTATGCGTGCCATTCATTCGGGTGATGGTATTTTAACACCCTGTATAAAAAATCTATTATACTCACAAAGAATCAATCGCCTCCTCCTTCTTTCTAAACCCGTCTTCGATCTTCTCCTTCAACTCTTTGACCGCATTCTGCACGTCGCCGTTGATTTTCGCCAGAGCTATGACGTCACTCGTTGGCTCCACACCGAATATGGCGCTCATTGTGCTCAGCAGAAGGTCTTGTTTTTGGAGCCTGTCTTGGGTGGACTGGTGCTCGTCGCATAGAGACTTCATCGATTCCTGTAACAAACGGTGAGCACTTTACATCTATTTTCACTTATTTTTATAGACATTCCCGAGGATTCATTACATATTTATTTCTCTTTCATTCATTCATTAATTCATTGAATCAATCAATCATTAATTGAACGATTGATTCATTACATTCACAGACATTTCCAACTCGCAATTATCGAAGGAAATGCTTTCTTTTCTTCGACATTTGCATCCTCGATATAACCTAGCCACAACCCCATAAATTCGGAAAAACAAAGCGGCTTAAAATCTCATTGTAAATTATAAGTCGAAGAACATAATTTATGACTCTTCTGAGCCGCATTAGAGCCTTCTAAAAAACACGAGATGGTTGGTATCGTGGAGGCAGGAGAGGTTTAGCTAGGGAGTGTGTGTATGTGCGTGTGACAAAGAGAGAAAGTTAGAGTACGAGTGTCTGTAAGTGAGTGAAAGGGTGAGTGTAAGTGACTGAATAGAGGTGAGTGAGGCTTCTGAGTTGAGAATTTTGCTAAGCATGTGGGTAAGTATCGTCCTGTCTCTGCAGATTTCTCACAAAAGAGCGTGACAGGGCGATACGTATAAGTATGTGCTTAGTAAAATTCTCAACTCAGAAACCGGGCCTGAGTATGATATGGGGTGAATGTGAGTGAGGGAGAGAGATATATGGGTGAGTGAGTGAAAGGGAAAGAGCGGGTATAAGTGTGAAGATGGCACCTAAACATATTCCTGAGGAGGATATTCCTTGAGGTAGGGCGGCCCTCTGCCCCCCGTCCTCCGTCGACTAGTTAGGACTGTGGACACTGCCGCCCCCCACCCACCGGATATGACGCCCTGGCGGCGCCGGCGCGGGCTCCCAGCCGGGACTGACCGCGTCGGCGGCGTGAAGAAGATGCCCCGGACCGAAGACTCGTCGGCTGAGCGTCGCCTGCTGGCCCTCTCTGAACAGAGACCCCGTCAGCAGTGTTGACCTCGCCGGCGAGAGAAGATCGAAGACCGGGGCATAAAATCAAGAGAGCCATCGGCTCCACCCCCGAGACCCGTCCGTTTTCGCGGACGGCGATGAACCCGCGCAGATGGGCCATCGCCCAGAGACGCCTCCCCGTCTCCCCGAAGACAACCCCAGAACATATTCCTGTACTCACGATTCTATTGGCCACGGCCGCGCGTTCCTCCATCACATATTTCGCCAGATCTGCAGCAAATTGTAGCAACTCCTCGTGCGTCCGCAGCGAGCGACGAAGTACATAGTACAGGCACCGGTCTAGTGCTAACGCGAGGTGGGTTGTATCGTGGAGGTAGGACAGATCCTTGTAGATCTCTCTGCGGAAGGTGAAGTGTGTGTAAAGTAGCCGTTTTAGTAAAAACATATTATATTGGGCCTTAATAATAAAGGGTTAAGGATTTTTATAAGGCTAAAAATTCGCTCGGGACAGGATTTGAACCCGCAACCTCTTGCATTCCGTGCAGGCCGTAAATCTTTATAAAGTTCCCTAGCACGGGTTAGTGCTTTAGAAAATACAAAAAGGGTTGAGGTTTGGTAAGTATTAGGGTACGTGTCCTTAGCATCTATTTCACTGCTCCGGGATCCAGATCCCAATCGTCAAACGCATACTTACGTTTGACACTGGAGATTTGCGTATGATCATCGATTTTGGCGAGTCTATATCTATTCAAGTCTCTATCTGCTGCTCAAGAATGGACTCCTCTTCCTCACCAAGATTTAACCTTCTGTGGTGTTTTTTTTTTTTAAGAAATGTTCCTCTAGTTTTTACGGAGTTCCTTGACCTTTTATATAACAGTTAGATTGATTTTTTCGCTGGTTTTGGACTTTATACCAAAACAATGAGATCCCATCAAAAATATTTACAATATACTAAAATGCCAGTCTCGTTCGTCATGCAAATTAGGGTCGCTATTATTGGGCCTTATTTATAAAGGGTTAAGGGTCCTTACTCTCTAACAGCGACGGCAGCCCGCGCCGCGCTTTCGGCAGCCAGGCTAGTCCGTGCTTCGACGAACTGTCTGACGGCTGTCTCTATCTGCTGCTCGAGAATGGACTCCTCTTGGTCTAGGAGCTCCACTGCGCCGCGGGCGTCTATAACTGCGGCTCTGCGAAGTGGAATAGAATATTATTATTAGCTTCGTATGGGTTTCCCCGTACACCACCATATAATTTGATTTGCTAGATTGAGAAATGATAAATCTCGATAGACACTAGGAATAGTTTATTTGTTTGATAGCACGCGATATATTGATATTCGGCCGATTTGCTAATACGCGTTATGCTTATGATGGTTGTGTGCAAACTGAGGTTAGGTAAATGAAGTAAACTAAACATAGCGGTCGCGCAAAGTACTGACGCCGCGGATTGTAACTACTTGTATGGTGAGTCAGTACAAGCTTTATGACCATTATTACAATATTTTGCTATAATTTTTATGTCACTAGTAACTAGTGAGTGACAGCAAAATAGAGAACATGGTGAGGTGATATTCAAGAACTAATCTTTGAACGTTAAGTACTTAGTGTATTTGGTAAACACGAGGTGAGCCGTCCGCTAGCTTGTAGCGTTGGCATATTACAATACGTGCAACGAAAGAAGAGACGACCGCGCCTCCCGCACCTCTTTCCGCCGCCCCGATGACGCCCGGTCTCTTCCCGCACTCAGGGTGGTATTCTAGAACGCTACTTAAACTCAGTTCAAACTAGAACGCTACTTAAATTCTGTTTAAACTCAGTTCAAACTAGAAAGCTCCTTGAACTCTGTTTAAACTCAGTTTAAGTAGAGTTTAGTAGTGTCAACTGTCGATAAAACAGTGCATGTTTTGATTTGAATATCCCTACCTTCATATAAAAACATGCACTGCTTTATCGACAGTCTGAACTCTGTTTAAACTGAGTTTAAGTAGCGTTCTAGAATACCACCCTCAGACTTCATAAAGCTAAAGAAACCTATAAATCGTCACTGCGCATTTCAAACCACGTGGTGTCTCAAGTCTCTACTTGCATTGGAAATATTTGAAGTCACTTCTCAAAAGCTCTCCCAGCATAATGCACGTCTTGAATACGCAGCGCGATACGAAATATCTTTTGGAAGCCAATAAGGACTCGTAAAGCACTGGTTGCTGATAAACACGACACTCTCAAAAGAAATACGGTGTATTCAGATAATTATGTTACTTACAAGAATTATGTGATAGGCTACTTACGGTATTTGACTTGGATGTACGCTCTCAAAGTTGGCTACTAGGGACAGTTTGGCTTGCTCGCCGCAAAGCTCCGCCTTGGATTCAATGTAGGACGATATAGCTTCTGCCAGCCTGGAATAAACACAGGATCGGTTAGTATGACGTTATGTGTGTGACTGCCTATTTAGTAAAACGTCGAAAGCGCTGGTATGTGCTTTTACGGTCTAGGCTCTTTACAATCTTCGCAGCAGAAATTATACAGGGTGTTGTTTTGGTCAGTAACACCCGAGTTAGGAACGATAGTTTGAGCAACGCTTGAAACTAAAAACAAATTGTTTTTTTTTCTAAAAATTTTTTGATCCATAAATCACCTTGTTTAAGTTGTTCTAATAACCGCGACGTGCGGACACCCCCGTTTTCTCAAAGCGCGCGCGCGCGATGTTGCGCCCGACTCGCCGCTAGCGTTAGTGTAATAGTACGGGCGGCCATAATTTAATTATTTTTGGGTATTTTTCACTGACATTTTTTTTTTATATATTTTTTCTGGCTTCAGTGTCGTGTAAATAATTACCCCTGAGCCGGGTGTAACTTTACAAAACAACACCCTGTATAGATGTTAGACTTTATAACTATAATATAGTTATAGTATTATATATCTCACTCTTTCGTTTGACATAGAGCGGGATAGCTAGAGTTATAAACCCATGGATACGCTTTAACCCAGCCTTAACATTATGCTGTTGTGTTGTAGAATACTATCAATATTTACCGGTCTTCCAAGCCCTTGGCTTCAACCAGCGCGACCCGTAGCTCTGCCTCGTCGCTGACGCGGTCAGTCTGTTTCTTGTCAAAGTTCCTCGAGGTATAGAGGTCAAAGTGCGACCGGAACAGAGCTTGGCACTGTTTGTAGATCTCGAACGGACCGAACGCGAGGAATTGATTCGCTGTGTCCTGGAAGCGAAGAGACAGAATCTTTAGGCCTCATTACATCAAATATTTACGAAGTTTTTTTTTAATATAGGTATTTCTCTTTGAATTCGCAATGTCACTAGGTATTAGTTTTTTTGAACTTCTTAATGTTTATTCAAAGGTAAGGCTGTATTGTACAATAAAAATATGAAATGTGAATTTTGTAAATCAAGGGTAGAATCGCGGGACTCGCGCCCAAAGGGTTCCGTACCATTATCTATAAAAACAGCAGCATGGGAGCCCCCTTAAATATTTATTTTATTCTGTTTTTTTGTGTTCATTGTTTTAGCGGCAACAGAAAATTTCAACTGTCTATCACGATTCATGAGATACAGCATGGTGACAGAAGGACAGGGGAGTCTTAGTAATTGGGTTCCGTTTGGCACCCTTTAGGTACGGAAGCCTAAAAATAACAATTTTACCTTGTCAGTATGACAGTTCTCATACACGGCCAGCATGTCAGCTATCACGTCCACCACACTGCCCGTGACAGTCTCCAACTCTCGCGCCAACGCTAGACACTCTTCGGAAGCTGAGACCTCGTCATCTTTCAACCGGCTTTGCTTGGCATTGAGCACCGTGACTTCCCGGTTGAGTTGCTCTTTTGCTATTCTGAAATTGGATGAAGGCAATGTTAAGAGTTGTGCTCGTTTATTCGGAAAAAAAATTACAAACAAATTCTTCCTCAGGAAGATCAGCACTTGTTATGGCCACTCGGTTGGAAGTACCTACCAAGTGAGTTGGGATCAAAAGGAGATATTTAATTATTCAGTGATTAAACTCGCCACACCAAAAATTCAATGACATAGCTTTTCTTAACATAAAAAACTGTGAAAAGACTTGTTACACAATTCTTTTTAGAGCATAGTAAAACTGAGTGGTCTCTTCACCCATCTAGTGTGAGTGAAGGTGCCACTGGACGCTGTATAAATCATCTCTTTACGTAGATGCAAAGGCCTTACTTTAGTAAAACACTTAAAATTAGACATGTACCCCATACTTGAATTTATTTTCAAAGTTACCTACTTACATTAAATTTTGTGAAGTTACAGTAGCAATACCACTCGCTAACTGTGAAGGAAAACATCGTGAGGAAACCTGAGCGAATGAGGCACTATACATTGAGCTCCCGTGGTGATTAAACTATCTCTCTCTGAGAGAAGGCCTTTGCCCAGCTAGTGAGACACGTACAGGCTACATGTTACTACGATTATCTTTACTTTTGCATGATCAGGTCCAACTGATCACTAAGAGCCTTATAACACTAGCTAGTTGAAAGCGAAGGGAATCCGCGGGGCATTCGCTACGCTTTCAATTGGACCGAAATTCGCTAGTGTGATGATAAGGCTCTGAGGCCCGGTTTCTGAATTGAGAATTTTACTAAATTAATACCTTTAACACTCGTTTTATTAACTTTTTACATTTTCCAACGTTGGAAACGTTGGAAAATGTAAAAAGTTAATAAAACGAGTGTTAAATCCGTTAAAAATCTGTGTTTAAATTATGTATAGTGCTCATGCAAACCTAAGAAAATATTAAATAAATACCGTTATTGTTCTGTCACATTCTTTTGTGAGAAATCTGCAGAGACAGAACAATACTTAAATGCTTGCTTAGTGAATTTTTCAATTCATAAATCGGCAGTAAATTGAGCAAAACTTACTCATTCTGCCGGGCCAAGTGTTCCAGCACAGCCTCTTGTTTCTCCAGCATCTTCAGTCTCTCTTTCAACGCTGCCGTCTCCATGTTCGCGTCTTCAAACGCATCTTGGTCTCCCGGCAACGGTAGACCTTCATTTTCATCAATGATGGAGGATAAGGCTGCTTCTAGTTGCTCTGAGGATAGTACTGTGCCTTTCTTTTGTATTTCTGCATAGCTGGAAGATGATAAAAACATAGTTTATGATTTTAGTATGATGACTGTGTTATTTACCTTGGCCAGGCAGTGGTAGTAAAGAGACCAGATTAAGGTGAGAACCTACAAATAAAAAGTCAAGTCAGAAGTGGCGTTTTTTTTCATGTGCGGGATTTATTCATAGGTACTAGGATCTGGAATCTAGGCCTTATGTCCTAAAAATTTTTAAGCCTAAGGATTCTCATTTGATGGCCCGTTTTTAGCAAAAAACACATCCCACAAGATTTTTTTTTTCATTTGCGGTGCTGGTGGACTCAGTACCTGAGTCTTAAATACAAGGTGTTACAAAAGATGCTAACTCTTTTTACAGGGTCATGGTACCTGATGATAGGGATCACAACCAAAATATTTTTTTAGCTCTATGACGCTCCGTTGATTTTTAAATAATTAAAATGTAAGCGCTGTGACGGGAGAAAAGAATTTTTAAAATACTGTTTCCATAGACTTTCACTATGATTCAACAGACTGAAGCTATTAAAATACAGCTAAGCAAACAACCATATTTTTTAATTGGAGCTAAATCCAAAAACAAAAAAGTTTTGAAAATTTTACAATTTTGAGGTTATAAAAAAAAAGTTGTATTTTTCAACTTTTTTTTGCAGATTTGTCATTATGTTGACCAGCAGGTTACACCCTGTAAAAAGAGTTAGTATCTTTTGTAACACGTTGTATAATAATATAATAAAGTAGCAAATTTTTTTTTTTTTTTTTTTGTGTTCCTGGTTGTATCTGCGATCAGTCCGTGACTATAAGCAGATGTTTTGTGCTCGAAGCTACTATTAGATAAGGCCCCCCATCGGGAACTCCTCTATTTCCTTATTTTGGCTAGTCGGCATCTTGCTCATCACTGCCCAGTTCCATTATATGACGTCTTTTCAGACGTTTTATACATATAGTCAGCCATGGTAAGTTTTGTTGCTAGTTTATTTGGATGTGCTGCCAGTCGGCACTTGTATGTTGTTGCATAGCATTTGATTTCTTCCTTTACTGTTTTCATGTTTAGAAGATTGTGGAGTTCCGTATTCCTTATGAACCATGGCGCATTCGCAGCTTGCTTTAGGATGTTGTTTTGAGCTCTTTGAATAATGTTTATGCTGGTATTGCAGGCAGATCCCCAAAGTTGTATCCCA
This sequence comes from Zelleria hepariella, assembly GCA_949319315.1. NCBI lineage: Eukaryota > Metazoa > Arthropoda > Insecta > Lepidoptera > Yponomeutidae > Zelleria > Zelleria hepariella. The sequence continues at coordinate 18,848,868 of OX439382.1, forward strand.
TACGTCCATATTGGCTTTAGCATGGTTTTATATATTAACAGTTTATTGTCTATTGACAGCTTTGAGTTTCTACCAAGAAGCCAGAGAAGCCCTCTAAATAAATTGATGGCATCCCTTTTGGCTTGAATGTGATTCTTCCAGGTCAGTCTGTGGTCCAGATGCATGCCTAGGTATTTGACTTTCTCTTCGTGTGGAAGGATGTTATTTCCAAGTCTTACAGGGGGACAGTCTTCCTTGCGGAGCGTGAATGTGACATGGACTGATTTTGACGCACTCGCTTTGTTTCTCCATGTTTTTAGCCAGTGGTCCACTTTGTCAAGTCCAAGTTGGAGGGTACTTGATGCCTCCACTGGGTTTTTATTACTTGCCAGTAAGGCTGTATCGTCGGCGAATGTCGCTATAGTTACTCCAGCACTTTCTGGCAGATCAGATGTAAATATGGTGTACAAGACTGGTCCAAGTACAGAACCTTGTGGTACGCCTGCTCTTGTAGTATAGAACGCTGATGTAGATTCTCCCTCTTTGAATAAAGTAGCAGTAAAACAAATAAAAATTTTGTAGTAGCTCGGCCAGCCTAAGGGTCTCGTAATGTACTTTCTTCTTCTTCTTCAGCATTTATTTGTTCACTGCTGGACGTATGCCTCTTGAGGTTTCTTCCATTTTAGCTGGTCTGCAGCTATTGTGGTCCAGGTTGAGCCTGCTGCGGCCTTGATGTTGTTGTACCATCGTGCAGCTTGTCTACCCACACTTCTCGTTCCTGTACGCGGCCTCCATGACAGGTCTTTTCGGCTCCACCTGCCATCCTCTCCGCGACATACATGTCCTGCCCACTGCCATTTAAGGCGCTCTATCCTTATATACGAACACTGTATTGTTCAAGTAGACTCTGAGAACTTCGCTCACTCATTCATAGTATATCCATACAGTAAATGTGGAGATTAGCTAAGCCTGCTATTTTAGGCTTACAAAGATGAAGAAACGGGCAGTGGAAGACAACACAGAAGATAGGAAGAAGAGATAATGCTTAAAGCAGGTTGTAAAATCGAGATAAGTTGCCAGAGATGGAAACCAGTGTACATTGTTAGGCGAGACCTTTGCCAAGGGCCACACTGTTCTTAGAGAGGACATTCTTGTACCTATCCAAAAATAAAGCAAAACCACAAAAGTTCAGGAAAAAGGGCTCATAATATCTGCTGACAATACTAATCATATTTTTTGTATCTAATCCTAGTTTAAGTAAACAGGAAAGACAGCGACAACTTAGAAAAACTGATTCTCACTGGAAAAATCGACAGAAAGCAACCAAGAGGGAGATGCCCGACACGTTGGACCGACCAAGTCCACTGTAAGTATACGATGCCATACACTTAGCCGCCGATAGGAACAATTGGCGACACATCGTACGACAAGGATTGGTCCGATCGAATGACAGCGACCCTCAGTGATGAGGATACCGATGCAAGGAGGAGTGTAAGTTATCTCCGTTGGTAGTCAAGTTGCAACTTACCGATACTCCTCACGAGCAGTCAATGCGTTTGTGCAATCCAAATTGTTGAAAAGCCACCGCAAAATACCAGCGAAGTCTGGATCATTGAGCATCCATTCAAACGACTTTTTGTACGTTTCCACGCCTAAACTGTTGAGAAAGGGCACGAAATCTTCGTCACTTATGTCGCCAAAGGGATTCATTTCGGTTAATTTGCATTAATTACAAAGAAAACACAAATAAAACAACACAACAAAGAGAAAATAACACAAGTCGCAACAAACAAAAGTTCGTTGGATTTTTTCAAACAAACAAAACATTAAAAATCATTGATTCGACTTCAAGGTAATGTGTGACAGATAGCTAACTTATATGTTTGGTCTCATTCTGACTTGAGGTAAGCAAGCGAGATAGCAAGTATCGACTACGAACACGAGCGGACGTTGAATACGAATCAGAGAGACCGTCTGACGTCTGTCAGAAAAGAGGTGTTGCCATTAATTACCCTAAAACTTCTACCATATTTCAATATTGCCAGCACAAAACTCGAAAAGTTTCTAATTTTTTTCTATGCAAAATCAGAACTAGATTTTGAAGTCAGATAAATAAGGTCCATTTCAAATGAAGTAAATATTTTTAATTATGAAAATTGTCTAATCCACCTATAGTATCTATCACCAGTATGAAGCAGTACCAGATACAAACCTTTTCATCCATCCATTACACATTTCACAAAATTTTATTGTTCGTGAGTAATCATCGATCTCCACAAATTCTCAGACCGAGCACGCGTCCTCCTCATGCAAAACAAAGAGTAGCCACTTGAACAATATTCAAAACGTCCTATTCCACACTAAATCACTCAATTCACTCGCCCGAATGGCGGAAGAGTGTCCAAATTGTGTCCATTAGCCAATCTGGGCCCCTCTGTTTTGGCTTTTGGCACATCCTCGCACTTGAACGCGGCAAGTTCAAGGTTACGAGAGACGGTGCGTCAGCCGAGTCGGTTCTGGGAGGCTACTCTTAACCCTATTGTGTTCATATTGACAAAGTTTTAAAATAATTATCTTTGAATTTGAATGAATGAATTTGATTCCATAAACTTTCTAATGATTTATTAGGGGGATATCCTAGCGTGTGGCCAACTGTAAGTACCTAGTGTAATGCATTAGCAGCGCTAGTCAACTGTGCCGGCACCGCCCAAAAATTTTTTTTGCATTAGTTTTGGACCATTGCAAGTAAATAATTAGAGGTAGGTACCTAGGTATTAGAGGTATAGGTAGCGCTTTTGTCTCCACCACAACATCCTAGTTTCCTGACTCGTAGCCTACTTAGAACCATACTCTCTAACCACCTCATTGAATCGCCATCACAAAGCTGAACAAACTCTACATTTATGTGACCTTAGCATTCGTCTAGTAGCAAAGGAACCACGGACCATCAGTTAGGTCCTCGTTCCAGCTTGCATTGTATGGAATTCCTATTGAGAGCCGCTTCCGACGGCAAGTGATGGCGGGATAACAGACTTTCTAGCATGGACGCGTTTCCATTCGGTTACCGGTAAGGTAAACCATATTCAATCAAGGAGGATGAATAACTACTTAGTTTACTATGCATTGATTCTATGTTACTAACTGCCGATATCTGAATTGAGAAATTCGCTAAGCAAATGGGTAAGTATCGTCCTGTCTCTCCAGATTTCTCACAAAAGAGCGTGTCAGAACGATAGCTAAGTATTTGGTTAGCAAAATTCTCAATTCAGAAACCGGGCCTAAGTACCTAAAATACCGCCCCGACATTTTAGCTTCAAATTAGCATATAATCTCATAAACGGCTGAACCGATTTTGATAAAACATACTATCTAAGAACACTCGTTAGAAAACCTGCTTTCAAATTAAAAAACCGCATCCAAATCGGTTCACCCGTTTAAGAGCTACGGCTACCGTCGGTGCTACAGACAGACAGACTGATATACACACAAACAAACAGACACACCTTCATAGCGGTGAAACATAGAACACAACACTCCTATTTTGGTCATTATTAATAACAAGTTATTTAGTTTCCTTTTATAGGTCTAGATGGCGCTAGCAGTATTCAACCGAGATCCTAACCTGCAGAAAGTAAGTAAGTCACGTAAAGCCGGGTACACTACACACGGCACTAAAATCAGAGGCAATATCGGGGAAGTGGTGGGAAGCACCCTAGATCGCTCCCTAGATCGCCTCGTGCGTGTGTAGGCAAATCGTACCATCAATCGTACCAACTACGGTCGGCCACAATATAAAATACCCCATGGCAGCTCTTACCGCGCGCGGCTTAAGGGCGCCAATCGAACAAAAAGGGGTATCTGAGAATGTGGCCGTTTGTACCAACTCAGAAATTGGTTCGGGCGAGCCCACGATTTTCGTCCCGAAATCGCCACTGTTTTTAGAGCCGTGTGTAACCGGCTTAACCGAGTAAAATGCTAGCGTGTAAGGGTCGACGTGCTGTCGTGTGTACCTACCTACCTTTGATGTCTCAGACGCTCAGGTTTACTCACAGTGTATTCCTTTACATTAGCAAGTAGTATTGCTAAGCTACGTGAATGCATTCTTCACTCAAATCCACACATTTTCCACTTCTTCAATAATAAAATTAAAGGTAGAGTTAAGCAATGGAAACCAACCCATTGAAAACCCATCGTTCCACATAGGAAGTGGGCGTGCATGGTCGAGTATCTATACTCCACGACACTTTTGTGCTATGTCCTCAGCTAGAAAAACAATGGCTGGTGCCTGTTTGAGCCTCTCGAGCTGTAGAAAGAACCTTTCAAGCGCTTGAGGTACCTACTTGAATGGAGGATACTTGCTTAGCTTAGCTTGCATGCTTAGTTAAAATCAATAAATTGGTATTACTTAGTGAACCTACCAATCGCCGACCTATTTTTACAATGTAGAGTCGTTCTTTTGATTGTAACCTTTTTTTATACTTTTAATAACTGCCTACATAGACTTACTCTGGCTAATAGACAAAATTCTGCCTATTAGCCAGTAGGGCGAGGCCCCATTGGTGCGTTGCGTGCGCTGCGTTGCGTCGTCGCAGCGTCGACGCTGCATGGTTTTCAATATTATTATTTTTTATTACACACGCTGATGCCCCATTAAACCGTTGCGTCGTCGCGCGCGATGTTTCTACGGATCGACGGACAAGAGATGAAGTGGGGGGAGGGTGATGCTCTCCGTTGCGCTGCATGCATTGTCGGTGCGACGACGGACACGTTTGTATCTGTCCATTGCGAAGGCTGAACTGAGACGAAGATGCGACGGCATGTTACCCTCTTGCGTCGCGACGTCGTGCGTCGTCGCAACGCAGATGTGGCATACAATGCGTCGATCGGATGCGATGACGCGACGCAAGTCGCAACGCAGCACACACAACGCATCAACGGGGCCTCGTCCTTAGACGTAAAAAGAAAAATAAACTCTTTTTTTTTCAATCTAAAAGCATCACCGTATTTTTTGACAGTTTTGTGCCAGGCAGTCTCTACAAAGAATGCATGGCATGTAATTTTTGTAGAGCTGGGCCTTTAGCCTGTAACGCAATGGTGCCAAAATGGGCTGTCAGTTGACGGCTTCAATTACGATTTACTAACGCTGTCTGTCCTTTTAATGTTTTTGTAATAAAGCAAAGCATATTTTGATTCTAATTCTAGAGGATAAGTTCTCTGGTTGTAGGAGAAAAACGAGGAGAGCCCGGTTTTGTCCTTCTGCCGGGACGCCATTGACCCGCCATTGCGTTACAGGCTAAGGGCCCAGGGGCCTTAGCCTGTAACGCAATGGCGGGTCGACAGACAGCGTTAGCAAATCGTAATTGAAGTCGTCACCTGACAGCCCATTTTGGCACCATTGTGTTACAGACTAAGGGCCCTGGTCGCTTCATCGATTAGTTTCAAAAATAATATTATTAAAACGATGATGTTTTGGCTTGCGCTGCCAGCGGTTGTCATTTTATGGTACTTATCATAATTTCTGTTATTTTCCATACTAGAACGGAACGAAAAAAATAGAAGTTAAAAACTAAAACCCGACTACTAAAAGGCTTAAAACAAGACCTGTTTATCCTTAAAATAGACTCATAGATAATTAATCGTAGTCGGAGGCCATCGGTTTATCAAATGCGAATGTGGTGTCCTCCGACTACGATTAATTATCTATGAGTCTATTTTAAGGATAAACAGGTCTTGTTTTAAGCCTTTTAGTAGTCGGGTTTTAGTTTTTAACTTCTATTTTTTTTTTAGGCTTTTTAGTAAGTCATTTTGGACGATCACCCAGAATAGAACCAAGAAGGGCAAAAAAAAAACACATTTTGGATTTTTTCGTTCTATTTGTTATGTTGACGCTACATGTATTGTACATTTTTGAAAAGGTCTTTTAAAGCCCTTTCATTTGATATCCATGACGATGGTATCCGATAATTTTTATTTTTAGGTCCACCACTTTAGGGCGCAGCACAGCCGCCATCTTGGTTTTTTTCAAAATTAAACTATCCTATGTTACCTGGGTGATTAAGACGAATCCAACGACACCTCATTTGTTGAAATCGGCCGAGTAGTTTAGGCTCTGCGAGGGAACAGATGAACACACAAACATACATACATACATACATACATACATACATACATACATACGCTGCTAAAATCATAACCCTCCTTTTTGCTTCGCGTAGTCGGGTAAAAATAGACAGTGTCTAATGTAAATTCCATGTACCGATATGTAAAGCTGAAGGTGTGTCAGGATGTCAGTGTGTTTGTTTGTCTAGGAAAGCGGCCCACGCGCATCACCCTCATAGTGTGATGAGCTCTACTAGCGCAATGAAGAATAGGAAAATACATCGAGTGAACCTATATTTTTTTCATACCGTTAGTTTTGTGTTGGAGCTTGGAGCTTCAATACATTTAGTGTGATTTATTCCAATGAACAAGACTCCAACAATTTGCTAACAAGACTTACTAAATGTTGAATCGTCAACTCTACAAATTGTCTATTGTCTATTGTCAATTGGCGCCCTTATGCCGCGCGCGGTAAGAGCTACCATGGGGTATCTTAGACTGTGGCCGACCGTACCTAATCATAGATTTTTTGTGTTGTCAAAGTCAAAGCTCTACTCTTTTCCGCATTCCACTCCACATGTCCATTGTGTGCTAAGTATTACTTTTTGAACAGGATTGTCAGTCACAAATGGTGTTGAGTCTACTGATAGTAAAAGGATTTCTCATACAATACGCCCGCGTTATTATTAACACATTCATTAAAATAAATAAACTGATACCAGCAGACATCCGTTTTCGTTTATAACCAAAACAAGCGGTACTTTTAAATTTTGACTTTGACCCTCTATGTTTACAAAACAGCTGAAAATCTCACCTAATAAAATAAGAATGTGTGAACCATTTTTTTCTCTGTTGATAGGTAAGTCAATGGGCATCGTCAAATCCTATTTTTTTATTCTATAAATCGAAAATACATTTTCAAACTGAGCTCACTTAATTCAGTTGCTATTAGCTTACCGATTAAATGCAACCGCAGGCGTAGGTAATTTAAGGGTAGACGATAGCAACGTGGCGGGAAATTCAAAATTTTCACAGTTTTTTACATTTTGTAGCTAAACTGAGCTACGAAGCAGTGGCACTGCCCAAAAAACTTGTCGTAGACCAGAACACATAATCGGCTGAATTATTGTTGTTCTGTTGTTTACAATAATGAAAATAATACTTTGTTATTTCCGCGAACGAAAAATCGCTGAACAAAAATAGCTCAGTTTAGCTACAAATTGTAAAAAACTGTGAAAATTTTTAATTTCCCGCCACGTTGCTATCGTCTACCCTTAAGTATAAGATATTTTGGTCGAAAATAATTTGTGAACGTGACTTAATTTGGGATAAAAGGAGGTGTCAACGTTACGAAACTCCTCCGTTGACAGGTCGAAAAATAAACTGTTGGCTAAACTAATGCAACGAAAGATTTGTGATAGTTTCAGAGGGGTGAAAATAGATTCCTGGGACAGGTCAATATTCTTCTACTTATTATGCTTCCGCATTTTAACAAGGAGATTTTTGGGCAACTATACCGCTGACTTTATCTAGGTAGCTCAATTCAATTCATCGTACTAGGTAGGTATATATTTTGGAAACAAACTAAAACTTTACCAATCACAGGCTTAGACCGGCCAATTTTCATCGCAGAAATTATCAATTACATCTATTTATTGTTTGATTTGGTCTTGACTTGACCCAGCGAACCGATTTTTTTTTCGTCTTGGCGCCATTAAATATTAAAGTATAGACACTGAAAAGGGTCGCTCAACAATACACAAGCAGCTTTTAGGCACTATCGGGCCAAATGCGAAATCTCGAAAAAAATATCAGCTGCTCCATATGATACTAAATACCTACTATACGAAATACACTGTACTAGACGAAATGGTCCCATAGTAAAAGTTGCTTGTATTGATAAGTGAAGCGATCCCCTTCAGTGTCACAGGACCTTTCTGTTACACCCTGTATATACCATGAGCATAAGCATATCGATTATAATACAACTTGTTACAAAAGACACTAACTCTTTTTACAGGGTGTAACCTGCTGGTCAACATAATGACAAATCTGCAAAAAAAAGTTGAAAAAAACAATTTTTTTTTTATAACCTCAAAATTGAAAAATTTTTAGGACTTTTTTGTTTTTGGATTCAGCTCCAATTAAAAAATATGGTTGTTTGCTTAGCTGTATTTTAATAGCTTCAGGCTGTTAAAACATAGTGAAAGTCTATGGAAACAGTATTTTAAAAATACTTTTCTCCCGTCACAGCGCTTACATTTTAATTATTTAAAAATCAACGAAACGTCATAGAGCTAAAAAAATATTTTGGTTGTGATCCCTATCATCATCAGGTACCATGATCCTGTAAAAAGAGTTAGCATCTTTTGTAACACCTTGTATAAGAATAGGCCACTATTTCTGTTAGGCAAATTCCCATTTCCCAGGCACTGGCTGCATGCCTTATAATAATTTTGACACTCTCACACGAATAAGAAGGCACATCCGCACATCCTGGGGCCTTAGCCTGTGACACAATGGCGTATCAATGGCGTCCCAGGTAGAAGTACAATAGGTACCGGGATTTTTTCGTTGTTCTCCTAGAAGCAGCGAACTAATCCTCTAGAATTAGACTCATAATATTCTTTGCTGTACTACAAAAACATTAAAAGGACCGACACTGGACCGACAGCATTAATAAAATCTTAATTGAAACCGTCAACCGGGAGCCCATTTTGGCACCATTGCGTTACAGACTAAGGCCCCTGTACTCTGTCGTACGTACAGCCGGCCTCACTCAAAGATACCCCTTTTTGTTCGATTGGCGCCCTTATGCCGCGCGAGTTAAGAGCTGCCATGGGGTAGCTGTGACTGTGGCCCACCGTACCTACCAATAGGTGACTATAAGGCCCGCCACATACAGACAGAATTCCTGACGGCAAAAAAAACGAATCGGGATTCCGAACGCAGTGACTGCATACAAAGTCTATGGACCGCCATACTACGGTTTCTTTCCGTCCGGAATTTTCATAGACCAAGTAGGTACGCAGTTTTTATTCTTTTCGTTTCCGAACGGAAAAATTCCGTCTGTATGTAGCCGGCCTAATAATAATTTATGCCATAAATGTATTTATTATAGTAGCTAGCGATGAAAAGTCCCGCTATGCATCAGTGGAGCTCCGATTACAGCTAATGCAGTGGCCGGTACCGATGTGCCATCTGTCCATATTCTATCGCTATAAATAACCCACAAACTGCCAACTGTGGCCCTAGAAAATAAGAAAGTAATCTTTGAAACTATACAAGGTGTTACAAAAGATCCTTACTCTTTTTACAGGGTAATAGCACGGTGATAGGGATCACAACCTAAATATTTATTTTGCTCTATAACGTTCCGTTGATATTTAAATAATTAATTAAATGTAAACGCTTTGGCTAGAGAAAGGTATTTTTTAAATATAATTTCATAGACTTTCACAATGATTTTACAACTTAAAGCTATGCAAATGCAAGGGAGGGGGTGGGTCTAATTCATCTTCATACACGCGCTTTTCATCCCTTCACCGCTTTTCCCCCTTGAATTAGATGCACACCTATCCTGCTGATAAAACCCAGTCAGTGGGATGCGAAATGGCCTTGGGGGCTTTTTCGTACCCCTCAAGGTAAGTCTGAAGTGTTACCTGCACGCGGTCGTTCCTGCTATTGGTCGGATTCCCTCAGAAACTGACGTAACAGAAACACTCAGGCGCATTCCATAGCTTGCACGCTGCATCCCAACCCTCCTGCTTTTCCCTCTTCCTTCGCAATCCGCTGCAGGGATGTGATGACCTGCGGCCCCTCCATTGGCAAAGGCAGCCGAAGGAGGGGTTCATTATCACACAAAACAACCACATCAGGCGATAGCCTTGGGATTCGGTCCCTAAAGAAAAGATGGAAGCAAGTTTAAACAGTAAACTACCCCAGGAGGGTACCGGCAACGCCGGAGAATCCCTCCCTGAGTCTAACTCAGGCTGCCCCTCGTATTCTGGGGGGGGCAAAAACTTGCAAGGAGACCTGCCCGCAAGGGTTCGAGGTCCGAGTAAAGATCTGCCCGTAAGGGTTCAGTGTCTAGAGGCTGGAAAAAGCAAGGCTGGTAACAGCAAAAGTAGGTCACTGTACCTTGGTAATCCCAAGGCCCTTGACCTAACGAAGGTACAGCATCTGGCGGGGCCTGGTGTCCCTGCTGTCGATCCGCTGAGCTGCGATGTGAACCGATTGGTCCAGGCACCTGCCTGCCTACAGGGGCGCGCCCAGCAACTGCGGGGAGAGAGTGGGGGTGCTCGGCACCGTCAGGTGCAAAAGTCGGTGCAGTCTGGTGACTCAGCAATCAAACCGCTGCGGTGCGATGCGAACCAACTGGTCCAGGCTCCTGTCTGCCTAACGGGGCGCATCCATCAGCCGCGGGGAGAGAGCGAGGTTACTCGGCGCCGCCGTACTTGTACTGCCAGCGGAGCCACTAGAAGGAAGCGACAGGAGCTCCGGAAGCAACAGCAGGTGGAGGCGTCCTCGACCGATCGCCGGAACCTACCGAAGCGACCACGGGAGGTGAGTGACGAGGCCACCGACGCCGCGGGCGATTCCAAGAGGACCCGTCAGGGTTCCTTTAAGGACGCTTTAACCGCGGTGAAGCTGGCTATCGTCGCGGCCGAACATCCGGTCTCGGTCATCACGCCGGAGATGGAGAGCGCTGTCAGGTCGGACATTTTTGACCGCCTTGAGAGCGCTCCCGATCCCCTACCCGTGATTGACATCTGCGGTCTGTCGAGCGGCGCCCTCCATGTCCTGTGCCATGGGTCTCCTGCCGTTGAATGGCTTCTTTCCCTCACCGACTTGATCGTGGAGGGACTGACGCTAAAAGTGGTCCACGCAAAGGATCTGCCCAGGCCAGTTAAAATGGCCTGGAAATACAGATCAGTTAAGGCTGAGGCCCCAAGGGTGCTGCGCATGCTCCAGCGCCTAAACTCGACCCTTCACACCGAAGAGTGGCGCGTGGTGCACTCGGCGGTAGAAGAGGTCTACACCAGGCACATCGTCTACATGGACAAAGCGTCTGCCGTTGTGATCAAGGCAGCTGGGTACTGCCTCTTTGCGGGTGTCTGCAAAAGCTTTTTCAAGCTCTTTGAGGCCTCCGATAAGAGTGAGAAGACTGCTGATGCTGATACCCGGAACGAGGTAGCCCAGCCGGCTGAGGCGGTGATGGCGAGGGAAGTGGTTCCGCCGGAGCCGAGCACGAGCCTGCTGGCATTACTGGCAGAGCCCCCATCTTCGCCGGCGTCATCCGTGGCGACATCTGAGGTCCTGGGTAACCTCCAGGAGCTCGACCTGGCCTCGTCCCCGCTGCCGATGGATGAGGGAATAATGGAAGGGAGCTGAACCATGCCCCTGCTACCACCTCCCAAGCCAAGCAATGGCCAGATTAAGGTTCGTGCAAATAAACCTTCATCACTGTAAGGCGGCGACGGCCATTCTGGCCCGCCAGCTCAAGTCAAATAAATTTGATATTGCCCTTATTCAGGAACCCTATCTCTACAGGGGAGCCATTAAGGGCCTCAATGGGACAGGTGGTCTTATCTTTTATCACTGTTCTACTAAGGATATGAGGACTTGCGTCTATGTCAGGAATGGCATAGACGCGATGCCCTTATGTCAATTATGTTCCAGGGATCTTACAACGATCAAGGTCCAAATGGGCAAGGCAGAGGAACGCAAAACAGTTATACTGGCCTCAGCGTACCTACCTTACCCCGACAAGGAACCCGTTTCATCACTACTGAAGGAACTGGTTAACTATGGCACTCGCGAAGGCGTCGACCTCATCATTGGCAGCGACGCGAATGCACACAATGTCGTTTGGGGCAGCACAGACACCAACGACCGAGGAGAAAAGCTTTTGGACTACGTGGTGAGTACAAACTTGCAAATTCTCAATAAAGGCAACAGGCCTACCTTCGTCGATTCGAAGAGGGCAGAAGTACTCGATATCACACTTGCTTCCAACAGAGCGAGCACACGTATCGATAACTGGCATGTGTCTAGTGAAATAACTTTATCTGATCACAGGTACATATGCTTTCAGTACAGAACAACCCACCCGGTAGAATCTGTATGCAGGCGGAATCCTAGGAACACTGACTGGAACTCTTTCGTGGGTGACCTCAAGGTAGAACTAGGAGACCCTAAAGGTATGCTAAATTCCATAGTAGATATCGAATTCGAAGCAGACAAAGTTGTCACCGCTCTTACAACAGCCTGGACTCAGAACTGTCCGGAGAAAAGAGTTATGGCAAAGAAGGAACCATGGTGGACTCCTGAACTAGCCAAGCTTCGACAGGAGACACGACAGGCCTTTAACGAGGCGAAAATCAAGAAGGACTTTAGCTCTTACTCAAGACTTCTGACCTTGTACAGCACGGCTGTACGCAAGGCTAAAAGAAAAGCATGGAGAGACCACTGTGAGGGTATTACATCAATCCCGGAAGGTATGAGACTCTCAAAGGCGATAGCAACAGTAAAGGCAAACCCACTGTCTACAATCAGGGACGGTAACGGTAAGCTCACTGAGTCTGGGAAGGACACTCTTAAGGTAATGTTTGAGACACACTTCCCAGGCTCCAGGTTGATCCACACGTCCGAAACTGACCCTATAAGCCAGGTGGAGCAATCTTTGCGAACCACTAAGGCTGACTGGGTTACAGCGAAGAAGATAGTGGATAAACGTAAGGTGGACTGGGCACTGAACAGCTTTCAGCCGTTCAAATCTCCAGGGCCAGACGGAGTATACCCAATACTTTTAAGGACAGGTGCCGCGATCTTGAATCCTCACCTCTGCAGGCTCTTCAGAGCGTGCTTAGCGTTTGGTTACATACCCAAGGCCTGGCGCCAGTCAAGGGTAGTCTACATGCCAAAAGCAGGCAGAACTGACTACGAGGAGGCAAAGTCATATCGGCCTATCAGTCTGTCATCATTCCTTCTCAAATCCTTAGAGAAAATGATTGACAAGCACATAAGGGAGGGACCTCTGAAAAGACACCCTCTGCATGGACTTCAGTGTGCCTACCAGCCAGGAAAGTCAACAGAGACTGCACTACATCACGTAGTCAGTCGAGCAGAGGCTGCCTTGGAAAACAAGGAGTTGTGCATCAGTGCGTTCCTCGACATAGAGGGAGCATTTGATCGTACGACCTTTGAATCTATAAAAATGGCAGCAACGGAGCATGGCATAGAACCTACTGTTTGCAAGTGGATAGACTGCATGCTCACAGGTAGATTAGTAACGTCTACGCTGCAGGGAGATACACTATGTGCGACTACTACCAAGGGCTGCCCACAGGGGGGTGTACTTTCGCCTATACTGTGGTGTCTGGTTGTGGACTCGCTCTTAGTGGAACTCAACAAAGGACCGTATCACACGGTAGGCTATGCAGACGATTTGGTAGTGCAGGTAAACGGTATGTTCCCCGGCACAGTATCAAGTCTTATGCAAAATGCGCTTGAAATTGTTCAGAGATGGTGTACAGCCAACTGTCTCTCTATCAATCCGAGCAAAACGACTGTAATCACATTTACTAGGAAAAGGCACCTTTCAGCGCTGAAGAAACTCTCGCTGTTCGGTACAACACTGGAATGGTCCACGGAAGTGAAATATCTAGGGGTAACCTTGGATAAAGATCTGAACTGGGAATCGCACGTAGCCAAAACTATCTCAAAGGCTATTAAAGTTTTCAGTATGTGTCGTATGGCCTACGGAAAAACATGGGGGCTTAAGCCCAAGGTTCTCAAATGGATCTACCTTATGATGGTACGTCCCATACTCACGTATGGGAGCATTGTATGGTGGCCGAGAACAAAACTAGTTACTTGCAGGTCGGCGCTCACAAAAGTGCAGCGTATGGCCTGCATGGCAATATCAGGGGCGTTCAAATCTACGCCAACGGCAGCACTGGAGATACTTTTGGACCTCCAGCCGCTGCATATTGTTGTGGGGGTTGAAGCAAGGATGGCTCTCCATAGACTGACCATGGCCGGTCTGGGGAACCAATACAAGCTGAACACCAAACACACAAGGATGGATCTGGACGACCATTTGGACAGGTTGATGATGATGAGTTGTGACAAAGTCCTCCCCAAATTCATTTTCGACCGAAGATATGAAGTCCATCTTCCTACAAGAGAAGACTGGAAACAGGGACTGCCCCGACCCGAAGGTGGCAGCCTCGTTTGGTTCACCGATGGCTCAAAAATGTCGTCGGGAACTGGGGCAGGCATTTATTGCGATGGATTCGGGCTGAGCCAAAGCATGGGTCAGTTCCCGACGGTGTTTCAGACTGAAATCTACGCAATAAGTGCCTGCGCACAAGTGAATATAGATAGAAAAGTCACTGGCAAATCCATCTATATTCTAAGCGACAGCCAAGCCTCTCTCAAAGCCCTTATGGCCTGTAGGGTGGACTCCGGACTAGTCGAGGGCTGCGTCAGCGCGCTCAACAGGCTCGGCAGACGCAACAGACTCCATCTGGTGTGGGTGCCCGGACATGCAGGAATCCATGGTAATGAGAAGGCGGACGAGCTGGCGAGAATGGGGTCTGAACAAGATTTTATCGGGCCAGAACCCTTCATAGGCCTCTCAATAGGTACTATTAAAATGGCCCTAGCGGCAAATGCCAAACAGAAACACCTCTCTGAATGGTCTAGTGTGCCAGAACTGGCACATTCAAAGGCCTTCATTGGCACATCAGGTACAGGTTGGGTATCCAAAATCTGTAGATATAGTAGGTGTAAGGTCCGACTAATTGTTGGGGCATTTACGGGCCACTTTGGTACCAACAAACACCTACTCAATATGGGGCTGTCTAATGACTCCCACTGCAGGGCCTGTAAAGAGGCGCCAGAGTCCATGGAACACGTTCTGTGTGACTGCGATGCTCTAGCAAGTAAACGCATGAGTCTTCTCGGGGTAGCATATCCTAGACCAGAAGAATATAAGTTCCTCAACCTCGGTGACGTTCTAAAGCTTATGACCTCGGTCTTTGCACGTCCTGAGCAGGAATAAGGACGGGGGTGACACAAAAGATCCCACTGGGTCGAAGTGTCCCGGGCTCTCAGCCTGGCCCCATACTAATAAGATAAGATAAGATATGCAAATGCAAAATTATACGTTCCAAGTACCTACTTATATCGCTTCTCCATAAAAGCTTTCAAAATAAACAATCGATAATCAAAACCATTAAAAAAAGGATAATCCGGGTCGTTGCCCTAAAAATCTAGATTTGCATAACGAACAATCTTCCTACGGATTTTGGTCTGATTGCTATTGTAAAGAGTTAAATCTTTGGGTGTGCCTAATCTATCTATTGTTCTGTCAATCAGGGTTTTGGAAAACAAATTCCTATGGCCTTGTTATAATCTTGCAGAGTTGCCTATAATAAACTACACAGAGGTGGTATGACTAGACAACACAGCCATTTAAATTTAGGACAGACAGACAAACAGACGGACGTATAGACAGATAGATAGCGATGGCAGAGTAGTAATAGGGTCTTTTGCCGTTTGGCACCCATAGGGTACGGAACCCGAAAAGTAAATAAAAGAAAAGTCATTCTGGAAACATTCTGTACTTAATTATGGTGTTATATGAAACCTTCTAACTTTAGACTTAGGTCGAGGGTCAATATTGAAGTCCTAACTGTGTTAGGCAGTTACATGGTTTCTTCGAGTCTACATACATTTTCGGTCATCAATTTGGGTAAGCTGCTTACACACTCGGTTGTTGGATGATAACGGCAGCTTAGTTGGCTCCTAACATTATAGACACTGGCTTTCCTATGGGCTAGGCCGACTACGCTGACGGTATGAGTATGTGCTTTGCAAGCCTTTGTCCCAGGCACTGCAGCGCCCGAGTGGTCTCTTCACCCATCTACAGGGTGCACTCGAATTCGATAGCGAAACTTTAAGGGGACATTCCAATCATGATTATGAAAACCACAGTAGTGGTCTTAAAGCATACCGGTGAGATGACTTTTTATTTTTTTCTGATACCAAAAACTACCTTAGTCAATCATAAAGAAACGATATCAGTACTAAAAGCTACAAAAATCATATCAAAAAATATTCAAAATTAATCGATTAAAATAAATCACTTTTCAACGCAACGACACACTTTCGATCATATGTTCACCTTTCCGGTCGACAAGTTGGAAATGCAATAATCGACCAAAAGAGAAACCACTCCTAAAGACATCAACATAAGATCCAAAATTATAAAATACGCACTGTCTGCAGGCCCCTGTAGGTAAATTCCGAGCAAAAATTCGCAAGAGTAATGCAATGCCTGCTTTTTAAAAATCACCCCTATTACAAAGACCGAAGGACGATCCATCCCTCCCTACGTATTCAAAGCTAAAAGCGCGAGCGCCGAAAGGTAAGAGAAGGTCGAAGGACCTCCAGTGTTGCCACAAATATAGGTTTTTCCGTATTTGTACGGATTTGGGTAGTCTTTAATGTATTACTTTAATGTAAATTTAAAATTAGCATATTAAGTAAGTATTTTTATACGGACTTGCAGTCTTTTTTAAGATACCTACCTAATTTAAACCCGTATTTTCGTAGATGTAACTTCGATCGTTATCGTAGGTAGTCCAGTACTGAGGACTTAAGTATGTGTTCAATTTTAGCCAAAAGCGTAGAATATAGGTACAGTCGGCCACAGTCTCAGATACCCCTTTTTGTTCGATTGGCGCTATTATGCCGCGCGCGGTAAGAGCTGCCATAGGGTATCTGAGATTGTGGCCGACCGTACCTACCTATGTAAGGCACGCCGATAGGCCCGGATAAGCCCCAGATAAGCCTGAAAATATGGACGAAGAACAAAACACACCCTGGCTCCGTTGAGGCGTTTCAAAGACGATTTAATTCACTTTTATATGGAATTTATAATTCACTTTAAATAACAATACATTACATACCTACATACGGATTTTAAAATGTAATAACGGCGCCACATGGCAACACTGGGGACTTTTGATTTAAGTGCCTACAGTGCGTTTCACAAAATAATTCCCTTGGATGAACAAAAATAGTCCCTATTACATTGTGATAAGAGTTTCGTCAAGGGAACTCTCTTGCGTGAAACGCACACTACTACGTAAAAATATTGAGCGGCGGCGCGTGCGCGCCTCTCGCTCGCCCGTGATTATAGGTCATTTTGTAGGCGGGTCACCGCACCGCAGGTCAAAGCGCGCGCTGATAAGAGCTATACGCGTAGTACAGTCGCGTTCATAATGGGGTTAGTTAATAATCGTTTTATTTTAAATATTTTTTTATGCGATTTTTGTAGCTTTTAGTACTGATATCGTTTCTTTATGATTGACTAAGGTAGTTTTTGGTATCAGAAAAAAATAAAAAATCATCTCACCGGGATGCTTTAAGACCACTACTGTGGTTTCCATAATCATGATTGGAATGTCCCCTTAAAGTTTCGCTATCGAATTCGAGTGCACCCTGTAGTGTGAGTGAAAGTGCCACTGGACGCTGTATAAATCTTCTCATTACGCACCTCGATGCAAATGCCTTAGTTACAATTGAAAAACACAATTGCTCTACAGATTTGTGGGTCTCTGCAAATGTGCAAGATTGTGCTCTACAGGCCAGCGCCCTAATATGACCGCGATAGACTCGGCACTTGCTGTAGAGATATCCTACCTAGTAGGTAGACAAAATGTATCCAAATGCGGAGTCCACAGCTAAGCTAATTAAGTACTATGTTAGCCCGGCAGTTCACCCCTTAGTTCTAACATTACAATAATATTGATTTTCCTTACGGGAAACCCAATGAGTAATGTAGAGTCACTTTGTATTTTTGTAAAGTAAGTAGGTACAGTAGAGTGTCGATTATCCGGAATTCCGGACGGGCTACTTGCTTACTAGCACAGTACGGTCGTTCGGTCAACCGGCGTTTTTTCAAGCTCGGATATTATGCTTATCCCTAGACTTTTTGCTTTTTGCTTTTTGTTGCCTGCTCGATGCCGCGAATATGGTACTATTACCAAAGAGCATATAATACAATAGAGGGTCAACGCCATACAAGAAAAATTCCCAGCCTTATTCGCGCAAGTACAGCGCCAGTGGTGAGTATTGGGTACTAATACGACACTTAGCGAGGTCTATTTCTCAGATAGATCGCTAGATGGCGATATATTCGAGGGCGGTCACCGGCGCTCTAGCACAATACAGTGCCACAAACTTTTCTTGGCTGGCGGCTGAAATTGGTACTACTTGAAAAGTCATACTGTCATTGTCAGTTAGCTCTCAAATACATAGACGACAGCGACGCTCTTACCGGCCAAGAAAAGTTTGTGGCACTGTATCTTTTCCGCAGACATTTGTATGTGTGTATTATGTAGAAGTGATTTATCTAGCTTTTGCCCGCGACTTCGTCCGCGCAGACTTTTTTTTTTCTCGTGAGTTTTTCCGTTGTTTTAATGGTTATTCTGCTATTCGGGGCTGAGAGAAATCCAACAAATAAAAATCGGTCCATCCGTTCTCGAGTTATAAATGGTGTAACTAACACGACTCTTTCTTTGTTTTATACTCGTATATTAAGATATTTTTTGTCATAAAATCTAACTGCAAAAGATCATTTCCGGCTTCCGGCACACGTAACCGCAGTCCGCAAGAAATGGAAGTATTTTTTCTCGAGCACAAGACTTATTTTCTCATTGCATTGCTGTCTTTATTCCTTTAAGATAAAGTTCAAGAGAATGTCTGCGAGATATAGTGTATTCATTCTAGATTTCAATGTATGGGCAAAACGGCAAAATTTATAATTAAAATTTATTGCTGCCATGTTATACCTATATACGAGTACATTATAATACACAACTCTCCCACCCCCCCCGCACGCCGCTTAACCTCTCCCCCCCTTGAAAATTGTCCCGTTTTACAGATTTTCTAAATTTTCAGGAAAACTATACAAGCTAGGACAAAATGGTCAAAGACTGAATTATTTGTCAATAAATTACCAACAAATAAGTACTAACATTCATTTTGATACGATTTATAGTTTCCAAGCTATGGTGCATCAAAGATTACAAAAATGTGCGCTTGGCAGAAATAAAACATTTAATACACAAGAAACCATAAATATTTATTATTTTTACAAGCAATGCTGTCCGAAGATTTTCTTGCATGGTGTCATTGTAATAAGCAACTCATTACAAGATTATAAGCCAAATTTCAGCGTCCTAGTTTAATTAATTAATAAGTTATCGTCCTGAAAATAGGTAAATCCGGAAGTTACCTGCAATTGTGGAGCAAATTGACGATTTTGCCGTTATAAAGTTCCTTATCAATGAGGAATAAGCTCCGAAAATCTAAATTTAAAAAGTGGGAGCCATTTATGGGGACCATTACCCTTCCAAAACATTGATTTATTAGTGGCATGGACTTTTAAAATAAGGGAGAGAGTCGATTGAAGATGTCCCCCGCCCGAGACACCTTTTTGACTCCACCACATCGAATACATCGAAAAAATCGATAAAGTTGTATTGGAAGACGCCCGGTTGTCAAACAAACCTCTATCTGCATTAATTGGAGTATCAGAAACCATAATTTTGAGGATACTTAATGAACATCTTAGTATAAAAAAAGTCACTGTAACATTGGTGCCGAGAATGCTCAAGCCCCACTTCAACACTTTTTGGAGGTCTATGGTGGAGAACCAAAAGGCGTTTTGGCACTAATGGTGAATGAAAGTGAAAATTTGGTTCATCATTATAAATCCGAGTCCAAACAAGAGTCGATACGCTGGCATAAAAAGGGTAAAACCCCCCCTTACAAGTTTAAGGTGTCAAAATCAACTGGCAAGATGATGGCGACGATTTTTCGGGTTACTGAAGAAATTTTGTTAATGGACTACAAATAAAAGGTGTCAATATAACCGGAGAATATTACGTTTCTCTATTGAAAAAAATAAAGGAAGCCATCAAAGAAACTAGAAGAGAAAAATGGTCTCAGGGTGTTGTCTTTTTGCAAGACAATTAGCCCGTTTATAAGTGTTACACTGCGATGGCTGCCTTACACAGATGTGGGTTTGAGACACTAGTTTACTCTCTCTACAGCCTAGACCTGACCCCCAGCAATTTTGATTTATTTCTGAAAATTAAAAAAATACCTTCGAGGAAGAAAATTTTCCGACGATAGAAAAAAGAAGTCAAAGATGCCACTTTGACCCATTTTCAGGTCAAGGAAGAATTTTTTTTTCAGCGATAGAAAAGCTTATTCTAAGATTAAAAAAGTGAGCTTCAGAAGGACTATGTAGAAAAGGAAAAAAAAAATATTTTGTTTATCCCACTTACAACCGCGAACCGCGAACTTAATTCCGCGAACTTTTAGACCTCGTATATTCTCGCCTTGTATGGGGCAAACCGAAAAAAGTATAAACGAGTTACGAATTTACGATACGTCTACTTCAACAAATACGTTGGCCACAAAGTCACCAGCTCCACAGTTGATACTGAAAATAGTAGGTATCATGCAGCTTCAAAAAAGCCTGCGGAAAAAGATGTCGATGTGTCAATGCTGGATTGCGTTGTTCCATCATGTGCATCTATTGCCAAGATAATGATGACGATACTGATTCTTTTAGATATTAATAACTACAGAAACGCATGTCTTGTAAAAATAATACATATTTATGGTTTCTTGTGTATTAAATGTTTTATTTCTGCCAAGCGCACATTTTTGTAATATTTGATGCACCATAGCTTGGAAACTATAAATCGTATCAAAATGAATGTTAGTACTTATTTGTTGGTAATTTATTGATAAATAATTCAGTCTTTGACCATTTTGTCCTAGCTTGAATAGTTTTCCTGAAAATTGAGAAAATCTGTAAAACGGGACACTTTTCAAGGGGGGGAGGGGGTAAGCGGCTTGCGGAGGGGGTGGGAGAGTTGTGTATTTTAATGTACTCGTACATAGGCATAACATAGCAGCAATAAATTTAAATTATAAATTTTGCCGCTAAAAAATTTAGAATGAATATACTAATAGACGAGTTTGTGTGTGTGTGTGTCCACGCTCCACGCGACGCCAGGCTGCCCCTCTACCCTTGACGCATTTTTCCAATACGGCCGCAATATGGCGCAATTTACAAAATTTTATATTTTACAAATTAAGACGCATTTTGTGTTTTTATTGAATAAAACAGCCTTACCTTTAAATAAACATTACAAAGTATTTAAAATCAAAGCACTACTATGCGAATTCAAAGAGAAATTAATTTGAAAACTTTTTCAATTTGATCGCAATAGCGTCAAGGGTGACCCCTCTGCTCGTATTGGCGTCTTTATTTTAATTAAGGTAACGGTCATATTTGCATGATGTCGTGTATAGTGCCGAAACGTACGTGAGAGTGTATGTGAAATATATGACACACGATTGTGTTGTGTGTGTGTGTGCTACGCGAGGCTTCTCTCTCGCTCTCACGTCACGCACGTCGGCACGTCACGAGTAAACGAGTTATGAATTTATGATGGATGACTTTAGGAGCGCTCGACGAAACTGGCGGGGATTTCTGCGCAAGTGTACAATCGCGCACAAAATGTCTAATAGTCACGCACGCGGGATCTAAGACTGACGCTGAACTAATAGTTGAGGTGATGTACGCTTGGAAACATTGCCACTCCCGGCAATGTTTCCACTGGAAACATTGCCGGAAAGTTTCCGAAAGTTTCCCAATGTTCCCATAGATTCCCAGTAGTTTTTTTGTTTATTATTCATGCTTATTCTTGCGAAATATCGCGTTCGTTAATCACGTGACAATGCATAAGCGTCTTGCCTTACAGTGTTGCCATATAGAAACTGCATAAAATCGGTATTTTCTTTTAAATTTCCATGAAATCCCTACTTATTGCCAATAAAAGTGAATTATTCTTATGATTTACATATATTAGTGAAGTCAATCATGCTGATTCTTGAAATATCGCGTTCGTTAATCACGTGATAATTCATAAGCGTCTTTCCTTACAGTGTTGCTATATAGAAACTGCATAAAATCGGTATTTTCTTTAACAATTCCATGAAATCCCTACTTATTGCCAATAAAAGTGAATTATTCATATGATTTACATATATTAGTGAAATCAATCTTCAATGAAACTCAGAGTTATTGTGTTTTTTTATCTTCAACCATTGGCTACCGGTGTTATGCTCCTTGACAATGGTCAACAGTGGGCTGAATTGATTGACTGATCGAGGGTTTCTATAATATTCCAAATTATTAATACTAGTAGTTCGCCCCGAACTGTAAGCTCGGGATGTATAGTTACATTTCCCCAGGTAAGCCATGAAACTTGGTAGATGAATGAATGAGACGACGCGACGGGGTACTCTAAGAAAAAGGCTCGACGAGATCTACCCGATAAAAGTATCAAAACTGTAACTGTCCATATCTCCTAAACGGCTAATGCTAGACCCATGTTCATGGTACTCTAAGAAAAGGGCTCGACGAGATCTACCCGATAAAAGTATCAAAACTTTAACTGCCCATATCTCCTAAACGGCTAATGCTAGACCCATGTTCATGGTACTCTAAGAAAAGGGCTCGACGAGATCTATCCGATAAAAGTATCAAAACTGTAACTGTCCATATCTCCTAAACGGCTAATGCTAGACCCATGTTCATGGTACTCTAAGAAAAGGGCTCGACGAGATCTACCCTATAAAAGTATCAAAACTGTAACTGTCCATATCTCCTAAACGGCTAATGCTAGACCCATGTTCATGGTACTCTAAGAAAAGGGCTTGACGAGATCTACCCAATAAATGTATCAAAACTTTAACTGCCCATATCTCCTAAACGGCTAATGCTAGACCCATGTTCATGGTACTCTAAGAAAAGGGCTCGACGAGATCTACCCGATAAAAGTATCAAAACTGTAACTGTCCATACCTCCTAAACGGCTAATGCTAGACCCATGTTCATGGTACTCTAAGAAAAGGGCTTGACGAGATCTACCCAATAAATGTATCAAAACTTTAACTGTCCATATCTCCTAAACGGCTAATGCTAGACCCATGTTCATGGTACTCTAAGAAAAGGGCTCGACGAGATCTACCCGATAAAAGTATCAAAACTGTAACTGTCCATATCTCCTAAACGGCTAATGCTAGACCCATGTTCATGGTACTCTAAGAAAAGGGCTCTTTAGTTTTTTAGGGCTTTTTAGTTGTTTAAAACGTTGCGGGCGACTGTTCCATTATCTTTATCATAAAATTCATCACAGCACTATACAAGATCATCGATATTTGCATAAATAATGGTAAAGTTTACCAACAAATATCCCGAGAAAGATTGCTTGGAAACTTTGCCGGAAATAAACTGGAAACATTGCCAGGAACATTCCCAATGGGAAACATTGCCGGAAATAAACTGGAAACATTGCCGGAAACATTCCCAATGGGCTGGCAGTTTTCAAAGTTATGGGATTTTTATTGATAATTCATTACCTACCTGGTGTATAGAGAATCTAAAATCATGTACAATTCAGCAAACAAATATTGGAATATCTCAAGATTTGAGCAAAGTTCCCAGTAAATTCCCAGTTGGGGAAAATTGCCGGCAATGTTGCCGGCAATGTTTCCAGCGATTGGCAATGTTCCCGGGAACGGTACATTGACATTGTACAAATCAGAGAAACTGACTAAACTTAAAGATTGAAAGTATTCTTTGCGAATTCTGCACTCGGTATATTTGAAATGGTTTTACAAATTATTTTAACGGACATTACAATAAAACGGGTGTGCAATCAATTAAAAATTATCTCAATCCAATATGCATTGTTCTCAATAACTTTTTCAATCTTTCTGAACTGTCCTTTTAAAACATTTTGTTTCGGCATTCTTTCTGCCACGAAACAAAAAAAGATGTGCACGACTGTACTTAGAGGCTAGAGCGACTGATTTACCAATCTTAAATCTTAGCCGGCGCTCGCCGGGGCGATCGCTCGCTTCCTCTCCGTCGCCCCTCCCTCACGTACCCCGCCAAACAGATCCAAAAAATTATTTCAAGGTCAGCGCTCATAACTCGTGTGACGCTACTTGTACACACGACAGCAAGTCAGACTGTACGCTTTTTTTTTAAAGTCGCCCCTAACGTAACCGAGTAGAGCGCTACCGTGTAAGCGTCGACGTGCTGTCGTGTGTACACACGACAGCATGTCAGAATGTAAACTTTTGTTGTAAAGTCACCCGTAATGTAACCGAGTAGGATGCTAGCGTGTAAAGGTCGACGTGCTGTCGTGTGTACACATGAAGCACGGCAGAGTGTACAGTTTTGTTGTAAAGTCGCCCGTACCGTAATCGAGTAGAGTGCTATATAGCGTGTAAGGGTCGACGTGCTGTCGTGTGTACACGCCATTGCATTGCCGTCTTTTCTTTTTGTAATAATAATGGCTACTTGTGGCGGGCTGTTGGTGAACTATCGACACCACGAACCCGAGATCCTTGAAGAGTCGATCAGGCCCCTCATCTTCGGCTTACCTTTACCTGGTTGTCCGAAGTGGACTTCAAGAGGGGCCGCAAGACTCTCACCTCTGGCTTGCCTTAGCCGGCCGTCCAGAGTGGGGCGTTAGAGCTATACATGCTCGCAGGATGGAAGTGAAAGATGCATAGGACGCGAGTTGGCACTGTGGCTGTGGCTACCACACTACAGTCACTGGGTAGAAAGCGGCCCACACCTCTCGACACCCTGATCACCTGCTTACAACCATGTTGCCGTTTTGCTGTCCAGGGCTAGTATAGGCCCATAAGCGGCGGCATATTTAGTTTAGGTGGCCCATTTAGTGAGCACCAAGTCATACGTGTGCCAATGATGAACCCCTTGAGATATTATCCGTATCTGAGCACTTTTTAACATGGAGCGTACTGTACGTTGAAACTGAATGTAATTTCAAGCGGTTGTAGGTGCCTGAAGGTACGCCATCTATGTAAAATTCGCAGTATTAATATGTCAGTCACGTTATCACGTATCGTCGCGGTCGAATTAAAACTATATTCGTATTTTTCTAAAATATGCATGCTATTAATTTATTCCTTATAAAAGCAGAATTAATAAATGTAAAAAAAATATTTAAAATAAGCGGAAAGGACTAAATAGCATTTACTATAAGATTTATCTTTCAATCAATTCCAATGAGACTTGCAGCGACATCTGTTTTTTCATAGATTGCACTAAATCTAAAATGTATGTAGTTGACCAGACATGCTATTACTATAGGTACTTTTTTTTTTTCGCTATTTGGTATAAGTAATACCTACCATATTACGTATGTAGATTATTGTGGATAGATAGGTAGGTAGAAGTACCTAAGTTGATTTCTGTAGGTGTTAGCTTCGACAACCCTATCTATCACACGGGAATCGATCCCATTCCTCGAGCAACTAGCATCCTTATTTCGGCCCTATTACAGTAATAGCCCGGGCCCTTTGGGTGATGCAACGTGTATTATTATGCCCCATACATCCTTTTGTAAGTGGTAATTTGGTGTCTTTGATGTGAAGTAATATTGGGTAGGTACTCGCTTACATAAAGTAAGAAACTTTGATTGATATTACATGAACGAACCATCGATAACGAACATTACTCATTTCACCCGACTTTATTTAATGTAGGTAATTTTATATGTAACTACCTAGCTTTTGCCCGCGACTTCATCCGCGCAGACTTAGGTTTTTTTCCCCGTTGTCGACATTAGATACCGCAGGCGAATTTAGTTGGTTCGCGAGATTTAATTGGTAATTATTTATATACTATGTTAGTCTGGGGTTCTCACCTGGTGCCCTGGTGCTATTACTCTGTAAAAAAAGTTAGGATCTTTGGTAACACTTGTATTATATGCTCTTTGGTAACACCTTGTAAAACTTTTCTGGTTATTTGTGGAAAATTCGTAAGTGCCGATTCTGCGACTGAGGTGGTTGGCAAATACGTCTATTTTGGACATACTATAAAACCAAAATCCGCAAATCTCAAAAGTCCAAGGCTTTCAATTAATGCCAATCGCCCATCCTCGCATACGGTGCCAAAACATGGTCCCTTACCAAAGCTATCATAGAAAAGATGCAAGTTGTACAAAAAACTATCAGGAGCTTGCTAGGCAATTTGACCTAATAATTAAAAAAAATCCTTGTGTCAAAAATATTTTTTATTATTGAGTAGGTATCTCTTTATTCTCGTGGTTTAATGGCACTTATTTACAAATAAATATAAATACTTATCTTATGTAAGTCTATAAAATAAATAATTCTCATATCGGTCCCTCACATGCCGCGACAGTTAACAATTTGTACAGTCCCACAAACTTAGCTGGCCCGGTGACCGCTTCACTTTTTCAGAAGATAAAGATAAAGATAAAATTAGTGTTGTCTTCAGGGATAATTGATGTACGGCTCACTAATGGTGAAATTTGTGGAAAATTCGTCACGAACGTGTTGCAAAATAATTGCGTTAGTAGGTATTCATGTTGTACGGTCGGCCACAGTTTAGGATAACCCATGGTAGCTCTTACTGCGCGCGGCATAGAACAAAAAGAGGTATCCTAGCGTGTAGCCGTCTGTTCCTACCTAGGAGGAGGAGTCCTGTTATTTTAAGGCGGAAACACATTTCTCTTGTTACGTTAATGGTAAGAAAATCCTTGTAAATATTAACTTTTTAGTGAACGGAAAGTACCTATTCTCATTCTTTCTATGTATAACTCAAAGCTACTCTTAGGCACCAAAGTCGAGCTTTGATAGTTGATACGCGCTATACAAAGAGTTACCTATCTGTCTAAGTATACCTACCTAGGTTGTTAATGAAAGGTCCTGTAATACTGAAAGGATCGCTTAACTCACCAAAAAATGCAACTTTTACAACATTATAACTGGACCTTTCACTGACACCCTGTATAATATCACTGTATCGATGCTATAAAGCTCGATATGACCCTTCAAGCTAAGTGCTAATCTTTGTTATCATCATCAGGCTGTCATAACTCTGCTGTCACTGGGGTACAATATTTTTGTAGAATCTTCACTGCTGGAGTCGCTTCTCGCAGTTCTGAAGTTTTTGAGGAGGACGCTTATCTGCAATAAAAAAAAACTTTGCATTTGATAACTTCCTCTATTTTCGGGAGATATTTTTTTTCAATCTTTGGAATCTATCGAATATCGATCCTTTTCAATGTGACGTTTGAAGGGTGCTGACGAACTTCAGACTGCATTTATTTTACTGCTGTCGATCATTGTAATGTTTTTTGTAGTACACACGACAGCACATCGAGGCTTACAAGCTAGTTCTCGGTTACGTTACGGGCGACATTAACAACAAAAGTGTACAGACTAACGTGCTGTCGTGAGTACAGGAAGGAATATTCTGATTCTAATTCTAGAGGATTAGTTCGCTGGTAGCCAGAAAAAAACGAGGAAACCCCGGTTTAGTCCTTCAACTGGGACGCCATCGACACGCCATTGCGTTACAGACTAAACCCCAGCACGTCCCACCAGTAGAAAAGAGTGCTAACCGCATAATAACAGGTCCCAAGTCCCACCACGGCCGTAAGCAGCATGTCCCACCAGTGGTCCCACCAGTAGAAAAGAGTACTAACCGCATAATAACAGGTCCCAAGTCCCACCACTGCCCCAACCAGCACGTCCCACCAATGATGCCGGTGGTCCGTGATCCTGGTCAGCGAGCAGACCGCCGAGTAGACCAGGGCGAGCACTTGCAGTATCGGCACTAGGCAGACTGTCTTGGAAGACCAGACATAAGCGCGCCTTTGAAGGTACCACTGGAGGAGTAAAAGGTTTTTGATAAATATCTGTCTATGAAAAGGAATGTAGGAGATCGTGATAAGAAAGGGATGGAAACCATAAATTAAATAAGCTACTTTCTTGGCGATCGATTACCTAAATGGTATGTACGAGTAAGAAGAACTTTTCGCTCTACGATTCCCTAAGAAATAGCAGGAGAGTCACCTTATCAATCCATTCAACCTTGGACAATATTGGTCGGTCATACTACGTTATGTCAATCTATAGTTTGTCGGAGAACTGTTTTTCCAATCGAAGTTATCCTTTGAGTAACGGGAAATATTATTTATCATCATCTGCCTGTTAACAACCCGTCGATGCACGAATGCGCGAGCTTTTTCTTTGAGACTCGGCTCCGCAAAAGATTTGAGAAGCCATTACCTCAACCTGGCTTTGCACCCACCTATTTAACCGTAATAAATATGATCATGATCTCCACAAAATTAGAGTCACTAACAATATTCTCCTGGGCATAAAAACCCTTGGGAGGAACTGGTAACAAAGACCTTTCCAAACCCAGTTTGACAATGAACAGATGGTTATCTAAATTCTTACCGCGATGAAGAATCCACAGTGCACGGAGGTGGAAGTGTGCCCCGATGGAAAGCTGTGGTATGAGTCGTACTGTGCCCATTCGGTGTATCTCGTAGACGTGCACGTAAATGTGCTCACGTACTGGGACCTGAAACAAAGATTCCCATAAACACTGAATTTCCCTTCGTTACTCACTGGAGTCTCGCCGACGCTAAACTCTAATTTTTAAATCGAGTCCACGGAATGACAGTTGCTAGTATGCAACTGTCAGATAAAGCCTTTGTAGCAACTGTCATTCCGCGGAATCGATTTAAAAATAAGAGTTTACTAAAAATTTCAATAAAATAAACCTAAAATTTCACAAACACCAACACACAAAGCAAAAATAACACAAAAAAACAAAATATACCAAAGGAAAAGAAAGAAAGAGCTTCATCAAATATTTAATAAAAAACAGTAAGTAAAATATAAAAAGCCAAAAATGTGTCAAAGAGACTACCCGGGACACATCCGACGCAAATGTACCCATAATACTGGCGGCGTTGCCACGCTACAGGGCAATCATTTGCATCAGAGCCCCCGAGCGTTTGTCAAAACCTTGGGGTTTAAAAGATGCTTTGGACATGAGAAGAAGAAGAAGAATATCTTGAACGTACCCATTGCAAGTCTTCCCAGTATCCGGCTCACAGAGGTCGAAGAAGATCGGCCGGGGGCTGCCGGTGATTCCCTTCATCGCCTCGACGACTATGAAGTTGCATAGCAACCCGTAGATGTAGAACTTGTACACTCGCAGCGTTTGTAGTCCGGCGTACTTTAGCTTCTGTCTGAACGAGTAGTCTGCCGTGTGGAGGAGGAGCTCTGTGATCAGAATCTGGAAATAATGAAAATCTTGATGAAATAATAAGTTATTGTGCTTTCCTTCCTTTGTTTGATCGGTTTCTTGTTCTGCTCAGCTGTCACTTTCTCTTTCTCTCATCATCATCATCATCTGCCCGCCACTGACCAATGGTGGCCTCTTTTCCTCTCCCGCACTACCTCTCACGGTCCCTAATTTTGTCCGAGTGTGACTTTCTCCTTCCTTCACTGTTTCTGTGCCTCTTTTGTTTCTTTCACGGTCGGGGTATAGAAGGGATTTTAATCGTTGACTCAGATTATTGGAAGTAGGTAAGTTGTGGTTTCTGTGACCTCATAATGAATCTCTGATTAATATAACCTGCCTACTGGTTTTTCTGTGATGTATACTCATAGGGCGTTGAAATAACTATGCCAACCCATGTCAGACCGACTTCCTTTTCTTCTATATCTACTTAGGCATACAGCTCAACCTGAATAAACTGAAAGAAGCTCGTTGGCTCTTCAAGGTCACAAGAAAGATTAGCGAACAATGACGGAAGGATCTGTCGTGAGCCAAGTGGTTCGGTCCGCCATGAAAAGAAAGGGGCTTCAGCAGTGGGGTTTACTCACGCGAGTTTCTTCTTCGGTGTGTCGAAAGCGTCACACAACTGAATGAGTTGAATAAATATATTTACAGGATTTGATTTACTCATAGGCTGGCTGGATGGATTAGTTAGCTTGTGTATAGCAGGAATAAAGCTCACTCACAATCAGTAAAGGAAATCCCAGCACACCGCCAATCAGCATCTCGCCAGTGACTGTGTCGCCATTGAAGACGTGTGACAGTGCCGGGTCGTTGCAAAAAAACCCGCCCTTGTGGCTCGGTATGACGCAGAGCTCGTACAGGGCGATTACTATTAACACTGTAAACAAAAGAAAATAGAGACTTGAGGAACCCTTTCCCTTGTGAACACTGAGGAACAAACTCAGGGATCGACTTATAATGAAATATAGTTTCCGATTTCTGAATGGAATGGAAGGTGAACGGGGAGGTCTTTGCCCAGCAGTGGGAAACAAAAGAGGCCACTTAAAAAAAAACTGGCGTTTTCCAGACCTGCACTCTGGATTTTGGGGGTTCCAGCAATTTGAAAGATTTTTTTTTCTAGGTTCCAGGGCAATATTTTTGTTCCAGAAATAGGGCGCTGTGCGAGAAACCATGGCCTTGACT
The DNA here is from genome assembly GCA_949319315.1 of Zelleria hepariella. Classification (NCBI taxonomy): domain Eukaryota; kingdom Metazoa; phylum Arthropoda; class Insecta; order Lepidoptera; family Yponomeutidae; genus Zelleria; species Zelleria hepariella. Next base: position 18,879,406 of record OX439382.1, read on the forward strand.
TTCGTGCCGGCGCTTTGAGGTTCGAAGGATTATAATAATAACTAGGTATTTGCCAGAATAGCCGTTTACATTGCATAGTTTCTTGTTCATTCATTCTTCTCAGTAAATAATACCAGCATCCCGTTATTCATCCCTTCAACCACGTCATACAAATAAACGAAAGATCTTGGGTTTCCTTCCTTATGTATGGATAATGGAGTGACGTGAAAGCGTCAATGCGTACGCGTGACTACAATCAAACTATTTGGCATTGCTTTGGTCTGAGCCTTGGATGAGCCAGCGTAAGTGGTTCCTACCAGATTGGTGGACTGAAATTGCAATTCTACTTTTAGTTTTTAATAATCTTCTCTACATTATAAAAAAAACGCGTGTTCTGGAAGAAAACCTGTTCCCAGCTACTTGGACTAGTATAGACTAGGTACGGTTGGCCACAATCTATAATAGGATACCCCATGGTAGCTCTTACCGCGGGCGCCCTAAGGGCACCAATTGGATAGGCAAAGTTTTTTGTTCGAAAGTCCGTTATTGGCTTAAACTTATCTTTAGACAATATTAAGAAACTAATTTAAATATTTTTTATTTTGGTCCAGTAGTTTTGTTTTTATGCGCTAAAATGTTTTGTTCCTATGACCGCCAACAGTATGCAGACCGTCGCGTGAAGGTCATAAAACCGTATCTTTGAAACGTTGTAAAATCCAAACTACTGAACCAAAATAAAAAATATTGAAATTAGTTTCTCAATATTGTCTAAAGATAAGATTAAGCCAATAACGGACTTTCGAACAAAAAACTTTGCCTTCCCAATTGAACAAAAAGGGGTATCCTAGCATATGAAATAAGAAGTGGAAGTGGAAGTGGGAAGCAGCTGCTCGGTCCTCTCAAATTTCAGCGCTTTTATTCGAAAGTGGCAGGCGTCGGAAAAAGCATCTAACGTTGCAAGGAGCAGACATCGGAAAGGTTGTCTCGAAGAGATTGCTTTTAGCAATGCCACCCATTAGATTGTACATCCACTAATTACTTAGTTGTAAGAAAATTCTATGTAAATTTGATGTACAATAAAGAGTATTCTATCTAATGTCTTTTAAGAGGAAACACGGGTAGCCGCTGCTCCATACAAAAAGGGAGACCTGTTTCCTCCCTTTATTGTTATTTTAATTATTTATTTATTAAAATAATGAAAATAATAAAAAAAGGAAAACATAGGGACATGGCAGAGGTACATATAAATTGAATGGCATAAACATATTTTTTCTAAAATAATTATCCAGGGAGGAAACAGGTCTCCCTTTTTGTATTTTTTGTATGGAGCAGCGGCTACCCGCGTTTCGTCTTAAGTAGAAGTGGGCAGGACTCCTTACTAGACGCCGACTTCGACTTCCATGCTAATAATAAGCCTTAATGTACCTTAATGAAGTACATACCTATGTATAGAAAACTAACGTAACCGACATTACGGAGTCTCTTTTAAAGCTGTTCTCTAGAAGTTACGCTAAGGGGACTGAGATCCTCGACCGTGCAATCTCACTAGTGTCGATTCCACATGGAGTTGCACGTGCCCCATGCACCGGAGCGGCGGACGATCGCTATTAGCCAATTATTATATCTGCAGGGAACTGACAATAAATTGTTGCGCAACAGTGGGTAACAGCGTCCCATTGGTGTCTGTCTCGCTGAGCTGCCGGCGTCCTAACCATTACTAACATTATAAACTCTGATACTGGGGTTGCCACTACCTCCTACGATTACCTATCCCACCCACAAGGTAGGTGAATGGGTCCTGTGCCTTACTCGGTGGTCAGCCGAAAAATTCAAAGTCGCACAACGAGGTATGGAGAGATCTATGCTCGGAATAACACTACGCGACTGAAAACGAAATGAATGCATTCAACGAAAACCAAGGGTCAGAGACAGCACTAGGCATAACACGAAGCAAGTGGATCAAGGCAAGCCTTATAGCCAGACAGAATAGAAAAGAACCGATGGTCTAGGCCAGGGATGGGCAACCTTTTGAGACTATAGAGCCAAAAAATACAATTTTCAAAAGTTTCAAATTTTTAAAGAATCACTAAATTTAAATTTTATACTCGTAGGTAGAGTTACTTCATTCACCGATTTAAAATTCACCGATGCTGTCCTTAATTTTCATGAACAGGCGCGCTACGAATGGATGAAAAAAGCAGCACACCGCTAATACTATAGAAAATTTTTGGGAGAGGCCTGTCAAGAAATGGACCAGTAGAGGCTGCTAATGATGATGATGATGATGATGATGAGGTCGGCTAAAATTTATCACAAAATACCATTCGTATGAATAAGAGTAGAGTGCACCGGCGGCGACTTTGTCCGCGGAGACTCGGAAAAAGGGTAAATAGTTCTTGTTTCTGTGTGATTTGCTTTGCTCCTAAGTTCTAAGTAGAGTTGGAGATTTAGGTATTTCAGAAGTGGAGTTGCCAAATTTCGACAAAGGAAAGTTCGCCAGCTAAAAGTGGATACCCGATATTGCAAATCGTTTCCATCTCCACACCGCTCTCCTAATACAATAATAATATTGACATTGACTTTGAACCCGGCCCGAAAACGGTCGCTGGAGCCGTCACCGGGCCCTAAATTGGCTAAACGCTTCGGGATTGAGTCCGTGGACTGTTACGACGGGATACTGTGACGTACTGTCTCTTTTACGAGCCTTACTGCGCCTTAAAGTTTATTAAGAGGTCAGTGTACGCATCCTGTTTGCAGTGAGCCGGGGTAAACTTCACTTTTTTTTTTAAAGCACTTTTATGGTTCTGGTGAAGCTGAACAAAAAAAAAAAAAGTAGTTGGATACTTAGGCCCGGTTTCTGAATTGAGAAATTCGCTAAGCAAATGGGTAAGTATCGTCCTGTTAGCAAAAGTTAGCAGAAACCGGGCCTTAGTATTAGATACTTAGGCCGTCTTGCACCACTTTCTTAAATGTGGTTTAAACAGCATTTAACTAAAATCTTCATACAAAAGTCGATTTAAATGGCGACTTAAGTGGCATTTAAGAAGTGGTGCAAGACGGCCCTAGTAGGTACCTAATAATAAGTACCGTAATCTGGGGTGTTTTGCAACTACAGGGGTGTTTAACAACACTTTCAAGAATAAAGTAAAAAAAGATTTTTAAGCAAAATCTATGCCTAATGTTCAATAAAAAAGTTACGTGTCTATGGTCAATACTTTTTTTATTTATTCTGACAACACTACTTGATGACAGCTGTCAAAGTAAGTAAAAAAAAATGGCCATTTTGAAACTGACAGTTTGCTAACGAAATTTTGTGGAAAAAAACTTTATTGTTTTCGGCAGGAAAAAGGGCAACAAGATCAGTTTTTCTGTGGTATTCTATGGCTTTTGTTCATCGTTAACAGGATACGACAAAGAGATAAGCTTTACATTGAGTATTTTAGGAGTTTCTGTACACTTAAAATTAGAGGGTAGTATTTTATTGCCAAAAGGGTGATTAACAACGCGCTATGGGGTCACTAACAACGACATGTGGGGTCACTAACAACGACATGTGGGGTGAATACCAACGACTTATGTTACTTTTTGTATAACAACACATCTTATACTTTTTGAAACTGTTGCTAATGACCCCATATCTCGTTTTTAATGACCCCAGTCAAAGTCTGAATTGCAACACGCAATCTTTTAATGGACAATTTATTCAAACAAATAGTTAAACGTATTGGGGTCACTAGAAACGAAAAAACTATCCAAGACTCGCATCTATAAGTTATTACTTGAAGGATTCAGCTTGGGTTTGCAAAAATGTATGGCATTAAACCTTGAAACATGTTGTTATTCACCCCAGTTTACAGTATTAATAATTTGAGCCTGATTTTTCAGCCCCAGTTAGTTTATTCGACCATTAACCCATACAAAATTCGTTTAATTTTTTTTTCAAATTATTCCTAGGACTAGTGCTTAGGTATAGGTACCATTTTGGCGATTGAAAAATCTGACCTTATTTATATTTTTTTAGTTTTGATAATATTTTGACGTACTGACTGACTCTTTTACGAGCCTTACTGCTCCTTTGCGTTTTTTAAGGGGTCATTGCATGCATCCTGTTTGCAGCAAGACGGAATCAGCCTTTTCAGTATAGGTAGGTTTAGGTATATTCACTGAACAAAGCTAACTGTTCTTCATTTTTGTATATTGTAATAGCTACAGAACGAACTAACTACCGCGCAATAGGCACTTATTGCAAGTATCTTCTCACTTTGTTGATCTAAGCTAGTGTGTCACAGTTGGATAAATTATGGTATTTTGGTTTCGATATTTTAGACTAATCTGAAGATTTGCTGACATTTGCAACTTCGAAACAGCGGAATGATCGTACTAAAAACTAAAAACGAACTAAAAATGTAGAGTGGGGTGACGTACCTATGACTTCGTTTCCTCTACCTCTACTGTGGTGCTTATAGCGCTTCGTCCCGCTACTCGACACTAGGTGGCGCTAGCTTATCGAACTTATTTTTAGGTCCATGATTTTTATTTTTATTTTATAAAAACAATAGTGCTACACCTCTACTCTTGACGCAATTAAAAAAAAAAACACTAAGTATTTCACGAATGATTTTATTGTAAAAAACTGTCTTACATTTGAATAAACATTACAAAGTATCTTCACTTCTATGCTGTGCGAATTCAAGGAGAAATTAATTTAAAAACTTCCTCAATATGAACGCAATAGCGTCAAGTCAAGGGTAACCCTCCAGCCCCTCTACCCTTGACGCATTTTTCCAATACGGCCGCAATATGGCGCAATTTACAAAATTTTATATTTTACAAATTAAGACGCATTTTGTGTTTTTATTGAATAAAACAGCCAGGGTAACCCCTGCGATCAAATTGAAAAAGTTTTAAAATTAATAATTTCTCTTTGAATTCGCATAGTAATATAGCTTTAGCTTTAGCTGTAATACGCATAGCTTTGATTTTAAATACTTTGTAATGTTTATTCAAAGGTAAGGCTGTTTTATTCACTAAAAACACAAAATGCGTCTTAATTTGTAAAATATAAATTTTGTAAATTGCGCCATATTGCGGCCGTATTGGAAAAATGCGTCAAGGGTAGAGGGGCAGGGTTAGGTACCCTTGATGCCATTGCGTTCATATTGACAAAGTTTTCTCTTTTACTATCATAGACATCCTTTGATTTTATAACATACTTCGTAATGTTTATTCAAAGGTAATAGTATTTTGTACAATGACAATATAAAATGAGTGAAATATTAAATTTTGAATATTCCGCCATATTGAAAAAACTGCGTCAAGGGTAGAGGGGCTGGGCCCAAGATGGGGGCTGGGTTATTTAAGAATGAATGAGATAGCATTACGTTATAACGTTACGCCAGCGATTCATGCTGGGAGACCAATCTTTCAATATTGCGTCTAGATTGACCGCCGTTATTTCAAGAATTTACATGCACAGTTTTAATGGTAGGAGAGTGGTCACAGCGGCACGCTAGGATACCCCATTGTATTATAAGAAGCTCTTATCGCATCTTATCCGGCACCCACAACACAGGCCATGCCTAAGTGTGGGGGCCACCAATGTATCTTCAATTATTTGAAGTTTATTAATTGTGAAATCTGAGGATTTCTGCTAAAAATGACATTCCTGAGACAATATTGAAAATGATCGTCGATAGTATAGAGAGACAGCAGAACCATTTCTATGGCAGAACCTTGCTTGGGTAGGTAATGTGAACAAAATCAGGAGATGCTATTTTTGGGCTCTAATAGCAGCAATCAAGTCAAAAAAGTTATCGTAACTTTACCGATTGATTACACGCCTTTGTAGATAATCCACCGTCAAATCGAATAATCAATAAATAGGTATTCGATTATACCTTGGATATAATCGGTAATGAAAGTATCTGTTTCTTTGAGTGGAATTACTAGCGCAGCGGGCGTGTTAGGGTCACTGTCGCAGTTATGGACCACGGCAGAGACTATAATTTTTATCACAATTTACAAGTGAAATCAATTTAAAAGGAAGTCATGAATTTGACTGAAGTCACACCTACAAAAAAATCTCATATTTTGTACTTTAAAAAAATATACGCTTTTTGCTCTTGCACTGTATGCATTGAAGGTAGGGCCATAATTTCAGAATTTTAGCTTTTATTGTTAAAGAGATAGGTGATGAGATAGGTAATAAGCATGACAAAATTTACCAATCAAGTGATATTTAAATGGCTGCCATGAACATTACAGTGGGCATTTTTTTAACTTTCGGCATGCCTTGTGCTTTTCAGAAGCATTATGTTTCTTATTTTATTTCTCTTCTTCTTGAGGTGCCTCTCCATCACTGGAGGTTGGCAATCAGCTCCGTGCACCACTCTCTGTTCATGGGTGTCCTGAATAATTTGTTCCACGGATTTGATGCCGGTCCATTCCTTGATAATACACTGCCATGAAATTTTCATCCTTCCTGACCTTCTTCTTTATTTTATTTACAGAGCCCATAATAATGGATGAAACCCTAAAAATAATAAATGCATAGCTAAATATAAATATTGTAATCTCAAACTTTATGTTAATTCAGTGAGAGTGTAGCAAGCAATAATCACTCGATTAGGAAATAATCAAGTTTTACTTTCATGCTTAGAAGCTCTTTTCTATGACGCAATTATTAGTAAGTATGTGAACAAAATACTCATACACGTTTGTAAGTGTTTATTTTTATGCGACGACTTTGGACTTGGCATTTCATAATCAAATAAGTACTTTGAAGATATTCGGAAGTCAAGATTGTACTCGTACTGTCAGCCACAACTTTAATGATTAGAAAACCTTTGGAAGAGATCAGTTGGCAGACCACCATCTAGATAGTCCGACGACAAAACAGTGGTTGCGCCTGGCACAGAATCGTGAGAGGTGGCATGAGCATGAAAAGGCCTTTACTCAGCAGTGGGTGCTAACAGGCTGATAATGATGAGGCTGATTATGGTCTTTAATATTTTTTTAATTGCTTGTTTTCCACTTTAAGTATTAGGTATAAATGTTTGCGAAATCCAAATTTGGAAAATAATGTTTCGACGCAGCTGTCTATGTTCGCGTTCATATCCTACAATTTTTTTTTTGCAAAGACTAACTACCTAGGTACGTGAATCCATTATATCTCACTCACTCCCATACAAATACAACGCACAAGCCGCACAACCGACAAAACCGACACAGATTTTCAGAAATCTTGTAGCAGAATGTACCAATCTTCGGCTGATAAATTCTTTTAACACTTATTTATTTTTTAATCCCATGCGCTTTAGAATAAAAAAATAATACTCACATGTGTCACCAATTTTCACCACGCGGGTCATTGACACCAATCATTTTGGTTGTATTTTTCTTCATAATTTAATTAACTGCGATTGCATTCTTACCATCTGCATGCAATATTTCGTTGCTGCAATCCTGTGGTAGGTCCCTCATGTGTTTGCCATTACGGGACGGGAAAAAATATTAAGAGCCAAATTAGGAAGACTTCACCCATTGGATTAGGTAACAGACAGATAATAATTAAAGTTTGCTACAATACGGCAAATTTTTAATCTAATGGCTTTATTATAGAAATGGGTCGGCCACAATCTCAGATACCCCATGGCAGCTCTTATCGCGCGCGGCATAAGGGCGCCAATCGAACAAAAAGGGGTATCTGAGACTGTGGCCGACTGTACCTAAATATATTTTGAATGAATAAATAATAAGTTTGTAAAAAAAAGGTATTCCTATATTGTGTCATACAACTCATACATAACACTGCAAAAACTTAGCATAAATAACACAACAGTATCTCAAGGGCCCTTCGTGGAATAATAATCGTATGTCAAGATAAATAGCCGCCATAAGCTGATAAGAAGCACTGGGACTGGGAAGTTTACACCTTTTTTTAATGCAACTTAATTTCTTTGCGTGTATTATTCTCGGTTCTCAAATCTCTACCTTTCTCCGATCAGATGAGAGTGGAAATTACTTTGAACACTTAAAACTTATTTTGTATTTTAATAATAATAAGAATCTCATAAGCATTTATTGCCAGACAAGTGTACATCTTTCGAATAAACCAGCTACAGTAAGTGCTTTTCCGGTTTGGAATGTTAATAACTATCTTATCACATAATTATTATTTAAGTAATTAAAACGCTGGTTTGTTGTTAAGAGAGAGAGATAGAAGATACATCTCTTCATGATATAAATCAAAGTCACTCTTCGTCTGTCTGTCGGTTTATCTACTAACTCCTCTCAAACCACGCAACAGATCTTGATGCAGTTTTCACCGTCAGTTACCTAGACATTATTTTACGAAAGTTTTGTATGCGCACTTCAATGTTTTTTTTATTCTAAATTGCACCCGTACGAAGCCGGAGTGTGTCGCTCGAACATTATAGAGATACCTACTATTTCTTAAATTCTTACCTATAGCAACTAAAGGAACATCGAAGGCTATTTTCCACCAGAGGTTCCGACACCTTGTCTTCTTGCCATCTTCCAGCTGTGACTCAACATCATTTCTCTGTAACAAATCAGAAAATAGGATACCTATAATTTAACAATAATTGGGCAATCAAACTACTCTCCTTCCTGCGACTATGATTACCTATGATGGTGTGAAAAAAAATACGGAAACAATATGAATCACATCCTCAGTGGATGACACACCAAATACCGAAATGTTTGCGAAAACTAATGATAAATTCCGTACATTGATACTAAGACGATAACATAAAAACTAAGCTCGGTCTATAATATTTTTTACTGAAGACTAATAATTTCTGTCAGTCAATAATATAATAGGTACGTTAACCTTTAATTTTTTTACGCGTGTACACACGATAGCACGTCAGAGTTTACACTTTTGTTGTAAAGTCGCCCGTAACGTAGCTGAGTAGAGTGCTAGCGTGTAAGGGTCGACGTGCTGTCGTGTGTACGCTTGTACCAAAAACTTAACAAACTTGCAGCCAACATGCAGCCAACGTGCATTTTCAACGTGCAGTGCAAAATATATTTGTTTTACTTGAAGTATTATCCAAGACAATAACGAAAAATGGTACCTTTCGCACTTTTTAAAACTATATTGGACCTAAATCCCTTATCCAACCTTCCAGTCAAGTTCAACGTAACCTTGCGCCACCGACCTTCGCCGTTTGACCTTTACGGACGGGAGCTGAAATCTTCAAGGACGGAATAAGGGTCGGTATTCGGTAATACAATTCAAGAGGAAGTGTTACTACTCGCACCGGTAGAGAAACCCAAAATATTTCTCGAGAAACTCTCGAGACTCGAGATTAATAACACAATCTACAATACATCTATTTTGTATGACTTGTATTATATGCTCCTCAGCATTCTCCATAAATGTATTATAGCTACAAGAACCGAGACCCAACTCAAAACCAACACAGCCCCAAGACATTTTTTTTTGTAATAATAATCAAAACTATTTCTAATAACCTAATAAGGAGAAATTACTTATTTTTTTCGTAGATTTTGTATTCAAGATTTTCGAGCGCGTGATAAAGGTCAGGATTCAACACTTAGATCCAGAGGATCTAGCTAGCGCTATAAAGCTTAAAGAATTTGTCTGGAATTTCGCGAGAGATTTCTACTCATAAGAGCGATACTTTATAAAGGAGTTGGTTTATCCCATTAACATGGCAGTGACGCTTAGAGTAAAACAAAAAGACAACCATTAGACTGACTGAGTGTGGCGTTTGAAACAGATTTACAAACGTTCCTTTCAGTTTTTTTAAAAAGCTTTTCACTGTGCTAGGTAGGCACAAAGATTTTATTAAGGAAGTTATTAATCACGTAAAAGGGAATTAATCGCAAGACCCTTTTCGAGTCCTGCAGTAATAACAAGACATAAATCTCAAGAGCTTTCTAAAAGAGTTTATTCTTATTCGTTTAACTAAATCAGTGTTGTATTTTTGTATTATATTAAGTTGTAAAAAGTATTTTAATTAGGTAGGTATTGGTAGTTTTGAATTTTTACTTGTAAATTAACGTAAGATCGCATGCTGTGGCGACCTTAACAAGCTAGGCACTTACCCCTTAGTATACATTTAATTTTATTTTACAATTTGATTGGTGTACTAAGTAGCTACTGACTGGCCATCCTAAAAAAAAAAAGAGAACTTTGGATACAAAGTTACATTTAATTCGATAGAAAATGTTATTGCTGTAAGGAAAAAGACTAAACATTAACTTTTTGGAAACCAAAGAAACTTGAACAACAATTTTTTTTTTGAGTATATAATTTAGTACTGAAGCGATACAATTTATGAATGTTGACATAGGTACCTAATACGTTTAAGATTTTGGTATTTAGGTACGTAATTTTCTTTATAGTACCTATATACAGTAGGTAACAATAGAAGTATACTATAACATAGAAAGAGTGGACTTCACTTTGCAAAACAAAACTACAACTACCTAGACGCAGTTGAAGCAACAAGGAAGTACATTTAATAAAACATACCGATACTGTGTTGTAGTTACGCATTGTTTGCACAATAACAAGGAACAAAATAATAATATAAATTCAAGATCAATATTAAACACACACTTCTCCACAAAGAACGTCATCCAGAAATTAAAGTCAGATAAACACTGATTGGGAATTGTCACTTAACTAAATAAACAGTGTGTATGAGTCACTACGCAAAATGATTAGCAACATAAGGAATGTTAGGTGTCTATTAGTTTATCTTTATCAGTTAAAAAAGATAAGAATTATTTGCACGAAACATTTCAAATCATTCTAGGAAGGTGCCAAATGTTTATGTTTCAATGGAGTGTGGAGAGTTGCGCCATAGACGTTTCATTCATAATAATTCTATGAGTGGCGCTAATCGCACATGGATACTAAATAGGTAGTCAAAAGTGTGATATAAATGAGAATAAAAGCATCAAACTCAATTAGGTATTTTCTTTTTGATTTTCCTGCATAATGTGTTATTGGTTGTTATTGGTACTCAGATAAATTAAATGCATAAAATTACCTTGTAACTCTTTCTCATGGAAGCTATCCTTTTGATTCCCTCCACACTGGTAAATATTAAACTTTCAACCATCGTTCTATCACTGGACACGCTGGTTTCTTGTAAAAATGACGTAATACACCAGTCAAAAAATATAAAATCGACAAAATAAGCTCAAAATGGAGGTGGTCAAAGCTCGACAACTAAAGTGTTAAAATAGAGGTAAAATTAATTTCGAGCCACTTGGTAGGCTAGCGAAGAAATGAAAAACTTAATTTAATTATTAGAAGAGGTGAACACAAACTATATGTATAATAAATTAAACACACACGGTCAATGGTCGCTTGGAAACAACTGAAATACTAATGAAGCATTATATTTTATACCGACCTAAGTATGGTGACTAATGGAAGTAAATTTTTAGGCTGCAATATAACTATTTGATCAGCAAGAAAATGCAGCTTTTATTTCATTTGAGCAACGAAAATTTAATTAGGTATACAACCTATTTTAGAGCTGCTCAATGTGACATTACTTGCTGATCATTTTTTTAATTCTTGCTGCCGCTCAATCAGCAATTTTTGCCGACCAAAAACATTTTAGGGCCACCCAAAACCTGAATATACTGCCGGCCGTTTAAATCATACCCGTGACTAATTCGCAAGAGAGAGGAAACCCCGATTCATCCTCGCATGACCTTGTTCTATGTTAGGTATCCGTTTTAACGTGGTTTTACTATAACATTATTTGCGTATTACATTATTAGTCAACGGTTTGTAATAGATGTTGCAAAATATATCTATCTACCAGCGAGCATATTAGCTCAAAATACAATGTGTGTACAGAGTAGCTACCACGTGTGCGAAAAAGCTGTGGCGGACGTCTGCCGGACGTCAGTCATGTATCCTAATACTATAGTAGTGAGGTTGTTTATCCAACTTATCACTTTCAGTGACAGTGACAGTAAGCACTCGTGGTAGCTGCTCAGTACACTGTACACACGACAGCACGTCGACCCTTATGCGCTAGCACTCTACTCGGTTACGTTACGGGCGACTTTACAACAAAATTGTACACTCTGACGTGCTGTCGTGTGTACCTATCGTATGGGAAAAAGCCCAGTACGTCCATTCAATAGACTCTCATAAACCAAAACGCCGCACATAGCGTAACAATCCTGCGTAAAGCTAACTCACAGACTTGGCCAATATTTCATTTTGCAAACATTGTAGTTATCTGAAATGTTTACGAGTCAGTCGTAAACAGAAGTAATACATAAATTCCGCTTTGATCTATTTTATTTTTTTACGACCGCTGACCGCATAGTAGGTAAATATGTAGGTACCTAGGTACTGTACGTTCATTTATAGGTATGGAATATCTCTGGCTTTTGTTGTGTTGATTATTCAGTACCTAGTTAGATTTTTCAGTAAAAATAGCATATTGAAATATTTGATGTTTGGATATTTTCTTTTAAAAACTGGACTAGGTAACTTTAAAAACTTTGATGGTCGTATTTTTTACAATTTTCGTAGTCATGCTCTCAAAGAGAGATCTTATTTTTGTAATATTGTCACCAAAATAAATAATTTCATATTTACTTTTAGGTATGATATCCGACAATGCAGTGTTTACGAACGTTTAAAAAAAATATTCATCATCTACCAATATTACAGTCCAAACATCTGTTCCTATCTATATTTGGCGTCAGTGGATGGGACAAATAGCGCCAATATTTTACAGCCGCGTGCAATCGTGCATTGCCGGTTACCTACCTATGTAATGTAATGTAATGTATAATGTGTAAATAATCGCACTTGTTTGTAGTAAATAATTGCCCTTTGCGAGACTGGTTGAGTATAAGGGATTGGCACGGAGGCCTGGGAATACGAATATTTTTTTTTAATATGGAACCCGGGGTGCTAAGGATCCGACTCCCTAATACAATGTGGATAGGTAAACAGTTTTATGGGATTAACTATAACTTATTCTCCGTTTATCTTTTTTCGTTTTTTTTTGTACTTTTACTTTGACAAGTCTTCCTATAACGCGCTCTCCTATTTTTTTTACAGTCATATAATATTATTTTGCAGAAGGTCTACTACGAGTACCTTTACCCTACATTTTTAATCAATATTTTATTACTTTATATTTCTAAATAATTTGTATACGAAATAGAGTAGGTACCTAGGTACCTACCATACTGTGCCTAGCAAACTCTTTGGCATGATTGTCATTGAGAAGTAGGGACCGCACAGCACACCGCTATCCATCCCGTTCTAGGTAGGTAGGTATAGATCATCGAAGGGTAAAAATACGATAATACCTACCTACAATGAGGTGGTTAAAAGCACTGCACATATTTATATCGACTGGACATGTCGGCTAGGTAGGTATTCCGACAAAATAAAAGTATTGAGGTTAATAAATTCAAATAAAAAACTTTTTTTTTCGAACGAATCCATAGTGTTAGTTATAATGGTAGCGTGAATTTATAATAATAATGATTAATGAATACGTTGTAGTTATTGAAAAAATAAAATACATCGATAAAGTAGCGTCATCTAGTGTTGAAAAGCAGAATTAAAGTTTCACATTTATGCCGCCGGCTGCAATGTGGCGCTTCTAGTAGACAACAACAAACAACTAAATTATGGACATGACTAAAATAATGAATACAACGTGCTACAAAACATCCTGACTTTTTTACAGGGTGTAACCTACTGATCAACCGGATGTCAATTCTGTAAAAAAATGATGAATAAAACAATTTTTATTTTATAACCTCAAAATTAAATTTTTACATAACTTTTTTGCTTTTGGTAGGTACCTATTACCTAGCTCAAATTTAAAAATATGTTTGTGTGTGTAGTTGCATTTGCATAGCTTTGAGTTGTTAAAACATTGTGAAAGTCAATGAAAACAACATTTAAAGCAATATTTAAAACAATATACCTATATAGCTTTGAGTTGTTAAAACATTGTGAAAGTCAATGAAAACAATATTTAAAAAATTCTGTCAAGGACGCTCAGGGTGAAATTGGTGAAATTTTTAATTTTAATTCAACAAGCACATTATACCGATTTTTTCGAGGCTCACTAGGTACCTAGTGGGAAATTTTGAAATGTGCCTTTTTGGCTCTTTCGTCTCAAAAGGCTGCCGACCCATGGTATAGGTGCTGGGCAAGCCTACTCCATCTAAAACAATGACCCAGGCACTGCAGCGCCGAGTGGTCTCTTCACCCATCTACAGGGTGCACTCTAAGTCGATAGCGAAACTTTAAGTAGGCTGTCTACTGATCACTACAAACGACTTGTACTAGGTGGCGAAAAAAATGGAGCGAAAAAAATATCAGCTGTTTCATACATTTGGCGCAGTACTGAGTCGACCTTTTGTATGGAACAGCTGATATTTTTTTCGCTCCATTTTTTTCGCCACCTGGTACAAGTTGTTTGTAGTGATCAGTAGACAGCCTACTTAAAGTTCCGCTATCGACTTAGAGTGCACCCTGTAGTGTGAGAGAAGGTGCCACCGGGCGCTGTATAAATCATCTCATTACGTAGATGCCTTATTTTTTACACTCTACTCACTTACGTTACCACGGGTGACTAAGCAACGATACTTGCAGTCGACTGTACAAATACACGCGTCTGGGGGGTTACCCTTGACGCTATTGCGATCAAATTGAAAAAGTTTTAAAATTAATTTCTCTTTGAATTCGCATAGTAATGCTTTGATTTTAATACTTTGTAATGTTTATTTAAAAAGGTGATAAAAGATCCAACCACGCGTATCTTGAGGAAAACCAAAGAACTCATAAGTAAACATGCTGACTGGCTAGGTCTGGATGCGTCTAAACTCATACCATCGGCACCAAAACCACCTAAACTGTATGGCTTACCAAAGATACACAAAGTCGGGGCCCCGCTACGTCCAATAGTAAGTCAAATCGACGCGCCAACATACCAACTAGCCCGACACATATCACAAGTGCTATCACCACTCAGAGGTAACACACAGGCCCATGTCAAGGATTCCTACCAGTTTGTCGATGAAGTTAAAGACCTACGCTTAACCGACGACGAATCTATGGTCAGTTTCGATGTTCAGTCTCTATTTACCTGCATACCAGTACAAGACTGCATTGAAATCGTCAAGAGAAAGCTAAATGAACATGACCTACCAGAGGAATATGCAGAAATACTAGAACACTGCCTAACATCAGGCTACCTGGTGTGGAATGGGGAGTTCTACATGCAGGTGGAGGGTGTAGCCATGGGTTCACCTGTATCCCCCGTCGTCGCCGATATCTTCATGGAAGACTTCGAGGATCGAGCCCTGCGAACAGCCCCTATCACACCACGGTTCTATAAACGGTACGTAGATGATACGTTCACCATCCTTCCAACTAGTAAAACTGCTGCCTTCCTAGATCATCTCAACTCCATTCATAACAAAATACAGTTCACCATGGAGCTGGAGGCCAACAATTCATTGGCTTTCTTAGATGTTTTAATAATCAGGAATCCAAATGGGACCTTACGTCATACAGTTTACCGAAAAAAGACTCACACTGATAGGTACCTTAACGGTCAATCTCACCATCACCCGTGTCAGTTGTCTACCGTGGGAAAATCCTTGTTACAGAGAGCACACCGCATCTGCGATGGTAACCACCGGGCTGCGGAAGTCAAACATGTTAAGCAGGTACTTCGTGCCAACATGCTGAAAGCGCCGCACCCCCATCGCAGACAACGTGTGAAGCCGGCCACAGTTGAGCGTCGCCCTGCAATACTCCCATATGTCAAAGGAGTGACTGACAAAATTGGAAATATCTTGAAACGTGCTTCCATAAAGTCTTACTTCAAGCCACCCAGAAAGATAAACCAATTTCTACGACCTGTCAAGCACAACATCCCTTTACAAGACGCAGGCATCTACAAGCTCGACTGTGAATGTGGTCTCTCGTACATTGGCCAAACGAAACGGAACATCTCTACACGGATTAAAGAACACATGGCGGACGTCAAACATAAACGCTCAACCACATCTGTAGTCTGTGAACATACACTCGAGGGAACCAACCACTATATTCATTTTGATAAACCTAAAATTTTGGCCAAGGAAAACCGATACCATCCTCGTCTGCTACGGGAGGCAATAGAAATTCAAAAATATCCGAATTTTAACAAATATAGTAGTTGTAACATCCCCTCAGTTTGGGAACCGATCCTCCATCGGTTGAAACCTCGAGCCATGGTCACATCTACACGATCTCACGTCACTGGGAGCTCTTCTCCGTAGTCAGGAACGTTATTAAAAATACTTTTTTACTTTTTTATTTGTATCCGTAACGGGGGTAGTCAATGTCTAATTATGTTCATAACCGAGGGTAGTTTCAATCAACAAATGACATACAAGACAGCTGTCACCTCAGTCTACCGCGACCACGAGCCCTGCAAAGGTCTCGAAACGTTGGGAAAATGTAAAAAGTTAATAAAACGAGTGTTAAATCCGTTAAAATCTGTGTTTAAATTATTTATTTAAAGGTAAGTCTGTTTTATTCAATAAAAACACAAAATGCGTCTTAATTTGTAAAATATTAAATTTTGTAAATTGCGCCATATTGCGGCCGTATTGGTAAAATGCGTCAAGGGTAGAGAGAGGGGCTGATTGCCGAACCACTCCACAGCTCTAATGGACCTACACAAATAAACTACACAATACACTTCCTCAATAAATGGAAGCGGTTATATACTCATATGAGGGACCGAGTACCTACCATTAACTAGGCATTTGTTGTCTTGAGTTAGTAGGTGGTTATGTTAGCTATTGTGGGTCCATGATGATCACATTGGCCGTGCACGTTGCAAAAAGAGTAAATTTGAAATATTATCCTGAAGTATCCATCCAAATAATATTCAGTGTTAGACTAGAAGGTAGGAGGAAAAAAATCAGTATGGTAAATCGGTCGTGTCGTGTCGTCGTGTCGTTTCCTTAAAATAATTACCTTCCTAAAAGGTAACTATTTTAAGCCCGCTCGTTCGAAAATGCATAATATTACCTACAAGCGTCAAATAAAAAGTTACTAACTTGCGTGCTGAGACAATTTTTGATAGAGATAAAATAATAGGTACTTCTTATCTACTTAGGTGTCAGTTATCTTAGAAGTTTATTCTTTTTAGGTAGGCAAACATTCATCGAGATATTTAGGCTGTTAAACAACGGCCAGGTACCTAATAATCTAATAAAAGCAAGTGCTAACTAAGCGTGCTTATCAGCTGTAGAATTTAATACTACGTTCAACGTACCTTGATTACATTAATTTATTCTACAATATTTCCCAACTCTTTTTGTAGGGTGTAAACTAGAAACAAATACTATTTTTAATTTATTTCTTTGTATAAACTACTGCGGATTGGCGATTTTGGTGTCTGAGGTAGGTATGGTCGGCCACAGTCACAGTTACCCCATGGCAGCTCTTACCGCGCGCGGCTTAAGGGCGCCAATCGAACAAAAAGGGGTATCCTAGCGTGTGGCCGACTGTACATACATTTAGAAAACATTGGGGACAATCCATCCCGCATAACATCTAGGCTAAAAGGTTAGTGGGCTAAGCTGCGTATGGGACCCACCCATTCACCAATCAATGCATGGGAACCAATATTGAAAACAATAACTACTTACTTAATACCTCCTGCCTACCTCTCTATTACGAGTATACTGTAAGAAAACAAGTAAAAATAAGTTATGATAATAATATGACAGGAAAGTACGCACCCGTAGGTATACATTTTTCACCAATTTAATATACCTAGCCAATACAGGAAAAGAGCAGTAAAATAACTAAACCGTTCTTTAAAATAATTAGGTACCTACTAACGCAAGGTCGGGCTAAACCTACGTAAAGTGGGTTATGTATGCCTGCGAGCGACTATCAAACAAAGTTGCTTGCAATCCGAGACCTTACCGAGATTGGAGGAGCGTAGCGTTTCGGCTCGTTGCATGTAGATAAACTACTGTATATTCCTATACTGTAGCTTACAAACTGAATTCCATATAAAATATTTAATTTAATTTTATATTTTATTTGTTTCACTTTTTAACAGGGCCTCCGGGTAAAAAATATCAGATGAACCATTCATATTGAAAACTGTAAGTAATTGAATAACATATTGACACTATTTTATTGACTTAAGTAGGTACTAGGTACTTACTTAATTATAGTTAATATGTAAGTAATTATTTTGTATTTTTTTATCTCTCAATAAAACAAAAGCTTCACTTCCACCAAAATATTCAAGGTAAACAACTATACCTTGATATCCAACGACGAATTCGATGCCATATTTATATCAAACACTTCTTTGCTTTCCGATATTTTACCACGGTCCAGCACACCCATCTCTGCACTCTAAACTATGTAAAAATAACGCTCAAATTGCAACGAAAAACACTGGTTTTAAAACATAGATGGGGACCACTAGATGCTTTTAATCATGCCAAAAGACTGACTGGCGTGTGAGCGGTTTTGCTAACTTGGCCTGTTATTCACCATTCACCGAGATAACACGTTCATTCATCTTGACGCTTATCTGTTTGCGATAAAGTCTTTTATCCAATAGCTGGGTGGTTTTGAAACTTGGTACCATGTGTGTGGTGGGTGTGTGTATGTGTCCGAACCACGTGGTACATTCAACATACATGAGTAATGAAGAACCGTTTGATACTTAGTACGCGGGTATTGTTTATGCGGATTTTACTATAACATCCACACAACCCTATGAGAGACTGGGAGATAGTTCGGCAGGTCAGAAAGTATAACACAAAATAATGTTTTATGTACAAGACAGCACTTCGACCCTTACACGCTAGCACTCTACTCGGTTACGTTACGGGCGACTTTACAACAAAAGTATACAGTCTGACGTGCGGTTGTGGTACGTTACGGGCGACTTTACAACTAATATTAACTGTACACTCTGAAGTGCTGTCGTGTGGACTTCAGCCACTCCAAACTAACGCGTTTTAAAGTTTCAATGACAGATCTCCTATTTCCACGCTACAAACAATACGCCCAGTTTTAACGCTTGTTTTAAAAATTGAACACATACCTAGATCACATCTTTATATTTTGATAGAGATATGAATACTTATGTAGATTATGTATGTCAGAAAAATAAAGAGATAGTATTCGATTCGTCACCAAATGAAAGTCCAAGCCTTCTACCAAATGAGTCATCGCTTCCATGTGGCAATGACAGATTGCAAACAATAGCTACTTACTAAAACCATTCACTGACTGTACGACATTCAGGTGCTTGTGAAAGGACTCTATTTGTTTTATGAGTAAGTGTCTGCCAACTCTTTAACATGTTTTTCTTTAGTCTACCGTGCCCCTATACCTACACTAAACTTAACATCCTCATCAGCATAATTGAAGGTGAAGGTGATTTTGAATTTTTAAGCCGCGTTTTCACAGTCTTATACTTTGGTATAAGACTGTGAAGCCATCCAAGAAATGTTGTAATGAGCCATCCAAGAAAATAGACGCTTCTGATTCGCTTCTGCCCCCTTAGCACGCTGGCTTTTTGTCTACTCTCAACTGTCAACTTAGCCACTGTTAACTGTCACCTACTCACCTCAAATGTTAAGTGGCTAAAGTGACAGTTGAGAGTAGGCAAAAGGTCAGCGTGCTAAGGGGGCTGGTCGATACCATTTTACCGAGTTTGTCTCTGGCTCGTATTGAATCGACCAATCAGAAGCGTCTATTTTCTTGGATGATGGCTCATTTGGTTTTATTTTCTTTGACTGTGAAAACCCGGCTTTAATAAAATAGTTAAAAGTTGTCGGAAAATTAACGTCGCTACACACTTAACAAATACCAAACAACAAACAACACAACAAAAAACACTTAACAAATAACAAATACCTACTTAACAAATAATTAAACAAACTTAACTAATACGATAACTAAGGCCCGGTTTCTGAGTTGAGAATTTTGCTAAGCAAAAGGGGTAAGTATCGTCCTGTCTCTGCAGATTTCTCACAAAAGAGCGTGACAGAGCGATACGTAAAGTATGTGCTTAGTAAAATTCTCAACTCAGAAACCGGGCCTAAGATAATTTTCTTTCAGGGAGACAATTTTAACTTAGAAAGTTGCATTTTAGTTCGACAAGGATCTAATCAATCAACTGAAGCAAATTTTCTTACGGAAAGCAACGTTACTCAGAATCAAAAACATAACACTTCTTTTAGGCAAACGGTAAAAATAAATTACCTATCTAAAGTATTTTTAAGCAAGACCAAGAATAGTGCATTTTGTAGTGTTGGTAGAGTAAAGCCGCGTTTTCACAGTCAAATTACAAAAGACGAAGAGCACCATCGAAGAAAACAGACGCTTCTGATTGGTCGATTCCATCCGAGCTTTTACATTTTAGCGAGCTTGTCTCTGGCTCGGATGGGACCGACCAATTAGAAGCGTCTATTTTCTTTTATGACGCTTTTGGTTTTAGTGCTATAAGACTGTGAAAACCGGCTTTAATGCAGTAGACTAAAATATAATGATCCGCGCTTGAAAAGACCTTCAATATGCTAAAAACAGATGTTTTTACCCGACTGAAGCGAAGTACAAAAGATCCAAAGAAGGGGTCATTCAACTTGTGCCCTTATTATCATCCAAAGAGGTTTAAAAATAGGTTTTAGGTAAAAATAAAATAAGAAAATTGACGCTGCAAATGTCATAATATTATCGGAAAATAAAAGTCAAAACATAGGTAGGTACGTATTACCTCTATACAAAGATATCCTCAGTTTTTTTTTATAGGAATCAAGTAATTTTTTTAAATCTTGATTTCCAGAAAATAACAATGGAGCCACCAAACCTGCCGCAACTCAACAACTACGAGGATGTAGCAATAGACGCCGTCGCTTACATTCTCAATTCAGCACGGATGAAATTGGGCACGAGGCTCAATCTGTTTCAGTTGAAAGGTTTGCAGAAACATAAAACACATTTTTGCAAGCCGAGATAATAATTCGGAAACTTGGGTATCACGGTGCTCGACGGCATCAACCTGTTCAGTTGTCATCTTCATCTTTTTTCCCTCGCGCCACCTCTCGCCATCCACATGGACCCTCCGACACAACGATGTCATCCGACCATCGGGCTGCTGGGGCCTTAGCCTGTAACACAATGGCGTCTCAATGGCGTCCTAGTTAGAAGGACAAAACCGGGATTTTTTCGTTGTTCTCCTACAACCAGCAAACTAATCCTCTAGGATTAGACTCATAATATTCTTTGCTGTACTACAATAACATTAAAAGGACCGACACTGGACCGACAGCATCAATAAATCGTAATTAAAACCGTCAACCGGAAGCCCATTTTGGCACCATTGTGTTACAGGCTAAGGGCCCTGGTCTTCCCACCGACCGCCGTCCTTCTCTGTGCCACCACTCTGTCACTGCCCTTGTCCATCGGCCATCCTCCCACCTCACCAGGTGTCCTGCCCATTTCCACTTGAGACAATACAGCAGTACAGCACACAGTACTTGGCAATTCCTAAAATTCACTCTCCTAAAGTTGTTGATATTGTGTACCTATTAGGACACTTCCCGAAAACGAAGTATCGACGTCTACCATCTGTATAATTTTGTCATCGATACGCTAAGAAGAGACTAAAATCGTATCCACTCGATAACATTGCCTCTTATTTGAACAGGTGCAAGAGACGAGGTGGCACCCAGAGTCAAATTGCCCATCACAGACGTAATGCCACCGCTGGCTTTGAAGAGCGAAAAATTCATTGCGGACATCATTAAGAGATCCTGGCTCCTGACGGAGGTTCTGATGTACGTGCTAAAGTACGAGGGATATTCGATGGATGAGTCATCGCTTTATTATTATTTTGAGGTAATTGCAAATTACGATCTGTCTATCCAGCCTCTTCCAATATAGGCCTCTTCCCTGTCAACCTTCCCGGTCCCGTAATAGTCTTATCAATTTCTTGTTCATTATTTTCCAGCCGCCTTGCTGAGGCCGATCTGGCGTCCAGTGGCACCTTCACATGACACTAGATGGATGAAGAGACCACTCGGACGCTGCAGTGCCTGGGACATTGTTGTTTTTCCCTTCTTTCCTGCTGGCTAGCCCTACTAAGCTGTCTGGATGGTACAGGTGCTGGGCAAGCCTACTCCAAAACATAATTATGAAAATGTACTGTAATAATAGTAGCCGTTAATTTCTTCAATGTGAGCGAACTCTTCTACTCGCCGTTCAATGTTGACATAGGTAGATAGAACGCTTATCGGATACTTTGCTAGCCAGATTGCATTGTTCTTTCTAGTTATCTAGGTAGGTAGATAGTTTCTTTGTCTTGCTAATTATTTTACTCCCTAGAGACAAGAAATTTCCTCTGCAACTTCTTTTGTCCCACCTAATCTGGGTGGATTCCCATGTGTTAACGCGCGTACGTCTTTGGCTTAAGCGTACCTATCTAATAAAGTATCTTGGTTGTTGCGACTGCTGTGGCTGATAGGTAATATGAGTTTTGTCGTTGAGCCCGAATCTCGAATGTGACTGATAAATTATCCACCCCAATCATCAGGGTTCCGTTAGTGAATTATTAATTTAATGAAGACTGCTGTTTTCGTCAGTTGCGGTATAGTCTACTAACCAGCAAGTCCAGGGAACTTCGATTTCAGCGCATTTTCCAAAGTGTCACAACTCACAATGACCGAATCACTGGTAGAGTCAGCAGTTTTCCGCTTTTCAATGAATGGAAACATCCAAAGAGGATATCCTCGGTCTTTCAAGTTAGATACCTAGCCGCGAAGAGAAAAACGCTAAGTCCCAGTTGTCGTAGGTAAACTGGGCTGTTAGTAATAGTGATGTTCTGTTTAATTTCTAGGCCGTCTTCAGCCAGCCCACACAAAGATATCCGGTACCACAAGCGACTGCCTCTGTCTTCTTTACGGTTCAAGACAAGAAAGACGAACATCCAAACTGTACCACAGCTTCAGCTCCACTGGTACCTAACTATTCTTCTGTGGCTTTGACTGTCAAGTACACAGTTTGCCTAACGAATTGAGACTATTCTTTTGAGACTTCTTACATTGAGATTAAAGAGTAGAAAAACGTAAAGAAAATTAAACTATTTAAACAGCTGTTCCATCACTGGAACAGCGGATTTTTTGTTGAGACCTAACATTTTTTTAAGTTAAGATCTAGAAGTTTAGCTAACAAATTAAATGACCTCCACTCACGTCACACTAGATAAGTTACATGAGGCGTTTAGGCGGAGGTCGCGCCAAATCTCACCCAATATCACGTAGGGGCGAGGGGGGGTCTCGGCAAATGTCCTGCATTTTTCCGCAAGAAACATCCTGTTGAAAATTGGGTTAGGTTATAAGTAACCGGCCAAGTGCGAGTCGGACTCAGGCCAATCTCTCAGCTTTGTCTATAGCAAGGTAAAGGTCAATACAAGCGGGACCAATAGGAACTGTTTTGCAGTTTGGCGAGATTGTTTGTTATAAATAAGATTAAGTCCTAATTTAATAAGAATTTAAATAAATGAAAAAATAACGTGACCTGGTTTTACACAATGTTTTCCTCAGCGGAAATTCACAGCATTTTTTACGATGACTGCAGCGGCGTCTGCCTCCGGGTCAAGGCAGTTGTTTCCACCTGCCTTGCTTTCTGAGATGACAGTCGTAATAACGCGACCGCAGTGTTGGTTGGCGCATCTGATGACCCACGGACTTCTGGAATATTTTAATTAGTAGGTCCAACCACACGATAGCACGTCAGTGTACAATTTTGTTGTACTATCGCCCGTAACGTAACCGAGTAGAGTGTTAGCGTGTAAGGGTCGTCGTGCTATCGTGTGTACCTATCTATGACATTATGACGCGCACAGACTTCTATGTCTATCCGCGTGATTCTATGTCTATCCGCAGGGACATTCCCTGTGTGACACATTAGGTGGTTTTGGCATAGTATCATGACGTTATTTTTGAGGGCATCACAATTCATTTTATTTTTGGGTCGGATACTAATACCTCTTTTTATCCTTTATATCACAACTAGACACCCACCTCGGCTTCGCACGGGTGCAATTTAGAAAAAGTGCAACATAAAAAACCGCATCAAGATCGGTTGCTTAGTTTAAGACCTAAGTTTTTTTTTGATCGCCAGATTTTACTAATTTTATTCCTAAAACTTATTTTGTATTTTACAGGTAACATTTAGGGTCGAAGGTCATCGTCAGGATCATGACGTGAGGTACGTTGCGTTGAAGACCGACTGGATCCTCGAGGTGCTGATGATGAAGATCAAGTTCTTCAGCCGAGTCGAGAAGATGAACTTGTTTTGACTCATGCTATGTAATTTTAGTCACTTACCCATCTTCTGCTTTGTCTTTGAGTACCTCTCACAAAACATTTCATAGATGGCGCGTGGCCACAGGCGTGGCCATAGAAGAACCGGAATACTGCTGTCAACATTAATCTGTGCTAAGCGAAATCTACAGCCGTATTCCGGTTCTTTGATGGCCACGCCCGTGAACGCCATCTATGGACTGCTTTGAATTTCGTCTTTGAAAACGGCTCTTTGTTCGGCAGTTTTCTTACCGATTATGTTATTGTTGCTATTGTAATAATATATTTTGATCAAGATATTCACACAATGTCTACGTCAACTTGATTATGTTCTTCTTCTTCAGAATCAGAATCAGAATCAATATGTTTTATTCAATATTCCATAAATAAATTATTTACATTGAACGTCAAAATATTATCTAAAGTAAAAAAAAGGTATATAAATCAGATACTTATTACTATCTAATACTAAGTATCTAGCTACTTTTTTTTCTCCAGCTTCACTAGCTCTGATCGTTCTTGGAGAAGAAGCATGGTAAAGAAACTCCAAGGATCTCGTGCTTAAAAAATAATACATTTTGTAATAGAATTCTTTGCGTGCCTCTCCACTAATGGAGGTTGGCCATCAGCTCTTCATATTCTTTCTTGTTCTTTGCCAAGCGAAATAGATGTTCGACGCTGGTGATCTCCGTCCATTCCTTGATGTTTCTGAGCCACGACTTTCTTCTTCTACCAGCACGCCTCTTCCCCTCAATCTTGCCCATCATGATTACTTGAAGAAGTCGGTACCTATCGTGGCGAAGCACATGTCCTAGGTAGCTTATCTTCTTCTTTTGTACGGTTGATTATGTATTGCATCCAATTTAGGACAATGTTTATCTTTGTTGTCCAAAATTTACTTTCAGGGGGTATGAATTAGCTAATTTGAATATATGAAAATGTATTGCTTTCAATGTTCACCGACTTATCAATAAATACATATTCTTTAATCAATAAAGGAACTGCATGTTCTTATTATGTTAATACTGAACAGTTATTCCCATTCCTCCAGTAGGCCTCGAGCTATTGCAGATACAAGATTAAGCGGTACAAGCTAACGATCGAATGATGTGCTCAATTAACTAAAACGGTGCCAGCCGTCAGTAATCTGTAAACACACCGATGCACAGACGCGTTGATTATCGCGCTTTTTTACTCAACTAATTGGTAAAGAAAGAGTAAAGACGAGTAGTTAGGTAATTTTATAGCCTGTAACGATGTCCGTGAAGATAAGCTAACTAATTAAAAACGTGTAGGGCCAGTGGCGTTTTTAAATAACAGTGTAAAGCATGTTTTTCTATTAAATCACGGTTGTGCTCACTTGGATTTTGTCGGTGTAGCCGAATAGTTTTGGTTCTCATTCGGAGACCTTAATCATCGAGAACGAGACGGCCCTCGCGACGCCTTCCCCCAGCGCGTCGCGTTTTCATGGCGACGCCTTCTGTCTGCGCCGCTCAAATATTTACCGCGCGCGGAATAAGGGCGTCAGTCGAACAAAAGGGGGTATCCTAGCGTGTGGCCGACTGTACCGAGGTAGCAGCCATCACAGTAATGCCATATTTTTTTCTTGACGCTACTTTTTATTTGATCATATATTTTAAGCTCTTTTGCATAAAGTGTTCGCAAATCTGCTTTTTATCCTACCTGTTGACAATTTTGTATGTCATGGATGGTCAAGAGCAGGAACGAGGTAGGTACTAGGTACCTACCCATCTATTCTGTTTGAGGATGTGATTAGAATTATAAAAATAAAACAGTGACTTCACCATAACGATGTATTCTAATATTCCTCGTATACCTACAGATTGAGTCACACACATTCCTTTTTATAAATTGGAATTTAATTAATTTTGTAATAAACAAGCATATTATTATTATAGGACTACCTAATAGCAAATATTGACTAAGCTTCTCAGTAAAAGAGTTATCTCTGCAAAGCAATCACGGACGACCGGATTTATGAGCATAGCACACAAAAGGCAAACCCAGACAATCGCTTACCTGACTCACCTGGCAGTTTTGCGCCACGAGGACCGCTTTTGAACGAAAAAACCTGTCTGTTAGTGACTGTTGACAGAGAGCCGTTCAAACGTGGTTCGCTGCCTGCGCGTACGCACGGACGTTTTGCGCGAAAACAAGTGAAAAACGCGATCGATTTTTGTTGAAATCATCAATCAAAACGCGCGCGAAAATTGTCAACATCAACGTGAAAGTTTTATTGTGTCAAAAACATGGTGCGTTCGTACAGTGTGATTGGTTGCTTCAAAATTCCAAGTCGAGGTGGCAAAGTGATGCCTTCGCCAAGCGGAGAGGGTATATTCACGATACCTATGGATATGTCCTCGACATCAACTCTGGATATAGCTGAGGTAAGTAGGTGTTTGTAATTTGAAAATACGTGTACGTTGTTTGGTTGACTGAAATTCGTTCAATTTTGTTTAAGGCGCTGGGCATAGTGAAATAGCCTGCGCGCAAAAAAAAGCACAAAAACGATTCCTGTATCAAATACACTAAAAAAATCGAAAATATTCACATATCTAACCCTAGAATTAGAATTAGCTATCTATAACAGCCAGTTTTGTGTTGATACCCATAACAGATTGCAAGATTTTTTCATCAAAAATATCTTCAAAACGTTTATGAATGTCAACACGAAACTGGCTGTTTTAGAAAGGTCTCATAGTATAATTCTTCATTATCTTAGTTTATTCGCGTGGGATTTACCTGTGTAGGTTATAAGGTAAAGTAGGTAGTTAACCTCTGCATCAAAATTAAAAATATCATAATATTTATTTAGTTGAAACTTTATTTATCGTGTTTAGTTGTATTGTATCAGTGTTTATTAGTTATTCATTTATTATTAGACATTAGTCCTATACAAGCCAAAGATGGGTATAGGTACCTAGTTAGGTATAGAGATGTAAAAAAACGGTTTTTTTTCTGACGTGAAAAAAAACATTGAAAAAAAACGTGAAAAAAAACGTTTTTTTTTCAGGGGGACGTTTTTTTTCATACTTTCTTCTCTCCACTCTTAGATATAAATCTGACTCTGACCAATGGTATGAACGAACGAAAGAAGAGGTCAAAGTTGTCAAGGACAATACAAAGCTCTTTATTTGTAGGAATATAGGTGTCATATTTGAAAATTACTTTCTCTGTTACATTTCATATCCAAGATTTTGAACGCAGAGCTAGCTAGGCTAGAGTAAGTAAGGTCTTATATTATTTTCCGTGTTTTTTGTATGATATCAAACCTTATATTGTTGAAGTCAAGGACTATTACTTTCCTCCACTATAATCTGTAGTACCTACCAAGTGCGCGCGAAAGTAACCGAACGCAATGCTCGCGAGAGCGAGAGACTTCGTTTGAGTTTCTAAGGTAGTTTTTATGGTTGTTAGAATATTGACTATTATTGCTTGGATTATTGCTTGGTTGTTTTGCGCGACTTCTTAAGCCTAGCGTCCATATGAGGCGGATCGGGGCGGGCCGGGCCGGGCCGCAACGCAACGCAACGTTGGGGTGCGTCCATCTAAGCGCATCGGGGCGGATCGGCGCATCGGCTCGGCGGATTTTTTGGTGTTGCCACTTTGTCTAATCACAAATATTGTAACTTTTGAGCCCTCGTTGTGACTTTTTGTGACATTGCCTAAATTGTAACTTTTTGATGCCTAGTCGATTGAGAAATTTTGAACAGATTGAAATTATTTTGTATGATTGAGACTGAAATTTTCTGACGCGCGCTCATCTCACTCTGAATATACTATGGGTAAAATAATTATAGGGTATGGTAAGTACCTACCTACATATAGTTTCAGGTACGGTCCGCTTTTATGCCATTTTGGCTCTATGTGGCCCTTGGCTGCAAAAAAAATTGCCAAGCCCTATTCATTCATGCCAAAATTACAGACTATTTTATATTAGGGATTTCATGCACTTTAAACTAATAAAATTGATGATAAATACTCGATGACATTTTTTTTTTTTACTTACCTAGTGAATAACACGCAGTATACGTAATATTTTTTCATTTCAATATTTAGTTACAAAAAAATCCTGCGTTGAGTTACGTCCAACCTGCGTTCAATCTGGATCCGAAACGGAATAATTGAACGAGCGAGAGAAGCGAGCGAAGTTCTCCGAGTCTACTGGAACAATACGGCGTTTGTGAAAACCATAAACTTAACAAAACCAAAAATCAACTTCTAATACTTCTGCTGGTATTTCTTCATCATCATGATCGGTTAAGGGTGGACGATAGCAACGTGGCGGAAAATTCAAAAGTTTCACAGATTTTTACATTTTGTAGCTAAACTGAGCTATTTTTGTCTAACGTAAAATCGCTGAACAAAAATAGCTCAGTTTAGCTACAAAATGTAAAAAACTGTGAAAATTTTGAATCTCCCGCCACGTTGCTATCGTCCACCCTTAAGGTTGGACGATAGCAGCGTGGAGGGTAATTCAATTTTTTTACAGTTTTATTTTTTTGAAGCTTAACTTTACTGAGCTATTCGTACTAAGCGTTTGTTCAGCGATTTTTCGTTCACGCCAATAGCATAGAATTCTTTACATTATTATAAACAAGAACAACAATAATTCAGCCGATTATGTATTCTGGTCGACAAATGGCAACACTCGCGCGCATTCGCATGCGCGATCATGCTGTTGCCCCTGCGTCCACTAGGCGCATCGGGGCGGATAATGCCGCCGGCAAAAATCCGCCGGCAAAAATATTGCGTCGCGGCCCGCCCCGCCCCGATGCGCTCTAGTGGACGCACTTCCATACAAAATATAGGCAGGCGGATTTTTGCCGCCGGCAAAAATCCGCCCCGATCCGCCTAATGGACGCGAGGCTAGCCTAGCGTCCATATGAGGCGGATCGGGGCGGGCCGGGCCGGGCCGCAACGCAACGCAACGTTGGGGTGCGTCCATCTAAGCGCATCGGGGCGGATCGGCGCATCGGCTCGGCGGATTTTTTGGTGTTGCCACTTTGTCTAATCACAAATATTGTAACTTTTGAGCCCTCGTTGTGACTTTTTGTGACATTGCCTAAATTGTAACTTTTTGATGCCTAGTCGATTGAGAAATTTTGAACAGATTGAAATTATTTTGTATGATTGAGACTGAAATTTTCTGACGCGCGCTCATCTCACTCTGAATATACTATGGGTAAAATAATTATAGGGTATGGTAAGTACCTACCTACATATAGTTTCAGGTACGGTCCGCTTTTATGCCATTTTGGCTCTATGTGGCCCTTGGCTGCAAAAAAAATTGCCAAGCCCTATTCATTCATGCCAAAATTACAGACTATTTTATATTAGGGATTTCATGCACTTTAAACTAATAAAATTGATGATAAATACTCGATGACATTTTTTTTTTTTACTTACCTAGTGAATAACACGCAGTATACGTAATATTTTTTCATTTCAATATTTAGTTACAAAAAAATCCTGCGTTGAGTTACGTCCAACCTGCGTTCAATCTGGATCCGAAACGGAATAATTGAACGAGCGAGAGAAGCGAGCGAAGTTCTCCGAGTCTACTGGAACAATACGGCGTTTGTGAAAACCATAAACTTAACAAAACCAAAAATCAACTTCTAATACTTCTGCTGGTATTTCTTCATCATCATGATCGGTTAAGGGTGGACGATAGCAACGTGGCGGAAAATTCAAAAGTTTCACAGATTTTTACATTTTGTAGCTAAACTGAGCTATTTTTGTCTAACGTAAAATCGCTGAACAAAAATAGCTCAGTTTAGCTACAAAATGTAAAAAACTGTGAAAATTTTGAATCTCCCGCCACGTTGCTATCGTCCACCCTTAAGGTTGGACGATAGCAGCGTGGAGGGTAATTCAATTTTTTTACAGTTTTATTTTTTTGAAGCTTAACTTTACTGAGCTATTCGTACTAAGCGTTTGTTCAGCGATTTTTCGTTCACGCCAATAGCATAGAATTCTTTACATTATTATAAACAAGAACAACAATAATTCAGCCGATTATGTATTCTGGTCGACAAATGGCAACACTCGCGCGCATTCGCATGCGCGATCATGCTGTTGCCCCTGCGTCCACTAGGCGCATCGGGGCGGATAATGCCGCCGGCAAAAATCCGCCGGCAAAAATATTGCGTCGCGGCCCGCCCCGCCCCGATGCGCTCTAGTGGACGCACTTCCATACAAAATATAGGCAGGCGGATTTTTGCCGCCGGCAAAAATCCGCCCCGATCCGCCTAATGGACGCGACTCATTAGTGTGTGTGGGTGGTGTTTTGTTTATGATTTGGTTAGGTACTTGAGTTGAGGCAGTAGTTGCAGTATGCGTGACGGTGAGAGAGACTGATTTTTGTTGACTGTGATTAATTTGAAGATTAAATTGTGTCGTATTGATACCTTTTGATAACCTTTTCGTACTAACACCTTTTCTGAAAAAAAACCAAATTTAGAAAAAAAACAACAGTGCCATGTTTTTTTTCATGTTTTTTTTTCAAAGTTTTGAAAAAAAACAAATTGTTTTTTTTCTATTTGCATCTCTAGTTAGGTACCTACCTATAGGCCCAAACCAGATATTTCAACAACATTATAATATTTCCAAGGGCGTCGCCAAGGGGGGGCAGGGAGGGGCAGCTGCCCCCCTCTAGAGATTTTAAAAAAGTTGCCAAATATAATGCAACCAAAGTCCTAAGTCTTTGAGTTAATTTGCTTGAAGTTCAAGCCTTGAACAATCATTCCCGTACGACGAAACTCGAATGAATTCACCAATTCCACTCCTAATATTCCGTACGCTCAACTACGCTCTGGCTGTAGATGTAAGGCTCGTAGTACAAGTGAAAAGCTTCATGTGCTGTCGACTTTACCAACAATTCATACCTACTTTTCTCATTCATAGAGAATGAGAAAAGTATGAATTGTAGTAGGTAAAGTCAACTTGCCCCCCCCTGCGCAATCGGCTGGCGACGCCCTTGAATATTTCTAAGAACTATTGACTATGCGGATATATTTTTAAATGGGTATGATTTAAGCTATCATCAATTTATTAAGTTTTGAATGTTATAAAAAATAAGGTTTGTCCGTAAAATAATAGATCTGTCATCAAAGTGTAGTCACCAAACAATATAATAGTTATTTGTTATGCAAGAATGCAAAATTATTGTTTGCGGCGAGTGCTTGTATTGAAAACCGAGCTAGCGAAGGTTTCTAAAATTGAGCCACGAGCGTAGCGAGTAAACTTTTACGATTAAAATGTGTGTTTCGAAAAAACACCGTGAGAATTATTGCACCCTATAAATAGCTATGCAGACAGAATCCATTACAAAAGTATATTTTTTATAATCATGACAGTTGAAAAAAGTTTCCAAAAGGATCGCACTTTTACACTTTTTAAATTAGTTACGATAGCCATCCTACCGCTTACCTGTTTGGTTACCAAGACACACTTTACAATGCTGTCAACTTGCTCTTTATCACCTTGGTGTTAAGGTCCATCGTAGTCTGAATCTCTAAAAGGCTTTATGGAAATTCCAATGACTATGGCAAGAGGAATTTAAAGCAATACTTAGTACAGTCGACGGCACGTAGACCTTTACACGCGTGCACTGTATTTAGTTACGTTACGGGCGACTTTGCAACGAAAGGGTCTACATGCTATTGACTGTACACTTAGGTCTGCGCATACCAATATAGTTAGGTTACTTTTTACATTTTGAATTAGGTACCTAAAGCCTCGCGTCCATTAGGCGGATCGGGGCGGGCCGGGCCGCGACGGAAAAATCCGCCTGCCTATATTTTGTATGGAAGTGCGTCCACTAGAGCGCATCGGGGCGGGGCGGGCCGCGACGCAATATTTTTGCCGGCGGATTTTTGCCGGCGGCATGATCCGCCCCGATGCGCCTAGTGGACGCAGGGGCAACAGCATGCTCGCGCATGCGAATGCGCGCGAGTGTTGCCATTTGTCGACCAGAATACATAATCGGCTGAATTATTGTTGTTCTTGTTTATAATAATGTAAAGAATTCTATGCTATTGGCGTGAACGAAAAATCGCTGAACAAACGCTTAGTACGAATAGCTCAGTAAAGAATAGCTTCAAAATTTAAAAAAACTGTAAAAAAAAAATGAATTACCCTCCACGCTGCTATCGTCCAATCTTAAGGGTGGACGATAGCAACATGGCGGGAGATTCAAAATTTTCACAGTTTTTTACATTTTGTAGCTAAACTGAGCTATTTTTGCTTAACTCAGCGATTTTTCGTTCGCGGCTATAACATAGTATTCTTTTCATTATTGTAAACAACAGAACAACAATAATTCAGCTGATTATGTGTTCTAGTCTACGATAAGTTTTTTGGGCAGTGCCACTGCTTCATAGACCAGAACACATACTAATCGGCTGAATTATTGTTGTTCTGTAGTTTACAATAATGAAAAGAATACTGTTTTATTACCGCGAACGAAAAATCGCTTAACAAAAATAGCTCAGTTTAGCTACACAATGTAAAAATCTGTGAAAATTTTGAATTTCCCGCCACGTTGCTATCGTCCACTCTTAACCGATCATGATGATGAAGAAATACCAGCAGAAGTATTAGAAGTTGATTTTTGGTTTTGTTAAGTTTATTGTTTTCACAAACGCCGTATTGTTCCAGTAGACTCGGAGAACTTCGCTCGCTCGTTCAATTATTCCGTTTCGGATCCAGATTGAACGCAGGTTGGACGTAACTCAACGCGGGATTTTTTTTGTAACTAAATATTGAAATGAAAAAATATTACGTATACTGCGTGTTATTCACAAAATAAAAAAAAAAATGTCATCGAGTATTTATCATCAATTTTATTAGTTTTAAGTGCATGAAATCCCTAATATAAAATAGTCTGTAATTTTGGCATGAATGAATAGGGCTTGGCAATTTTTTTGCAGCCAAGGGCCACATAGACCCAAAATGGCATAAAAGCGGACCGTACCTGAAACTAGGTAGGTACTTACCATACCCTATAATTATTTTACCCATAGTATATTCAGAGTGAGATGAGCGCGCGTCAGCGCGACCGAAAATTTCAGTCTCAATACTCTCAATCATACAAAATAATTTCAATCTGTTGAAAATTTCTCAATCGACTAGGCATCAAAAAGTTATAATTTAGGCAATGTCACAAAAAGTCACAACGAGGGCTCAAAAGTTACAATATTTGTGACTAGACAAAGTGGCAACACCAAAAAATCCGCCGAGCCGATGCGCCGATCCGCCCCGATGCGCTTAGATGGACGCACCCCAACGTTGCGTTGCGTTGCGGCCCGGCCCGGCCCGCCCCGATCCGCCTCATATGGACGCTAGGCTTAACCGTTCGTGAACAAAACAGCACGTTCGACGCTTAGGGTCACGCTAGCACTCTACTCCGTTGCATTACGGGCTACTTTTCAATAACACTGTACAAGAACAACAAGAACCATAATATGGGACTTAATAATATAATAGACCAATACAAAAATCCTTTACTTACGTAACTTACACAGAAAAATATTATTTTTAAATTTTTGATGAAAATTCAAAGGTAATGTTTCATAATGGGCCATTTTTTTATTATTTTGCAGTCGCAAAATTTTTAAGGACCATATTTTATGAAAGAAGAAAATCCCCTGAACAGTATCCGATTCCTGAAATATTTAATTTCTGTGTTAGGTATTTACGTATACGAACACTTTTTGTTTGTTGAAAGTTATCTAAACGCGTTCAGAAACTGCTTTACATGAGCGAGGTCGCTCGTGTAAAAAATGTCTTTGATTTTGAAACAATATTTTTTACCAAACATATTGAAGGAACATATTGAAGATATTCAGGAGTGGTCGGTAAAAGATGATTTAGCATTCAAATAAAGTCTGTTTTTTTTTTGTCCTTGTTAAATTTCAGTCTTAGCCTGAGACCCATACTACCGTGAAACAACACCTTTATGTAGGATATATTCCATAAGGCGCAAGCTAACTTTTCGCTGACTGTACTGATATTGGTAACTCGAATGTGCTCGAATGCTTCAAAGTTAACTCATGCCTCAGATTCTCAATTTTATTTACAACAAGAACAAAACCAAAAGGATTGTCACAAAATTATTTAACAAAAAGAACGTTATTTTCAACAATAAATAATATGTAGCGTGCAGGCGTCAAGTGTGTTGAAACATTTTAAACATAATGCATGCAATTCCTACCTATACATTATTCATTCAAACGAAGCCAGTTGGTTGGCACTAACAATACAGATAGGTACAGAGGTTGTACTTCTTTGATTTTACTTTTTCAGATATTCTCTGTCGGTCGGTAAACATAAATAACTAGGTACGTTTTATTCATGCAAGGAAAAGTTAATAAATAAAAATAAATTTTTTTTTTTTTTTTTTTTTTTTTTTTTTAAATTAATAATAATATAATTGATGAAACTAAAAGCTAAATTAAAACTAAAATTAACCTAAAAACAACATAATAAACAAAAAAAAAATTAAAACTAAATACCTATGCAAAATTAAATAAAACTTATATTAAACTAAACTAAACTAACTAAACATAATATTTACAAATAAAAGACCTGCCCCAGGTCGCTGTCCCGCGGCAGTGAGCCCAGAACGCTGGCGACGTTGCCTCTTTGGATGGCCAGACTTATCCTCTGGCCGAGGTACGCGCCAGCCCTCTGGTCTCCCGAAGCGTCGACTAGGCGCGCCGCTAGGTCTTTGTACAGCAGGCGCGCCTCTGGGCCCCATGTGCCCATCGTCTCGACCCCAAACGGCGCAAATATGTAATTGTTTCCAATATAACCATATTTTAATAAAGTTAAAAAATATGTCAAAAAATTTCACAAAAAAAAACAATATCACAATCAAATACAAAATTATGGCAATCGACATGGCAATATTGCTCACCAATCGCTAAACATTCACTCCCGAGTTTAACTGTCGCAAGTACCTAGTTGTTTTGCTGGAAAATTATTCTTATCAAAAGGAACAATCTTCTTTGGACAGTTGATAACTGGACAGTTTGATAGTTGGGTGGGTAGTTGGATACACTCAGTGGATGTTTTTGGTAACCACGTAAGCCTAAAAGGTACTAGACTTCCGTGGGTCGCGCGGCCGATGCGATGCGTGCGACGGACGCGTGCGGGCCGTACGGCCGTATGTGATGCCGTACAATTTACAAATACCCGTGAATGTCGCAACGGCTGCGATGTGGTCCCTCAGAGGGCATGCACGTCCCACGGAAGCCTTAGATGCCAGCTGTATAATATTGAAAATTACGTTCTTTTTTTAATAATTTTGTGACAATCCTATTTGATCTTATTCGAATTACCAATAATGTGTCAGTCAGTACAGTTATCTAACAGCTAGTTTGCGCCTTATTATGTGCGCGATAAGAGCTATGGGATATCCTAGATGGCTGGCACTAACCGTTGCGTTGTTGATCATTATCACCAGTGTCGATAAAAATCTAAGTAGGTATGATATTTTTCTGTGTAGGTAAGTAAGTTACGTAATATGTAGACTTGGCTTGTCTTCACTACTTGGCTGTTAAGGCGCTGAGCAGAGTGAATTAGCTCCTGTATCAAATACACTACAAAAATCGAAAATGGTTTTTATTTTTTTATTTGAAAAATCACTTATTCTACCTTTACAGGTTACCCTAATACGATAAATAAGCACACAGTTTCTTATCTTAAAATAGCACTTAGTTAGTTAGGTCTATATGTACAATTTAAGTGTATTCACATATCAAACCCTAGAATTAGGTGAGACCTATCTAAATCAGCCAGTTTTGTGTTGATATCCATAACAGATTGCATGCTTGAAAAAAAGTGCGCCGCCTATTTTTTTTCAAGCAAAACGTTTATGAATGTCAACACGAAACTGGCTAATAGGTCTCAATTAATTCTAGGGTGAAAAATTTCGATTTGTTTAGTATATTTGATACAGGACTCGATTTTGTGCATTTTTCTTGGCGCGCGGGCTATATTCACTATGCACTGCGCCTTAAGTACCTTCGAACGACTGAATTTAGCATTTGACAATATCTGGTAATTTTGCTTTCGTGAATTCCCAACATTGTGAAGATGGCCCTCTAAGTTGTACAAACGAAAGCACGTCGACCCTTACACGCTAGCACTCTACTCGGTTGCGTTACGGGCGACTTTACAACAAAAGTGACAGTCCGACGTGCTGTCGTGTGTACTTATTTTGTGCGCTTGCCTGGCACATTGAATACAATATGTTTTGTATCTACTTTGCAAGAGTGGCGTTTGTTGCATATAGGTACCTACTTGCTGTGTCGTGTGTATGCAAAAATAAAAGTAAACGAACGAATAGATAATTGACTTTTGGTATAGCGTGCAATAAACCTCTTATAAAAACTTAATTTACCTATGTAGATTTTAAATTGAACGCAATGGTTGATTGTAAAATGCATCTTAGAGTTACGCTTTCAATCGCCACCAAGACATTGAACTGTAGAAAATATCTAAGGCCTTTGCATCTACGTGAGATGATTTATACAGGGTGAGTGAAGGTACCACTGGGTATCTGCTGTCCGTCCGTCTAAATGCAGGTACTAAGACTCCGCTGTCCGTCCGTCTGTCCGTCTGTCACCAGGCTGTAACTCATGAACCATGATAGTTAGACAGTAAGTTGACATTTTCAAAGATGATGTACCTTTATCTGTTGCCGCTATAACAACAAATAGGCACCTAAAACAGAATAAAATAAATATTTAAGGGGGCTTCCATACAACAAAAGTATTTTTTTATGCCGTTTTTAAAGATAATAGCACGGAACCCTTCGTGCGCGAGTCCGACTCGGTCTACTGCATAACGGTCAACGTCAAGCGTTAAATGGATTGGATATATAGATAAACTAGTTGTGCCCGCGACTTCGTATGCGTTTTTACACATTTGACATTTAATTTAAATTCGACTGTGGAGGAAAACTCAAAAGGAAGGTTTTTTTTTAACCCCCGACCAAAAAAGAGGGGTGTTATAAGTTTGACAGCTTTGTGAGTGTGTCTGTATAGGTATGTGTTTATGAGGGTGTTTCTGTCTGTGGCACCGTAGCTCTTAAATGGGTAAACAATATGGAAGCTAGGGTTTTTTTTAAATTTGAAAGCACGTTTTCTAGCGAATTTTCTTAGTTATGTTTTGTCAAAATTGGTTCAGCTATTTATTAAATATGCTTATTTTAAGCTAAAATGTCGGGGGTATTTTAATTTAATAGTTATTATTTCTTAACTTGCGGTAGCAGGCCTCAAAAGAAAGCAATAGAATAAAATAGAATAAAAACCCTAATCTAAACAATACATTTATAAATTTAATAATAAATATGTATTGTTTACATTAAGGTATCGCCCGTGATACCAGGAAGCTTAGCATAAGAATTGCTTAGGAAGTAAAGGGGTTTATATGTATCTCCCTCGACGTAGAGTGGGATAGATAAAGTTATAAGCCCGGTCTTACTCATTCTCATGCTAAGCCAGCAATCAAAGCATACGGCTAATAACTCTGTCTATCCCGCTCAACGATAAACAATAGTTATTTGTTATGCATAAATGCAAAATTGTTGTTTGCGGCGAGTGCTTGTATTGAATACCGAGCGGTGTTAAAAGACCGCCAACAAAGTGGGAGACCACATATAGTCCTCATCATAACGAACATTTTGGCCCAAGGAACTAAGCCTAGGAAATCAACGGTTTCCGAGATAATGAGGTTCCAAGTCGGACTTTTTTTTTTCGATTTTTTTTTTTCATAAATGTGTTCAGTATCATGTTATTAACATATCTTCTCAAGAAGCTATATCAAAATTATGAATATTTCTTACAAAAAACGAAGTTAAAATTGCAACCCGCAATGTATTCTGAACATCGGATAGCCTAGATTGTGCCCAGAACCAGGACTTATCACGGTTCTAAATTTGACTGAAAACTATTCAGCGGTATTCGCGTGATGAGGTAACACACAGACAGACAGACAGACAGACAGACAGACAGACATAGACCGATTTTTTTGCATTTTTGTATTCAGTATAGTTTACTTAGTAACCCCTGCTAGTTTTTTTCTAAAAATATTCAATGTACAGAATTGACTTCGCTAGAGTTTTATTATAAGTATAGATAAATAGGCCGCTGACTGTATACTCTCTCCATCTGTGCTGTAAGCAACTTCAATTGTTTTTTTAAATAATAACTTAATAAACTTACCTATTTATTTTTCTTATTTCTCTTTACTTTTCCAAACAGATAATACCTAAGTGAAAATAGGTAAGTAATGAACTTATTAGGTATCTATTTTATTGTAATATTTATTGTACGCCAACACACAGTATAAAAACCGTAAACCTTAACTTAATCTAAATATACAACGTGTTACAAAACATCCGATCTCTTTTTACATGACAATTCTGTAAAAAAAAGTTGAAAAACACAATTTTTATTTTATATCTTCAAAATTTAAAATTATTCATAACATTTTTTTTTGTATTACCTCAAATTTAAAAATATTTTAGTGGGTGTAGGTGCATTTGCATAGCATTGAGTTGTTAAAACACTGTGAAAGTCAATGAAAATAATTTAAAAAAAAAAATACTTGTCTCCCGCCACAGCGTTCATATTTTATTAATTTAAAAATCAACGGAACGTGATAGTGCAAAAAAAAAAATTTGGTTGTGCTTTTTAGTAAAAAGAGTTAGCATATTTTGTAACACCTTGTATAAAACAAAGTCGTGTTAGTCACACCATTTATATTATAACTCGAGAACGGGTGGACCGATTTTTATGATTTTGATTTGTTGGATTTCTGTCCGCCCCGCATAGCAGAGTAACCATTAAATCAACGGAAAAACTCACGACAAAAAAAATAGGTCCGCGCGGACGAAGTCCATAATAATTTATAAAAGCTAGTTTATAAATTATTATGGACCAAACTGACAAGTTGTTCCGCACGATTTCAAATTTTCTAGAGGCGGAAACATTTTTACAAGTTCACACTTAGTCACATCGGCGTACAGCGCCACCTAGCGTTCACTAGGTGCGTTGAGTTTTGATAAAATAAATCAAAGCATGCTACTGGCGCCATCTGTTAGCGAATAGCTGAACTAAACTTAAAATGCATTTTCACGATCTTGAATTTCTTACTCTTGTCCATTTTCTTTACCCTAGATAAGGGTTTACAAACTAGGTTTTTTATAAGCAAATTGAATAAAGTATAAAAATATCTAGAGTGTATTTTACAGGAATTATCAACCCGGTACCTGGCTAAGGTCAATGCCTAGTAAGTTATACCATGCGACTTACGCGTATGGTACCGGGGCCCATTGAATTTTCCAAGAACAATCGATATCTCAGATTACGTTAGGTAAAACAATAAAGGCGGGAACGATTTCCATCCGCTATTAAATCGGATGCCCGGTGTTGGACCGGTGCATGCATTATTTCAATTTGTCGAGTTGAGTCTGCGACGCACGCAAGTTGTGTTTTGGAACCGTCGGACGGATCACGCACGGTTCGGTTCGGTTCTCCAGTCAAGTCCAGTCAGTCGGTAACCGGCGCGCGCGAAAAGCGAACGCGCCACGGTTCGAAATTCGAATTTTCCGAACTGCGATCGACGCATCCGAAAATAAAAAGAAAATTCCGACAAGTTTTCACTTTTTGTAGCCCACGAAGTTTAATTTCAACGGTCATATTTTTTTTTATTGCTGGCTGTTTAGATTTGTGTTTATTTGTGTTTTGTTTTGTTTTTTAAACTTTGGAAAAATAAAAACAATGACATTTTGGTTTTGTGTTTTGGTTTTGGAAAATGATTCATCAGTTTGGCTGAGTTAAAAGTTTTCTTAGTGAATCTTTATTTCGGTAAGTTTTATTTATATATATTTTCCCGTCTCTACAATCAGTGCAATGGGATAAAAATCTTTTTTACAAAAGTTTTAAAAGCCAAAATGTGTTCTTGATAAAAAAAAATTAGGTATTTACTTGTTGATAGGAGTAAACAGAAAATAAATTGTTGTTTCTGATTCCTTAGCAACTTGACTCTATCATAGGAGTGCGTGTAGGTTATTATGTTTGTGTCGCGAATCGCGATTAACGTGGCATAGCAATACCATACAATCGGAAGGTCTTGAGAGCATCTAACTAGGTTACAGTTACGCAAAAACAATGGCATTCTAATTAGGAAAATTTCAAACTCCAATTTGACTCTACCTACAATTAGCTACCATCTCTACAATCACGTTAGCCTTTATTATGCTCTACCTTAATGCTAGATTCGAACAAAAAGGTATGTCTCCGAGTGTTGCGCGGTCCACGCCTCGAATAACTACAGTACTCGATAAGAAGTAACTTTTGTTTATTTATACCTATTCATCGAGTGACTTTATCAACAAGTTATATCGTGGTGCCTTGAACCCTGAACGAGAATGGGTAATTCAAATCGATAATGTCAACTTATTGTTCCGCATGCATGGTACGGTCGGCCACAGTCACAGATACCCCATGGCAGCTCTTACCGCGCACGGCATAAGGGCGCCAATCGGACAAATAGGGGTATCCTTGCGTGTGGCCGACTGAATACCGCTGTGAACACCCCTATTAGCTAAAAATCCACTGAACCAATTTAAGGGTAAGTAGCAATAATGTGGTGGAAAAGCCCAATATTTCATAGTTTTTTAAATTTTGTAGCTAAACTGAGATATTGTTGTTCAGCAATTTTTATCTCACGACAGTAAAATAGTACTATTTTCATTATTCTTAAGAACAGAATAACAATTTAAGCTTATTTGTTTTTCTGGTCGAACAACCAGTGGTAGGTAGGTACTGCCCAAAAAACTAGAAGTTCGAGCAATTATTGTTGGTATTGATGGTATTAACTGTCAAAAAAAGGTTGTTGCTTTCAATTATTATTTGTCAGCAAAAAAAACATTAATTTTTCTGTTCAAACGGCAGTGGATTTTTTGCGAATTTTGGTTTTATATTGACGAAAAGGCCTAGGTATGTAGATATATCCTAAAATCATAGGCGAAGGTAGACATATCCTGGGTTCTTTTTATCCTAGTTTAACGGCGGAAAATATATTCTAATTTCTAACCAATCCATACATATCGATAGCCTAGGAAGCATACATGCTCCAAAAATCTCCGAAAATGTTGGTACAGAACGTGAAATGAAAACTCTAGTATTACCTAGTAATAATGAAGTCTCACACCCCCAATTTCGCAATTTGCCTTGGGGCCCCATTAATTTCTTGAGACACTCGAGGAACCAAGTTTTTCCTTTTTTTTAAGACTGTAACGCATTATTTGCAGTGTTAGGTACTAATTAATGACAACGAAGTCACTTTCAGTGTCTTTTATTACTGCCGGTCCATACTACAAGGTGTTACAAAAGTACCTCTTTTTACAGGGTGTAACCTACTGGTCAACAGGATGTCAAATCTGTAAAAAAAGTTGAAAAAAACAATTTTATTTTTTTATAACCAAAAATTTAAATAAAAATCTTTTTTGTTTTTGTTATTAGCTCAAATTTAAAAATATGTTTGTGCGTGTAGGTGCATTTACATAGCTTTGAGTTGTTAAAATATTGTGAAAGTCAATGAAAACAATATTTAAAAAATACTTCTCCCGCCACATCGTTCAGATTTTATTAATTTAAAAATTAACGGAACGTCGTAGAGCAAAAAAAAATTTAGGGTGTGATCCCTATCACCGGGTGCTATTACCCTGTAAAAAGAGTTAGGTACTTTTGTAACACCTTGTATAATATGAAACGAGATAGAAGATGAAACTGTAAAAAAAAACGTTTGTTTTTAAATTTGTTATACGTATTTGGTAGAAATAAGACTTTAGAAAAAAAAAAATTTATCGTATAGTTAATCTCGTTCCAAACAGGTATTTTATTTCACTAAGCCAAATACTGATTAGTATGTGGTTTACCTTATTAAAGAAACAATATTTCCCTAACTAATCGGCGAACCAATGTTTTAAATATAAATTAAAACAAACTATGTAGGTATTCAAAAAACCTAATTAATGACGTTCAATCACGGTGTTACATAACAACAATACCTACCTACATTTTTAAAACCGTAAAAAATATCCGTACTATTTACAAATTGCAGTATAAAATTTGACTACAGCAATTTGTTTTTGTGATATTCAAATTTGAAAAAAAAACTGTCGTTTATAGCAGATATCTGCAGATGTAGAGTTAACACCTTCCATAATTACTGTCAATTTTGTATGTCGTCCGTCCGTCTCGCGTAGAAGCAGCTTACAAATTCCCGCAACCTTTTTTTTATGGCTTATCAAGTGTTTTTTTTTTTTTAGAAAAAGGTGTGAAGAGGGATTTGAGAGTTTACTGACTTTTTGTTGCCGTCGGATGAAAGAGATCTTTGTGCTTTGTTTGGATACCGCACTGTTGCATTCCAAACGACTGACCCGTAATATCATTCACATGATAGTTTAAATCTTAAATTTTGTTTTGGGAAATAATCGACATAAACTAGGTACAGTCGGCCACACGCTAGGATACCCCTTTTTGCCCGATTGGCGCCCTTATGCCGCGCGCGGTAAGAGCTGCCATGGGGTATCCTAGACTGTGGCCGGCGTACCTACTTATTGGAATTCGGTCTACGGCCTTTTCGGTTTATGAGTTCATTATTTCAGTTTCAATATCGACTACGCACTCTGGGTACGTATACTACACTATGAGATAATATCATGAACCATTCTCAATAAAAGTAAAATGTCTAGCTGGGCAAAAGCTTCCTCTCAGAGAGGGAGTTCGAGCTTAATTACCACACGTGCTCAATGCGGATTGGCGATTTTCAAGTTTCCGTTCTTATTTTACTGAAAATAAAGTTACTGACACATGCTGGGACTTCTAGAACAGAATCGTGACTCGGAGTACATTTAAATCTAACCATCTCATTGAATGTGTTGTAAAGCTTCAGATAATAGAAAAACTTTCACATCTTCCAAAGCATTGCATAGAATTCAAAATCACAACGTAGTCACACCAAAGTGTTTATTGTTAGAAAATACGAAAGCACTCACTCACGACTAGATTGCCCATAGAAATAAAGAAAATAAAATTACTGTGTTTACCTATATTTATGTAGGTACCTAATACCTAGTTGTTTACTTTCACGTACCTACAAAAGTAGCCATTTTAAATGGCCCGTTTTTAACTGACAGTTAAAAGCTGAATTTAAAGCCCTTGGTAGATGGCGCTCATAGGCTTGGCCATACAAGAACCGTGTTGTGACTGTCAAATTTACACAGATTAAGAATATCTTCACAGATTAACACAGATTATTAATATCTTCAGAAAAAGCGAAATTTGATAGCCGTGAAAACTGTTCATTAGACATAGAAAAACCTATAGAAAAAAACACTTACAGTTTTTGCTGAATTTCCAGTTAAAGGCAATTTTTCCGATCTTTCTTTCTAGAACCTTTTTGGCCCAGCTCTAGCCGTTCTTATGTGATGCGCTTACGACACAAACATTACTTTTTGTACCTATGCAATATGCCTACAACTACATTAAATGGATAGGTGCACTTTTT
This sequence comes from Zelleria hepariella, assembly GCA_949319315.1. NCBI lineage: Eukaryota > Metazoa > Arthropoda > Insecta > Lepidoptera > Yponomeutidae > Zelleria > Zelleria hepariella. The sequence goes on from OX439382.1 coordinate 18,923,410, forward strand.
TATCCTAACACAAAAACAACGAGGGCCTCAAGACCGTCAAACTCACGCCGTTCTTATCCCAAAATCAATAATCAAGAAGCCATTAGTACAACAACTCTTAACCGCCACTTGTGCACCCAACTGACAGACAGACAGCTGCACCAACTTGTGTTTTTTATGTACGGAGTGCTGTATGAGTGCTTGTAACTTGTAATGCACCATTGAGGGAATGCGCCGGGCCGTATTCATAGTTTAAAGTTGAATATTTGAAGCAGTGATAATTATAATTATGTACTTACTTACTCAGATTACTGAACGTTGTTCTCGATCACCGTAAAATTTCTGCCAAGTATAAATCCAATATTTGCCCAATTTGTCGATATCAGCGCGGATGAAGTCGCGAGAAAAAGATAGTCTTTGTATTATTCTGTTATGAATTCCATTCATACAAAGCCGTAAGAATAACAAAAATTCATCCATATAAAATAATATTAGTGGGATGGGATGTAGGTATGTCATGAACTCATGACTGTACAGTGTACATATGGTACTAATAATAGGTAAACCTTCCTTGACAAAATATCTGACTGACGATGGTGAAAACAGTATCAAAATACGTTGCGTAATTTAGGAGGAGTTAGCGGAAATACAGGTGACGCGGAACTTTGTTTCATATCATGTAGGGAAGACAGGTGTGTGTGATGGGATGTTTAAATGTCTACCGCCAACCTATAGATATGAGTAAAATCTCTCCACAGCCAGTCAAGTGCAGTGAGGGGGGCAGTGAGGCCGATGAATTAACGCGAGCTGTAATGATAATGCCCTGGTTAAAGAGAGAATTAGTACTATAGACAAGTCAGCTTATGATGGCACTGTTGACGACTTCATAGAGCATTATGCGCTACACACAATTTCGATGGCAAAAACTGAATATCGACAGCGAAAATGCAACTAATATAACCTGACTGCAGAATAACTTAGCAGCGAGAACTTTTTTTTTTGTTTTTGCCTTTCTAAAGGCGGCTTGCGTCAGTCAGTGTTAGCCAGCTAACTCTGAGGTAATTTGACATTTCCATAAAATTATTGACGTTAACTCAAACTTAAGGGTAGACGATAGCCACGTGGCGGGAAATACAAATTGTTTACAGTTTTTTACATTTTGTAGCTAAACTGAGCTATTTTTGGCTAGCGATTTTTCGTTCGCGGCAATAACATAGTATTCTTTTCATTATTGTAAACAAAAGAACAACAATAATTCGGCCGATTATGTGTTCTGGTCTACGACAAGTTTTTTGGGCAGTGCCACTGCTTCGTAGACCAGAACACATAATCGGCTGAATTATTGTTGTTCTTTTGTTTACAATAATGAAAAGAATACTATGTTATTGCCGCGAACGAAAAATCGCTGAACAAAAATAGCTCAGTTTAGCTACAAAATGTAAAAAACAGTGAAAATTTTGAATTTCCCGCCACGTTGCTATCTTTCAACCTTAACTGTGTGTTAGCACCCTGGTTGACGCAAGTGGACCTACTAAGTATTTTTTAACAAACTCTACAAAGGTCGGGGGTGTTAGAAGTTTGACCGCTATGTGAGAATGTGTGTCGGCTGTGTGTCTGTCTGTCTGTGTGCCTGTAGCACTGTAGCCATGGCTCTTAAAAAGGTGTACCGATTTGGATGCGTTTTTTTTATTTCAAAGCAGGTTTTCTAGCAAATCTTCTTAGACTCGCTAGAAAATCGGTTCAGCCGTTTATGAGATATGTATGATATACTTATTTTTCGGGGATATTTTAATTTTTTAATTTACTTACCTAGAAGTGATAAATAATTTCTACTTTCGGGTCCCACTAGCTAGGTAAAGGCGTTGTTTCAAAGATAGTTCGGGTTTTATTGTTATTTTATGTAGATGCCCCCCACCACCCCACCCTCACCCTAAAGCAGAAAGAAATAGTTTCGTTCCCAGCTTAGTTCCATTTCAAGCCGACAGAACTAGAAGCAAAAGAATGTCTTCCCACTAATTTGTTAAATTATATTAACTTCTCTATTTATTGAGGAAGCTTCGGCTTGAGTAACTTTATTAGAGTTAAGCTTGATTTTTCACACAGCTGCGGCTATGAACAAGTGTAATAGACAGTCATAGTAAAGAAAAGGAAAAAGAGGTCCGAGGCTAGGTAGGTAGTTGTATTGTGTTTTTATTTACCGTCATGAAGTCCGTCGACATCCTGCATACGGTTGGCGACACGCTAAGATACCCCTTGTTTCAGAGAGAAAAGACGCCGTAACAATGCACAATCTAAACAAGGAGTTTCTAAGACCTATTTAGAAATGTGTGGTTGTTATTCGACATACTGACAAATTGTACCAATAAGGCAATTTTTATTGCGCGTTGCTAGCGCAACGCACTAAATTCAAAATATACCCTAAAATAACCCCGACATTTTAATTTCGGCTAAAACGGCTGAACCGATTTTGGTATATCATGTCCAAGAATATAAAAAACCCTGCCTTCAAATATAAAAAAAAACGCACCCAAATCGGGTCACCCGTTAAAGAACTACGGACCTTTGGTGCCACAGACATACACACAGACAGACACACCCTCACCCAGCGGTCAAACTTATAATGGCTGAAGAAGAAAAATAAGAAAAAAGTATTTTTACTGCGCGCAAAGAAAAACCTTTTTTGATCCGATCCATCTTCGCCGTTTATCCATCTCTCTCGGTGCCTATAACCACAGGTAGGTCGTTAATACATCGGTGGAAAACTCCAAACCGAGCTAGGAATAGCGCCAATAAATCCCCGGGTAACAGCACAATCGTTGAATCAAACGTTTCAACTACGGCCCAGGCGAACCTTACTAGTTAGCTCTAACGAAAACTGTGATAAAAGACACAGAGGGCCGTTTTGGGAACACATTTTGTAAGACTTCCCTGGGTCGGCCACACCGAGAGATTCCAAGAAGATCCTAAGTCCGTAAAGCAATGGCGTGTCAGTAGGGTCCCAGTAGAAGGACAAAACCGGATTTTCCTCATTTTTCTCCTACAACCAGCAAACGAATCCTCTACCGTAGTCTGTCCTTTTTTTTCTAGTAGAGTAAAAAAAAACTGTTTCTAATTACTAAATTGTAAATTAAGCCTTTAACTGGCATCCTATCGAGACACCATTCCAGGCCCAGGCTGGTTACAGACCATAAAGTGACGACCGACCCAAAAAAGCGTCAGCCGGCCGGACGTCAAAAATATCGCTTTTGCAAGACTTCCCTTCCCTGGCTCAGCCACAACAACAAATCGGAGAATCGGAGAAGATCTGAAGAGTGTAGGTACGGTCGGCCACAGTCACAGATACCCCATGGCGACTCTTACTGCGCGCGGCATAAAGGCGCCAATCGAACAAAAAGGGATATCCTAGCGTGTGGCCGACAGTACAAATGAAGATCGTGGCCAGACGTCAAAAATTTTGCTGGGAAGAAGTAGCAGAGAGGGACGAGCTCCATCCAGGTGGAGAATTGGTGGGAGTTAGTGCAAGGCAGGAAAAGCTGAGGTCTGTATTTTTACCAAATCAAAAAGGTCGCCAAATCTATGAGAATGAATGAATAAATGGCAAAGGAATCTATCTCTTCATCTCGTTTTAGGTATCTTTGCTATAAGACTTGGGCTGTAATGTGAACTGTTTAAGCGCTTTAAACCTACTCTGTTCTGTTCTTGGCCAGACTGCCAGTTGCCCAGTGGTCTGATACTGACCTGTGGAAGAGGTGGCACCTATAGAAGGAGAGAAACGGTCTGTTTTGGAAAGTAAGTAATTTTTCACACTCTTTTTTTAAGCCAACCATCTGTGTCCCACTGTCTTGGTTCCATAACGACCATATTGCTCAGGAAATACAGCTCAAAATTGTTACAAAACGCAGTTAGCGTAAGTTAGGTTCAAGCACAAAGGGCTAGAAACTAAACGTCCCGGTTTGGCCACAAATAGAAATCCACTGGGTCGTTTGGTCATTTGTAGACGAAACCCTTTTGGTTTACGCTGGAATTGGCAGTGGTTCTCAACATTCGGGAGACTAAAAAGATTGGGACCAGTTTTTTGCTTAGTATCTGACGTGATGAGCTTATTTGGCGTTTGAATTTTTTCTTTTTCTTTGCGTGCCGTCTCGAATCGAAGGTTTGCAATCAGTTTGCCTGTCTTCAAAGTTACCAGACGACTCTTAAAAGTATAAAAAAATATGTAACCGAAAAAAAAACGACTTCACTGGTGAAAAGGTAAATGCACTGATTCCGAGTGATCTGCTGCTGTCCTTTGAGGAGTACCGATCTCTATCTCCGAAGTTCTTCATCAGATCTTCACCATGGGACTACACGGGAAGTACGTATACTCTTTCCAACAAAAAAATAATCATTAAAATCGGTCCACCTAGAAAAAAGTTCTGAGGTAACATATTATACAAAAATAAGGTTCGAATTGAGTACCTACCTACCTTCTCCTTTTTTGAAGTCGGTCAGAAGTTAAAAATAGACCTCTTTCCCGCGATTGAGAACTAGGCTGTAAAACATGTCCCTAGCGGTGTACTGTACAGAACAATACATTGCTAACTGTAATTTCATTGTTTTATCAAGCAACGTCTTACTCCACCACAATAGGATTCCGAGTTCAGTGTCTAACAGGCTTGTAAATGTTTTTAGTTAGGTATTTACCTAAATTGGAGTGTATTGTCGGTGTGCTAGGCTGGGGTCTGAGTCTATAACGCAATGGTGGCAAAATGGTGGCAATTTGTCTATCTCTTTTTGACCCGCGGGAGCGAAATAAACAGGAACATTTGTTTAAAATCAATGGTTTTTATTAAAAATTTAATAGTTTACTCATAATATCATATTCTCCTGTTATCATATTGAAGATTGTAGGAAAAAAAACGAGGAAACCCCGGTTTTATCCTTCTACTGGAACACCATCGACACGCCATTGCGTTACAGACTTAAGCCCCTCGTTGCATAGATGCAGAGTGAAGTAGAATATAATCCGTGCGGAATCAGAATGGGATAATACCTTTTGGGACTGAATAAAAAATGACAGTTCTGGAGTAGCGTCAGTAAAAAATTTTTAGTTCTACGTTCTATCATAGGGTTATGAAATTGGAAATACTCAAAAATTTTTAATGGTTGTAATCTAAAAGGATTCAATGTTATTGCATTAATTGAATAAAACGTGATAAAACTCGAGCAGACACCCACGCGCACAGAAAACACAAGCAAGTTTCGATGCGAGTTTGCCATAGACAACTATAGTTTGCCGAAATGCTGACGCTACAGGACCGCGAGCTTCTCAGTTCCAAAAGGTATTATCCAATTCTGATCCCGCACGGATTATACCTGAGGTTCAAGTCCTGTCAACTCCTGTCCCGAGCGAATTTGTTAACCTTATAAATATCTGTATAATGTTCCCTAGCACGGGTATATTATTATAGTGCTTTAGAAAAATCTAAAAGTAATTTAAAGTTATTATTCACTATGACTAATGAGTACTTTGGTAACCATAGCAACGAACAAAGGCGCATAAGCTGCGCCTAAGCCACTGCAGTAAAGTGTATTTTCCTTCGATCTTAGAACTATCGAAGGAAAATACACCGTAGTTTTATAGCAGCAAGCATCAAAGTAGGAAAGTAATAAGGAAAGTGAAAAATGTTCGTAGGCGCCAGGCTAATGAAATTTACTGCATCGTAATGACTCAGTGTTGGTACAGTTGGTAGAAAAAGTACTTTTAACTCTTCTATTGTGTTTTAAATTGGAATTCGATTGATAGTAGGACACAAAAAGTGCAGTAACGTTTTTGTTACCATACTAAACATCTTACAGGTAGATCAACGGCCCTTCTCAACGAGCGTCCCTGTATAACCACATATTTTGTGGAGCTCTAGGTATCAACCTAACAGAGTAAGAATTAGCAACAATATTGTTGAACTCTATATTATTACGGACGTACGCAGGCCAAAAGATCAAATCAATTTTCTGCCTCATTTTGTTCAAGAGTGTCTCCTACTTTTGACTTATTTTTGCCCGGTTGAAACGTAGACTTGCACTCTATTCACTTACGTTGCGGGCGACTTTTCAACGAAGGAGTAAGCGTCTACGTGCTGTCGTGTGTACGTTGTTATAAATAGTGACATAAAACTCATTACGTAACAAGATAAGGGAACCAGAATAGTACAAGTAAATGCACTCATTCGTTCCTCTCATTAAGCCTAACAACTGTTAATTAATATAACAAATTATAATTATCCATCCAGTCATTTAATGAATCCAAACTTTATTATTATTTTGTTCGGTTGATTCTTGTATAATCCGTGCGGGATCAGAATGGGATAATACCTTTTGGAACTGAACCGAAAATGACAGTTCTCGAGTAGCGTCAGTAAAAAATTGGTTAGTTCTACGTTCTATCATAGGGTTATGAAATTGAAAATACACAAAAATGTTTAATGGTTGTTATCTAAAAGGATTCAATGTTATTGCATTAATTGAATAAAACGTGATAAAACTCGAGCAGACACCCACGCGCACAGAAAACATAAGCAATTTTCGTCGCGAGTTTGCCATAGACAACTAGAGTTTGCCGAAATGCTGACGCTACAGGACCGCGAGCTTCTCAGTTCCAAAAGGTATTATACCATTCTGATTCCGCACGCATTATAATTTATAGCCTACTAGTGACCCGCCCCGGCTTCGCGCACAGATGCAATTTAGATAGAAAAGAAGTGAATAAATATCTTAAGTGACGGTGAAAACTGCATCAAGATCAAGCGGATAAATAGACAGACAGACGCGGAAAGCGACTTTGTTTTTTATACTATGTACTCGTAAATTACTTCCAAATCCGTTCATCCGTTACAGCGTGAAAAAGTACCACGTCTCATCTCCCCTCAAACACCCACTCACATTTTTTTGCACATAATATATTAAAGCTAATTAATGACTCTAATGAGATTGCGATGATAGATTGGGTACCTAAGTAGAGACCCAAGAATCATACAATGATTTGTACCGTTACTGCGTGGGTGGCATCTACTTACATATCAAGGAGCACGCACGGCATTACACCCGCCAAGTTTAACCAAGCAAAACAGTCCGTGCCATCCTTCTCTCGAAGCATCTCCGAGTAGTTTTGAACTTTTGGCTCCCATGGTTAAAAACTTAAGCCTTTACAATTAGGAATTATAGGGAATCCAGTGGCAGCTCCACTCACACTAGATGGGTGAACCAACTACTCGGACGCTGCAGTGCCTGGGATATCGTTTGGATATAGAAATGACCATCACCCATGGCTAGGCTAAATGGCGATTTTGTTTGAACTAATTATTACGAGAAAGAGAAGATGTTCCACGATAGTCAAAGCTACAAAGAATGACAGACTTGAAAAGAACAGACTAGACGAGGCCTAAGGTGGCAGCAAAAGTCTGGTTTTATCTACATCTAAAGCGTAGAAAAACCCCAAGTTTATGACCGCCATCTTACAAAGTTACAACTCATAACTTTTTGTAGCGAAATTATTACAACAAATAAATTATCATGATCTCTTGTATCATCAATCTTTGAAAGAATTCGAGAGCACCACTTCCTATAGCACTAACCATCGCTAAAACAAAATAACGTTTCATAATTTTATTATAATCGGAATACTTAACGTTTTATGAACGGTTCTTAGATCAGTTAATAACATACCCGTTTATGCGCATTAGTCACACGCGGCTGCGTAAACGCATGTCTACAAAATGATTGAATGAGCATCGCAATTCTGTGGTGGAAACATCCTGAGGAAAACTGTGGCTATGTCGTTTGAGATCGAGTGTGATTTAGCGCTCTTTCTTGCTCTATTGATTTATTTAAAGCAGGACAGATAGCGGCGTATCGAGTTGTTAAATCTCGATTTATGTAATAAGAAAGTATGCTTTTTAAACATTTATAATAAGTTTAACAAATTCACTTGGGACAGGACTTGAACACGCAAACTCCTGCATACCGTGCAGGTGCTCTACCAATTGAGCTACCGAGTCATTGTCGATGCGAATTTCTTCAACTGGGCCCTTAGCCTGTAACACAATGGTGCCAAAATGGGCTGTCAGGTGACGACTTCAATTACGATTTGCTAACGCTATCTGTCCTTTTAATGTTTTTGTAGTACAGCAAAGAATATTTTGATTCTAATTCTAGAGGATTAGTTCTCTGGTTGTAGGAGAAAAACGAGGAGAGCCCGGTTTTGTCCTTCTGCCGGGACGCCATTGAACCGCCATTGCGTTACAGGCTAAGGGCCCAGGTCTCCGTCTACTGGACTGGGCGCCATCTGTGATCAGTTTGCACAAATCTCAATCTGAATTTTTTCAACATATTAATTATAAATGTTTAAAATATTCCATAACACGGGTTAGTGCTTTAGAAAAAACAAAAAGTATACTTTGTTTAAAACATATATCAGGAAACACCTAGCATATACCTAGGTAAAAGGGACCTCTGGATGCTGTATAAATTGTCTACCTTCAAATTCATACAACATTTGCATAAGGATTGTCGGCAAAACTCAAACGAATTTCATCTCTGTAACCAGGGCAGAAAGTAGAAATTGTCGTGAACTGTGAAATCGCATATTATTTTAAAAATTAATATTTAACTTTGTTAGTTCTATTACGAATTTGAGGGTTACTAATCTATTTGGTCACACTTGGCCAACTTAACGCATGACCGAAGTATGTCTGCAAAACGTTGGACTGTTTCTCTATTCTTTGACTTCTTTTAGATTTTATTTATGTAGTTATGTTAATTAATTTTTTTACTGCGTAAGAATGCTCGCGGACAAGATTTCACAGAGTGTCATGATTAATTGAATGTCGCGTGACATATTTGCTTAGATTCGCTCTTCAATTTCATTCTGAATAAATCTAATAGTGATAAGTTGTAAATTATGCTTCGGTATTAACATAATTTCAATCATACTGACTTGCCAGCCTTTGCTCTACATACCTTAAATGCATCTATGATGATATTTCCTGTAAAAAAATGCTTCGAGGAATTTATAGGCGCTAAGGAAGCAATCTAAACGTAATTCAGGATCTACGGTTAAATTTAAAATAAAAATAAACAAGTTATCTCTATCATTGAGTGGTCACTAAACATTGCAAATAGATGGAGTTTATTTTCCTAGACATTGAATAGATAACATTGAAAATTATAAAATGTCAAGATTTACCACCCAAGAGCGACCAAGCGTGGGATGTACAAAGTCAAAGTGTGGTTTTATAGCAGTTTAGTCCGCGTAGCAAACATAAAGGAATAATTTCAGTAGCAGTGACTTGACTGTTACAATGGACCAACAGCTTTATGGCCGCACCTACGCCACTATAAAAGAGTTACAGCACTTGCGGTTGCGACTTGGCAGGCTAACTTATAGGCATCTGCATACAAGTCACATCTGCTAACGTTGTAACCAGGGGCCTTAGCCTGTAACGCAATGGCGTGTCGATAGCGTCCCAGCAGAAGGACAAAACTGGGGTTTCCTCGTTTTTCTCCTACAACCAGAGAACTAGTCCTCTAGGATTAGAATCTGAATATTATTTGCTGTAGGAACTACAAAATCATTAAAAGGACCGACAGCATTAATAAATCGTAATTGAAGCTGTCAACTGGGCGCCCATTTTGGCACCATTGCGGTACAGGCTAAGGCCCTGGCCAGTTACCTTATTGTGAGTTTATTGAAAGTTATTGAGTTTATTGAATTTTATTGGCAGCCTTGTTTGAATCAGCGACATGGCTCTACACTGTCGTAAAACCTCTAAAGAAACCCTGAAACAAAAAAATCTGGCTATGTGCTTGGCTAGGCCACATCGACGTAATACCTGACTTAGCGCGTTGTTTAACGCACATACAGATGTAGCAGTAAATACTGTTACAGCAAGGCGCATTACTTTCTCTATATCAAGCGCGAAGAGCGACATCTTAATTACTGCCGCGCCGCCGCCCGCCACTGTTTTCATTGCATGCCTTTCTGAGAGGTCTTCATTCTACCAGTGCAGAAAGGATGAAGAAAGGAACTTTATAAAGTAAAGAATATTTTAGGTTTTGTGCAATCAAAAATTCTGCATAAATAACAATAATTCCAAGAGCAAAAATACGAACGTATGAAACGCCATTGCTCTACATTGATTGGTCAAAAAAACTACCAAGAAACCCTACAACAAACGTGGTTTTGTTTTGATTTGGTGAAGAGTTTAACGCGGTAATTTAGCGCGTTACAGACGTAGATGTAGCAGTAGCATGCAACAAGGCGCATTACTTTCTCTATAGCAAGCGTTGCAGCTACCGGCCATATATCAAGCGCAAAGGGCGACATCTTAATTACTGCCGCGCCGCCGCCGCCGCCCGCCACTGTTTTCATTGCACGCCTACCTGAGAGGTCTTCATTCTACCAACGGAGATAAAGAAAGGAACCTATGTTTTTTTTAACCCCCGACCCAAAAAAGAGAGGTGTTATAAGTTTGACCGCTATGTGTGTGTGTGTGTGTCTATCTGTCTATGTTTATGTCTGAATATGAAAAACACGGGGCTTGCTCAGTGAGTTTTATTGGTACAGTTTTAAGGTAGCTATAAATATGATATCTAAGTAAACTTGTTTTACGTCCAAAATAATATCATGACTACAGTGGCGCCAACTAGTGAGCACTAAAACGGTAGCCCTCACTTAGACTTATCTATCCAGCCCATAAACTTCGCGCATTGTTGCGCATTTCTTTTTCTTTGTCACGCCAATCACCACAGTTTCTTTTTAGTCGTGTCCACTTCTTTCCAGCCGCTTTTTGATGTCGTGCCCACTTGCCCACTATACCATGGTATCTTTCAGATAGTATTTTGTGCTTCATAGACTGGATAGAAGAAAGATGACATTCACAATGAGTCTCTACAAATACAGTGAAAATCAACATTCAAATCGGCGTGAGTTATTCAAATCGGGCCCCAGTATGCTGTAGCCAAGGTCTCTCGCCTCCTGCCATTAATTTGCTATGCATTGCAATGCAACTTTACTGTGACCTGGCTTCGCTGCATGTATTAATTAGGAGCTTGGCTGAAGTCAAAAGCCTGGGAATTGTTTAAGAAACGACTCTAAACGTGTATCTACAATACTCTACATATAGGTAATCCAACAACCTATGCCACACTTTACGAAAAGCTCTGCCTGTCTAGGATTCCCCGTGGTAGCTCTAATCACTCGCGAAGTTGCGACATAAGTGCGCTAGTGCTAGAATAGAGGGTTTCCGTGGCGCCGTGGCGCGTTGTTGACTGTACTACATAGATGAAAATCGATTTAAAATCAAATATAACGAAAAATATTATAGGTTTTTTTTGGAATTTTATTGATTTTCGCCGCTTTTAGGCCGTGTAAGCTAAGGCGGCTATTAATGAAACCCAACTGTGATCTAGCCATACGATTTTCATTAATTCTCGCTAGCCACGCAAAGTGGATTTTGGCCTCCGCAACCAAAAGACGTCAGCTTTTCCTGTCCTGCGCTAATTCCCTCCAGTCCAATATGCAATATCTAAAGAAAGTTCAATTAAATTAAATTCTTAATGATGGCTTTTGATAACATTCCCAAAATAACTCAGCCAGCTGCATACCTACCTGTTGAACGTAACTCTATGTATTTACATAAAATAAAAACAAACACATGCGTACCACACAATGGAGTCAAATACGGATATTTATACGACAAATAAACGAAGGCAGGCGAACTAAAACGGTACTATTGAATAAACCATGAACACCGCGTGTAAATTATAGAAGGCTCACTCCATTGTCAGTTCAAAAATAAACGCATCTCCCGCTAGGCACAAGCAAAGGCTTGCTCCTTACGATAGAGAAGAAAAAAGAGAGATATACTTTTTCTCTTTGCATTATTTCTTGCATCAGGATCAAAAACTTTGCACCCAAATCGTATTAACAAAGACATTTAAACTGGATTGGGCAGTTAACTGGCCTGTTTTTACAATTTTCGGGCACAATTTATGACTCTAAAAATGCCTTAGATTTCATCGCATTTAAAAACGCTTTTTGTCGTCTCTGAAATTATTGCAACCACTCAAATAACTATTTACTTTTGAGAAAATTTAATTTTGACCTTCTGTAATAATCTATGCTGTTTGAGGAACGCATCCATTCTTGACAGCTTGTTTTTTCTTTCTCTTTTTGTGTTATTGTACGCGTCGTGCTGCTAGAAATTCTGAATTGACGATTTGTTGACGGTTGAGATTGAAAGAGATGTAACAACAAACGTGCTTGTCAGCTAACTGAATTAGGATCTAATCTCTTTAGTTTTTTTCTTACTTACGTTCACTTTAACTGACCCATGTATCCTAGAAGGGACGAAAGAGACATTGTACGGTATTCGTTGCATGGATACTCCGATTTCCCTAAGGATTGTACTTTTTAGTTGACTAAACTCTTTACCACTTTCTTAAATTAGCTTTCATTACTTTCTGAAGATTCAAGGTTTGTTCAGTTGATTTGCTCATTTGCCTGATTAATTCCTAGGCCTTAATTACTCATCACTTTTCGGTCTTTCACACGGTCCCCTCGTGTGATTTTGTCGATTTCTCTAGAGAGTCTTATTTGGTGTAAACTCAATATTACTCATCGGAAATCATTAAGAACATTATAATTGATATCGGAAATAATTAGTTAAATGAAAGTATTTACACATTCTTCGTTACTTGTATGCTTTATGATATCATTAAAGTTTAGGTTCGAACACAATTCCAGTATTGTGACAATTCAAGTGCTTCAGCCGAAGTTTTAGATTCATTCAGGTGTGTATTGAATCGTTACGATTTTGTAGAGGATTCTCATTGTCCATACCTGTCACGAAACCGCATCGTTTGTTGAACAAAAACGGTTCTATTAAAAAATACTTATTAATGTGCATTTAGGTGATTGATCGTGTGAATAGTGTAGATCGAATTCGATGCACTCAAAAAATTAATATTGGTCAGATACTCAGTAAGGAAAACATCACTTACTAAAACTTTGAATGAATGATTAGCTATTTGACATAGCGATAAAATAATTGCATCCATAATAGCAACCTCTTACTACTTCCCCGGATTCCAGACGTAAGTTCTCATTCACAAGTCCTTCTATTTCAGTACACACCTACTCAATTGTTTTACAACATCATTTCAAAATAATACGCGTTACCATCCGCATTTTGCATCGGTCATTTCTCTCTACACACACATTTCTCCCTGTGTATCTTCTACCATTTCTGGATATAGACCCCTTTAGCTGGCTTAGTATGAACATTGTTTAATTTACCCCGCTTACCAAATTTCATGATCCGATCAACGATACTCAAGTTATCGTCGCACAAACATACATACATACAAACGCCGGATTGTTCAAGTAGACTCAGAGAAAGGGAAACAACACGATAAATTTACGTTTCTAAGGCATAACCCCTCAACGCGAAACTCGCCAATCAGCAGTGGGCAGACGTGGCTTGAGCCAGACAGAACTCTCTCTCTCTCTGAGAGAAGTCCTTACGCTGCTAGTGGGATCTTGAGGAAACCCGCGGCTTAGTTGGCTTCACACGTATTCACTTGTCTTTCCTGTGGGCTAGGCCGATTAAACTGTCAGGATCAGGATGGTATAGGTGCCGGGCAAGCCTACTCCAACTAAAACAATGTCCCAGGCACTGCAGATCTCATTACGTAGATGCAACGGCCTTAGTTTTTAGTTTAGGGACATACCTACATAACTATGCGTGAGCAATGTGCAATATACATTGTATGTATCCCATCAAAAACATAAAATGTTAACATGGAAGCCAAGTTCAATATCTTACTTTTTTTACACCTATGTCTATACCGTTCAATGTAGATTAAAAGAGTAGGAAAGAGATGTCGATATGGCGCCCATTGCTAAGCCAACAGCACCGCTAGCATATCAACTTGAAAGTTGGAGACTATCTGCCGGTTTCTGAATCGAGAAATTCGCTAAGCAAATGGGTAAGTAAGTATCGTCCTGTCTCTGCAGATTTCTCACAAAAGAGCGTGACAGAACGATAGTTAAGTATTTGCTTAGCAAAATGCTCAATTCAGAAACTGGGCCTTCGACGTACTTGTCAGTTGGTTTGTAGGCACTAATTGAGTCAGCCTTGAAGATACCATCTTGTCTCGACCGGGTGTCATTAGTAAAATTAATAAAGTAGGCGCCTGCACATTTCTTTCGTTGCATAACTTTGGCCTGAGCTTCTCAAAGTGTGCGCCGCTGTCAACAACGGTGATGCTCCTTGCGAGACAATTTTTAACACTTATTTAAACTTAGCAAGTGCCTCATTATTACGAGGGTAGGGGGTCTAATAATGTCTTAATTATTCTAAGTGGCCACTTATGGCGATAAAGGATTTCATTCGTAGGTTCTAGGATCTGGAATCTAAACCGTCGGTCCTAAAAATTGTTAAGCCTCGCGTTGAGAACTTACTGAAGAGTTTTTAGCAAAAAACGCATCCAAAAAGAAGATACATATGTTTTTTTTTCATTGGCGGCGCTAGTTTTGCGTACTACAGTAGGGCCAAAAACGAATAAAATTACATGAATACCTCAAAGGTCAATGTTGCCGGCGATATCACAATAAGCAACCATAATTTTGCCATGTCACACGTCTTTGTTGTATTTTTTTTAGTTTAAATTGATAGTTTGTGTCCAAAACAACTTGGAAGAACGTAATTCTGATTGTAGAATGGGCATTGATCAGGGAGGCATCGATTATCGTAAATTGAAAACCATTTCGAGGAATAGGGATACTGATTACTATTAGGGGTTTAAATAAGTAAAATTAAAACGGATTATTAATATTTCCGCCAAAAATGTTTACTTCATTTTTCTTTCGATGACGTCATCATAGGCTCTAATGCGGTAGTTTCATTGCATACAAATATTTAAAAAAATACATTCGTCAACAACAACCACTGTCAAAACACACAACTCTTGTTGACTTGACACAGACATTTGTCTAACGTCAAAATATTTTTATTTTTTTAAAGCATGAATTAATGCACTTAGTACATAATGCCAGTGGTGACATCATACACAAAACTTTTAGAAATTTTAAATAATTGATAAAAAAATAGTTACATTAAAAATTAAGAAAATATTCAAATTAGTTTCTTATATTTGTCTATATTTTCGATTTATAGAATAAAAAATAGGATTTGACGATGCCCATTGCGCTCCAAACGCACCAAAAACGCGACATAAATCTTAATCCCAAAAAGTAGGTACTGTAGCACTTGTGTGCTATCCCTAGCTATAACTCTATCAATAAAACTCGAACTTCCGATATTCCTATTTATTTCTTATTTAAAATATACATTTTCGTCCGCACCCAACGGCGGATCTCTTCTCAGTCTCTACTTGACAATCTTATTTACAGCCTTCCAACATATAATTTTAAACAGCCTACCTAATTCAAATATTATCATCAGCCAGTAGTCCAACGGAGGTTACATCATTACATCTTCCCCCTTCTAGTTCATTAAATTTTGATAGTGATCAAAATTTAATCAACTGCGATCGGTCTTGAACATCTCTAAAATCAAAATTAGTCAGGAATCTTAACTATCTAACTATACATCAATAAACAACTTAAATATTTCAATTAAATAATAGTACAACACTTCACTGTCACTTCACTATCACCATCCCTAAATACCTGCCTCCCTACTCATAAAATGCGAGAATACTACCCTGAATTCGAACAATACAATCTGGCAAAGCTGGTTAATAATCCGGCTGAGTTAAAATTGGATACTCCAAGCCATCATAATTTACAAGCGAGGCCCAAAGATTACTCGACTTCATTCGATATTATTCCGCCCTTACATAATTGGGCTACCCAATTATCGACATAAAATATAAAAAACCTGCGCTATTAACAGTTGGGACCTCGGCACTATGTCAGTCAGACCCACCAAAAGCAACCAACTTCCCCATCAAACTATACTTCTATCTGAGGGGTAAGTCCATCCGACTCATGCCAGTGTCTCCCCTGTCTCCCTTCCTATCATCATAAATGTCGGCCTCGTAACGTATGGCTGTTGGAGTATCCGTCGACACGCATCGGACACGCTGCTGCCGGCAGCTCTCCGATCCACGTCAACCATCCTCAGCCTCGCTGCACTCTGCAGCTCCAAACTTTGCCGCCTCAGGTAGTAGTATCCTCGTGCAAGCCGCATATGAAAATATTTACAAGCATTAGTATCTATATTATACATCATTGCCACAACAATCTACCTAACTATCTTTCATAGAAAAGTCTCTTTCCCTCATACTGTCTTTTCTTTTCATAAACTACTGGATTCTCTTTTCCTTCCACTTTATCACTTCACCAACCAACAGGGATCTCTGTCTATCTATTTTGAAGGGACCCTTGAACTTCCAGCACCTATTTACAATCTTAGTCACCACTCTCGTCCTAACACATCGTTGACCCATGAATCGTCGCCTCATCTTGTACTTCGACCTCTTCAACTTCTTTTCCGCACAAAGTTTCTTCTTGAAACTGCGCGCTTTGTATTCTTCGTGCCGCTTGATAATTTTTCTCCGCATTGCGTGACAATCAACTCTTTTGACAGCACCTTTCATTTCATAACCGACATCACCTTTGACAATGACATTTGACACTACCTCCTTCGACAGCATTAACTCCTTCGGTGATTCCTCATTCCGATTCTCCTTGGACTCGACAAAGACGTTACTCACACTTTCGTCCTTTGTCGATGGCTCCTTTTGACAATCTGTCAGTGTCAACCGTCCGTTCCCTTCAATGATTACGTAACAGTTTTCTGCTGTGACGTTTTCCACTGAAATGTTCCCCCCGTTTTCTTGCAGCAAACCTTGTTCTGGAACCACGTCGTACTGCGCCACCGACTCTTCCTCATCCCCCAACTCTACATTATTAATCGGATTAAACCCACCGGATTTTTGTTGTGCTTCTTCCATTGGTCGCACGGTTGGGTCATCTTCCTCAATGGACATCAACTCGTCCTCTCTGCGCCCGGCGGCGTCTTCACTCGATACTGGCGGCTTCAACTGCTGCCATCGCTCGTCTAGTTCGTCTGCTTGTTTTATCTGTAATACGTCCACACGGTTGCATTTGTTCGGGACAACCGGCTCACTAACTACATGCTGCTGCACACTTGGCGACTCTGGCGCCTTCTGTACCTCGTGGGTTCCATAACCCTCGTGAATTTTTGGCTCATTCTACGGCTGAAACTCTGCCCTTAAGGCCTCTTTCACCTCATTGTAGGTCGTGGTCGTTTCATATAGAAACCCCCTATAATAATAAAATGCTGCGCCGGACAAATATGCTGCTATGATAACGCTTTTATCTTCGTCCGACCAGTCTTTTATCGCCGCGATTATTTCGAACTGGCGAAAAAATTCGTTGATGTCGACAGAAAACCCGTCGAAGGTCGACGCCATGGTTTGGTATGCAGAAACCCACAACATGGACCAGTCCACTTTTACAAAAACATCAACCACTTAGCTTCATTATTGTGTGCCGTCCTCCTGGTTGGCACTCTCTTGTCTCACTCTCACTCGGTGAGTCCACTCTGCTTGGCCGCTTGGCTCATCATTACCATCATTATCATCATTATTATCAGGTCCTCGTCCTTTTTATGGGGGCGTATCGTTGTGTGACGAGCTGAAACCTAATCTTAAAACTATCGGGGTAACTCGCGATCTAAGGCGCCTCCACCACTGTAGCACTTGTGTGCTATCCCTAGCTATAACTCTATCAATTAAACTCGAACTTCCGATATTCCTATTTATTTCTTATTTAAAATATACATTTTCGTCCGCACCCAACGGCGGATCTCTTCTCAGTCTCTACTTGACAATCTTATTTACAGCCTTCCAACATATAATTTTAAACAGCCTACCTAATTCAAATATTATCATCAGCCAGTAGTCCAACGGAGGTTACATCATTACAGTACGCACCTTCGCCTTGGGAAGCCCTGACTTATGCGTTAATCCAGCGGAAGTTAACTGTGGGGAGACCTGCATACTCGAAATTAATAAGTTAATCTAAATATTGATCTAAACCTTTTTAACAGACTGCAAGAGAGGTTTGATGTTTTTTACTCGCCTCAAGGCGCTGTGCTATAGAATCGATTCCTTCAAAAAATATTTTTACATTGTGGAAATTTTGTCGAAATCTTGTTAGATATAATTGAAATCCGCCGCTAACCGCTATTTATTGAATTTGTGGTCTAACCGTCTAACACACATTAAGACTAAATAGGCAAGTTAGATACAGTCATAACAGAGATGAAGTAAGTAGTTAGAATGAAGTAGACTGCGACTGAAATTGTAATCCGTGAAGTCGTAACTTCTTTGTTTTGTACATTACTGCAGTGGACGTCCTGTGTGCAAGGTATCGTTAAAATTACGTTAAATTTTGTAACAGAGCCAGAAAATTCGATAGGACTGTAATTTTGGGCTCACTTCATAAAAACATTGGCAAGCATTGATTCCGTAGGTTTATAAACGGAGCATTCCACCAAAATAATCAGAGCGCGAGGATCAAATCAATTGGAAATATGCAGAGTAGCTACCACGAGTGCGAAAAAACTGTGCCGGACGTCTGCCGGACGTCTGTCATGTATCCTAATACTATAGTAGTAAGGTTGTTTAATATCCAACTTATCACTTTCAGTGACAGTGACAGTAAGCACTCGTGGTAGCTGCTGAGCAGCTAAATATTATGTATCTTGCAGTTAGTAAGCAAAACGCAAGCAATTTGCTTATAAACTGTCACTTGATCATGGAAACTACGCCGTCGCTAAATCAACCAAACCAAAGTACAATCCTTTCCATTGAAGTCGGTATTTTTTATAATTTTCTTATTTTTGTATTTTGTTGTTATCATTATTTTTACAGAACACATTACGTCAGTACCCTGATACATTCAGCGACAAGCTAGAATACCCATTTTTGCTCTATTGAAGTACTTATGCCGCGCGCGATAAGAGCTACAGTGGGATATCCTAGCATGTAGTCAACCGTACATACCCACGATATTGCTAATGCCAGCTGCCATTAAGTAATGTTGTAACAAAGGCAAAGACGTATAATTTAGAACCATTAGATATACAGTCCTATCAAATTCAATCGTAGATAGCTGTTCTTCCGCGTTTCTGAAGTTGCCATGAGCATTAAACGTAAAATGACAGCTATCTGCTAGACTCCACCATTTATTTTGTCATCTATCTGATCTCCATTTCTCTCATTTAGTTAGATTTATTTTTCTGTTGATTTACAAACTTTAAATGTATATACCTACTTTTAGCGTATTTTTGCATTATATTCGGCCATAGTAGAGGTGTTTTAATTATTATGTACTACAACTTCATAGGCAATTCTGGCTTGTGATAAGTTTTCATACAAACCTACTGACTGATTTCACTTTTTCACTTAAAAAATGAGAAACTAAGTGTATTTTCAGAAAATTACTCGTTTTTCTTAGCCTCTACAATGTTCTTAACTTTTCATCTTCAACTATTATGATTTTTGTGAACCAGTTACGGAAATATTTAGTACCTGTTGTGTCGTGATTTGCTACAATTTGCCGCCGGCACATCAATACAACGCAAGTCGCAAGACCTATAAAGTTAATCGCAAAAGAATGTAGGTCGTACCGCATGGTGCATGCGAAACTGCATCATAAACAGCACCACAAGTTCTTCTGGTGACCCATAGTTGCATACTATTTTTTCGACAAAAGGGATCTAGGAAACGTAAGGGCCCATCGTTCAGAAAGGAAACAAAGTAAATTATACGTGGGTAGCTCTTAAAGCAAAAGGATTAAGGACGAAAATGTGACAAACTTGCAACTTTTTCATGTTGAAAAATGTACTTCATGTGCGTTATGTCTATGCATCAGTCCAATACTGTTAGTTTCTAGGAGCTTAGGCGTTAATGTAGATAAGTACTTAGGTTTAATGGTTTTGTTGGCGTATTGGTGCTGATGTTTGAGGCAAAATACACGGTTCTGTCTAGTGCAGTGTCCATTTGGAAATACACCTTCCAAATGGACACTTCACCCATCTCGTGTGAGTGAAAATGCCACTGGACCCTGTATTAAATAATTTCACTACATAGATGCAAAATTTCATTGGAATTTCAAAACCTGCAATTTTCCTCGTCCACTGTTGGCGCAAACGTTTGTCCAAATGTCCATGCCCTATTAATATTAAACACTCGTTAGATCCGTGTTGGCCGTTAGACCTGCACCTACAAACAAATGTATTTTTAGAACCTCCTATTTAATTTTGGTTCAGTTTCACAGCATGGCACGACATACCACAAGAGTTCACACGACACGGTACTTACCTCAAAAGGAAATGTATTTTTGGCACCAAACTTTACGGGTTACAAAAACACATTTCAACCTCTTAAAAAACTAATATTTACGGGGACTAGGTACCTACTCTGTAAAAAAAACTGCTTCTTTCTTGTCGAAAGCGCTCGCAAATGCTCGAATATAAATATATTGATTGCATGAAAAAAATATTTAAGACCTCTCTGCACAAGATTATAAAATACGGTGATAGGAAAATATAACGAAGAGCGAAGGCGCAGGCGCCGCGAGGGCCATCTCAGCTCCATGATTAGGCTCACCGAATGAGAACCGAAACTAGTCGGCTACACCGACAGAAACACAAGAATGTTTAACCGTTTACAAAAAGAGCGAAGGTGCTTGCTGCTTGTCTAATGTCAAAGAATTTGTTTAATACACAAGTTTTTACTAAATCTGGGTGATAGCGAAATTGAGGTATCTGAAAGTAAGTGGAACGTTTAGTAAATACAAATAAAGACCTTCGAAGCTTTCCAGACCTATTATTATTATTATTAAATCTACTGCCTGCTTAAGGCGTTTTCCATCATTCACGCGACACGACACGATTCCTAAAAGGTTACGTACGGTCGGCCACAGTAACAGATACCCCATGGCAGCTCTTACCGCGCGCGGCATAAGGGCGCCAATCGAACAAAAAGGAGTATCCTAGCGTATGGCCGATTGTACATTACATTAGTTCCAAGTAATTCAATCGGCACTTCTGCAAGAATGTTATTATGGTTTAAACAACAAAGGATTGTGTGTTCGTTATCTAGGTATTATCTTGCAATTTTAGGTCGAATATAGGTCTCCTTTATCAATTCTTGGAAATTGATTAGCCGCGCGAAATAATGTAGTAATTGTTGTGTAATTAGAAGACAGACTTAACTGTAACAATTTAACCCCAAATAGATAAAGACATAAAAGCTTTATGTAGGTAATTTTCAGCAGAGAAATACTTACATAATTTTGGTGGCACTTTTATTTGTGGGTTTTCAGAGAAAATAATGCTACAGAACCCTACTGCAGAACGAACATCAACTTTGGTAAAAACATAATTAAAAGTGTCACCAAAATTAGATCCCAAATTATTTATCTCCTGGAAATGTCCCATTTATATCCGGTAGAAAATTTATAGATGCATCACACTTAGCATGGGCAATCATATCGAGAGGTTTATGCACTATGTCTGTACCGCTAGGTAGACAGGGTGTTGTTTTGGTTAGTGCTTGACACCCGGGGGTCTACCGGCTAAGACGAAGCCGATTACCATTGGCGAAAATCGAGGTTCGATTTTTGAAAAATGTACCTACTGCCACCCGTTAATTTTACTGCCAACCAGTTAATTTTTCATAAATCGAACTTCGGGCTTCGTTTTAGCCGGTAGACCCCTAGATGACCCGACTCAGGGATGATAGTTTTAGTAACGCTTGAAACTGAAAATAAATTAAATATGTTTATTTTTTTCCAAAAATGGTTTTATTCACAAATTACTATGTGTAATTAAATAATTTAGTTCTTTAATAACCGCGACGTGCGGACACCCCCGGCGAGTATATTAAGCTACTGGGGACAAATTCTCGGGTATGTCTCGGGTACGTCACATTCGAAGTTCTACGAAGAAAACCTTAGTAACAAGTCACATTCGAGATTGTCAAGAATTAGCCCCCTGACCTCTATCAGCACGCGCCAACAACGACCGGAGCGCATAAATGAGCGCAAAATGTGCGTTACGTTTGCATGACAGAGTCAATGACAGTTTGACAGGCGTCCCGAAAGGATTGACAGTGTGACAAGCCATATTCGGATGACGAATTGCAAATTATGATTTAACAGGCAGGTGATGATTTGACCAGCATTACTTGATCTGCAGTTTAGAGGTCTACTTAGGTATCGAGAAGTCAAACGGACCTGGCTTAAACACTAATTGTGAGTCTGAAAGTGGATTCCGCTAGTCGTGTGTGGAAAATAAATATTCTAAAAGCGACAACCGCATTGGATTGTTGTCAAGAAACAATAGATTAATTCATTTTCACCTTTCCGTTTTTCTCTGTCGTTTTATACGGTTTACTTTGATTTATTGATCGTAGCAAAGTCGGTTTGAGTAAAACAATAAGCAATGACGTCATATGCCATACATTTTATAAGTTAGTAATTAAATGACGTGGTTGCAGCCATTAGAACTGTAGTCGCCGCCCAAGTTGTAACACCAAGAACCTCAGATATATGCTCTAACCTAACGATTGTTAATGATAATCAACAATGCTATCTGGCATTTAGTAAACGCATTTGTACAATATATTGTAAATGCAAACAACCACACCACTTCACTTGCCTTTCGTAGCATGGAAGCTCTCCTTAAGATTTTTGCCACTAACTAGCGGTTACACATCCATAAAG
This sequence comes from Zelleria hepariella, assembly GCA_949319315.1. Classification (NCBI taxonomy): domain Eukaryota; kingdom Metazoa; phylum Arthropoda; class Insecta; order Lepidoptera; family Yponomeutidae; genus Zelleria; species Zelleria hepariella. Next base: position 18,946,214 of record OX439382.1, read on the forward strand.
TGACCGCTGCCGATGATGCTCAACTTTGCCAATGCTAAGAATGGCTAGTCAAGCTGGGTTATTTGTATGACTTATGATGATTCTTATGACTTTGTAGAGCCATTTCCAAAAGGTGTTCATCTGAACAAACTGAATGTAACCGAGCAAAGCAATGCAAGAAACTTTTACTGTATGATCTATACAAGAATCCATACCACTTATAAATCGAGATGGAAAACATGACTTCTCCCTGTTTAATGTATGTACAGTCGGCCACACGCTAGGATACCCCTTTTTGTTCGATTGGCGCCCTTGGTGACTGTGGCCGACCGTACCTCTTTTTCTCCATCTCTCTTTCTCTACAAGAAGAAACAGCAGCGGAACGCTATTGTATGCTATTGTATGTTATAAAATAGGGTTTAAACCCTGTTTCAACGCTGACAAAACCACGTTACAATAACACCAACAGCCCCCAAAGACTTACTCAACTCGTAAGTTTAAATCGAACATTAAATACGGTAATTACGTTTGGACCGATCTGACTTCAAAGCTGCTATCTTATCGTCACGACGTAACATAAACAAGGCGGGGTCAGCTGGGGTGAGCTAAGACTTCGAACTGCCGAGACTAGGGTTTGGCCGCTGGTTCACCTGTAGATTTTTAGAGAGCTAATGCCCGTTTTCACCAACCACCCGTAATTTTAAAAGACCTTTTAACGAAAATTATCTGCGCCTCTGCAAGTCTAGGGGTCATGGATGAAGGACCATACGAATTCCACTCACAAGCGTTATGAGTTGAGTGTGTATGATCCTTCATCCATGCCCCATAGACTTGCAGAGGTGCAAATAACTTTCGTTAAAAGGCCTTTTAAAATTAGGGGTCGTTGGTGAAAACGGGCATGAGTCCACCAGCCAGATGGTCCGACATAGCCGAAGTAAGCGGAATACAGTGGTTGCGCCTGGCACAGGATCGTGGGTGGTGGCGTGAGCATGAAGAGGCTTTTACTCAGCAGTGGGTGTTAACAGGCTGATGATGATGAACTGTAGTGGATGAAATTTTAATGGCAGACTCTATTGGCGATTGGACGTTTGTTCTGTGACCCTTTTGTACCCCGTTTGTACGTCGTCTTAGCTCCCTAAAAGGTTCTGAGTTCTGATGTAATTCTCTTTTGGCGAATTTAACGTCTCCTTTAGAAACTGAAACTGAAAAATTATTCACAAAACAGTTTTATGAAACAAATGTAATCGAATCACAATTGATTGGTTGTTGAGCTATACTTTATTCAATACAGACAGACAAACCGATTATTCCTGACAGGATCGCCTTGGGAATGTGTTCTTTCATACTTATTTGGTAATCACTTCACAGCGTGTCCATTCCATTAGTTACTTTGTTCATACTAACAAAGCAAAGTGCCGTTTAGATCCAAATGTTGAGAGGCTAATTTGGGATCATAGGTCAGACCGACAAATAAATTCCGCTTGTGCCTATCTTTATAATAAACATTAATGTACATGTTACGTAATACTTAAGAATTGTAAAACAAAATTGTGTATGTAGAGATATCACTCAACCGAGGAAAGGGCATTTTGGACAACATTTAAGGTGATGGTAAAGACAAAAAAAAAAAAAAACATGTCTAAAAGTCAACCGTGGCCGTTTTTGGCGGCGGCAGGATTTATTCGTAGGATCTGGAATGTCTTAAAAATTGTTAAGCCTAGGGATTCTCATTTAACGGCTCGTTTTTAACCAAAAACGCACCCAAAAATAAGATAATCTCTCTCTCTCTCTGACAGAAGGTTTTTGCCCAGCTAGTGGGACATGTAAAATTGTACAGGCTACATCTTACTTATATTACTTTTATTGTTAATCGTATTTTCTATTGTCAACAGACCGTCACAAGTGCGTCCTGCGCATCCCCCACGATCGAGATGCAGGCGAGAAGGCACAGCTTCTGGTGGCATCTGCTCATCGATCTGCCTATACTACTGCTTGGTAAGTTCCTTTAGATGTCTCCTTCTTAGCGTGCCGTATCCGATGGAAAGCGACCAAGGGGAAGATGCCCGACACTTTGGACCGACCAAATCCGCTCCACACTCAACACCTCAGTATACGGTGCCATGCACTCAGCCGCTGACAAGGCTTGCTCCTTTGGAATGACCACGACCCTCGGTGATGCGGATACCGATGCAAGGAGGAGGATCCTACTGAAGTTTGGCGATCAGTTTGGCTGTCTCGTCCTTCGATGCTTTTTACCAATAGCAATATACTATGGCCCGGTTTCTGAATTGAGAATTTTACTAAGTAAATACTTAACCAACATTCTGTCAGGTTCTTTTGTGAGAAATCCGCAGAGGCATAACGATATTATTTTAAGTACTTGCTTAGCGAATTTCTCAAACCAGAAACCGGCACTATACCACCAACTAAATGTCACGACACAGAAACTAAGCGCCCTCTACATATATTATTATATTAGTTCAAATCTCAACTCTATATGGCGCTGTAGCGCCCACTATGTTAGTGATATTGGTATATTGCTGGAACAATTCGGGCAGGTTTTGTGGCTATAATATCTCGGGTCTTCCGGGTCTTCTTTTGCCTTGATGTGCCCGAAATAGTCTAGAAGAAACAATCGTTTTCTCTTTTCGTCTCTTTTCGTCTCTTTGGATCGTCTATCTTCCTCATTCACTAACAGTAGTTCCGATTCCATACCTGCCTATCCTTAGTCATCATCCGAACGAAAGAGAACACGATCTCGGCATCAACTATTTAGTCATCGGTGAATGTTGGTTTGGTGTCGGTGCTGAATTTACCTACATCATTCACCTTGCTGTACACACGACAGCACGTCGATCCTAACACGCTAGCACTCTTCTCGGTTACTTACACTTAGACTTTACAACAAAAGTGTATACTCTGACGTTTAGCAGAGACACAGTTCCGTATTTTCTTTCCTAAGAATTCAGTTCATACATTCAGTTGTTAACACAAGGCTTAGGTCCATGCACATAATTGAACAAGAAAAGCAATTCTTGGTTGGGCTTTCTAAAGAAACCTTAGGACATGCAAATTGGCCCTAAGTAAAGCTGCAGACACACTATTGAAACTGTTTGGAGATGGGATTGTGAATGAGATTCATAACCCCCATTTTGTCAAAACCTGCTTTGCTCTAGACCTCGACCTAGTGGCTAAAGGGTTGTTACTTTTTAAATGGAACATAAAAAAATTTTCTTTCAACAAGAACTATTTTCCAGCAAAAAAATATCTTTTGACAGAGTTGAAAGCAATGAATAGATTTTTAGCGATACACCAGCTGGCAAGCGTCTTACTCTTAAATACAATGATGATTAGTTCTGGGGCTACTTTGACTCTACTACATCAAAACTATTATGTCGCTAATCTCCACCCAGTGTGCCAACACCTCATACTTTCCTTCACCCATCTAATAGAGAGTGTGCTAACTATTAAAAGAAAAGCCTTGTTATCACACCGTTAGTGCATTTCATGACTCATTAAAACGTGGTCTCAATAAACATTTACAACGCATTACATTGTAATCTGACGGTAATTACCACGTGTAAATTATTTGAAGAGGAGTAAGCTAACTTATAAACTAAATTATGGCTTGTTACATCTGCATGATAAAGAGATTTATACAGCGTCCAGCGGCACCTTCACTCACACTAGATGGATGAAGCGACCACTCGGACGCTTCAGTGCCTGGGGGAGTCTAGGACATGTTTAGCTTGTATCCCCAAAAATAAATCGTTTCTTTTATATTGTATGAATAATGGTGTAGTAAAATCTTAATCCTAGTTAGATGACCTTAGGTGACTTAGGCCATGAGTGACCTACTGAAAACTAAATAGGAAATGGGTAAGAGGCTCTTAAAAGTTGCTTTAAATGTATAAAAAAATGCATCATCATCAGCCTGTTAAAACCCACTGCTGAGTAAAGGCCTCTTCATGTTCACGCCACCTCTCACGATCCTGTGTCGGACGTAACCACTGTTTTCCGGTTACTTGAGCTATGTCACCGGACCAAAAAAAAATTAAACACCCAAAAGTGTCAAGACCTCCTAGACAAATAGGCACAGGATCCATATCACTAACGTAACGCGACACTTATCTGCCCAAACGTCACAGTCTGACATAATGACATAGGAGACGTATTTAACCTCAGGACCCAGCGCATCGGATATTTGGTTACACTGTGTAACTTGCACCAGATAAATAAAACAAGACTCTACGAAGTGTGTTTCATTATGTTAGTTTTGCCGTACCGTACTTTCGCCCGTACATTGAGAAAAAGTTTTGTGATGGGTAGGTAATTGGGTTTAGACCTAGATTATAATCTGCAGAAGCGATTGACAAAATCAGTGAAATCTGATTATATTTCGGGTATCTAGGTACGGTGGGCCACAGTCACAGATACCCCATGGCAGCTCTTACCGCGCGTGGCATAAGGGCGCCAATCGAACAAAAAGGGGTATCCTAGCGTGTGGCCGACTGTACCTATAAAAAAGTAGTTGCAGCCAACTGGAAGACCCAAGGCCTTGTTTGCATCTACGAGAAGTGTGAGTAGTGGGTCCACTCAGATGCTGGAGTGTCTGCGTCATTATTTAGATGGAGTAGGCTTGCACAGCAGTGATACCTACCATCCTATGCATTGGTTAGTATATTACATTTTGTTACGGATAATCGGATAATGGATAATGATTTAACCAAATATAACCGCATCATCCCCTTTCAAATAAAGCGGAAACCATTTTATCCAACTTGTTTCCTGTGATTGGTTTCAGGTGATCTAAATTTACCTGATGTAGAGTTGTGACGTCATTCGACATTAAAATACATCTGCTAAATATACCGAATCAAAGGCATGTCAACTAATGACTTCCATCCGTCATAGATACCTACATTATATAAGAAAATACGGTAGTTTATCTATATTCAAACTCTTTGAATATCGTTTCGTAGGTACAGTCGGCCACAGTCTAGGATACCCCATAGAGCAGCCCTTACTGCGCGCGAAGTAAGGGAACAAAAAGGGGTATCCTAGCATGTAGCTGACCGTACGTAACTTTTGTTTCGACGATCGAAGATAGTACGTACGGTACGTAGATAAAATCCTGGACAGCTAGAGTATCATGGCTCTTCAATGTCATGAGAATAATGGCGAATAAATAAAGAGGTACCAGTTTCCTGAGCGCCCTAGAGGGGTCGCTAAAATCCGACTGAGCGATACGAAAGGGTCGGGTTATTATTCTGCTCTATTCCTGTAATGTGGCAAGTAAACCCACATCTAAAACTAAACATCGTGACGTGTCAGTATCAGGTCAATGTTAGAGTCGATGTCAACAATGTGGGAGAGGTGTCAGGTGACACGAGACCACACACGGGGGATTTTGGTTTAGACACGTGCGACATGCTCGTCATCTCATGTCATCGTTTGATTTGGTAAGTAGGACACGGTTTAGAACCAAAGGATTTGTACCGATTACACTCTTAAAATGATCTTTGCATTCTTATGATGGCAATGGAGAAAAGGAGTAACATTTTATAGAAATGTAAAGATTCATCCTATATTCCCCCACATTCATAACTAGTAGCTTTGTGAGCTGTAGACCTCGCAAGTCTGTCAAGTCTGTGAAATGTTAGATGTGGCTGGGGGCGTCGCACAGTGGTCGATTTGTACGATTTAGGCGGCCAAAACTATTTTATGCTTTATTTCAGTAATAAATACGACAACAAATGCTAATCTGGTATTTTAGAGTGAATATATATGTTTATCCCTATTTGTTTCATTGAAAGCGTATTTTTCTATACAAAAAAACATTTCTGTGAAAATATTTTTGTAAATAGCGCCAATGTTTTTAAATTTTCTTTAAATCTCCCTTTGGTGTAAAATATATATTTTGAGTTCATTTGAATTATCGAAATCGGCTTAGTAGTTTTTGATATTTGGGTTAAGAATTATCACAATTTGTTAAGTAAAAGACGGCCGTACATAAAAAAAAATGTTTATTCTCTACAGTCTGCATGCCTATTTAAATTGAAAATAAAATATGGATGACAAAAAAATACAGTATACACTAAAATTAAATGGTCAACAGTTATTACCACATTATTATACTAAATGTTACTTACAATGTTAGGTACCGAATCATAAACAATAAGACAATATTTTATGAAAGTTTAACATACAAATTGTTATGTTACTCTTTAAAAGACAATTCTTCCTCACCGTCACTTTCCATGCATTTATCACAAGTGCCTTTTGTATTTGGCTCTGCAGGAAGCAAAAGCTCCAAAGTTTCCTGCAAAAATGGTTTTGATCGGATCTTCTTTTTTTTTCTCATTGAACTGATGAGCGGATCTGATGTCAAGAGTAACCTGTGATAAATATCAAGGTTACAGTCTTCGCGTGAAAACTTTCGAGCAAAGTTTAGACGGTATGAGCGAAAGTGCTTATTACGAGCTTCTGCAGCTTCCTCCGAAAGTTGACCAATAGGCACTAGAGAATTTTCTATAACTTTTCCACCATGTACCAAAATTTTATACATGGTAGGAGTCATAGAATGCCAACCATATAACTCTACATACAGTTTTGCTGTCTCCATGGCGTATTCATCAAATTTCGGGACATCTATTTTGTGACCGCTTGATATGGCTTCCAAAATAACTTTAATTCTATAAATAAAAATAAAGTCTATTCCCGTTATTTCAGCAGCCAGATGTGGGTTTTCAAAAAATCTTCTACTAGTATTGCCGTCATTTGTGTTACCAAAATTACATTTTGGCATATCTACCAAGATACCTACTTCTTCTCTGAATCTTTGCTGAATCTCTTTTTTTTTTGTTGTTCTAGCATCTTTTCTGCTTTGGTTCTTTTTTCACGGTATTTCCCAACGGGCAATTTATAAGCTAAATGTAAAATACTCTCGAATAATCGAATTCTGGCATGTAAAGTTGATAGGCCAAATTCAAGCGATTCTGGGTGAATTTCGTTTTTTTTACTTAAGTCATTAAAGTTTTTTGAAGTGGCTCCGCATATGTAGCATCTACTCGTTGATTTGGTGTCAGTCGCCGCATTGCAAACTTTGCCGTCCACCATGGTCATTTTAAGACTGTGGCTAACCGAGAATTTTTGCCCATTCAGTTCCAATTCCGTGGCTTTTAGGGACTTCACACTGTCCCGAACGTAATTTATTTCATCTTTTGTAATGTCTGTAGACTCTTTTATAAATCTGAATCGTATCGGGCGGCAATATCGTGGTGAAGAAGGAGTCGGGTTTTGCCAAACCATTTTTGTTTTGTCTTCGCCGCAAACAATTTGTAGAGGCACGAATGAGCTCAAAAATATATTTGCATCCGAGTCGGCGTCATTCATTAACTTTTGTTTGTATTGAGCTTGTTGTGAACCATCACAACCCCATTTGCAGATAATCTGCAAGGAATTTCTCTCAGTTTCTGTAAGAGTCATTAGTACTTCTTCGAGGAAAATTGATAATCGCGTGACGGTGTGATCTAACAAAGATTGTAGATCACTTTCAGCACAGGAAGCGGTCACTCGTAGCGTCTCTTTGGGTGGGTAACATTCCTGTTTAGCCTTCAACACTAATTCGTAGCACGGGTAAAAGCTTCTGTTGGTTGCTCGCACAATTTCATATTGACTTCGTGTCAAATCAGCGTCCACGCACATTCGCAGTGCCTCCCGAGGCGTAAGGGGATCTTGTGCCTTTGATTTGGAATGTCTTTTTTTACATTCGTTTGCGGCTGCAGGCGAATTTGTAATATCTTTTAGGACTTGCGAGGCGTTTCTTTTTCCTTCTTTTTGTAAAATTACTTGCGCTGCGTGAACTATCACTTCTTTGCCTAAAGAGGAGCGAACTTCTTCTGTTTTCCTCCTTTTAGTTCTTTCACTACATTCACTGAATGTTTTGCTAGGTCGTCTTGACTTATTATGCGTTTTTATGGGCATCTCGAACGTTCCTGCTAACCATGCATCATTGCTTATAAGAATTTTTTCTAGCGTGTTGCGTGCTTTGGACCATCTCTTTTTTATTTCTGTTTTAAAATATGAAAATTTATGATTTATATACTTTTTGTCTTCGTCGGAGTCCCCGTAAGACATTAACAAATAATTTTGTAAGTATTCCAATTTGTCGTTTATTGATGGAGAGTTTTCCTCAATCATCTTATCAAAAAGATATCTGCGAGTTACTACCTCCATGCCCGAGTAACTTGATGAACCTAGAACAACGAAAAGGAATTTTAACGCAAAAGAAACAAAAAAGGAATTTTTCTCACTTTCTGCCTAAGTTAATGAATTATTATTTTTCTCGCGAAGTGGTCAAAGGTGGTGGCTATTTTTTTTGTGGTTATCTGCTCAAAGAGCTATACTATTAGAAACCATAAGGAATTTAACTCGGACGGTCTCGGAAGTACAACATTTTTACTATTGAAAATAAAAAAATGATAATATTTTCTATGAAAAAGGGCGATCTTTGATACGTTGTAACTGCACTAAATATTGATATTCCTTATCTTAATTTAAATTATATTTGAAGGAGCTTACCTGAATTTTCGACTTCCATCACTTTCACTTGTAACTGAATAATATCCAATGAAATATTCACTTTAGAATATCGGTTGCGCTAAGAGTGTCGAGAACGAACGCGTACAGCTTGCGCGACGATCAAGTTCCGACTACCTGTGGGGGCGCGCACGCAGTTCTAGGAACTGGGGAGGGGTGGGGTTTGGGCAGTCGGGGTGTCTATTTTTCCGGGAATCAATTTGTTTTGTTATAAGTTAACTTTGAGAAATGGACTTTTGGCCGCCTAAATCGTACAAATCGACCACTGTGCGTCGTCGTCGAACCGCTCTGAGCTTCGCTCACTGACTCGGAGCTGTATTTCTACAGCTCTGCCTTCGGCCTCGCGGATTGAGGTTTCTGATGGGAGAGTCATAAACTCTGGCCTAAAAAGGGGCCAAAATAAAATAGGTCAAAGCGTCATTTCTATCGAATAGAATTTCATAGAAAATTGGTCAACTTTTGACAGTTTATATCTCGGCCGCCACATTGAACCGTAATTTTTTAGAATACTACGGTACCTATCTCATGTCATCGTCGACTCTACTATATCGGTAGCGCAATCTCTTTTCCCCATCGGTCCCGGGCTTTTTTCTGAAAATCGGATTTCCATACAAAATGAAAATTCCTAATTTTGAATAGAAATTCTTCAAATGTGTCTTTCAAATGTGCCAAGCCCGTCTCAAGAATGCAAACAAGAGAAATGACCTAAAGGTTCTCAAAAGTTGTGAGATCAATCATCTTTGACGACAAAAAGCTCTTTCTTTTCTAGGTTCTTCAGTGCTTATTTGGTGCAAAGAGCTTGCGTTATTCGATACGAAACCCCATTTACGTGTCATCTTTCACGATTCATCGTGCTTCATTTGAAAATTCCCATGATTCCGCTACCACGTTTAACTACTTACGAAGCGACTTTTCGTAATCAAAACTACCGGTGTGTTAGACAGAAAAATCGTTGATGCAAAAGGTTTGCTTCGATTCGACTTACTTTATCTTGACGCGGTTTTCACAAATACTTTGTTAGAATTTTTTTCATGAAATATTTTTTTTAATTTTTGCTAAAGCACAACTTGTAGCAAAACTTCAAGATAAAAGTTTTATCAACTTTTATCCCACTATCGGGTAGCGGCATCTCGCTTCACGCGGTGAAATAAAGCAAGATGGCGATAGCCGATGACGGGATAAAACTTTTATTGTGACATTGTGCTCCCCTAGCTGGGTTAGCCTTCTGTACGTCCAGCTCGAGCAAGTGCTAGGTATGACAATGGGAACCCGAGTCTTTTGATAACAAACAGCAAACAGCTGGACTTTGCCCGGCTATTGACACCCTGTCGAGTTTCTCTAGAGAAGTAGACACTACATTCTTGTGTGGGACACTCCTAAGATGAAGGTAGACTGTACAATTGTACATATCCCACTAGCTGGGCCCTTAGCCTGTAACGCAATGGCGGGTCAATGGCATCCCGGCAGAAGGACAAAACCGGGCTCCCCTCGTTTTTCTCCTACAACCAGAGAACTAATCCTCTAGAATTAGAATCAAAATATTCTTTGCTGTACTACAAAAACATTAAAAGGACAGACAGCGTTAGCAAATCGTAATTGAAGTCGTCACCTGACAGCCCATTTTGGCACCATTGTGTTACAGGCTAAGGGCCCTGGGCAGAGGCCTTCTCTCAGAGAAAGAGAGAGAGAGAGAGAGAGCTTAATCACCTTTCGTGCTCAATGCGGATTGATGCCTCATACGCTAAGGTTTCCTCTCGATGTTTTTCCTTCACCGATAGCAAGTGGTATTGATACTAAAAATTCACAAATGTACCTAACTTTGAAACAGGTTAAAGTCATAGGTAGGTACATGCCCGCACCAGGAATCGAACCTGGATCTCTCACTCCCAAATCTATTGTTCTACCACTATTGGATATTGTGCTTGAGTCTGTTGTGTACAGATTGAAAGATTCTCCTCAGAGAGGATTTCAAATTGGGGGCCTAATTCACTTCTTACAGTCCAAATACCTTGTTAGCTTGGTGTTGACCCAAGTTGTAGTCATAGACCTAGAAATGGGTGATACAATTAAAAAAAGTTCCACTGATATTTTTTTGTGTTATTTATTATAGATCCATTATAAAGTTGTTTAAAGAAGAGTAGGAAATCCCCATAATATGTGCACAATAATCTGGGAATAACTAACAATAAACCACCTATGTGCAAAACACCACGTAAGTAGTTACGTGACGTACTATACTTATACGTACATAGGTATTATGAATCTTTGGTTATTATGGTATCTACGTACCTATTATGTCAAAAACCGCAAATATTTAACACAACAAGTTCCTATGAATGAATTACAATGCTCATGTGGGTTTAAGTTCTTAGTCACATAATTGAATACCTACACCACACCACCCGTCCACTAGCTATAGCAGCTACGGCCATTTTTTACCGAAACGCTGCTTTTTATGATGAAAGCAAGCCGCTTTGCACAGTGATAGAAGGGGCAAAAATAAGTGATTTGACCCGCAGCAGCACATGTTTCATCCCTTAGGAACAGAGAGGGCGCCACTTCTAAAAATACACTTTGCTAAATTCTAACAGCCTAACGGGTGAACCGATTTCAATGATTAATATCTTAATCGAAAGAAAATCACTTACTGTACAACCTAAAAAATAAATAAAATAAAATAAACTATAATGGCTGCCCTAAATCCAACGTTTTGTATTTTTTTTATTTTTATTTCTCAGTTTTTACTCAATTATGCAAATAAATTGTATAATGAGGGTATATTTTTTATAATTCATATTGTTACTAATTTAATAGTGAATTTAATTTAAAAAACTGCATGCCAATATCTTTAGTAGTTTAGGAAATATTAAGGTTTACATGTGCTGGAAAAGCGGGGCATTGCCCTCGCGTCATAGTAACTGTGTAGAGAAAAAAACTTCTATTTGTGATGAAAGCTAGCCATTTTGCACAGTGATAGTGGAGAGTAAAATAAGCAATTTTACCCGCAGCAGCAACATTTTCATCCCTTAGGGACACAGATGGCGCCACTTATTTGACCAAACTTCAAAGTTTTGTATAAAGTAAACGGCTCTACCGATTTTCATGATTTAAACGCCCAATGGTTGGTTTTTATACCATAATACATATAAAATATAAATAAGTCAAAAAAGTATTGGAAATAAAAATAATAAAAAATATTTTGTAAAATAAAAGTGTTTTCATTGATGATGATGAATCTTGTATTTATTCTTTCTAGTTTTTGACAAATACTTACACATCATTTCTCGTTTGCCTTGTCACAGATGTCTACAACAACGTTAATGCCTAACGGTTCACGAGTTTCCTTATTTTATTCGGTATACGTAATTTTTTTGTCGCTTATTCTGAGTAAACTGTATTCAATGTATTCAATGAAGTATTCTAAATAAAATAAGGAAAGTCGTGAACTGTTAGGCATTAACCTTATTGTACATATCTGTGAGAAGGCAAACGAGAAATGATGTGTAAGTATTTGTCAAAAACTAGAAAGAATAAATACAAGATTCATCATCATCAATGAAAACACTTTTATTTTACAAAATATTTTTTATTATTTTTATTTTCAATACTTTTTTGACTTATTTATATTTTATATGTATTATGGTATAAAAACCAACCATTCGGCGTTTAAATCATGAAAATCGGTAGAGCCGTTTATTTTATAAAAAACTTTGAAGTTTTGTTAAATAAGTGGCGCCATCTGTGTTCCTAAGGGATGAAAATGTTGCTGCTGCGGGTAAAATTGCTTATTTTAGTATCCACTATCACTGTGCAAAATGGCAAGATTCCATCACAAAAATAAGTTTATTTCTCTACTTAGTTACTATGACGCGAGGGCAATACCCCGCTTTTCCAGCACATGTAAACCTAAATATTTCCTAAACTACTTAAGATATTGGCATGCAATTTTTTTTGTTAAATTTATTTTTAATTAGTGACGATATTACTTACAAAAAATATACCCTTTTCATACAAGTTTTTTGCATAGTTCAGTAAAAATTCACAAATAAAAAATAAAAAATTAGAAAACGTAGGATTTACGACAGCCATCATAGTATTTTTTTTAATCTTATTTTTATGGTTGTACAATAAGTAATTTTCTTTCGATTAAGATATTAATCATTGAAATCGGTTCATCCGTTAGGCTGTTAGAAAATTTCAAAGTTTATTTTTAGAAGTGGCGCCCTCTCTGTTCCTAAGGGATGAAACTTGTGCTGCTGCAGGTCAAATCGCTTATTTTTGTCCCTTCTATCACTTTGCAAAGCGGCTTGCTTTCATCATAAAATGCAGCTTTTTTTTCATAGCTGCTAAGACTACACTGCGTTCTCTCACTTACACTAGAAGTGAAGTGAAAAACGGTTTATTTGGATGCCGCAATAAAATTCCTGTAACACGGTTGTTATAATAATGCTTTTCAAATGCACGTAACATAATAATAAAGGCCTAAGCACACACCTTCACCTACCAAATGCCAAACATCTACAAATTCTCCAAGAGATGCAACGCTCTAAGGGTGGTATTCTAGAGCGCTACTTAAACTCAGTTCAAACTAGAACGCTACTTAAACTCTGTTTAAACTCAGTTCAAACTAGAACGCTCCTTGAACTCTGTTTAAACTCAGTTTAAGTAGAGTTTAGTCGTGTCGACTGTCGATAAAACAGTGCATGTTTTGATTTGAATATCCCTCCCTTCATATCAAAACATGCTCTGTTTTATCGACAGTCTGAACTCTGTTTAAACTGAGTTTAAGTATCGTTCTAGAATACCACCCTAAGTTTCTTTGTGGTTTTTATCAACATACCTTACAACTTACATGAGGAGAAAGCGTGCCTGATTGATTGCTCAACCCGAGTCCCTAAGGTCGTAGGTTCGATCCCAATCAGCCCCGTGTCATGATCTTATCACACGCCGTCCCTCGCGGGGTAGCCAGAGGTAATGTCGGTAACCTGTTACAAGCTTGGATGATGTAAATGTTTGTTTATTATTTGCACTGCAAGACAAAATGTTCAATTAAACAATTGCGTATTACTTGTAATATGTATATCAACTATTGGCAAATCGGTAATTACCAGTTGGCGTAGCGATATCGGTCATATCGACGTATGTAGCCTCCATACCACATCTCCATGGATCTATTCCGCTATTTTGACCTGCGGTATATAGGTAGACATAACATAAGTGTAACGAGCTATAAACTTCTATTTGGCAGCTCATGCTTAGCCATCAGTTCGATACATACAACATTGTCTGTACCCAAGAGTGAAAGGGCGAGAATTGTTTCCAGTTTCCCATTTCCAGGCACCTTTTGGATGGACAACCACATGAACCATGTGCCGGAATCAATGCCGGAATAGAAAAGCCACATTGCCAATTGCATACTTAATAGCAAATTGCACAACCCCATGCAATACGACTTACATAATATTCGCTCCCATGTAATACTTTTACTTGCAATCTGCACTCATTGTTCTACATATTTCTGACGTTAAAACCTTGTACAATAGACGAACAAATGATTAACAAAAAATAAAAAACCTACTTCTTGTTCCGGTCTCAATCTTCAAAGTTCTTCGAAAAAAGTTAAGTATTTTTTATGTTTGTTCAGGTAACAAACATAAAAAATACGTGTTGAATAGAGTACCTCCTCCTTTTTTGAAGATGGAGAACGGGACCGCAGCAGTTCACTCGGAATCAGTGCAATATCTTAATAACAGTGTACCTTTTCATCAATGATTATGAAGAACTTCCAACATGGAGAACAGAACTTGAAGTCGGTGTTAAAATGTTTGTTAATTTTCATGTTGTTTGTTTTAGCTTCATTTAGCGAAATAGGACCAACGCTAGGTCGAGAGTTTTTGTCTAGTTTTCAGTCGATTATTTAGTTTTCAAAAGTAGTTACTCGTTTACAAACGCTGTTATAGCGATGTTACGATGTTAGTGCAGCGACCTAAATTATAACCATGGCTGGGCACTGTGGGTGTAGGGCAGAGTTACACAATTAGCAAGTACTGCAACAAGTGACTCTGCAAACTTAGAACTAGTAGAAAAGTTTACTGTAGCTTGTTCCTGTTTCTTCTTCTTCTTATGTGCACTCCACTAATTTATTAGGAGCGTATACTAGTACAGAGAATAGATATAGGGGTCGTGTGTTTGAGAATAGAGTACTCAAACACACTGGTATCGTATTTCCTATTTTCCTCTCTCAAAACTGGTCCAATTTCGAATTTTTATCCATCACTGATGTCATAAGAAACTAAGTACTTGATGTTGGACTCTGTCTTGTTTATTTTTATTACCCGACTACGCGAAGCAAAAAGGAGGGTTATGATTTTAGCAGCGTATGTATGTATGTATGTATGTATGTATGTATGTATGTATGTATGTATGTATGTATGTATGTATGTATGTATGTGGGTATGTATGTTTGTGTGTTCATCTGTTCCCTCGCAGAGCCTAAACTACTCGGCCGATTTCAACAAATGAGGTGTCGTTGGATTCGTCTTAATCACCCAGGTAACATAGGATAGTTTAATTTTGAAATAAACCAAGATGGCGGCTGTGCTGCGCCCTAAAGTCATGGACCTAAAAATAAAAATTATCGGATACCATCGTCATGGGCATCAAATGAAAGGGCTTTAAAAGACCTTTTCAAAAATGTATAACACATGTAGCGTCAACATAACAAATAGAACAAAAAATTCCAAAATGTGTTTTTTTTTTACTCTTCTTGGTTCTATTCTGGGTGATCGTCCAAAATGACTTACTAAAAAGCTCAAAAAAAATAGAAGTTAAAAACTAAAACCCGACTACCAAAAGGCTTAAAACAAGACCTGTTTATCCTTAAAATAGACTCATAGATAATTAATCGTAGTCGGAGGACACCACATTCGCATTTGATAAACCGATGGCCTCCGACTACGATTAATTATCTATGAGTCTATTTTAAGGATAAACAGGTCTTGTTTTAAGCCTTTTGGTAGTCGGGTTTTAGTTTTTAACTTCTATTTTTTTCAAAGTTTTTAAAGAATTTCTTTTGTCGCCACTTTGAAATACGCATTCTTCGTATTTTTGTAAGCTCCTGTTAACAATAAATTTATCAATCTAAACATAAACTGAAAAAATCTAAACAGTCCGACAACCCAGGGGGTGACATGTCCCAGCATACCAAAATCGTATAGTGCCATTTCCAGGGAGGAAATCGTAGTCTAAGTTTGTATGGAGAACTGAACACTACTGTTATATCCTTTGCTATCCAACGTTCTCCGGTGGTTGTCCGTTAACGCTCCACACTCTTCTCTATTTCTTGCCAATTTCTTCAACGCTGACTACATCCCACATCCGTCCACTTTCTGATGTTTCGGAGCCACGAATTTCTTAATCTGCCGACACGACTATAATTTTATTACTTGTTGTTATCCGCAAACTTCAAGTGATAGTCACGATCGTCAGCATTAAAGGAACGACTACATAGATGGATGGACCAAGTATTAGGTCTATTTGTTCTTCAGTTTTTTTTTTTTTTTTTTTAGTTAAGATGTCTAATGACAGTAACTCTATCTTAGAGTTTGTTTTATCTTTGTGACAGGTTCGTAGACAGGTTGGTAGATTTATGATTTCGCTGAATAGGTCAGCGTGCTGTGCGTTGTACAGTCGGCCACAGTCTCAGATACCCTTTTTTGTTCGATTGGCGCCCTTATGCCGCGCGCGGTAGGAGCTGCCATGGGGTATCTGAGATTGTGGCCGACCGTACCTCTAGTCTCGAATACTGTACGAATGTTTATCGTAAGATTTGCCCTATATTGTTTGTTAGTCTAAATATTACAGTTTAGCAGCAAAGAGTATCATGTCAACAGAAGGGCATACCAACATCATAACAACGGAAGGGCCACACCATTACTAATTTACGGGCTGGCTGTGGTGCAGCATACATACGAGTAGGAAGGAGGCAGGAAGGAGGAATACAGTAAACTGTCAGCATTCATTTTAACTACTTCTACTTCCCCAAAATTTTTCAAATTAGCATATTTTATCATATATGACATATATCTCATAAACGGCTGAACCGATTTTAATAACACAATATCTAAGAATACTCGCTAGAAAACTTGCTTTCAAATAAAAAACATTCTTCCAAATCGGTTCACCCCTCTTTTTAGGTCCGGGGGTTAAAAATTAAATACCTAGAAGAAGTTATCTTTCACTAGTTCTACTAGTGATGACATGCCTTGAGTAAAATATTTTTAAATCGGTAAAAGATTTGCGATTTTCTGAGTAGACCATCTGTATTTTTTGCCTTGTGTTGCGAGCATTTCGTAACGTGAATTCTAAACATTTGTTCGCGTTTTGATCGTTCAATACAGCGGGTTGATGGCACCTTCGGTGGCGGCAGTGTTGGGCGTACTTAAATTCCTATGTAATCTAATTACTAATTAGATTACAAAGGAATTTAATTACCTGTACTTCAATTACATGTAATTAGATTACTCTGTTATCAAATTCCTGTAATATCCAATTACTTTTCTAATTAATTTTCCTTCTTTGCTATGTGCAAATTCATTTGCACTTGTTCTCTTATCGAACCGAGCGAGCCGTACCGGGGGGTCATTACAGGGAGTCATACTGGGGTGTCATGATAGGGACCCACAGACATGACCCCCTGACATGGCTCTATAACTCGGGATCATGGACATCTTCGTCCATGATCCCCTAACATCATCTAAGATCTTCTCGTAAGTAAACTCTATATGTAAGCTGATATCAAAGTAGAAAAAGTAATTTATAAAGTAGTTGGAATTGAAGGAATTTATTTAACAATTCCTTAGATAGAAGTAGTTGGTAATTAAATAACTTTGGAGGAATTGTTTATTGAAATTCCAAGTAGTAGTTGGAATTGGAACTGATGATTTGTAATTGCAATTACTTTTTGCCCAACACTTGGTGGCGGGCATAACATTTTGAATTATTTAACGATGTTATTACACAAATATTTTGTAAATATTCGAAACGGGTCGCCGAAACGTCGAGATAAAAAAAGTACCATAATATAATCCAAACGCGATTCGACTGTTTTCAAATACTAGTAATGATAACGTTACACGATACACGCTCACTATTTTTATTTTTTATTTTAGGACTTTAAAAAATGTCTTTCTTTCTGCGTAAAAAGCAGAAGCTAAATATAAACTCAGCAAATATTTGTGAGCAAGCTATTACCAAAGAGCATATAATACAACTAGTACTATGACTTGAACTCTCTTTTCTTGAGCTCTTCTCTTCATTATTACTTTGAGCACTCATATGTTAAGATTTAAAATTATTATTGTACTAAAACGCTAACCATGGCAGTAAACACCATTAGAAGTCGTCAAGCTAACTTTCTAAAGATAACGCAGTAGTCAGCACAATATGACAACAGATGAAAGTACATAAGTACCTATTTAATCTAATGCGTAAATCTTAGAGCAACACGATCACTATGGCCCGGTTTCTGAATTGAGAATTTTGCTAAGCAAATACTTAACTATCGTTCTGTCACGCTTTTTTATGAGAAATCTGCAGAGACAGGACGATACTTACCCATTTGCTTAGCGAATTTCTCAATTCAGAAACCGGCAGTACGTCTTTTTTACCGCTTTGGGTTCACCCCGGGGCGGGCGCACAAAATGGTGAAATTACCACTTAATGGTCACAAGTTCAATTCAGAAATCGGCCGTTATTCGTGTTTTGCCTAATTAATTGCTTATAACGTTATAAGCAATTAATTAGGCAAAACACGAATAACGGCCGATTTCTGAATTGAGAAATTCACTAAACAAATACGTAAGTATCGTTTTGTTTTTGCAGATTTCTCACAAAAGAGCGTGACAGAACGATACTTAAGTATTTTCTTAGTAAAATTCTCAATCTTCTATATCTATACTTATAATAAAACTCTAGCGAAGTCAATTCTGTACATATAATATTTTTAGAAAAAAACTAGCAGGGGTTTTACTAAATCCAAAAATGCAAAAAAAAACTGTTTATGTCTGTCTGTCTGTCTGTCTGTCTGTCTGTATGAACACGATAAACGCAAAAACCGCTGAATAGTTTTCAACCAAACTTAACATGGTCGTAACTCACGTTTCTGGGAGTAACTTAGGCTATCCGATGTTTAGAATACATTGCGGGTTGCAATTTTAACTTCGTTTTTTGTAAGAAATATTCATAATTTGGATATGGCTTCTTGAGAAGGTATGTTAAGAACGTGATACTGAACATATTTCTGCAAAAAAAAAAAATATTAAGTCCGACTTTGAACCACATTCTCTCGAAAACCTACATTGCAGGTTGCAATTTTAACTTGATTTTTTGTAAGAAATATCCATAATTTTGATATGGCTTCTTGAGAAGGTATGTTAAGAACGTGATACTGAACACATTTCTGAAAACAAAAAATTGAAAAGTCCGACTTATTATCTCGGAAACAGTTGATTTCCCAGGCATAGTTCCTTGGGCAAAAATTTTCGTTATGATGAGGACTATACGTATACGTACGTATACGTGGTCTCCCGCTTTGTTGGCGGTCTTTTAACACTCTGTATAATAGCACGCTACGACTTTTGGCATTTGGGGCGCATATTGTAAATGAAAAATCGGCATTTGTTTTTATTTTATTTTGGCGGAAAATGTTAGTTCTACAAGCGTAGCATAAGGCCGGGTTAGAGCGTATCTATGGGTTTAAAACAATAGGTATCTCACTCTTTTGTTTGACGAGAGCGGGATGGACAGAGCCATAGATACGCTCTAACCCAGCCTTATGATATGATGCTTGCTGGAGGGAATTGTGAGTGGTTTTCGGTGGAGGTCGCACAAAGTTTATCGATGTTAGAAATGTAGTACTGTTGCGTCGCGGTCGAAATGTTCTGGGTTTGAACCCACGCGAGGTCGAAATTTTTTTTTGTGCCTTTTTTTAAATATTTACTTTACTGAGCCCAACCTGATATTAAAAAATATATTTTGTTTGCCGTAGAGCGGGATAGACAGAGTTATTTGCGGTAGATACGCTCTAACCCAACCTTATGCTTTGCTTGCTGGCTTAGCATGAGAATGGGTAAGACCTTATCTATGGGCTTATAACTTTATCTATCCCACTCTACGTCGAGGGAGATACAAATAAACCCCCATACTTCCCAGGGAATTCTTATGCTAAGCTTCCTGGTATCTTACACGAGCGATACCTAATCTAAACAAAACATATATTATCATAAATGTATTGTTTAGATTAGGGCACACACACACAGACAGACACACAGACAGGCACACCCTCATAAACACATAAACAGACACACACACAAAGCTATTAAACTTATGACACCCCTCTTTGTTGGTCGGGGGTTAAAAAAAACCTTCCTTTTGAGTTTTCCTCCACAGTCGAATTTAAATTAAATGTCAAATGTGTAAAAACGCATACGAAGTCGCGGGCACAACTAGTTCAGAATATAAAGGAAAAAAACCGCACAGCTGCTAGTCCTAAAAATCGGTTTATTTGCAGGTCACGTTTTTTTTACAGAATAAGCACACCGAAGCTTAGACGTGGCTGAAAAAGCTAAATTTAAAAATAAAAGATAGAGTAAACAATCGCGTGCCATCAGACACACCTTATCCGCCACGGTTTGTCGCTCGAGTTGAATGAACATCGATAAACGAATAATTCGTCACACTAGTTAGACAGCTACTGACTTATCGACTAACATACTCCTTCAAGGCTGGGAGTGTATTCTTCTAGGCTGTGTACCTATCTAGACTCAGAAGCGCTCATAGCCTAGTTGGTTGGACTAGCCGTGGATGGGCAATAATAAATAAGTGTATCCGAGCTTTGGGTTATTGTTTATCGTTAAGCCATGTCAGAAGCCTTTAGGGCGGCCCAAAAACTCTGACACAATAAAGGGGTGGCCTCATTATAATTTAGACTCAGCAGAAAATATTTCGTATATCATCCGGGCGCTGTTGGCTTGTTGGTTATTAGACTCACTCACTCAGTATACTCACTCGTCTGATTACAAAATCGATTGAGTTTTCGACTAAACCTTCAAATTCATAGAAAGACCCAAAATTGGATTGTCCAGCTAGGCGACTATTTTTAATCTGAATTTCCCAGCCTTGAAAGAGTATGTTAGCTGATTTGTTAGTACCTACCTACCTAATTCTATTACGGTGGTAAGACACTTGATGTTATGGTAATTTTTGACGACATTTTTGCCATAATTCGACGGACGCCTGTCAGGTTTTCCGCCGCTGAAACAATGTGATGTTTCATGTTTTCAGAATTAGTTATGATTTGTTGTGTAAACTTGAGTTTAGTTACATACTGTCACTTTAGTAATGATAGCGGATGATGTTTCAGTCACTGAATAGTAGGAAATTGTAACTTCTGCTGGTGTTCGTGCGAGACTAACTTTAGTTCTTAAAAATGCGTGAAAATTATGTTGTATTCCTTTAGAAAACCACGTTGACTGACTGATTATCTGGGTTTTGAAACAGCCAAACTTTGAAGGGTCGTTCTTTAAAAAAAACTATTTCCGAGCAAATTGGGGCAAGAAAAACTGCTGTTCCATACAAAAGGTAGAGTACTTAAGGCGCTGGGCATAGAGAATTAGCCCGCGCGCAATGAAAAGTGCACAAAATCGATCCCTGTATCAAATAAACTAAACAAATCGAAAATGTTCACATATCAAACCCTAGAATTAGTAGGCTGGTATTAATAGTCCTCTGAGATCACCTACTTGAGATCGGTCTCAAGTAGGTGAACTCAGAAAACAAAAATCACCGACTTGAGACATTGGCTTATTAATAAACCTATCTTAGGCGCGAACTTGAGTCCTCAATTTGAGTAAAGAATGAACTATTTGAACGAATGATACCATTTAAGGTTCAAAATGTGGTCAAAAAGCTTAAACCCAACTCAAAAGTACTAGGCGCCCATACATTATAAAGAGACTATTCGAAAAGGCACAACCTGAGTTTGGCCTCCTTTTGGTCCATAAAATTGTCCATGGTCCGGTGTTATTCAGTTGTCAACTTGTCATTTCTATAATAGTCCAGGATTCCACAAACATAAAAGTGATGTTACAAGATATAACACGAACTCTACTCCAAATAGATACTCGATTATAATAACTAGTGGTTCACCCCGAACTGTGAACTCAGGATGACTAACTTTTTGCTAACCCCATATCCACTCTTCGCCCGATTTGGATTTGGATATTAGAATTTTAAAATTCTTTTAATTCCATTAAGCCGCCTTTATATTTTTATGACGACACAATCATTCATACATACAAACATACAAACATACTTCGATCGCTCGTTCAATATGACGACACAATTTTGTAGCGGCACCCTGGTCTAGACAAAAAGGAACAGATCTGACTCGCTTCAGCCATTTTTATTCAGCATTGTTATTCGTTACTTTGGCAACAGAGAGCTTGATCTTGAGTGAGTAACTCAGCATATTAATAAAGCAGCGCTTACTTGAGACCGATCTCAAGTCCTCGACTTGAGTCAAGAATGAACTATTTCAACGACTTGAGTAAAGAATGTACTAGGCTACCATACATTAGAAAGAGGCTAGCCACAAGCTCAGTTTGACCTTCAAAGAGGTTCGTAAGGTGAACAACTTTTTTCACTGTTTTCAGAACTGTCGAATAAAAGAAAAAACTTTTTCTACTGTCAAACATCAGTCAAACTACGAAAATAATTATTATAAAAATGTCTCGTAAATTCTTGTGATTTTCAGTATATTGAACGTTTTAGTCGGTTATGGATAATAAGTGGCGCCAGAGAGGTTATTTTCAATATTTTGGCCGAAAAATATCATGCCGGAAACTTCCAACAGAGAGCTTCAGTTCATTCGAGCTTCCGTTATTCGAGCTTCCGTTTTTCGAGCTTCAGTACCTAGCGGACCCAGTTGGATGACCTCTACAAACGAGTTGCTGACAAGACAGGTATTTATTCACTATAATTGTATAAAATATACATAGTTCACGATACAAGTTACAGATATCGTCTAGTTCACGATACAAGTTACAGATATCGTCAGTTAGGTCTTTAAAATACCCCATCATCAACGTTTTTTGCGCATTTAATATAACTTTAGAGGTTATGTTTACGTAGAGAAAGTAGTAATTTGCCAAGCGAATTTATAATAAATTATAGAGCGACTACAAACCTAACGTTTGATCGTTGCGCACATCATTCTACTACATTAATGTTTTATTTTGATTACAGGAAAATCAGAAAGTACCTACTGTCCGACGCATAATCGACGAAGTTAGGGCGTTATGATAAGAGGGATAAAAACGAAACCTGGAATAATGTGTGGAGAATGAACACATAAAATGAGGGGAAGAATACTCGACTCAGCGCAAATTCATGTCAGGTGTGAAAATTTTTGATGATGATTAGGAATCAATATTGTATTAATAAATATGTTACAACTCTCCCAGGCTTGTTTATTTTCCAATTAGAAAAAAAAATGATAATTATGTAACATTAAATTTAATGAAGGTCTTCCCTATTCAGATTTATCTTCAAGTATCAATTTACTGAATACTTACTACTCGTATGAATGATAGATACCACACCCTCAAGTTTTCCCTACTATATCCGCTTTATATTTTATGCATGCCTAGTAACCTCTATGGTCCAACTGGGCTTTGAAGGCCGGCAAATTGTCTTAAAAAAACTAGGTACGAGTAAAGAGATTTGAATTGTATGTTGTGCTGCCATCTACATGATATGTATCATACTACATGAAACTTTCTGTCACCAATCGCCATATAAGACATTCCGGATGTTTATGCACGCCTAATACCTTCAGACCATTGACATGACGTCATTCACGTTACAGCACTCAAATTCTATTGTACACACGACAGCACGTCAAAGTGTACACTTTTGTTGTAAAGTCGCCCGTAACGTAACCGAGTAGAGTACTAGCGTGTAAAGGTCGACGTGTTGTCGTGTGTACGTGCGTTTCACGAAATAATTCCCTTGGATTGTACTTTCTGCCTTTTTATTAGTGTGTGGTGTAGTTTCTTACAAGATTATGGGAGCCTGCAAATAGTAGTTTTTCTTTGAAATTAAAACTTAATTTTGACAACACTTCTGTATTTGGCCAAGTACACGCTCGTAGCTTCTGATTCTACCATGCCTTTATAGGTAGTATTTGAGTTTTAGATGGTGACGCGGTGGTGGCATAATGGGTAGAACAATGGACTCGGAATCGAGGGATCCTGGTTCGAGTCCCGATGAGGGCATGTACCCTACCCATGACATTAATTTATTTCAAAGTCGCATACATACCACTCCCTGACTGTGAAGGAAAACATCGTGAGGAAACCGGAGCGTCTGAGGCTATATACCAAACTAAACTCAAACTTAGTACCAGCTTATTTTTTTAAACCTCAGCTCCTCAGAGTTCTTTCTTGGTAATATGACTGTGGGGCTCTGAACTGCTGGAGTTTTGCAGCTCGAAGAACTCGGGCTGGTAGAAACACTTTTCTGGCTAGTCATAGCGATGTGGTAGAGGTGCCGGTCGAATGACGACGACAAATTATTTCACACCACAAGGTCCCTTTCCACGTAACTTCCGATGTCGACGATGGTCCTAAGTATATTGTTAAGCTGCAGCTTCTTGCGGTAGGTTCGCTTTGGATGCGCGCTGACTAAACATCATTTTTGTATATTAATTATCAAAGAAAATAACTCCCCTTCTTGCTTTGCGTAGTCGGGTAATGAAAAACATGAACTTGAGTCGGCTATCGCCTGCACTTGGAAATGACAGTCGCAAGTCTGGTCTCAAGTAGGTGAACTCACGTAAGATTGTGTCTATTAATATGCCAGCGACTCCGGTCTCAAGTAAGTGATCTTACAGCTTCTTAACATTTTATGCATGCCTAGTACTCTAAACCACGTTGTATTGAAATTGAGACGTCACGGACTGTCAAAAGATGAATGACTCACTTAATTCCGAGCTCAAGTCGGCTCTATTAATATGGCGTCGACTCAAGTAAGTCGACTCACTCAAGTAAGTCGGCTAATGTCAATGTCAATCTCAAGATCGTGTCTATTAATAAGCCAACAGCTACTCAAGTTTGACATTACCCAAGGCTTGACATTTACCTCCTTGAGATCGATCTCAAGTAGGTGAACTCAGACGACTATTAATACCACCCTAGGTGAGAGCTATCAAACAGTCAGTTTGGTGTTGATATCCATAACAGATTGCGAGATATTGTGTCTGAAAAAAAGTGCGCCGCCTATTTTTTTTCATCCAATATCTTCATCCAATATCCAATATCTTCAATACGTTTATGAATCTCAACACAAAACTGGCTGTGTTGGATAGGTCTCACCTAATTCTAGGGTTTGAAAATTTTCGATTTGTTTAGTGTATTTGATACAGGACTCGATTTTGTGCATTTTTCTTGGCGCGCGGGCTATTCACTATGCACGGCGCCTTAACCTACTGCACTGCACCAAATTAATGTATGAAACAGCGAATATATTTTTTGCTCCGATTCGTTTGGCTCCATAGTTGCTTGTATTGATGAATATAATTAAATAGATACAGTCGGCCACAAGCTAGGATACCCCTTTTGGTTCGATTGGCGCCCCTATGCCGCGCGCGGTAATAGCTGCCATGGGGTATCCTAGACTAGCGGCCAACCCTAAAATTCTGGCGTGTGACCAAAAAGTCATCCCGTATAGTTATTAGGATTTTAACATTCATATTCACCGAAATGTGCATATATCGTGGCGACAGGATGTTTTCTAAATCAAACGTTAGACTGCATTTTTTACAACATCGTAACGGCGTTTAATTTTTCCTTTATTGGTCAATAAATCTAAGCTAAAAATAATTATATTCAGGAAATGTAGAGTCGTTATGTGACCGACTGAATTTGAACTGATTTAGCTCCGCTCCTGTGTTACGCAAAATGCCTATATTTAGAAGGTTCCTTTTGAAGACTAAGCTTTGACGAGCTTTGGCTAAGCTGCTCTACTACGAATTACGTCCGGCAGATCCACGGGAACGGCAAGTTTCACCTTGGCAAAACTGGTTTAGCCCGAGTAGCCGTAAAGCAGTGGTTGCGTCTGGATCGTGAGAAGTGGTGTGAGCATGAGGAGGCCTTTACCCAGCACTGCGTGTTAACGGGCTGATGATGATGATGATGATTATGACTGTAAAAAGTGTCGTTACATAAATACAAACATCATAGGTACCAATAAAGCGGTACCAACCAACATTAGGTTTAGTTCATCTAAACGCAATCTGTCGCAATGTAGGCACACATTATGGCCACGCGGGCCATCAAGCGTTGAACGATTCTGTCGGTTATTTATGTGAGTTTCACGCTTTCGTCAGTCAGTGGTTTGTTATTGACGTAGACAAGCAAATGACTCCACACCTCTGCGTCGGCTTAACTCGGTTAATCGAGCGATTAACAAACCAAAGACCAATTAACGCACAGCCCTTCGGATTTCATTAATATTTTAATGTAAC
The DNA here is from genome assembly GCA_949319315.1 of Zelleria hepariella. Lineage (NCBI taxonomy): Eukaryota > Metazoa > Arthropoda > Insecta > Lepidoptera > Yponomeutidae > Zelleria > Zelleria hepariella. Next base: position 18,972,378 of record OX439382.1, read on the forward strand.
AAGCTTCTAATGGCTATATTATTCACTGTTTGGAGCACATCTTGTTTCAACGCCAGTTGCTTTTATTTTCACACCTTGTTGATTCCGGATTTGGACGCGACAATCCGCAAGACATGGTCAAGAGAATGGCATAAGATCGGGCTGCGAAGAGAGCATTTGAGGGACATCCCGTAGTGCGTTGGCCGGTCGATCGGAGGCCCCAAGCATCCGTGGGAAGACGTTGTAGAGCTCCACCTGCGTGAGTTCCAGGGGGCTAATTCCCGTGAATCTCGCATTCGACACATCACGAAGGAAAAATTCTTATGTCATTTCAATCACGACTGCTCTAGAGTCATGTCATGTCGAGCGAAAAAGGCAAACATCTCAAAGGAATCTCGTTCCTTGTCGACGATGACTTCGTGAGAATAGGAAATGTGACATTTGCCGCAAAATGAGATATTGTGTCGAATGCGACATTCCCGGGAATTAGCCCCCAGGTGGAGGATTGGAGAGAGTTAGCGCAGTTCAGTTCAGGGTTCATTTTAGTTCCCTGATGCAGCGAAATATTTTTTTTATGATTACGAGTAACGGACACAATGTAGATATTAATGACTTGATTGTGGCTCTGATTAGTAGGTACTTGGATGGGAGAAATTGTACGTTTTGTATTTTCTCATCATAGCTAGCTGAAAAATAGGAATAATTGGTACCTAAACTGGTGCTCAAAGATAGGGTGCTCGAAAATGAAATGGTGGCACGGAATATGTAAATCTCTTACCTGATAAATTAAGAACTTGATTAGATACTCAACCTTATCCCATCAGAGATAAAATCGAATTTTCCACGCTTGCAGAGTTGACATTTTGTTTGACAGGTGACAAATATCAAAAGTGACTTTAATTTGCATTTTCCGGCGCCGTTTCGAAATGCGTCTATTTCGCTTTAGGGCAAAAGTGTTACGTTACGACACACTACAGATACAACATGCCCAGTTTGGGTTTGTCCGTGGTTTGTGGTCCGTAGCTACCGCAGCTTTTCCGAAACAATTGACCAATAAATAAGGTTGTATCGTCCATTATGAAGTTCACTTTTGTCGACACACCTCTCCAGTACTACCTATGTATACCTCTTCCCACATGACTAGGGATATTCGTACTCGTACCTATGTATACCTCTTCCCGCATGTCTAGGAAATGACAATAAAGAGTTTGATAGTGCGAAATAGCAATGGTTTAATAACTACAAAATTTCAATTGTGCTTCGGAAGGCAGGTTAAAACGTTGGTCCCGGTTGTTGTTGATCAATAACAATCGTTAAGCCATGTCAGAGGCCCTTTGGGCGGCCTAAAAACTTTGACACGGGTGGCTACTACCTCATAATAAGATTACCGATTACCTACCTAATAGGCATTTCACCTGTAAAAGATATAATCCTAGCAGCAGCTACTCTACAGATGGCTTAGACTTAATACTCAAGCTTAGACGTTAAAAAAGTTATTTAAGAATTTGCATTTCTTAAGTACTTGTTCGATTTGTCAATAAGTTAGAGCCAGACGCTTTGCTATAGGTTGTGGGTTCCACTCCTGTCTAAACTTTTAGCATTTTTCTGAATTCCGTGTCTAAAGCATTTTTACAACATCACAACAGCTTTTCTATCAATAATTCAACAAAGGTGTAGCAGCTGATAATTTTAATCCAATATATTAACTATCAATCTCGGTCGACTATATTGTTCATTTCCACTCTGATTAAGACTCAATAAATCAATAATTAACGTGCCCGGAAGTGTGAAGATTTATAGCTTTGTCCGTTTGGTATTTGCATTACCAGTTTCAGTTGCGGGACTGCCAGCTTTCCATGACCTCTTGGCGGGTTTCCCTTATCACCTGTTGTGTAAAGAGGAAGTTGGATGACCGATCCACCCACCCATTATCTACAGAGTGCAATCGAATTCGATGTAACCTGTCTACTAATCACTACAAACAACTTGTACTAGGTGGAAAAAAAATGGAGCAAAAAAAATTTCTGTTGTTCCATACATAAGGTAGACTCAGTTCTGCGCCAAATGTATGGAACAGCTGATATATTTTTCGCTTAATTTTTTTTGCCACCTAGTACCTAGGTACAAGTTGTTTGTCGTGATCAGTAGATTATCAAATTCGAGTGCACCCTGTAGGTGTAATCTGGCTAAACCACTCTTTATGGCTATTTAGACAATTAGACACTACAGGGAAAATCGTTAAAGGCTGCCGTACACGGGTAGAGTAGAGCGGTAGAGTATTAACAAAGTAAACGGTAGAGTAGAGCGGTAGAGTGCTAACAGAGTTAGTACTAACAGTAATAACAGAGTAAGTACTCTACCGCTCTACTCTACCGTTTACTCTACCCGTGTACGGCAGCATTTAGGGCAACCTTTGATTGAATTATTTTCGATTTCTACGAATTAGCATTTTTTTCGAAACAAGGTAAAGTTTCCCCGACTATCCTAAAGACAAAACTAAACTAGGCTAGAAGAATTTAAATAAACTTAACTGTTTCCATCGTTATGGGAAAAAAGACCATAAATAATCTTGTATATTGTGGACAAAGATAAATAAACAAAACATTCACCGTAAAAGTTGATAGATAAACAAATAAAAGAGAAAGTAATGTCATCACATCACGTAGGTGTTCCAAACATTTGATCAAGTTTTGATCTACAAAACGTATAGATATCCACTTAACAGAAAATGAGCTTTTTTGACTGCTTGATAAAGCTGCATAGATAATAATATTAAATGAAAATATCTTAATTTATCTTAACAGGTAAAATTACCTAACTTACCTAAGAAGAAAAAGTAAAGAAAACTAAATTAACCTCGGGTTCGGGGGGTTGGTCACAGTGTAGTTTGGTCACAGTTTTTTAACTTCCATACATTTAGTGTAGTTTGGTCACTGGCAAAGTAAAATACAATGTTTTGAGGAAACTAAAGCTAATCTGGATTTCAAACCCAAAGTTCATCTTCTGTTATCATCTTCTTATAAATAAATAAATCTTCTAAAGGCTGCTCAACCTTTTTAACAGTTGGGCCAAACTGTGGATTCAGACGTTCACGATGGGCCACTGACAATACCTATTTCAGTTACTCTCAGGACATGCGCAATGGTGCGAATTTCAAATTTACTTGCGTGGGCCATTTACAATTCTTTCGCGGACCACAAGGTGGCCCGCGGGCCTGGGGTTGAGCACCCTTCTTCTAAATCCTTCTCTGTTTCCGATTCAACAAGACCCTAATATCTCAATACTCAAACAAAAAATATGGTGATCTCCACTTCCATACAAAAGAGTTCAACGCGCAGGCTACTTCATTCCGAGATTGTTAACAGAATTGCAGCTGGCAAGTTCATGAACATACTTTGATACAGACCTCGTGGATGTCACTCAAGTCTGGGTGTCCGATCAGCCCGGTGGACAAAACAACTGCTTGTCAATTGAAAGGTCTTCGGGTCAAATCCAGGTGACTGCATGTACCCACATCAACTGTAGTTTCAGTGTCATTATCAAATTTGACCTCTACATTAACGATTTCATGAAGAAGTGAATGTATGACGTCCAAACCATTCACAGACCATTAAGATAAGCATCGTGGGGATATCAAACTATTTTACTAGTGGTTTGCCCCGAACTCTGAACCGCGACCCCATAACTCAGCAACCCCTCGACCGATATGGCTCGTGTTCGAAAAAGTATTTTTGACTAATTTATCCGCCTACCAAATTTCATACAAAAATATACATACAAACACCGGATTGTTAAAGTAGACTCAGAGAACTTCGCTCGCTCGTTCAATAATCTATCGTAGATACAAATAGTGAATTAGCCCGCGCGCAAAGAAAAATGCACAAAATCGATTCCTGTATCAAATACAGTTTTGTGTTGAGATTCATAAACGTTTTGAAGATATTTTGCTTGAAAAAAAGTGCGCCGCCTATTTTTTTTCAAGCAAAATATCTTCAAAACGTTTATGAATATCATCACGAAACTGGCTGTTTTAGATAAGTCTCACCTAATTCTTGGGTTTGATATGTGAAAATGTTGTGTATTTGATACAGGACTCGATTTTGTGCATTTTTCTTGGCGCCCGGGCTATTCACTATGCACGGCGCCTTAAGTAAATTCACAACAATGCAGCTGGTTATTTCATTAACATAGTTTGATACGGACCCTGTGGGCGTCAGTCAAGTAGTGTCAGATGTTTCCAGGTCGATCGTAAGTGTTAACAAGATACTTATGGAAAAAGCACTCGTCGCTTTGCCAGTGAGACGCGCCCTAATGGCCGATTTATACGAGGACACGAGACAGTCAAGCAAGCCAACTTAGCCAATAAACTAGTCTTTCCTTTCAACCGACTAAGCTGAGAAGATGGTACAAATAATGAGCAAGCCTCCATCATCATCATCAGCCTATTTTAACATCCACTGCTTTTTAAAGTCCTCTTCATGCCCACGCCACCACTCATGATGTTGAGCCAGACGAAACCACTGCTTTCCGGCTACTTTATCGGACCATCTGGCTGGTGATCTCCCAACTGATCTTTTCCCCCCGCGTATTTTTGGGCCATAAATATGACATATTTATGGCCCAAAAATACGCGAAATACATTGTATTTCGCCCCTTGAAACTGCCAAACGAAACAAGGATCTCGTGGTTTGATAGAACCACTTGCGTAAGATGTCAAGCCATGATATTTTCGATATTCCAGATCTCCTTCTGCCTGGTATCTTTCTATGGATGATACCTGAGTTGAAGGAGTCCCTACTTCGTGTTGCGTATATGGCCAAAATACTCAAGTTTCCGTTGCTTGATGGTCTTCATTACCACTTCGTCTTTTCTCATCTTCTGGTGCACGGTGGTAAACTGGTAAAGTAGATCCCAGAGGTAGGTATCTCGGCCGAAGCGCGTCATCAAACTAGGCCGCCTCAATTGCAGATGCAACTGCAGTAGGAAACGGTCGGTTAACAGATAATGGTGCGCCTGCGACCTCACTGCCTCTTCTGGTGAGAGGTGGGCTCCGCGTCTGTGTGTGTGTGGGATGGGGATAGAGCAATGACTTTTGTAAAAAAAAGCTTTTGCCGGCGGCTTGATAAAAAGTTGCCTTTATTCTTCCCCGCTATCGATGTCAGCTTAGGGCCGACGAAGTCGGGAGAAAAAGGTAGTATAATTTATAGCCTGTTTTATTCTGGTGTAAGCTAGCTATCTTTATACCAATATTTATTCAAATCCATTAAGCTGTTTCAGCGTGAAGAAGTAACAAACGCATTCACACACTCATTCTCACAATCTGTCACATTTTTAATTAACCCCGACCAGAAAGAGGGGTGTTATAAGTTGGACCGCTATGTGTATGTAAGTGTGTCTGACTGTCTGTCTATGGCACCGTACGTAGCTCTTAAACGGGTAAACCGATTTGGATGTGGTTGTTTTATTTGAAAGCAGGTTTTCTACTGAGTATTATGTTTTATCAAAATCTTTTGACGTAAAGATGCAGTTCACGCAGTTGAGGGCAAGCAATACTTTTACACGACTAAAATAAAACCTTCAGACAACAATATTCTGCGCGGTTTTGCATTAAAAAAGAGGAATTAGGATTAAATAAAAGAGCATTTGACCGTAGTAAATCAAATTTTGTCTTTAACTCTTCTGACGACAGGCACAAAGCTCGCATCTCACCAAAACCTGATAACTTTGGTATTTCTTTAGGCGATGCATCTTAATTTAACGCCAATCGAGACAATTGGGCATACGTTTATAAACGGGTTGCCTAGCAGGAGTTTACTAGTGCAGTAGGGCGCTCGACGAAGAGAACCAAAGAATGGGGATCGCAAATAGGTACTGCAGTGGCGAAGATACATCGCATTCATAAATAGAGTTAATTTTTCTACGGCAACTTGTAAGAATAAACATTTTGACACCTTTGTCGAAAATCTATCCAAAATTCGCAAGGAATACTTCGACTTAGCAAAGAGCATATAATTACAACTTAGTTAGCTCCGCACGAATTGACCTTGTCTTTTCTGTGGGTTACTCTAGATATGATGGTGTAGGTGCTAGGCAAGCCTGCTCTATCTAAAGCATATCTCAGGCACAGTGACATTTGTGTGGTCAGTTTACCTATCTAGAGTACCTACCCCTGCATGCAGGATAAATCGTCTAATTTGATGCAAAAAGGGACTAAGTTTTGTTTGGTATTCAGCCCTTTTGCCTCCGCACGAGAAGCCCTTTTAAACAAGGAAAAATCCAGAAAAACTCAGATCTAGGCAACCTTACTTTGTCCACCCAAACCTGTCCTATCTAATAGCCTAGCTTTCTTCTCAAGACGCTAAAGAATTATAATTGTAGAGCTGTGGGTGTAACTTTAAGGCAGTACGAACCGCGTAGGAGGCAGATAGTGATAGACATCTCTTTCTCCGGACGCGTTCTAAAGCCGGCTCTAGACTCACGCCCGTGTCGGTAGACGAGGATGTTTTTATTTTTCTGCTATTACAACGAATAGGTACGTTGCATAATATCATTAATTCTTGCATCAAACTTCGACTTCACGCCTTGAATGTACGAAATCATCATCAGGTTGTCTGCTGCGGCTGGTTTGACTTGTCTTGTGGGTCGTGCATGCTCTGCACCAATTCCTTCTCGGCGGCGTGGTCAGGGCGTTCTGTATAACACCGTTTTACAAGCAAATACATCCACGCTCGCATTTGCACTTGTTGGCAGGACTTAACAGAGTGAGTCTTCTTCTTCTTCTTCTTTGCGTGCCGTCTCCTATCGGAGGTTAGCGATCAGTTTAACTATCTCGTCCTTCAAAGCCGCCAAACGAAATAATGAGCCGATACTTTGCCTGAACCATTCGCGCAGATTTTGCATCCACGATATCTTGAATCTACCAGGTCTCCTGGTATCTTGCCTTGGATGATAAGTTGAAAGAGGCTGTACTCATTGTTATTGTTGTTTCTAAATATGTGGCCGAAAAACTCTAACTTCCTCTTTTGGATGTTCTTCAGGATCAGTACAAGAGTGAGTATAGAGCCGACTTAAAAGTTCCAAGTCGAGATTACGCCGTCAACGCTGACAAGCCGTCTCGTTGTTACGGTGGCTGTTTTAAACATAATCTTGACGTTGGATGCAGAAGCTTTCTTCGTTAGCGCTCTGACAGCACAGTGGAAAAGACAGGCGAGACATTGTTTTGCTGTTAATATGACACTACAAACAATTTTCATAACATTGTGCGTGAGGACTGAGTACTGAAATATTTTTTATGCATTGTAATTACATTAGCTGGCGTATTTTGGTATCGGAGGCCAAGATCAACTTTAGGTCACTGACTGCCGGTTTTTGATTTGAGAAATTCGCTAAGCAAGTACTTAAATATCGTTCTGCCTCTGCGGATTTCTCACAAAAGAACGTGACAGAACGATAAGTACTTGCTTAGCGAATTTCTCAAATCAGAAACCGGCAGTGAGCCAGCGAGAATAAATTATATAATGCATGCAACGCATAAAAAACTTATGCCCCTATTTATAAAACACAAGCTCCACTACTAACCTCAGACTTATAATAACGCTTCTCAAAAACCTCTGAAAAACTAGTAGTAGAGTCACGTAAAGTTGCAGTTTAGAGAACTATAAATCTTTGTAATATGTGTACAAAAACAAAAACTTTAACCGTGGGAGTCAAGCACCTAATATTCAGTAATTTCTAACGTTTTAAGACTATAATTTAGTTTTACATAAACTTGTTTAAATGTCAACGAAATATTCCCACGCATACTAATAATAATAAATCTCGATATTGCGTTTAACACACATTTGCACCAGTGAGAAGAAGGTAGGTAGCAGCTGAAATGGACCAAAGGTGCCTAGTTGTTACTGGAACCGTCCCACGGGTCCAGCCTTTTGCCTAAATTTTATCTCTATCTATCTCTACCTCTACAGCAAGCAAAGACAAAAATCATGCTAAGGCATGGTAGGTCCTCAGAAGTCAGTTATCGGCTTGTGATAAACTGTCATTTTAATCTATGTAGATGATGATGTATGCAGCGTCCACATGCCCCTGTAGCATGACTGCATCGACAACGTTTTTATCCCGCCATCGGGTAGGAAAGCTTGAGTATACTAGCGAGAGATATGAGAGAGTTAGGAGCATACTAGCGTGCCGCTAGCGTAAGCAGAAGCGCGAAGTCCTTCATTGGATTGGGCCCTTAGCACAGACTTTAGGAATGACAACTTTCGATCAACAATGTGACAATATGACAATACGCCATTCCTAATACCACATTCCTAACCCCCTAGAAACTCAAGTGTCAGAAGTAAAACGTATTGAAAACAGGCAGTTCAGGAAAATACGCACTTAGCGCGAAAACGGTGTTTTTATGGTCCATTGAAAAGTGTGGTCGTGACTTCGCTTTCCCACGTTTTGTTAAAATGGACAGATGACTGACAACGGGATATGATCCACCTTTATTTACAAGTATTTACCGATTTGAAATCAACTCTTTGTAACATAACACGCATAGATACAATACATGTACATGTATGGGTACTTACGTACGGCTGCTTTCCAAAAGGGGGGCAAATAGACAGAGTTTCACGAATGTAGATGCAGTATTTAGACTAAGTATCCAGAAGCCAGAATCTTACGCAATAGATTGGTGAACAGATCACAATGATATTTATTACCTGACCACTTTAATGCGACCTGTTTGCGGTAATTCAGTCACCTGAGTACCTCTGCAGGTGTAAGTTTAGCCAGAATATATTCCCAACTAGCTTTTGCCAGCGATTTCATTCGCGCAGACTCAGATATAATAAGATTTCTATTTTGGATGGATCGAGGTTTGCACTTATATGTTTGTTACTGTTTCACGCAAAAACTAGATACTGAACGGATTTAGATGAAATTTTGTGTAGAAATAGGTTATGCAGGACTTGCGCGAACTCCAGGTGGAAGATTGGAGAGGAGTGGCGCAGAGCAGAGAGAGATGGCGTCTTTTCGTTGCGGAGGCCAAGATCCACTTCGGGTCGCTGAGCCAGCGTAGTAATTTTAAGTAAGTAAGTATGATACACTAGAAATAATCCATAGGCTAGCTTTCTCCCGGGACTTCGTCCGCGCTGAAATTGAGAACGGGGGAAAATACCCTCCGGCGAACCTAGTCCACTTCCTTACTTGCCCACTTCCTGATTTGTCCACTCCTACATTGTTTTAGGCAGCAGTCTGCACGGACGAAATCGCGGACGAAATCTAGTCTAAAAGTTTAGGGTGTAATGCGTAGGTATTGATTGGAATTTCTAGTGTAGGCAAGTGTAGGTTTAATAAGGATTTGATAAACTGTTGGCGTGCTGGGTATCTATAATCATATTTTAGGTCGCGAATAGAGTTTAAAAGACGCGTAAAGACTACAGTTACTGAGATGGCAAGCAAAGCACATTGCATAGAAAACTAAGGCCTTTGCATCTATGTAATAAGATGATTTATGCGGCGTCCAGTGGAACCTTCACTCACACCACACTAGATGGGTGAAGAGACACTCGGCGCTGCAGTGCCTGGGAAATGTCCCAATGGTTTTAGATGGAGTAGGGTTGCCCAGCAGCACCTATACCATCTAGACAGCTTAATCGACCTAGCCCACAGGAAAGACAAGACAACTGTGAAGCCAACTCAGCCGCGGGTTTCCTCACGATTTTTTTGCTTCACAGTTTGCGAGTGGTTTTTCTACTTCAAATTTACAAATGTACGTAACTTTGAAAAGAAATAAAGTCATAGGTACATGCCTGCGCTGGGAATCGAACCTGGGTCTCTCGCTTCAGAGTCCTATATTCAACCACTAGGCCACCACCGCACATTGCAGAGAAAACATTCCAATAAGCAAGTTAACCCAGAGGCTTTAAATCTAACCGCAGCTGCGGAGGCTGCCACATTGTCCCTGAGATGAAGATCCCGAGAGACGAGATAGTGTGAGTTATTGGCGTGCTTTCTGGACTTCGGCTTTGTGTAGAGCAGGGGTTCCCAACTGACCCAGGGGCGGACGTAGCGAACCCGTATGCTCACGTCACCGGGATCAGTGGAGATCCCCAAAACCCTTATAAACAAGAGTAAAATCGGTGACTTCTCCAGCGAGTTGCGCGCAGATATTTGTTATTAAATAAAACCGTTTAAAAATATCTTCGAAGAAAACGGGTAAATATGTAAATACTAAGTATAGCCTGCTCTCGTAACTTCTTTCTCATAAATTTTGATATTTGGGTAATTAATGTAAAACATGCCGACCACGTTTCCTAAAATCCTTAAGAAGTGGGTACTTACATTTTAATGCACTTTTTAATTCAGGTAACGCAACACTCAGCACTGTAACATACCTACTTACTCGTAATTAAACGACACTTTTAATTGTAATTAAGACACACCTGTGCCTTGGTCTACCGCAACCACGAATCCTGCAAATGATCTTGAAACGTTGACAAAATTTTTAAAAAGTAAATAAAACGAATGATAAATCCGGTAAAAGTGTAGTTTAATTAAATCTTAATGATAAGAATAGCTCTAAACTCTAATTTTTAATTCGAGTCCACGGAATGACAGTTGCTAGTATGCTACTGACAGATAAAGCCTTTGTAACAACTGTCATTCCGTGGACTCGAATTAAAAATTAGAGTTTACATTTCTATCCTTAGCTGTTTCGGTCGTGTGTTGTAAGTGTTTAGGGTACAGTTCAGCCTTTGAATAGGCCAGAAGGAAGAATGAATAGAATGGGTAACTATCAGACTCGTACGAGAAATGACGTCATTTCGTCTCTATTATCAGAAATTCAACTCTAAAATCTTCAGGCCAATTCCAGTTTTGCCCAGTCTGATACAATCAGAACGGCTGCCAGCCGTTCTGATCCCGATCGTACATTGACTTATGTCACCGTTTACTCGGACAAAGTCCCGCGTATTACCATTCAAAGCCTCTCGTTTTGTGCCGTAAACATGAGTGTTGCCAACCTCTACAAAACGATCCACCATTTTTTTTTAATTTACATTGTTTATGTAATTTTATTGTGCACTACGCATCTTCGACTCGCACGGATTTATCTGTGCCGGAAACCAGGGGCTTAAGTCTGAAACGCAATGGCGTATCGATGGCGTCCCAGTATAAGGGCAAAACCGGGGTTTCCTCGTTTTTCTCCTACAATCAGCGAACTAATCCTCTAGAATTAGAATCAGAATATTCTTTGCTGTACTATCACAACGGTAGAAGGACCGAAAAGATTAATAAATCGTAATTGAAGCCGTCAACTGCAAGCCCTTTTTGGCACCATTGTTAACGCGTAGCATCTGTGTGCGTTTGCCAATGCGCACACACACAAACACACACGCACTTTGCGTTACAGACTCGGGCCCCTGTTTCTTTATGAAAGCGCCCTCAGAGTACTTCTACTACCTATATTTAGGGGGAAAACTCCCAAGATGGCAACATTGGGTAACATTGAATTGTGTGTGCCGGAGATGAAGATCCCAAGATAGAGTCTAGAGTTATCGCCGTGCACTCGGCAAGGACTTTCTCCGCGCTCGTTAACTTGAGGATAAGTAACTACGCCTCCGGCTTAGGGTTAGATAAGATTGGAAATGTCTTTCTTTCTTGTTTTTACCAGACTGTTCAAAGGAGGGTCCAAAGGATGGATTGACATGGCTTATACCCCGTACTATAAAGGGTAGGTGAGTAGCTTACGCGTGGTAGGTGAGTGACTGGTAAAAGGGAGGAGGCCAAAAATTACTTAAATTAATTTTCGTGTATTTACTTATTTAAATTTTATGGAATTTCATAATAAATCAGATAAGTTATTTGCCCGAGGCTCTAATTTATTTATTGTATTAACTGGTATATTATATTGTGAAAGAAAAAGTTTCCGACACTTAATGACAATTTATGTCAAGCACATTAATCACGTGACTGACATTCTATTAATCCGGAATAATTTATGACAGAGTTTATTACGTTTATGTGTCGTAAATATTTTGAGTATTTTGTTTTATGACCGTTCCCGAGTAATTGCCTGTATGTTAGTTGTTTTTATTTTGTTTTAAAGTTATTGTGCCTATTTAAAATCTTGACACATTTCAATGGTATTCCATTGTTGTGCTCTTAACTACAGTGCCAGTAAAATCCAAAAACGAATATATTGTATCTTTTTTTTAAGGCTTATTAATCAGTTCAGCCCAAATGTAATTGGCTGCGATGGTTTATGATCTTATTTAAATTGCGTTAATTAAAAAAATACACACTACCTATAATAGCTCAACAAAAGTAAAAACTTAAAATGCAATTCGTTTTTAATTAATGAACTAATGTAACATGCTTATCCGCCTGTTGTTTTGGAGCCTAACATCTTAATTACTTAACCTATTTATAAAATACATAAGTGGAAACGCTGGTAACCGTTGCTCCATACAAAAAGTATAAAAAGGGAGACCTATTTCCTCCTTGGATAATTATTTTAGAAAAAATATGTTTATGTTCAATTTTTATATACCTCGTATAATCCTCATATAATTTTTATATGCCATGTCCTTTTTTTCTAATTTTAGTTATTTTTTATTTTATTAAAATAATTAAAATAAGAAAAAAAGGAAAACATAGGGACATGTGACATGGCAGAGGTACATATAGATTGAATGGCTTAAACATATTTTTTATTAAATAATTAATTATCCAGGGAGGAAACAGGTCTCCCTTTTTGTATGGAGCAGCGGCTACCCGCGTTTCCTCTTAAGCCATTTAGTAAAAGGTAATTTCAAAGTTATTTAGAATTATTTTTTCTTTTTATAACCTGCCTCTGTTGTTCGTATTATCAAAACGCATAGCCATGAAAAGTATAAAAGTATAGCTGTTGTCACAACTAAGCATTATAGTTAGAGAGCTGGTGACCAATCGAGATATTTTTTCGTACAAGGCTGGGAGTTGGTAGGCTGATAGAGTAGACTTCGCTGAGTCTGGGAAAAATATTTTTTTGGCCCGGTCGCGGTTGAAAGTTAGATTTTTTCGAGTTTGAAAGTTTAAATGTATGGGTTCAGTATTTTTTTTGTGTCGTACAAGGCTGGGAACTTCTACGTTACTTGTTGAGACTCCGTTGAACAAGAAAATAAATTGTTTTTTGGCCGAGCCTGGTTGAAAGTTTGATTGTTATAACCCAAAAATTCACACTTTCTAGGTTATAAAAAACAATATTTCTACTGAGTTCGCCTAGTAATAAATAGCGATTTCGTGATCAGCGGAGACTAAAAAGGCAGCCTAGAAACTCCCAGCCTTGTAGACAAAAAAGAAATGACTCAACCCATACATTTAAACTTTCAAAGTCAAAAAAATCTAACTTTCAACCGCGACCAGGCTAAAAAAATATTTTTCCCAGACTCAGCGAAGTCTACTCTATCAGCCTACCAACTCCCAGCCTTGTACGAAAAAATATCTCGATTGGTCACCAGCTCTCCAACTATTATTTTTCTTGGCGTATACCTACCTCTCCACTAATGGAGGTGGGCCGTCAGCACGGCATATTCTTCTGTTTCTTGCCTTGTAAAATTGTTAAGTATTCCGCTTTTTCTGATATTTCTGAGCCGCGACTTCTTCTACGAACACGCCTCTTCCCCTCAATCTTGCTTTGGTATGATCACTTGCAGAAGAAAAATACTAACCTACCTATTTCTTTCTTTTGTCAACAGTAGCTGCAATATGTTTGCTGTTGGAGCTGGGAGCTTTACCGAGCAGGCGAGCCGGGTTCGCGTGCCACGATCCAGCGCTATACTTCAGGCACACAGGAGATACCTTCTCCATTTCCATCGTTGCTCTCATCACGATCGTCGCGCCTTTTGTTGTTGTAAGTATTTTGCATTATCATCATCAGATCACCTCTGCCCACTGACGTGTAATTGGCCTTTTTCCCCTCGCGCCACATCGCATGGCCCTTGCCATCCGCTGCAAAAGCGTTCGAGCATCGATGTACTAACCTGATGCTGCATACATATCACTAGGCCTAAAATTGTTTAACCTTAGGGCTTCACCTATTACCTGGAGAGCTTCTGACCTTTTCTTGTGCAAGGCTAAAAGTTGGTAGGCTGATTAAGTCAACATAGCTGAGTCTGGGATAAATTATTGTCTTGCACAGGTCTGCTCCGGTTGAAACTTATAGTTTTGATGCTTTTTATGAACCATTCATGTCATGTAGGCTAAGTAGTTCATAAACATTTTGGTGTTTGATGCATGCAAGTAATTAAATCCGAATTGTGTCAGCAGCTTTTGTCAGTTTGGTGGTATTTAAAGGTAGGTATATGGATGTTGCACCTAATTTTATTTGACTTATTGGTTGACTGAACTAATTCCGTTAAGATTAAAATCTAATATGTTGAAGTCAGACAATTTCATCCCCAGGGTTTAGGTGCATCAATGCTTGTAGTAATATTGCGCATCTTACTATGCCTTACATCTTCCGACTGCCGACCAGCAACAACGTCATCAGAAAACTATTCCGCGACGGATGATCGATGGAGATGAATGTCTACTAATGAATGCAAAACGTTTGTCATGACATGCGCCTTTTGTTCTCTTATTGACACAATCAGTTCAACTAATTTTCCTCTCCATTAAATCTGTTTTATGGCCGCCGTAAAGGAAACCCCTTAGTTTGTTTGCAAATTATTAGCATTGGAATGCAAATACGCACGATTATCGTCTGTTTGCTCTTTATTGTCTCATCTTAACAACACTGGCGAAGCACTTCCTTATTATTTCCAGTAATGAATTTGTCTAATTTTATACTTATATCTATTCTGTCTGCCTCATACTTGCGTCAATGCAAAATACGGATTGGGAAGAAAGTTCCTACCTACGTGTATTTACTTCAAAAATTAACTTGATGAACCATTACACTAGGTACTTTGTATACAGCGTGGTTCAGAAAGGTTCTGTCATACTCACGGGGGCAGTCGTGCGCCCGGAAATTTCCCCATGTACCAACTTACCATTAAGCCAAGTCAGAGGCCCCTGGGCAGCCCAAAAAATCTGACATCACAGGTGGCCTCTAGCTTATACGATTATTTACCACCTACCTAAAATATTTCTGAAAAATTATTGCATGATTTTATAACAAAGAGATCCTTTAATGGTTCCGTACTTTTTTCCTTTTGAGGTAAGGAGCTCTAAAAATCATTAAAAAAAATGTTGGTCTCAACGCTATTCGCAGAAGGAATACTTGTATTCCCAAATGAAGGTTTCATAAAATCCAAATTCTAACTTACCCCCTTTCTTCCCAGATGTGGGCGGTCGAGGCTGTCCTCTACAGGGAAGATGAATACACGATGAAACAGAACAAGCTGCTCTCCAGCGCAAAGACCGCAGGCCTCACTTACCGGGACTACCTCTACGCCTCCGTGGTCAATCTCACCATCTTGGAGGTGGTCAAGTGCGTGGTTGGGTCTCCCAGGCCAACCTTCTTCGACCTCTGCCAGCCGGATAAACTGAAGACTTGTAATGGGTAAGTCGCTTTTGATTATGCCTGTAGGTTGGTACAGTCGACAGCACGCTCGTATCGTAACCAAGTAAAGTGCAGGCGTGTAGAGGTTGACGTGCTGGCGACTGTACATAGGCGCGATAATGTTTTTATTTTGTCGAGCTATCGAATGTCTGTAAAATAAAGTGGGCATGCCGTGCGTACTTTTCAAAAAGTGCAGAAACGCTTTTTAAACGCATACCTACTAGCTGATACCTAGCCAACTGATAGACATGAGCAGCTAGATGTTTCCACTGGGCTGGGCCTAAGTAGCCACTCAGCAGCACTATTTTTGGACAATCAAATCCCCAATAGTGAAGCAATAGCCGCTAAACAAGAATATGATCGACATCCTGATTGAATCAAGACAAATCATCTGACGCTCGTATACATTTTAAAAATAAGTAAATAATGAAGGTGTGTTGTTTTGTGATCACAGGTTCACAGGCGTCTTTTGAGTTAAAATGTTGGTGTAAAGGAGGGATTTGTGTTCCACTGTGTGCATTTCCCAAATTTCAGTACCAAATTTTTTAAGGGCATTTTAGGTGGTGAGCCTGGGACATGTTTTGGATACAGCAGTATTTCCCAGCACGCCACTCATTATACTCGGCCTAGCCCACAGGAAAGGCTTGGTTAACAACAAGTGCTGAGTCAACTACGCCACACAGCGTGAGGTTTCAGGTTCACGTACCGCTGGTAATTTTCTGTACTGTGCCGGTGATGTGTGATGTTAGACTTCATTTAAAAGTTACGTAGTTAATTGCAATAACACTTTGCTAACGGTGAAGAATTCCAACAATATGTCACGCTCATGAGGCAACAGTTCTACCACCGCTTAACCACAATTCACCAACTTCTTCACCCCTCAGGTCGGAGTGGGTGAGCAGTTACAAGTGCGAGTCGACGGTCTACTCTCCGTACCTGCAGATCGACTCCAGCCGCAGCTTCCCGTCGGCGCACGCGTCGCTCTCGGTCTACTGCGGCCTGTTTGTTGCTGTAAGTATTGTCCTTTGTCACGTTTAACATCTCCGTCAAGGCCACGGAGCAACTCGGAGCACGAAAAGGCCCGGTTTAGACAAATAGCCAACACACGCACGGGGCGCCACGCACGGGTCTTCCGAACTGTATACGAGTACATGCCAATACTGTGGACGTGGCATCCTCTTCCGCATCGGGTTTTACAGCCACGAGCTAAAATGCCACAGGGTTGCTGTATAAACATCTGTAATAGATGTAAAGGCTCTAATAGATGTTGATTGTCCTAACTTCCTGCAATCTGTCAACTGGGACATTTGGCGGTAGTTTAACACCTTCAGGCTTACCAGACTTACTAGACCATCAACAAACTTAAGTCTTCTTTAGGCATAAGCGATAAGTACGAATATGTCATCATCAATCTTTACCTACTGCTGAAACAATAACTAGGTTTTTTACAAAGACAAAGAGATATAAAGCTAATAGTTGGTTTTTCACGTTGCTTCCCTTATATGATTAGTTAAGTGTCAAGAATTAGCGTGCGTCAAGTATTACCTCTAGAATTATATATTCTGTTTTATATCCAAGTAAAAATTTGGCTGATGGATGGAAGGCGCAGATAACGTTTAAAAATTTAAACAAATGCCCAAAGGCGCTATGCCATTGCCCAAAAGCGTATGGATATCGGCTGATTATGTAAGGCACCGAACTAAACCCCCTAGAACCAGCATCAGCATCACTTATAAAATTAGAAGCAAAAGTTGTCCCCACAGAAACAAAAAGTAGCTATGTAAGGAAACTCTATTTCTTATTGGACCTATAATCTCTGTATTATCACGCTCCTATTAATTACCCACTAAATAATAATGCTCAAAATCCAAAAGCTTAATCTAAATTTTCCCTACACAGTGGTATCTCCAGCGAAGAGCCTTCAGCTGGCACAACCGGTCGGTGCTACTCGTCCCTCTACTCCAAGTGCTTTGCCTGGTGTACGCTGCCGTCTGCTCTCTTACGAGACTGACGGACCACAGACACCACTGGTGGGATGTCCTTGTTGGAGCCGGCATGGGCGCGCTCACTGCTGTTTATACGGTAAGATGCCAATTTTTATCAGTGGTTCTAACTAATATTGACGAGTATAATGACCGTATGTATGTGTTTTTTTTTCAGGACCTTTCTCTATAACACGATATAAATAACTGAAAGTATCTACTTCCCACCAGACAAAGTAGTTATAGAGAGTTCAAGGACCATGGAACTCTTGATCGCCATCATCATTAGTATGCCTTGGGGTCTCGGATAAGCTGATGGTGTCATAATCTGTCTCATCATTAAGGAATCATCATCTAAGGAATGTAATCTAAGAATATACCTGATAACCGTAACGTAACTAAGGTCTGGCACATGTATACCTCTAAATTGAGGTTTTATCGGGTTTATTCTCGGCCATCTTCTCGGCCTATTTATCAGAAAAGACAAGGTCAATATGTGTGAAGCTAACTAAAACGCGGGTTTGCTCCCAATCCTTATTGTTATAATTTTGATATAAACCAAAATCATCACCAGTAGGTAATTATGGAATCTCACGCTTGTGAGGCAACAGTTCTGCCCACTGTCCTGACTGGGCTACAGCGCTACCATACTCGTACAACCATAATTTATTTAGTATAGTGTACCGATTGATACACTAAATCCTCAATTCTCCCTCCAGGCCCTCGTCCTCTGCAAGAACTTCTCCCAGCCCGCCGTGGAGTCCACCAGTGACATCTCAAGCTCCGACGGCACCAACCACCAATCTGTACGGCGACTGCTTTCCAGGGACGGTCACGTGGTAGTGCCCTAGCTAGCAGCCGTGTAAGCGCTGCTTACGGGAACTATGGACTTTCAATTTGGTGTTTTTGTAAGATTTCTGTAAGCTGGTTGCTGACATAAAGTTGGCGCTGTTATCCAGAGTTTTTGTGATATTCTGGGTTTCAAGAGGTTTTGACATCTCAAACTCGGATGGCACCCCACCACCAGTATGTAGGGGACTACTGTCCAGGGTTAGTCAAGCGCTGCTTACGGGAACTACGGACTTTGAATTTGAGGGAGTTGGCTCCCGGAGTTATTTTCTGTTTATTGTGAATTCTGTGTATTAAAAGATAGAAGAGAAGGTGAAAGTGGTGACGGACGTAGTAGGCTGTTAACTATGGGCGATGTTTTGTAGGAGTTTGCGCCAGGGGATTTTGTGAAAAAAGATTTTTGTAAGTAAGATTACTCGGTAGCTTTTGGAAATTCTGTGTTTGAAAATAATTATGTGAAAAAGCAAGTAAAAGGCTAGCTGGTGAACGGAGTTTAGAGAGTTGATATGAAATGATATCTGTAACCTGAATTTTAGTGAAATATTCAGATTATTTTGGCGAAACTTTTCTGCGTTTGAGTGTAAAGGTTTTATGTTTTGAAAAAAACTAAAAATTGTTAAGTACTTTTTCTGTTTTTTGTTCAACGTTCACTTTGTGGCCGGGTTCAATCGATGCTACATCCAGAGGACGTAAGCTGGCATTTTTATTTGGAATTTTTGAGTCCGTTAATATTGTTAGATTGTACATAAATAGTTAAAATAGAAGTAAAAGTATAAAAGTAGAGCCCGATCAGGCGTTATCGTGATTGAAGTAGACAAATCTTCTATGTAACATAGGCAATAATATAGGGTCAGCAACATAATGCATGCACTAAGTATTCTATGACTAGATTTTAGTCCAATTTCTAGCCTGACATTTTTACCCAGTGTTCTAAAGACATTCATTAGTTTAGTCATAAGTTTCTACGTCTGTAACGAACGGACTATGGATTTCTTTCATTCTAACATTTGTGTCAGTTAATACATTAAATGTGAAACAGTAGGAGTTATAACAGTATAGTTCCTGGCGTATAACTTAAAAAAACCGGCCAAGTGCGAGTCGGACTCGCGCACAAAGGGTTCCGTACCATTATCTATAAAAATGGCAAATAATAGTTATTTGTTATGCAAGAATGCAAAATTATTGTTTGCGGCGAGTGCTTGTATTGAAAACCGAGCTAGCGAAGGTTTCTAAAATTGAGCCACGAGCGTAGCGAGTGGTTCAAAAAAAGAAACCTGAGCGTAGCGAGGTATTCAGAAGCACGAGACGCAAATAATATTGCATTCGTGCGAAACACAAAACTTTTCATCTCACAGAAGCGAGGAAATGACTTTGTTAGCCAAGCGGGACAAACTCTATAGACAACTACTTACAGGCAAAACAGGTGAGTCAAATAAGTTCCTTTTAAAAGCATATTTTACTGTAGTTACGGCTGCCGCACTAAAGTTTTGAGCTTCGTTGGTATTAAAACCATTCGTTTTATTAATAATTTCCTGAAGTTTATTTATCCAGACACAAAAATAATGTAAATAAAAGAATGTTTTTTTTTCCGGGTGCATTCTGAACTTATACCATATAAATTAAAAATTTGTAGGAGATAAAAAATGAAATTAGTAATATCGTTTGAAAAAATGTATTTAACAAACCAAAACATAATTATCTATTTGATAAAACAGAAGCGCAGCATTTTTTTTATTTACTGGTATTTAAAAATAAATATGTGTACAAAATATTGAAAAGACTATAAGAAGAAACCGCGTTTCTGAATGTTCTATTCCGTGACTTTACCTTTTTAAAAGATGCTTATGCACCATTTACATTCACAGTTTTGTATAGAGAATGGGCACGAACAATCGCTTTCGCTGAAATACGCGTTTAAACGAACTATGAATGAGGTTTTATTTTCCATCGGGATCTGGCATCTACTTAAACGGCCAGTGTTTTTTTCTTTTTCAAAACCATAGGGCGCGGGAAAGACTGTCCCGGCGTCGCGTTCAAATTTCGAAGCGCACAAAAGTTCAGATAGTTTAAATCCGGCCTTTACACGATCGTAAGTTACTAGTAACAGCAAACTTTCCGAGCGTGGGAGATGAAAATCATCTTTGTTGTATGAGAGCCCCCCTTAAATATTTATTTTATTCTGTTTTTTAGTATTTGTTATTATAGCGGCAATAGAAATACATCATCTGTGAAAATTTCAACTGTCTAACTATCACGGTTTATGAGATACAGCCTAGTGACAGACGGACCGACAGACGGACAGCGGAGCCTTAGTAATAGGGTCCCGTGTGGCACCCTTCAGGTACGGAACCCTAAAAATTACCTTGACTGCTCAGTAGACGATTTTTGGGTCTCTTTGGCGGGGACAAGGGGCGCGACGGAATTCGGAACCCAAAGTTTTTTGTTCGAAAGTCCGTTATTGGCTTAATCTTATCTTTAGACAATATTGAGAAACTATTTTTTTTTTATTTTGGTCCAGTAGTTTTGTTTTTATGCGCTAAAATGTTTTGTTCCTATGACCGCCAACAGTATGCAGACCGTCGCGTGACGTCATAAAACTGTATCTTTGAAACGTTGTAAAATCCAAACTACTAAACCAAAATAAAAAATATTGAAATTAGTTTCTTATAATAGCCAAAAGTTTTGAATAAGCCAATAACGGACTTTCGAACAAAAAACTTTGCGTTCCGAATTGCTATTGCTTCGGACGGCCCCGATTGGTTAAATTTTGTTTAGCATGCGCAAACTCATCCTAACGCATTGCTCAAGTTATGCGCCGGAAACTGTATTGAACTTTAGTACTAGGTATGTATAAATTTATATTTTATTTATTTAAGACTTCAGTCAAAATTCTACGTTCTCCATTTCTGGAATATCTACTTAGGTGTTATTTATTTTTAGATCTAAGTTAAGTATAAGTGTGAGATGTCAGTATTCGCTGTAAAGTACCTGTCTAGGCCATAAAAGTATTTAAGCTAGAAATATAGTTAAAAATAAAGAATTTAGTTAGTAAGTATTAGGCTCATCGCCCATTTAGTAACACAACGTTTTCCGAAATCATGTTTCAAAAATTTTAAATATCGGGTGTGTCGTTCGTTAATCTAAAGCCTACTCCGTAAATATGTCCAAACTGCAGCGTCGGAGCGGTCACTACCAACTTAGTGTTAAGTGAAGTTCTAGTTTTTATTTTTGTACAAAAAAGGCTGCTTTCTTGCTGCACTTTACGTCCTCTCGAGTAGTACTCTCGACCAATGTCAATAACTCACTGACTCTCGACTCTCGACCAATAAAAAGGCGTATTTCCTTCGAAAAACTGCTGTAAACTACATTATCGGCCCTGAAAGAAATTAATTTTATCAAAACCAACAAAAACCTTACGTTCAGCCGAGTTTCGGAAACCGTTCATAGCTTATTATTGGGCGATTGGTCTTACGATGTACGTAAAATTGTTCGATACGATTACAATGTCTGTACTTTCCCACCTCTAGCAATAATGGTCTAAGCACGAAATAGGTCAATTTCGTTTTCACAAAAGTTTAGTTTCAGCTTTTCATAATTGCAAATGTAACAAAAGAGATTATTTTCGAGAATGTATAGACTGGAGAAATTAGTGTCTAATTTTTTTTTATTTTGTTGAAATTTATATTTTACAAACATTCCTTTGCATTTAAGTGTACCGTTTCGCGGTACTTGACTTTATTTTTGTTATTTTAATGTGTTGTAAATATTACTGTTAAGTAAAATAATTGGTAGCGCAATATAATATTATCTACCTTCAATGCTTTCTGTCTCGCAATCCATGAGTATTTTAATAAATCGATAGACAGTTTGAAAAATACATTGTATTTTATTTAAATTTTACTTTAAGATGAAATACGTCTCACAACTAGCGCCGCCAATGAAAATAATAACTTTTTTTTTATGCGTTTTTAGAAAAATACGCACCTGCGATTTCTCAACGCGAGGCTTAACTATTTTTAGGACCTAAGGTTTGGATGCAATCGATTCTCGCCAAAAGTGGCCACGTTTGGCGAAAATCGATTGCATTCGTAGGAAATCCAATCCTGGAATCCAAACCTTAGGTCCTAAAAATAGTTAAGCCTCGCGTTGAGAAATAGCAGGAGCGTTTTTTGCTAAAAAAACATTTAAAAAAATGAAATGATTTTTTTTCCATTGGCGGCGCTAGTTGTGAGACGTACCTATTGCGTCTTAAGAATCTCCTGCAGCTCTGCAGCCCTCTCGCTCACACTTTTCAACATTTTAATTTATTGTAAGAGAATGATTCAACTTTGGACGATGAAATATAGTTGCAGACACAGATAATTAAGCTATCGACATGTGGACTAAGTTTTGATTTTATATTCCTAGTAATAAAAAAAATATCACTTCGTTTAAAAGTAGTAGTTCCGTGATATTTTTTTTATTACTAGGAATATGAAATTAAAACTTAGTTAATTTCATATTCCTATGTTAAAGTTGAATCATTCTCTTACAATAAATTAAAATGTTGAAAAGTGTGAGCGAGAGGGCTGCAAAGCTGAAGGGGATTCTTAATCACTTTTCCTTTGACCTTTGACCTAGATACTTTTTTTTAACCCCCGACCCAAAAAGAGGGGGGTTATAAGTTTGACCGCTATGTGTGTTTGTGTGTCGCAAGTAAGCAGGTAATTATTGTTCGTAGAATGTATGTAACTTCAAAAGTTATTCCGTTCTAGAATGTTAGAAACCCATAAAGTTTTAATACTCGTAATTCTAACTTTAGGCATTGGCTTATTCGTCCTAAAATAAACCCAATGCTAAATTTTTTACGGACATTTTCAGAACTAAGTATTTTGTTATTTGTGTGGAGCAGAGGATACATTTCCAAATGACATTCATGACACTCCAGTGTGCCGTGCGTGCGTGAGCACGGAGCCCTTCAAAGGTCTCGAAACATTGGCAAAAAATGCAAAAAATTAATAAACGAATAATAAAATCCGTTAAAAGTTTATTTTAACCTTTAGTGCTCTAATGCAATGCAAACCTTTGTTTCTTCACAACAAGTTTCTGCCTCCGCATCCTCAGAGTTTGTTCACCTAAAATGTGTCTCCAAACCGCTTCGGATGCCATTCCTTAAATGCCTGCCACGGTGAATCCTTGGGAGGAGGTCACACTCACAATGCGGCTTTTGTTATAGGGTCTGGTTTGAATTTATTAAAGGCCTAAGTTTATTTTCTGTCTGTAGCATTATACAGGGTGTTACAAAAAGGTCCTGTGACACTGAAAGTAGACATGCGCGAAACAGTGCACTTCGAAGTCATGATATATTTCATGACATTTCATACCGCGTGATATTACCTTATATCATGGCACCAAACATGACACATGACATCACGGTATTTCTTCATTGCAGACATGAAACATGACATCATGGTATTTATTCATTGCAGACATGAAACATGACATCATGGTATTTCTTCATTGCAGACATGAAACATGACACCATGGTATTTCTTCATTGCAGACATGAAACATGACATCATGGTATTTCTTCATTGCAGACATGAAACATGACATCATGGTATTTCAGCACACTTTCATTGCAGTACATACAGTGTGCTGAAATGCCATGTGTCATGTTTCATGTCATCTAGTGTAATGAAATGCTATGTGCCATGCTTTATTCTCTCGTGTAATGTGTAATATTTCATGACACCGTTGTGTAATATGTCTTTTGTAATATTACAAGCATTACCTACACATGTCTAACTGAAAGGGATCGCTTAACTTATCAATACAAGCTACTTTTACTATGGAATAAATCTCGATGTCTACTGTACCAAATGTCGTATGGAGTAGCTGATATTTTTTTCGAGATTTTGCACTTGGCTCCGTAGTAAAAGTTGCTTGTATTGATGAGTTAAGCGACCCTTTTCAGTGTCACAGGCACAGCACCTTTCTTAAACACCCTGTAGGGTAGAGGTACTAAAGCTCATGAGCCGATTTTAGATGCTTGATCGGAAATCTGTTCCACTGTTTGAAGATCATCAGCTCTTTTCTAGACGTTGAAGGGATGTGATCAACTTCCACATCTGTGATCGATTCGAAAGGTATTTGTAGAAAGGAGTTTTATGTGTTTTTTTACGGGATCTATCCGAGCTATATGGGCGACTTTGCAACGAAAATGTACAGTTTTACCATCTTTTGTTTTACTGAACTAAAAAATACACCGTTAGCTCTTAAATTCCAGTCCATGGAATGCGTCCAAAATAACGCACATTTAATAGAGACAAATTCGATCCCGGTATGCTTCCCTGCATAGCCAATGTGGTGACCCCTAAATAAATACACCGTTCGTCTGTCATACAGGCCACCAAAAGTACCATCAGGGACCCTACAGCTATGGGAACAAACAAATATGGAGTAATCAGCGGTCAATAACCGTTAGTCAAATCATGTGGACCCGTATATCTATGCTCCCCCTGTGAAGTGTTAATTTATTGGTGACTTGCATATCACTGCGTATTGGGTAGGTACCTATAGCAAGCCTAGCATGGTCCCACTATACAAGGTGTTACTACAAAAGATCCTAAGGCTCTATTCACACTGGCGCAGAATCGAAGCGAAGCGAACGTTTTTCTAACTGTTCTGCTTCGCTTCGACTCTGCGCCAGTGTGAATTGAGCCTAACTCTTTTTACAGGGTAATAGTTGTATTATATGCTCTTTGGTAATAGGAACCCGGTGATAGGGATCACAAACTATTTTTTTGTCCTATGGCTTTGCGTTGATTTTTTTTATTAATGAAATGTTAACGATGTGGCGGTAGAAAAGTATTTTTTTAATATTGCTTTCATTGACTTTCACAATGTTTTAACAACTCAAAGCTATGCAAATGCACCTACACATACAAACATATTTTAAAAAATGATCTTCATAATACTCGAAGCGAATTATTACCTAGATACCAATGACCTTTTGGAAGAACCTCACGGCCTTTGTCTTCAAGCCTGGATAGGCTTCACCGACATAATAATAAAATATCCATTCATAGTAAGCTTATTTATAAAAGCTTGAATACCAGCAAGCAATTAGGTCCCACGCGCGCTGTATTTTTACCACTTTATCGCTTTCTCGATACAATAATAAAGCGTAAAAATAAAGCGAACACTCGACGTTTGCGCTGAACCGCGAGGTGCAAGCACGAGCCTATAGTGAGAAGTTAGGTAGAGGCACTGTGGACTTTCTATTTCCAGAGTGACACTAAGGTCCACTTGCGTCAACCAGGGTTAGCCATTAAACTCTGAGTTAAAATGTCAAGTTAACCCAGAGTTACTTGACTAACCCTGCTTGACGCAAGTCCACCTGAAAGGTCATAGGGTCACTAATGGAAAATCTCAATAGATTCCCAAAATCAAAAATATAAGAATGAAGAAATAAATTTATTAAAATAGTAGCATTCTAGACTTATTTCCAGAATTGTATAGGAAGACTTTCATCAGAAACGATCCTTTAAGTACCGTGGTGACGTCTCACAGACGTCGGAGTACCTTTGCACGATCATATTTCGGCCGGCGCGGCCGCTACACTTTTGCCCCCCATAGTACCTTCCCCAAACCACTTGCGCAGCCGACCAGTGAGGCGCAAGAGCGCGTGAGGTGCACACGAATCCAGCTATGCTGTTGCTGACGTCTCACAGACGCCAGGTCTGTACTAGTGTCATTTTTGCTATTCGTCTGAGTGACGCTTGCACGTTGTTTATGTATTTTTTACTTAATGTCTCGTAGACGTTACCACGGTGTTCATGATAACGGTTGTTTCAGATATCCGAATCTTAGGAATCAACTGCAAATAAACTGAAGGTTTAACATGATAGGGACAAAAATCTGTTGCTTCTGAACATTTAGAAGACATTCTTCATGCTGCGATCGAATAAGAAGACTCAGATTCAGATTTTAGTCCGTTGGAAGACAGCGATGCAGACCCACATTTCGTCTTGGAAGTCGGCGAACATACGGATTCGGAGCAGTCGGAGTTAGATACAGAAGATGTTCCTTCCATCAAACACATTGCCGAAGTGGCTTTGGACCAAGGTATGGATGTCGACGCTAATATTTCACATCAGCAAGATGCCATGGACAATGAAGAATCGCGCAATTTAGATCCTCAGCCAGACAGTCTTCTGATGTACCACAAATACCACAATCGTCACTACTATGGTCGTAACCGCTATAAGTGGTCTTCTAGAGAGCCGATTGCCCGTACTAGCCGAACCCAACTTCACAACGAAGTCCATATGCCAAGGAGCCGGGCTCCCTCAACATTTTGTAGTCTGATTGAGCTTTTCTTCTTAGTTTAATGTTTAGGATCCCAATTGTAGACTGATTATGCTAAGAAATGCCAAAAATATAGATTTTTGTCACACTAATAAACTTTTTTTTTTTGTTACCAAAACGGCCACTTTGACCCTTGTCATTTTTCCAAATCTATGTCTTAAGTGGTTAATTATGAATCAAACTGTTACATTAGAGGGTCGTTAATATGAAAAAAGATGTTTAGAAGAGTTACTACGTTTACATATTTTTTTATAATAATTTCATAAAACTTCCGATAAAAAAATAAAATTTTCTCTCTCTCAGTTTTACATGTTTAATTACGTAATAAAAAAAAAAATATGTTAGTATTTTTAATTTGTTTCATTCAATAACATAATAACACATAACTCTCACAATTAAAAAATAGTAGGAAATAAGTATTTATTTACAGACGATCATTTAAATATCACGTCTGTCAGACACCACCACGGCGCTAATGCAACGTTTTCACCACCACGGTACTTAAAGGTTAACGATATAGGTCCTAAAAATTGCTACCGCTTACTTATCACTGTTAATAGTACTGCGATTGACAATAGACTTTTGTGGGCAGGAGACAGAAGAAATAACCACAGCTTCCTCAAATGCAGGCACCATTGTGGGTCTATACAGGTTGATACAGGGTAATTTTTAAATAGCTCTATTGTGATTATAACTTCTACCTAAATGTGATTTCCAACAACTTTTGTTCTGCTACTTTTCGGATTATACTTTTTTTATTTATTGGACGTTGTTTTTAAAGTTAGTGCTGTGCAAACTTGCGTAGGTAATTATAACTTTTTTTTTACATTTTAAGAAATAATGCGGAGTTCATGCACGTTCAAGTGTCATATTCAATGCATGAACAAATTCTGCAAGAGAACAACGTCATTCTATGGTCCTCTATAAAAGATACAGATCGGTAAATTAGCGACTACCTACGAATAAAGGTGGGTGTAGACTGTGGCTGAATAGTTTGTCAAATTACGCCCGCTAGAAGCCTATAAATTAACAGTTTTGGCCATTATCGTATTTTAGTTAAAAGGTTAACATGCCTGAGAATTTATTTAACTCCAATGCAGGCTTAGGTATCATACGAAAATACTCGGCAATTCAGAAGGCAAAGTTTTTTGTTCGAAAGTCCGTTATTGGCTTAATCTTAGCTTTAGACAATATTGAGAAACTAATTTAAATATTTTTTATTTCGGTCCAGTACTTTTGTTTTTATGCGCTAAAATGTTTTGTTCCTATGACCGCCAACAGTATGCAGACCGTCGCGTGACGTCATAAAACCGTATCTTTGAAATTTTGTAAAATCCAAACTACTGAACCAAAATAAAAAATATTGTAATTAGTTTCTCAATATTGTCTAAAGATAAGATTAAGCCAATAACGGACTTTCGAACAAAAAACTTTGCCTTCCGAATTCACTATCTCTAAATTAGGTATAATAGCTCTGAATGGCTCTGAACATTATGTTGAAAGCTGTATTCCGGTCCTTCTATGGCCACGCCTGTAGGCGCCATCTATGCTTTGTGAATTTGTGCTGAAAACGGCTCATTATGGTCCTCGAAGATATCCAGATTCCAGCCTACAATGCTTATTTTCCTGCACATTTTACTCTCACCTTTACCCAACGATTTTATCTGGCGAGTCCTCAAGCATTACATTTTCCGTATAAAATACTTCACTCCACAAAAGAGAATAAAAACAAAACCTGTAAGTTAGTCACGAGTCACGACGCCAGGGCAAAGGGAATAAATTCGCTCGTGAGTGGAAACGCCCTTGGTGGACACGCTGGGTATTTTATTCCGAAATAAACTGACTTTTGAAATACATTTTATATTCGCTCTAAGGGCCCAGAGTGTCCCCGAGCATTACATAATGATTGTCAAAGATATGTACCACCAAGTATCAACCAAAGTCCGAAGTCCGGCCGGAACGAGCGATGAATTTGATGTAAAGGTTGGTGTGCACCAAGGTTCCGCACTCAGTCCTCTGCTATTTAATATTGTAATGAACCATCTCACCTCAAATCTGCAACGAGCGCCGCCATGGGACATTCTATATGCGGACGATGTCGTCATCATCAGTGAAGATGTGAACAACCTACAGCAGATGTTAGAAAAGTGGAGGGAAGCTCTAGAAACATCAGGTCTGCGAATAAGCAGAGAGAAGACCGAGCTTAAAGAAGTGGACCATTTCAAGTACCTAGGATCAGTCATAAGTAAGGATGGGTCAATAGACACCGATCTCACCCATCGCGTAAATACCGGGTGGATGAAATGGAGAGAACTGTCCGGCGTGCTATGCGACAGCCGAATGCCCGTGCGCATAAAGGGACGAGTATACAGAGCAGCCGTCCGACCAGCAATGACATACGGAGCCGAATGCTGGCCACTCAAAAAGCAGCACGAAAACCAACTACACTGCGCAGAGATGAAGATGCTCAGGTGGGCAGGTGGTGTAACTAGGCTGGATCATGTCAGAAACACACACATAAGAGGCACCTTCAAAGTGAGACCTATCCCAGATAAATTACAAGAGAGCCGTCTGCGGTGGTACGGACACGTTATGCGGCGACCATCCGACCACATGACCAGGAAAGTGCTAGATATTGAATCTAAACCCCGAGGACGAGGAAGACCCCGAATCACATGGATTTCCGTAGTTAATAAGAACCTCAGAGAAGCCCAACTCGACAAAGAGACGACCCAGGACCGAGCTGCCTGGAGACGCATGATAAGGAGGGCCGACCCCAAATAAAATGGGAAAGGGCCAGGCAAAGAAGAAGAAGTATTTCAAATATTATTAACGTCGCCTACTAGTTTTGACCTCGTCCGGCAGTCTTTAGTCACACACGACAGCACGTCAGAGTGCACACGTTTGTTGTAAACTCACCCGTAACGTAACCGAGTAGAGTCCGTAGAGAGTGCTAGCATGTAAGGGTCGACGTGCTGTCGTGTCATCTTCTCTACCGGCCTGTAGAGAGATCGATAGCCTCGGCGCAAGCATCGCCCAATTTCTGCAAGAGCGTTCAAATGTAACAGGCATTTTAATCTCATGTCAAAATCATTGTAGCCTGTGCCGCTATTTTTTTTATTATTTGATTACCTGTTCATCGTTAGACTTCTGGATGCGCCAAGAAAAAGGTTAAAAACATTGCACTGAAGACCTACTATGTAGAGCGCAACCATGAAGTAGCAGAATTTTTAACATATTACCTACATCTAGGTGTACTCAATTAATCTGTCCACGATTCCCCTCTAAAGAAGGGAAGAATAATAAAATAAAGGACAAGTCCGTGTCACTTTGGAACAGCAATACCCTGACTTCTGTACCGTCTTGTGCAGCGCTCGGGACCTCTCTATTTTCTTGCTATTGCAGTTGTAATATTTTATTGCGGTAATTGGAATCGAATTTACATCGGTGGTATTGCTCGCCTAGTTAGTACTTTTGCTGATATGTGGACTTCGGGTTTAGATTTTTCATGTACACACGACAGCACGTCGACCTTTACACGCTAGCACTCTACTCAGTTACGTTAAGGGCGACTTTACAACAAAAGTGTACAGTCTGACGTGCTGTCGTGTGTACTTACTTAAAGCTGTCATGAAAAACAAACTTAACCATACAAATCCTTTACTGGTCTATACTTATACAATTTTTTGCAGACTTTTGTAGAATAATCAGGACGTCATCTTCTTGTGGCTTAGGAACCTTCTCAGGGAATGGAGTGACCAGAGCGCCAGCGTTTAAAAACTTATGGAGAAAAGTATAGAGAGCTGACGGCCAGCCTGCTTTTGTGGAGAGAGACACATGCCAAGAAGAAGTCGATGGTAGAACCATATACTTACTACACCTAATTCTATGGGTAGAACCACCATTTTGACATTCATCTATTTTGTGGGGCAGCGGAGAATTTATTGAAAATTAGTTGGACTCTTGGACTCAAAAGGTTACGAACGAAGAAGTCCTAAGACGTTCAGCAAGAAGCGAGAGCTATGGAATGCCATCAAAAGGAGAAAGATTGCATATCTAGGACACGTGTTCAGACACGAGAGATACAGCTTCCTGCAACTCATAATTAAGGGAAAAGTTGCTGACAAGAGACGGAGGAAATCCTGGCTGAGTAAACCTACGGAAGTGGACTGGGATCGGGAGTGCTGCTATTTCGCCTTGCGAGAAACGAAGACAGATTATGCGGAGCTAACCGCCAACCTTCGCTGAGTCGGAGAGGCACCCTGAGAAAATGATGATCAACTGAGCCACCATATTACGCTTCACCATGAGCGAGGCTATACATACAATTTCATACCACATCGGCAAATATAGGTACTAATTTTCACAGTTAGCTAGAATACGCGTTCCCTTTAGCCATGCCCATGCTAAATGCACACCGATGATTGTGATAAACAAACAGACGGACGGACGTACGCGCATTGCGGACGCGTTGATTACTACCATTAAAGCCTTATCAACGTGGAATTACGAAAGGTTTTGTTTGTTCAGGTTGGCTAACTTTCTTTCTTTACAATAGAGCTGTATATGCGAGCAGAAACTGCATCATAGGTCCACGGCCCCCGCCGGTGCCCATTTTTAACTCCCGACCAAAAAATAGGGGTGTTATAAGTTTGACCCCTTTGTGTGTTTATGTCAGGGTGTCTATGTGTCTGTCTGTGGCACCGTGTCCATAGCTCTTAAACGGATGAACCGATTTTGATGCGGTTTTTTTATTTGAAAGCAGGTTTCAGATATGCTTATTTGAGGCTAAAAAGTCGGGGGTATTTTAAATGATTAATTAAGTAGTATGAGACCTTATTTCCATATTATGATGTTTTGTTTTGCTGCTGGAAGATGTACAGGTGTTTGGTGGAGCCGCACACACAACGTCGGCCCCTCACACTGGCTCTGAAGCTTCCAGTGCTGCTGGAGGGATCTCCCGCTCGCGTAGCATAAGGCTGGGTTAGAGTGTATCCATGGGTTTTGTAACTCTAGCTATCCCGCTCTACGTCAAGCAAAAGAATGAGATGCACATAGTTATAACCAACCCCCTATGTACTGTATAGGTAACCCAGGCTCATACTAAGCAAGCTGGAGGCGCACCCCAGCGCGATCAACTTCGCGAGCGAGAAGTGTGGTGATTTCGAGAAGATTGTTGAACTAAACAAAGTATGTTGATATTTCACCGCTTCACGATTGCCGAAAAACGCCTGAAACTCCGGATCCCGATTGTCAAACGATTGCTTTTGACAGGAATCTCAGGCGTTTTTTTTTTCGCTTTACTTTTTTCGCCACCTACCTAGTACAAGTTGTTTCTATCGATCAGTAGACAGCCTACTTAAAGTTCCGCTATCGACTTAGAGTGCACCCTGTAGAGAAAAAATAATCCAATTTGGAAGCGACAGTTCCATGCAGCGGCTAGGTGCCCTAAGTATTAATGACATAGGAGGAGCGGGTGATCATACTTATCATGCTCCTCACTAGGGAAATTTCCCGCCAAGCAGATGTTAATGCTTGGGGCCCGACCGGGTCCGACTGAACATAGATACTCAGCTACGAGAAATATTTTCCTAGCGCGATGCAGGATTGTAGCGAGTAACGATTGACTTGACAGCTCGAGTATGTAGCAGTTTCCTGAGCGCCCGACAGTGGTCGCTACATAGGTAAAGGCTACGCTATGTGCCCCAGCATAGCGTGAGTCCAATCCACCCCACTCGAACATTGATGGGAATCCCCTAACTCACTGCATTTACGGACAGCGATCACGCAAAAATGTCCCCCGTCCCGCCAGGGCCCTTAGCCTGTAACACAATGGTGCCAAAATGGGCTTCTGGTTGACGGTTTTAATTACGATTTATTGATGCTGTCGGTCCAGTGTCGGTCCTTTTAATGTTATTGTAGTACAGCAAAGAATATGATGAGTCTAATTCTAGAGGATTAGTTCGCTGGTTGTAGGAGAACAACGAAAAAATCCTGGTTTTGTCCTTCTACCTAGGACGCCATTGATACGCCATTGTGTTACAGGCTGGCCCCAGGTTGAAATACGCGAATGAATGATCGTTATGTGGGACGACACGCAGTTGTTGTTTGCGCCTGTTACGGTGGTGGTTGGCATGGTGACCGGTGGGAGTTTCCCATGAATAACAACGAGAAGTAAAATCTAACTTATTTATATGGTCAAAGTTTGGCTCTCTCTAAAATAAGCAGCAGATAATGTTTATTGGGTTTTTGGACTTGGTCCCATAGTAAAAGTTGCCTTTATTGATGAGTGAAGCGACGCCCTTTGATAAGACAGGACCTTTCTGTAACAACCTGTGCATGTAGGTGCCTTTTAGGTTTTTAGGGTTCCGTACCCGAAGGGTGCCAAACGGGATCCTATTACTCTGCCTCCACTATCTGTCTATCCTAACTTTAAAGTGCTTTATCTTTGGAATCGTAATGTAGCCACTTGTTTTTTTTACAGATTATGTGTTATTATGGTGGATTACCCAACAAACAATATACCTAACAATAAAAATAAGGATGGTCCCCATTATAACAATTGTGTTTTGGACTTTTGCTCTATCGCAAAAACGGTAAAACATACAAATATCAAACTTGTTATGATCATAGGCCTTACTAAATAGTATAACAACAAATAATACAAAACGGTCACGCGCCCAGGGTCCACACAACCTGATTTATTTAAATTCTATGGTGGTACGGAACCCTCAGTGCGCGAGTCTGGTTCGCACTTGGCCAGTTTTTAAGCAACTTATACATCAAACATTCTCCGGAATCATCAAGCAAGCACTTATTTTCTCACACCGCCAACCACAAGTCACTTTCCAATGATAATCATTAAGAAAATTGCTCCATTCCTAGAAACGCTTAGCCGACTGGTCACCGCGACTGTCGCTGTAATACCTTGTTTCTACTTTTACTGGTTCCCGTATCGTAACTAAGTAAATATCCATCTAACTATCGTAAATATCGTAAGATCCCAACAGATATCGTAAGTTTACCAGATGCCCGATTAAAAAAATGTGTAGCGCATCGTCAACGAGCCCGCAGTGAGCGGATGAACTACGTGACGAATGCGTCGTCCGTCCTTCCTCCATGACTAAGACTTCCGGACGAGGTCGAAACATGTCGGCGATTCCGACAAATAATAAAAGTAAGTGAAACCGCTAAATCAATATACAAAAGTAATACTTGCTAATACTTACCTAATCTTGCTGTAGAGGTTATCGTCTTTTCAGATGGCACTTGTAAGTTTAATTAATGATTTCAGTTTGCTTATTCTGTAAAAATCCGCACAGTTGCTAGTCCTCAAAACCGGTTTATTTGGGTGAAAATTGCTCTTATCGAAATAAATTATCTTTTTTTTCCTGCAAATAGGTTTTGAGGACTAGCAACTAATACGAAGATAGCTCTCACTCACCTAATTCTATGTTCTTTTTCGATCTTTCAGTGTATGTCATGTATAACCCGTGTCATTAAAGAAAACATTTAGGACGGAGTTAAAAACCTAGCGTTGTCTCGCTTTGACTGTATTAATTAGAGCGAGAGGGCGAGTGTCTTGAAGTCCATCCTAATTTTTTTCTTTAATGACACGGGTTATACCTATCTGATACAGGAAACGATTTTGTAATTTTTTCTTTGCATTACTAGTGGTTCGCCCCGAACTATGAACTCGCGACCCCATATCTCAGCAACCCCTCGACCGATTTGGCTCATGTTCGAACTTAAAAATTCTCTTGGCCTCATTTACCTGCCTACCAAATTTCATGACGATCCGAGTACATTTACTCAAGTTATCGTCGAACGAACATTCATACATACATACATACATACATACATACATACATACAAACGCCGGATTGTTCCAGTAGACTCGGAGAACTTCGCTCGCTTCGCTCGCTCGTTCAATTATTCGTTTATTCACTATGCACTTATGCGGTAGGTCAAAAGACTGGGAGAGAACATTGTATCGAGGGCTATTATAATTTAGTTCTATCGTATGCTGGTTAAGCAGTTCTTCCCACCTTATTTCATGTAGACAATTGAAATACATTGGTGACGCCATCAATCGAATCAAGAGATTGATTCGATATTGAGTAGCTATCTGAGAGATTATTTTATTTTAAAAATAACCTACTATTAATCCGATCACGGTTGTCAACATAACATGTAAAACTTGAGTACAAGTGGGTTTATTCCCACAAACGCGGATGTTAAATCTGTACTACAAGCGTAGCCTTTCATCATAATTATTGCTATAATAAAGTCCTCTAGACAGTCTGAATGTCAGTGTGGAACCATGTGGAAAATACAGAAAGACTGTTTACAGCTTATTATTACTTACCCGGCGAACGAAAAAAACATGGAAACATTAAATTTCTTCAAGCTAACCCATCCTCTAAAGTCGGCACACGCATCTACTCGCGCAGACAACTTTGTAAAAAATATTTTAAAGCAATCTAAGAAACCAAGAAACTCCGTCATTGGTGGATAGTTTTCGCGCTATTGATGTTATTGGATGTTATTAT
This sequence comes from Zelleria hepariella, assembly GCA_949319315.1. Lineage (NCBI taxonomy): Eukaryota > Metazoa > Arthropoda > Insecta > Lepidoptera > Yponomeutidae > Zelleria > Zelleria hepariella. The sequence continues at coordinate 19,007,630 of OX439382.1, forward strand.
ACTGACAGTCACGTCTATCGAACTACTAAAATCGTGAGAGGAACCATCTGTAGACTCCACCCATACGAGAACCATAGGCATTAGGTCATTTCTCAGGGCTAGTGAGATCTCCATGTGGTCTTCTGCTCGCTGGACTAACCCTAAACGGTTTGACTCAATACACCCAGTGGCGTAGCTAACTACATAGGGACAAAGGGGGACAATGTCCCGGGGCCCCCTCGGACCCTGACACCAAACCGTATTGAATTGGCAAAAAAAACTCCAGGAATTTAAAGAAAAATTTTGGACGTCCTTATTTGGAGCACCCTGTAGTATGTGTATAGTGTATACTCATGTATATTTTGACTTGGTAAGTAGGTACTCGTATGAGCTAGTGGGCCACCCCTGATGTCAGAGTTTTTAGGCCGCCCAAAGGGCATCTGACATGGCTTAACGATCTAGTGTTAAATAAAAATCCCACTTATACAGGGCAATTTTTAAATAGCTTTTAACCTCAGACACGTCAACTTATAAAAAATACAACTTTTGTTCTACGACTTTTCGAAAAGCTCGATACTTTTTATTTTATTTAAGTTTCTTATCCTTTAAAAGTGTGCATTTCTACCATTCCAGCGATGCTTGCTCGGCGCACTTTCGTGCCCCTCCACTCTCAACCACGTTTCTAGCCTCTCTCCTGCTTCTATTTTGTTAATCTGCGCTAAAAAATAAATTTAAAAAAATTGTTAAAAAAAAATATGGAGAAAAACAATTGCGCTTTCACCAACGTCGCGTCGTAGAACAACAGTTGTTGGGTTAAAAGCTATTTGTTATTCTGTCAGAGGTTAATAGCTATTTAAAAATTGTCCTGTATTATACTCGTAAATGCGAAAGTTTGTGAGTGAGTGAGTTAGTGTGTTTGTTACCCTTTCACGCTGAAACGGCTGAACAGATTTGGATGAAATTTAGAATAGAGATAGCTTAGACATCAGAATAACACATAAGCTACATATAAGGTATCAATCTTTTACACATAGGAGCAAAGTAAAGCACATAACATTTTTCCACGCGGACGAAATCGCGGGCAAGGGCTAGTAGGTCTAATATATTATATTTAATTGGATAGAAGTGCAATTGTCATTTTGTTCCATTCAAAGGGCTATTATCACTTCAGCAGTCATGCATTTTGAAACAGGGTCATAGGCCAGTAGGCAACAAAAATAAATGGATCAACTAAGACGTGTAATTTCATTAGTTACATCGATCCTTCTGTTTAATTTTGTTCTGTTCTGTATGTATTTGTGTGTGTGTAGACTGCAGAGACAGTAAATTGATTCAAAGATAGTTTTATTTGACGAAATCTAGGTTTACTGTGGATCGAAATGATTGTGATTGTAGAAGATTTCTACAGGGTGTCACAAAAAGGTCCACTCATTTAAGTAGGTTAGTTTAGTTTCTAGGTACTAAGTGGATTTTTGCTTTTGTCTAAAGTAAAGTAGGTACATACCTACCTACCTATCTTCATAGATGCAACAGGCCAGTTATATTATTTCGTAATGAAAAGCAGTAAATACGTTTCCATTTGGAATATTGAATCGAAGTATTCATTCATTTGAATACTCCGATTCAGTAATATTGTAATCTACTTACCACTTATTGTAATTTCGTCAGATTATTATAATAGAGTCGGCCGTTGTTAGCTTTTTGTATCTGTTTGTGCCGATTGTGAATAGGTGGTACAGTCAAATGAAAATTGGTTTTAGTTTTCCTATAATTTTCAGACCATTAAATTAAAATTTTAAAAGTTCATAGGTACGGTCGGCCACAGTTTACGATTCCCTTATGGTAGCTCTTACCGCGCACGGCTTAAGGGCGTCAATCGAGCAAAAAGGGATATCCTAGCGTGTGGCCGACTGTACCTACTACCTACCTACCTAACACGGAGAACGGAGGTGTTAGGTGAGGTAGCAGGTTCAAGTCTTGTCGGTGTCCCGACGTGCAGTATTTTATTAAAAGTGTACCTACCTACCACCAGTAATTGCATATCCTAACCAATCTGATGAAGAACTTCGAAGATGGAGAACGGAACTTGAAGAGCTTCGAATATGGAGATCGGAAGTTTTGTATTTTTTTTAATATCAGTTATTTTTCTGATGTTTCTGAGCCACGATTTTCCTATTCATGCATGCCGTACGTACCTACGGATCATGGACCCCTTAAATTCGTCTTCGGGAAGCGATTAAGCTCAGTTTTGTAGTCAAACAAGCCCAAACCGCCGGTCCCGTCTGTTTGTTCGTTCGCTTATTTGTACTACTAATTAGACAAACCTTTCATGCTGCAGCGAGTGAGTATTACTTGGAAGGTGTTCATAATATCTGAAGTTTAGGTTTTAATATGTATAGATGTGCCACATCCATTGTGGAATGGCGACCTCGAGAGGGGAAGAGAGGTTGTGAGACCACCAGCCAAAGCTGAAAACCAGTGGTTGCGTCTGGCACAGGATTGTGAGCGGTGGCGTGATGGAAAACAAGGAAAAACGAGGAGAAAACCCTGTTTTGTCCTTCTTTTGGGAACATATCGACACGCCATTGCCTTACAGACTGAAGCCCTGGATCAACACAAACTTGCGATGGGCCCGTTGGTATCTGAAGATACCAATAAGCATAATCCGTACAACTTCATTGTATTGCACAATCGTACTTAGTGAAAGTGAAGTGCCAACTGGTAAGTTGCCGGAGAGAATTTACTATTAATTTAATTGTGATTAAATTTTGTCACTTTATATGTATAATAGCTGTAGTAGAAAGTTGATAACCCTGCCTGCCTTCCTGTGTCTATTAATATTATGTATTATTAATAAACTAGTAGTTCGCCCCGAACTGTGAACTCGCGACATGTGTAACTTTTTTCTTAACACACGCTTTGCATAATATAAACTGTACAACCCTATATCTCGGCAACCCTTTGACCGATTTGGCTCATTTACGATCTTAAAAAATCTTTTAATTTCCTCGTCTACCAGCTACCAGCATAGACCTACCAAATTTCATAACGATCCGACTAAAACTCAAGTTATCGTTAAATAAAAGCTCTAACATATAGTTGGAGAGCTGGTGACCAATCGAGATATTTTTTCGTACAAGGCTGGGAGTTAGTAGGCTGATAGAGTAGACTTTGTTGAGTCTGGGAAAAATATTTTTTTGGTCCGGTCGCGGTTGAAAGTTAGATTTTTTCGACTTTGAAAGTTTAAATGTATGGGTTGAGTCATTTCTTTTTTGTCTACAAGACTGGGAGTTTTTAGGCTGCCTTTTTAGTCTCCGCTGATCACGAAATCACTATTTATTACTAGCCAAACGCGGTAGAAATATTGTTTTTTATAACCTAGAAAGTATGAATTTTAGGGTTATAAAAATCAAACTATCAACCACGCTCGGCCAAAAAAACAAATATTTTCTTGTTCAACGGAGTCTCAACAACTAACCTAGAAGTTTCTAGCCTTGTACGACAAAAAAAAAATACTGAACCCATACATTTAAACTTATAAAGTCGAAAAAATCTAACTTTCAACCGCGACCGTGCCAAAAAAATATTTTTCCCAGACTCAGCGAAGTCTACTCTATCAGCCTACCAACTCCTAGCCTTGTACGAAAAAATATCTCGATTGGTCACCAGCTCTCTAACTAATAGTAGAGCAGCAATAATCCATGCATTATCATCATAGAAAGTAGGCGAAGTCCAGTTTCATAAAATTACAATTCATAGTTTCGCCGCCTCCGGGGAATAATATGGTAATATGATATTACCACAGTTTACGTTTTATTTCATTTTCGTTTTGTATAGGCTCGATTACATCTTGTGAATTTTTTTCAGATTTTATTATCTATTATTTACAGAGATACACTTTTTCCCATGGTGTCATTAAGTATTTAACCTTTTTCTTCGCGTAATTGAAGATTAAAATGTTTTAGCGAATAATACCATAACAACATGTTACTATACATCTTTCGTGCACTCTAAACAGTAAGCTAAGATAACCATTGTTTTGGCGGAACAATGTGGAAGAACGCTGTCGGTAAAGTTTAATATGGTTAGGTTTAATATGGCTTATTGAGAACGTCACGTTTTGGAGTAGATTTTGGAGTGAGTGAATTTCATGATAAAAAGTTAGTTATTTTTACTAAAGTGTCAACTAAAGTGTGAAAAAAAATAATTGAAAGACGCTCGAGTTTCGAGATTTGAAAGCTAGATTTGTTGGAATTTGAGAATAATGAAGGTAGGTCATTTGTTACATTTCTACGATTAGATTAGGTACTAATATTTTTCTCAATCTTTTAATTTAATTTGACACGTGTGTGATTCCAAGTAAATAGGTATGTGGTTAATTACGTACGATACTACAGTTACAAATTAATTATGTTTGTATGTAAGCTAAAGTAATAAAGAAAAAATCAGCTGTTTCTATAGGAAGGTACTAGGTACCAACTGTACAGCTTTTTGTTGAATATAAAAAGAGCTGGTTATTGTCATAAACAATCATTAGTATCGTTTTGGGATAATTAACTACGGTAGAGACCTATTATTGTAAGCTACCCCACGGTAGACTTTTAATCGATATAAAATAAACAACAAAATAAGTCAAAGACCTAAAAAGGGACGTAGACTACTAAGTAATCGAAGAATCAGACATGAAAGTTATCATATCTCATTGGTGCGAGCCTCTATTGAGCATTTACTTTACTAATAAGTTAAGAATTGCACGGAGATCTAATGGGGCTATACTCACGTGGGGCTTTTCCACACCACAACCTTTTATTTTTCTTGTTTTCTTTCACTGTTAGTGGTTTTCTATCAATAATGTAACTTGAATGATAATTTATAAACCTTAACCCGTAACTCAGTTGGAGGGCCACGGATTGACCTTATTTTTCTTGTAGAGTAAGCCGACTAAGCTGAGATGGTGGTGTAGGTTTTGGACAAGCCTAATCTATCTAAAATATGTCCCAGGCACCGCAAAGTCCGAGTTGTCACGTCCTTTATCTAGTGTGAATAGAAGTGCTACCGGATGCTGTATAAATCATCTAAAATTGGATGAAAAGTCTGAGTTGGTGGTCTTATTTTCTTTTTCAGAACATTTTGTGTGTGTTTACAATCAAAAAAGTATTTCAGAGTAACACAGTTACGCATGATAGAGCTGAAACAATTAATTAATTTTTTTTTCTCTAAAATTTTACTGTATTTAGTAAGACAAATTATATTCAGTAATAAATGTTACCATACATGAATACTATTAAAAAAACTTGAATAACACAGTAAGTAGATATTACCTAAACCTAAAATGTATTTTTATCCGCGAATATAATCGTAACATCATTTACCAAACAGCACAAGAGGTGCAAAAAGTGTCGTAATAGTACATTATGACAAAACAAGCTCTTCTATTTCCCCGAATAACATCGTAATGTTCATTACGGGAAAAATATAAGTTTCTAGGAACGGTATTATTCTTTTCTCTTATAACTTTAAAATGAAAGAAAATGTAGGAAATCGGCTGATGCCATCGAATTTGTACAAAAATTAGCTTTCTTTCAACATTTGAATCACTGAATGAGATCTTATATTTTCAGATATAATTGAGAAAAACAGTTTTTTGCTTCTCTTGTAAAATTTGCTTTTTGCGATTACCTTAATATTCCCCGGAGGCGGCGGTTTATTCTGACAATTCGATGTACGTACATTGAGTACACGATAGCAGGTCAGAGTGTAGGTACACTTTTGTTGCAAAGTCGCCCGTAACGTAAGTGAATAGAGTGCACGTATGTGAGCGTCTAAAATACGTGCTGTCGTGTGTAGGTACATGAATTTTAGATTTTATAAAACTGGCACGGACGCTCTTAGGTTTACCTGAAACCCAATTTTCAACTTGAGTCGTAACATAGCCCAGCCGAACGAAGGTAAAAAAGCCTACACACAACAAAGGTACTCACCAGAGATTACTGCACATAAGACCTTCTTAGGGTCAATATTTACTTAGGTATTTATCCTCTGTTATTGTCTAGTTACCTTCCACTTTCCACTTTCTGAAGAGAACCATCCCGTGAGTTTTATTTTGGATACCTTGGTTTTGGTTTTATTACTTACCGAGTATACCCGAATGGATAATTACCGCTGGACCAGGAGGGTCCTAGAATGGAGACCATGGCAAAATATCTGGGCCCTTAGTCTGTAACGCAAGGTTGCCAAAATGGGCTTCCGGTTGACGGTTTCAATTACGATTTATTAATTCTGTCGGTCCAGTGTCGGTCCTTTTAATGTTTTTGTAGTACAGCAAAGAATATTACGAGTCTAATTCTAGAGGATTAGTTCGCTGGTTGTAGGAGAACCACGAAAAAATCCCGGTCCTTCTACCTGGGACGCCAATAGCCATTGATACGCCATTGTGTTACAGGCTAAGACCCCAGGCGGGTTACATTACGACTGGGGCCTTAGCCTGTAACACAACGGCGTATCAATGGCGTCCTAGGTAGAAGGGCAAAACCGGGATTTTTTCGTTGTTCTCCTACAACCAGCGAACTAATCCTCTAGAATTAGACTCATAACATTTTTTGCTGTACTACAAAAACATTAAAAGGACTGACACTGGACCGACAGCATTAATAAATCAACCGGGAGCCCATTTTGGCACCATTGTGTTACAGGCTAAGGGCCCTGGATGAGAAAGGCAGCAAACCACCAACACTAGAAATTCACAGACTACTAGGATAACCCATGATGGTAGCTACCGCGCGCGGCATAAGGCGCGTTTTTAAGCGTTACCTTGTAAAACTATCTTCCCTGAGTCGGGTGTCACTAACCAAAACAATATAGTCAGCCACACGCTAGGATACCCCTTTTTGTTCGATTGGTGCCCTTATACACGCGCGGTAAGAGCTGCCTTGGGGTATCCTAAACTGTGGCCGGCCGTATACCTGTTTGAAAAATATTTTATGTTTATGGAAATTGTAAAGACCTAAGTTATAGCCATTCGTGCTGCACTGATTGACTTGATGTTATGTTATGAAACCTTCACTAGAAGTTATCAAACTATTGAGGCACTCGGCTCGTCTCGAACCATTGCTAAACAGCGCTTATCATAAAAGCCTCTCTTCATTAAACCTAATCCAAAAGTCCACCGTTTTATCTAAGTCCAGTTAACACGGCCCCTGTCATAAATTAATGATGATTACAAGACTGTGGTTGGCCAACATCCCTAGCTTTGGTCCGAGGGTCGCCACGAGAGGGTAATCTCTCTCGAAAACCTGACTTTTGACACTCAAAATCTTACAATGAAAAAGCTCCTGCTAGATGCACGGATCGATAACGCTTTTATCCCGATATCGGCTAGCGCCTTATTGCTTTAATAACCAACTTAAAAAATAAGTTTTTTTTTATGTTACCTCACAACTTTTTTCTGGGTGAACCGATGTTGACGATTCTTTTTTTTTTTTTGTTTAATTAAATGGTAAAGATCGGATGAAGAACTTTGGAGATGGAGCCGTTCTCCTCACCCTCATCCTCAATGGACTGCATGCAGCAGATCACTCGGAATCAGTGCAGAGCTTCAAACAGTTTACCTTGTCACCAGTGAAGCAGTTTTTTTTTTTTGTTAATTTTAGCTATTATTTCTACGTAGAGGGGGACAAAGATGGTGTATCAAGCGGCCAGCTGTGAAATTCGATGTGACTAGGTAGGCATGCTAAGCGAGCATAAATTTAGATTGTGACACTAGGAAGAACAACCGTACAGTAAGGCGACTAAGCCGATTGTATGAATATAATACTGACTGCGCAAGTTTAGTCCATCTAAACGTCCCTTTCACCCATCTAGTGTGTGGGAGTGAAGGTACCACTGGACGCTGTCTATCTATCATCTCATTACGTACTTATGTAGGTGCTTAGATGCAAACGCTTAAGTGACAAGGAAAGTTTCGAGGAAGAGCACACTATGTTCGTCTCGACCGCAGGTTGAATTTTCACGCGGGCCACACACGAAGCTTCTAAACAACAACTCAGATAAAAAAAAGTTGAAGCGCAGCCATGCAGCCTCAGTGATAAAACTAATGACAAATTATTGTCCCCTAGGATGCCTTGTCTCCTTTCTAATCGCCTACGCAAAAAGCAGGGAGTCGCTTTTATCATAATAAATAACCTCACGCCCATAGTTCAAAGGGATCAGCAGAGAGAGAGATGTTTTTAGGGTTGCTTGCCTGAAAAATGCGAAACAAGCTAATGCCGGTTTTGAATATTATGCGAAGAATCGAGATCGAGAGAAAAGTAAGACAAGTTCAAGTTCTTGCGGTTGGCTGAACTTGACACATTTTTACATATTTATGTTATGGGAGATTTTAATTACTGGCAACACCATTGCCTATCTGTCAGTCATCCATTTCTTTCAATAATCTGTGAAGTCATGACAGTTCTTTTTTGTAATCTGTGATGTCATTGACCGAGATTCCCAATTTATTTAACACGTAGGGTTTCCATTCCAAATAGGATTATATCTCGGTTTTTACTTGTTCAAATACGTTTCGGGGCTCAAAGCCATTCGACAAAATGTGGTTGGACGAGGCTGACGGCTTCGCCGAACTCTTCAGGGGCTATCTTCCCTACTACCTTTTGGTAGCTCTGCCTATTTTTATAATCATGTCTCCAGTGAACCCTGTGGCAGCTTCGCATGAGTTTTCTGTGTACAGGATGCAGCAATACGACCTCCACACTGTTCCCCATGGTAAGTGCTTGTTTTATTCACATTTTAATTGATATTTTTGCGGCAGGGGGTCGGCCGAAATTTGAGGTTATTTTTAGGTTCATTAGGTTTGATAGCCTAGGATGGGCCTCGATTGCCCCATTTTCGAAGCCTAAAGGTATTTTATTGACTCGATTTACAAATTGACCATGTAAAAATGTTAATTCATAGTCTTCAGTTTCTATGTAGGAAGAATGACAGTTCACTGTCTACCTAAGTATGTGATCTATCCTCTAGAAACCAAAATATCACATGATATAAGTCTATTTGGATACTAAGGCTATTACATCTTGCCTACATTTGACCTCACATTTGGTTTGAAAGAACCCCCAACTTAACCCACCAACCAAAGAAATAGATACAGTTTATCTAACATTTTACTCTTATCAGACAATCTTCAGCTGAGATCTAGGACATGTTTACATATACTTACTAGATATTTTAGTATTCAGAACCATGCTCAATTACAGTGCTGGCATCCCTATAGCCTACCTAGTAGTTTAGTCAATTTATAATGTTACTTCTTTCTCTCTGAGCAATATGGTACCACCGATAGAGCATCCAACATGTGTACTGCTTAGTTCCTCGATCAGTGCATTGACTAAAAGATTGAACAGCTTTGGGGATGTTATACCTCCCTATACCTCCTGTAGAACACACCACATTCTAGCTTTTTGTATTGTATAATTTATTTCAGATAGTAAAATCCATAGAAAAATAGAAAATTCTTAACACTAATCAATAGATGAGATTGCATGCTATGAATTAAAATTAAGATTAAAATTAATTAATATTAATTATATGAGTCAGAAAGAGCTTTAGACCCTTTCACATACTCAACTTTTGCACCACCCCATTTAGCAAGTCCCATTTCAAACCAAAATTATGAGTGAATCGCGAAAATCGCGTTAGCAATTAATTAAGGTGATATTGTGTTACTTTGTCCCATAGTAGGTCATAGGACACAAGGTCAAAGGCTAGGTATGTTTGATGTTGTGAGTTTAATAGACTATGTTCTATCTTCTCCAGGCTGCCGCAGCTCCAGCATCAACCTCGAAGGCCGCTCGCTCACGTCCTGGGCAACGTCCCGCCACTGCGTCGTGGCCCGTGTTCAGGACATCAGCATCGACCAACTAATGGAGATTAGGAGCAAAGCCGGCGGTCTGCTGCTGGTCTTGCCCAAGAATGATACAGTCTTGACTGCTGAGGAAAAAGAAGTCAGTATTTTACCTAGTCTATTGAGTTACAACAAAAAAACTGGGGAACCGTCGGTATGAGTACCGCTCCGGGGCATATTCAATGCAGAGGATCTCCCTCGCTGGGCAGCGGGGTAATGCTACTATACTATATGCGGTTTGCTGAGTCGATCTCCCTTTCTTTTTGTATTATAGTCTCTTCTCTAAAATCCTTTTACTAAAAAACTTGCTGTCTAAACTGCAGCAGTGTGCTCAATGTTGGAAGAATGATTCCGAAAGTGGATTATTTTCTTCAACTCATGAATATTTTTCTATTGGATTTTGTTGCAGTGGGTTTGGTTAGTATGTGCATAAAATTTGGTAAGTACCTAACGTGAGATGAGTACCTAACTAGACATGCTAATGTTGAATTGTCAATGAGGTTATTCAAGGTTAAGTGAAGGTTTCGTCTTTTAAGTTTTAACACATTTTTTTTTTACTTAAACCTTCACTTAACCTTGAATAACCTCATTGACAATTCAACATTCACATCATAACAATTAGAATACCATTGCTCAGTTCCTACATTTAATTTCATCATCAGCCCACCTCTGCCCACTTTTGGGTATACACCTTTTTCCCCTTGCGCCACCTATCACGGTCTCATGGACCCTCCGCCATAATGACGATGTCGTCCGACGATCGGGCTGCTGGTCTTCCCACTGATCGCCATTCAGTTCATGTGAATGCCAATGAAATACATTTTCAATGTATATCTCCGCAGCACTTCCGTCTATTTTATTATATCCTCGATCTCCATCCAAAGGTTGTCTGGTAGAGATTGCTTTTAGCAATAAGGCCGCCCATTGTACCTATATCTACTAATTAGTTGTAAGTTTCTTTGTAATTCTTTGGTATAATGTACAATAAAGTGTATTCTATCTATCTCCGCAGCACATCCAACTCCTCGAGATGGCGATGTCGCAGCAGGAGTTCACGGCACCGGTGTACTTCATGCAGTGGACGCCGGACGTGGAGGATATCCTGGCAGACCTGCAGCACAGCTTCATCACTGATGACAAGAGCGGCACCGCACTGGAAGCCATGCTGAGCGGAGTGTCTTCTAATGGCTATCAGATTGGTATGTTTCGGTGAAATTAGTTGGTGTAATTTAATTTCATCGCGATTCGAGGGCTTTCATTCCGCGTCGAGTAGCGCAATCTTGATTTATTTCATTGCGTAAAGCAAGACCGTGCCAATTTATGGCCACGCAGGCCACTGGAGATCTTCAAAATGATGGGTCTCTTCGATGACAATGAAAATCCCGTAGTCTTCGTTGGTATACAATTGGTTTTAATCAAGAAAACTACAGTAAAACAATTAAAATTAGCAAATAGAAATCAAAGGCACATGAATAGGTGCGAGTGTGCGTGAATAAAACGCTCCCGGCGGCGCCGAATTTATCATGACTGCAGCTCCGAGTGGTCTCTTCACCCATCTAGTGTGAGTGAAGGTACGGTGAAGGTGAAGGTATTTTAAAACGGAAATTTTAACACAATCTAGATTATTTATTTTTGGCACGTTCACTTTTACCACTGAACGCTGTATAAATAATCCCATTCTATCTATCTATCCAGCCCATAAATAAAGCCCACTACTGGGCATAGGCCTCTTCCTTTCCCCCCTTACCCCGCGGTCTAATGCCGATCTCGTCCATTGTCCTCCCGCTGTTTTGACAATGTCATCGACCCATCGAGTTTTCGGTCTACCCACCGACCGTCGACCCATTCTAGGCCACCATTCCGTGACTGCCCTGGTCCACCGTCGGTCCCTCCGCCTGGCCACATACCCTGCTTATCTCCACTTTAATCTTAAGAGTCCCCTTCAGGACCGTGGGAACTCAGTGACGGCCAAGCGCGTGAAACGCTGTTTTCTATAGCTGTTTCACCCAGAGCGAGACGAGGCGCGGGAAAAGTGAGAGGCAATGCGGCTGTATGAGTTCGTGTCCTTTCGCGAGGTTGTAATGTAATAGATCTATCTATTTTCCCAAATTTTTTCGTAGTTCAGCTGCCATTTCTACATTTTATCAGGTACTTCAAAAATATTTTTTTCTGACAAGTGCAACACATTATTGATGTTCCCAAGGTAGTTAGACTCCAATAGACAGTGTAATAATGTAAGTAAATAACAGCTGAAAGTAACCCCTATTTCGGCGTGAAAAACGCATCGCTCTAATTTCTTTCAGGCTATTTTTCTTATCATAAAAACTATTTGCAAACCTCCGTATTGGTCATCTACTGATATAAACCAAGTTTCAGCAAAATCCAGCCTGTACATTTTTATATCGAAAACAGTGCTGCAGCAGTGCAGTGCAGTGCTTACGAAAGTTTAAGTTTTAAATTCCAGCCTGTAGTTTAGAAATTAAACCGGAACTACGTTTGTATGGGAAAATGGTGCTCCAGCACCCTCTTAAGATTCGCTCGCCCAAATCTTCTCACATCATCTCATTACGTAGATGCAGAGGCCTTAATATTTTTTTTTTATATTGTGTCTACAGTCGTAACGGCCCCGTCGGCGAAGGCAGTCGAGTCGAAGCCAGCGGTGGTGCACGGCAAGCTGGTTGGCAAGTCCGGCTCGGCGCAGACGATCGTCGTGATCGCCGACTATGACTCCTCTTCTATTGTTCCTGTAAGTGTTGGCTGTCATGTTACTCAGTCTAAACTTTCTTCGTGTGAGTGTGTGTCTGTATGTGGCACCGTACGTAGCTCTTAAACGGGTGAACCAATTTGGATGCGGTTTTTTTATGTTTGAAAGCAGGTTTTCTAGCGAGTGTTGTTTAATTATATTTTATCAAAATCGGTTCAGCCGTTTATGACATAATTATGCTAAAATGTCGACGGTATTTTTTATTTTAAATTTAGTAGTTATGAGATATGCTAATTTTATTTAATTTGTTGCGGTGTCATATATGCCATAAAACCTAAAACAAACTGCATATTTTGTGAAGGTATGTCCATGCAGCTGTAAAATGGCCTGATGCTCAGTATTTGCTGCAGGACAATGAGGATGTCGCCCATTTATTTACAACCTACCGTTTCCTTCAGGACTTGGCAGTCGGAGCGGACTCTAACGCGTCCGGAGCCGTCGCGGTTCTAGAGCTGTCCAGGATATTCTCCCGTCTGTACGCGTCGGGAGCCACCCGCGGCGCCGCGTCACTCGTGTTCGCATTGTCTGGCGCAGGCGCTTCGCTCAACTACTTCTCCGTCAAGAAGTGGCTGGAGGACCAGCTGGATAGCGCGGACGGGACCAACCTGCAAGTAAGATCCCAGATACTTTTGCAATAGATAACCCTACGATACCGGTTTGTCTACACCTTGAATTTCTATTCGATTCTTGAGTGGTCAGAGGCCTTTTCTCAATGACGGTAGCGCTCAGATTTGCCTCTAGAGGCGTTTGCGTAGCGCGAGGCCCAAAAATGTCACTGTTTGTATGGGCTACGTATTTATTTCTGATAGGAATAATGTTGTGAATATTTTGCAATATCGGATATTAAATTATGACAAATAGTTGCTGTCCCGCTACTTACTACTGCTTTAAAACAGTTTTATCTTTCGGAAAATTGTGTTAATATTTTTTTTTTCGAATACTGAACCAGACGACGATCAGTCGGAAGACCAGCAGCCCGATGGTCGGACGAAATTGTCACAGCGGCGGAGGGTCCATGGATACCGATGGCGAGGGACCGTGAGAGGTGGCGCGAGGGGAAAAATACCTATACCCAACAGTGGACAGAAGTGGGCTCATGATGATGATGCTACTGAATAAAAATATTTGAATTTGCCAGTCGTTTCTTTTCCCAGGACGTCTCGTTCGTGATGTGTCTGGACTCGATCTCCTCATCCCCTCAACTGACGATGCACGTGTCCAAGCCACCGCGGGCCGGCGGCGCCGCGCACTCGATCCGCTCTCGCCTCGGCGTTCCAGTCAACCATAAGAAGATCAACCTTGCTGATGAGCTGTTGGCTTGGCAACACGAGCGGTTCAGCATTAGAAGGATGACAGCGTTCACATTGAGTTCTCTGCAGGTTGGTGTGTTTTTACGTGCGGCCATCTTGACACCGCCATTTTGAATTTAACAAAACAGATGCGGCGCAATCGCCGGCGTTGCAGTCAACCATAAGAAGATCAACCTTGCTGATGAGTAGTTGGCCTGGCAACACGAGCGGTTCAGCATTAGGCGGATGACGGCGTTCACACTGAGTTCTCTGCAGGTTGGTGGGATACTCCGGGCGGCCATCTTGGCGCCGCCATTTTGAATTTAACAAAACAGATTCCGCGCCATCGCCAGCAATCCAGTCAACCATAAGAAGATCAACCTTGCTGATGAGCTGTTGGCTTGGCAACACGAGCGGTTCAGCATTAGAAGGATGACAGCGTTCACATTGAGTTCTCTGCAGATTGGTGTGTTTTTACGTGCGGCCATCTTGACACCGCCATTTTGAATTTAACAAAACAGATGCCGCGCAATCGCCGGCGTTGCAGTCAACCATAAGAAGATCAGCCTTGCTGATGAGTTGTTGGCCTGGCAACACGAGCGGTTCAGCATTAGGCGGATGACGGCGTTCACACTGAGTTCTCTGCAGGTTGGTGGGATACTCCGGGCGGCCATCTTGGCGCCGCCATTTTGAATTTAATAAAACAGATGCCGCGCAATCGCCGGCGTTGCAGTCAACCATAAGAAGATCAGCCTTGCTGATGAGTTGTTGGCCTGGCAACACGAGAGGTTTTTAGCATTAGGCGGATGACGGCGTTCACACTGAGCTCTCTGCAGGTTGGTAGGTTACTCCGGGCGGCCATCTTGGCGCCGCCATTTTGAATTTAACAAAACAGATGCCGCGCCATCGCCGGTGATCCAGTCAACTATAAGAAGATCAACCTTGCTGATGAGCTGTTGGCTTGGCAACACGAGCGGTTCAGCATCAGGCGGATGACGGCGTTAACACTGAGCTCTCTGCAGGATGGTGGTTTATACCGGGCGGCCATCTTGGCGCCGCCATTTTGAATTTAACAAAACAGAATCAGATGCCGCGCCATCGCCGGCGTTTCAGTCAACCATAAGAAGATCAAACTTGCTGATGAGGTGTTGGCTTGGCAACACGAGTTCAGTATTAGGAGGATGACGGCATTCACACTGAGGTCTCTGCAGTTGGGTGTGCTTTAATTTCAAGACGGCAATCTTAGCGCCGCCATTTTGACGATTCTAGTCCCATAAAAAATGGTGAAGATCTGATGAATAACTTCGGAGATGAAGAAAGGAACTCCTCAACGGACAGCAGCAGATTACTCGGAATCAGTGCAGTAATAATTAATAACAGTTACCTTTTATGCAGTTCAGTCGGTTTTTAAATTTATTTATTTTTTAAATGCCTAAACTGACACTTTTCATTGAAACAAACAATCAATAACGGTCATTATCCCTTACAGAGTCATAAGGACCCGGCCCGCGGCTCCATACTGGACGCCCCGTCCGAGCAAGCCGTTCTGAACCTTATCGCCAACGTGAAGCTGACTGCGCGAGCGCTGGCGTCTCATATCTATAACTTGACCGACGAAGGCAATGGGGAAGACTGGGCGCTTTATGATGAAGCATTGGTGAGTTTGACTTAATTGGTTTAACTCAAAATCTATCCAATTATACAAGGTGTTAAAACACCGCCAGTTAAGCGAAAAACCACGCATTGTCCTCATCATAGCGAAAATTTTTGCTCAACGAACTATGTCTGGGAAATCCGAGATAATGAGGTTCAATGTCGGACTTTGCTATTATTTTTTCTGGTGTGTGTTTAGTATCAAGTACATTACATTTCTTCACTATAAATTCGCAATGTATTCTAAACATCGAAATAACGAGCATAAGTTTATGTCAACAGTTGCGCAATATGACTTCTCTACGTTACACGTCCATTGCGTGAGTAAATATTTTCCAAAATTTTAACCTAAAAACCAAAATATTTTCTCACCAATAATTTATGGAAAAGGTACTTTGTTTAGGTGTATAGTTTGCGTACCTTTCGGGTCTGGTGGCGGTCTTTTAACACCCTCTGTAGCGCTAAGGTTGAGAGACACACTTTTTAACAACATTGACCAGCTAACAAAAAAAGCCTTTTTGTGGCGTTATTTTCAAGTAACGCTTTCTAGTGAGTGTTCTTTTATGTTTCATAAAAATTGGTTCAGCTGGCTATGAGATATGCCGACTTAAATGTTAGGAGTATTTCAATTTAATAGTTTTGAAAGTCGATGCAATAAATTATCTTGAAAGTTGATGCAACATGTGCCATTGTTTCTTCCACAGAGCGTAGACGAGGCTTCAATCAGACATTGGTACAAATACCTCTCAAGCCAACCGCGGTCGCCTCACGTCATCACAACGGGCACTGGCACAACCGTTTCTGGTAAGACATCAATTTTGAAGATGTACGATTTTTATGATGAATCTACCGGATGAATGTGAAAATGCTATCTGTTTCAAGACAGCACGTGGATCCTTACACGCTAGCACTCTACTCGGTTACGTTACGGGCGAATTTACAACTAAAGTGTACACTCCGACTGAAAAGCCTCTCGAGCTACCTAGTAGTCGATTTGTCAGCGCGATATTAGTCACTCACTCCGAACTACGTACCTCGGGTGTCTATTACATTGGGTCGAAGATGAGATTATTCCAGCCAGCTTTTAGCCCAAAGGTTTTTACACAAATCATGATTATAACTTACGATAGGTACTTAATATTAAAGTGTTATTAAAACTAACTAAACTAACGATTATCCTAATCAATTTTATTTTTATTTTATATACGACCACCAACAGCTGTTCGACATGCAATGAAAAAAAAACAGGTCAGGTCACAAGGTCGACAGGTTGGCAGGTCGACGTGTTAGTTTACTGACTGAGATTATGGGATAGAGTTTACTTAAAATTCTACTGTTCGTTTGACAGGAGTGACAGCGGCGCTCGAGCGCGCCCTCTCGAGGTACCTCGGCGAAGTGTCTACCACGGTGCACACGGTGGACAAGCGCGAGCCAGAGTTCCAACTGTACGGGCCCACGAGGGCTGTGCTCTATGTTTATAGGTAAGTTACATACAACACAGTACAGAAGCGCTCACAGCCTAGTTGGACTAGACATTCTTAATAGATTGGCAACACCGGACGCGGTCAGTCAATGGATGGGTGACCGCTAGTGGCAATAATATCTAAGCGCTTCCGTGCTTCGGAAGGCACGTTTAACCTTTGGTCCCGGTTGTTATTGTTTAATAACAATCGTTAAGGCGCTGGGCATAGTGAATAGCCCGCGCGCCAAGAAAAATGCACAAAATCGAGTCCTGTATCAAATACACTAAAAAAATCGAAAATTTTCACATATCAAACCCTAGAATTAGGTGAGACCTATCTAAAACAGCCAGTTTCGTGTTGACATTCAAAAACGTTTTGAAGATATTTTGCTTGAAAAAAAATAGGCGGCGCACTTTTTTTCAAGGAAAATATCTTCAAAACGTTTATGAATCTCAACACAAAACTGGCTGTTTTAGATAGGTCTTGCCTAATTCTAGGGTTTGATATGTGAACATTTTCGATTTTTTTAGTGTATTTCATACAAGAATCGATTTTGTGCATTTTTCATTGCGCGCGGGCCATTCACTATGCACAGCGCCTTAAGCCATTTCAGAGGTCCTTTGGGCGGCTTCGAAACTCTGACACCAGATGTGGCCACTACCTCATACGGTAATCTACCAACACAGGACAATACGCGCCACGAAGGATGAAATTGGCTACATCGAGTTCCGTTCTGACTAACTTTTGTGTCTATCGCGATCCCTTTCAAATTTACATTTGAAGGGTGCTGACGAACTTATAGTGTGGGAGTCTCTTCTTTCGTGGCGCATATTGTTCAAAGATAGCTTACGTAATCCCATTCCCGGCGCGACATAGCGTAGCCTACTCTTCTAACTACATGCCTTCGTTCTTGTTATAATAACTACTAAATTAAAAATACCTCTGATATTTTAGCTTCAAATTAGCTTATCTCATAAACGGCTAAACCAATTTTGATAAAACATATCTAAGAACACTCACTGGAAAATCTGCTTTCAAATAAATAAAACCGCATCCAAGTCGGTTCACCCGTTCAAGAGCTACGGACTACGGTGCCACAGATAGACACACAAACCCTAACACACACACCCTGACAGACAGCCAGACCGACAGACAGTCACACACACAGAAACACCCTGCTCAAATTTATAATATAACACTCCTCTTTTTGGTTCGAGGATTAAAAAACGATTGAATCACAAGTACTTACATTAGAAGATACTAAATCATTGGCATGTTGTCGGTATCTACCGACGCGCAAACCTGGGGCCTTAGCCTGTAACACAATGGCGTATCAATGGCGTCCTAGGTAGAAGGACAAAACCGATATTTTTTCGTGGTTCTCCTACAACCAGCAAACTAATCCTCTAGAATTAGACTCATAATATTATTTGCTGTACTACAATAACATTAAAAGGACCGACACTGGACCGACAGCATCAATCAATCGTAATTAAAACCGTCAACCGGAAGCCCATTTTGGCACCATTGTGCTACAGGCTAAGGGGCCTGTTTTTGGACTCTTGAATTTGAGAACCACACCTAAGGCACCACCGCTCCAATTAGTGACGTAAAACATCTCTTTCCACAGTGTAAAACCGGCCGTGTTCGACCTGATCCTCACGCTAGCCATCCTAGCCTACCTGGGCCTGGTCTACCTCGCCCTACAAGCATTCCCGCGCTTTTACGAAGAATATGCCAAACTAGTCACCGGTAAGGCCAAAGTACAATAGACTCTATGTCCGTAGTAGTAAGGGGGGCTTTGGTGTTTGGTGGTTGTCACTTTGTAGTAGAAAATAATACGTTTGCAAAAGATCCTAACTCTTTTTGCAGGGTGTAACCAACAGAATAAAAGTTGAACAAAACAATTTTTATTGTAGACTTCAAAATTGAAAAATTTTCAGAAGTTTATTATTTCTGGATTTAGTTCAAATTCAAACACATGATTGTGTGCGTAAGTGCATTGGAATGTTTTTAAGCTGATAAAACACTGAAAAACCATATTAAAAAAATACTTTTCTCCTGCTGTGGCAGTTTACATTTTAATAATTTAAAAATCAACAGCACATCCAAGAACAGAAAAAAATTAGGGTGAGATCCCTATTCCCGGGTGCTATTACCCTGTAAAAAGAGTAAGGATCTTTTGTAACACCTTGTATGAAATAGTTTACACAACTTCGTTAGGAACATCTTGCTAGAACATTGGATCGGTAAGCTGTTGCATATCTGTTAGTTAGAGTTTGATCTACTTAACTTGTTTTGGTTTATTATTTTAGGCTTAGGTATCACCTACCTCTCTCTACCTCAAGGAATATAAATGAATATCGCAAATACGGATATAATCCGGATATGGATCAATACATCTTTGTAAATACGGATATATTTCGAATACTAACTTACCAAAAAATGCTTTCATCTAATATCGAATGTAAGTGTATAGTAAAATGACGTCACTCCAGCATCGAAGTCCCGAATTGAATGTAGGTATTTGAACAATAAAATTATTTCAATCTAATAGTAGATTGTTGTAGTGTAAAAAAAAGTGTTTGTAATAATCAAGATTATTTTTGGGAATTGATTAAAAAAGAAAACCTGTTGTTATTAGTTAAGCGTAATTAAAATTTTAATTATTACAAATAATGAATATATTATTTATTATTATTTAAAATACTATACTTTTTCTTTGTCCCACATATGACCATTTTCCTAGTGGGTTTGTAATATCTCATTATAAGTATTAAGGCGTTGGAATTATAACAGTTGTTATAATTTACTGTTTGTGAAATTTGCTATGTTCATGAATGATTTGGTAAAATCAAATTTTCTATAAAAGACATTACTCACTAAGATAAAATAATCACAAGAAATCTTATTTTGAACAAAACTTCACTTTAGCAATATCGTTTTCTTCTCTCGTTGTTTGCATTTGTTTTACGGTCTTTCTGATCCGCAAAAGGTGCCATGGTTCTTATTTCATGTCATCTCACTTATTTCTATCAATTATACTTTTGATTAAAAAAATACGTTGATGTGCCAGAGGATTAATGAAACACGATATTTTATATTTAATTTAATTTCAATGCCGTCCCAAAAACAAAGATGGCCGATGTGGTGTTAACCTATCTCAGACTTGCATACTGTATTTATTCCCAAGCAGACGTCCTAAGTTGATTTGCTTGATTTGCTTGATCGTGATGAATTTATTACCTTTTTACAGTGTTTATATATTTATGCCTTTAATACTTTTCACGCCCAACTATAAAGATATCATAGAGCTTTCTATTTGCAATAAAGTATAGTTTGGTGGGAAAGGCAGCCAAGCAATGTTATGATTTTTCTTTAAATAGTTTCAGCAAAACGTTTATTAATATTAAGTAATACTAAATAAACTGGTGAATGAAAACATGGCTTGTGAAATTTTGGGTTAGCTGGTTAAAACAAGTTAGTTGTAAAGTTACTATTTTTTTTTATCGTTGTAGGTCTCAAAACGAAATAATAATTTATTTGTAAAACAAATGGTGAACTTGGGTGTTTGTGATTGGCGATTTCTGAAATACAAAATAAAAAAGTTTTAAAAACAAGGTTTTATTTATAAAACGTGTAAAAATATAACCTTAATCTCGTGTATATTTTTTAAACACTTAAAGCAGACTTAATTTTAATTATGGCACTAAGTAAACGTAACATCTTTAGATAATTTGTGATGTGATAATTCTTTAACTTAGTCTAAATAACGTAAGCATAAAAAAAATACTGACACAAAGTCACCTTGAATAAATATTTGAAAACAAAAATGTCGTAAAGTAAATAATGTGCACTAAATTAAATTGACTCATTACTATAAAATGTTCGAATATATTCTTATACGTAGAGGGTAACGTTGACACAGTTTTATCCTTCAAAAACTTCAGTACTGACTGCTCCAGTAATATCCTTCAGTTCAGCAGACTTGAATGTCGCTACCACGGTGAATGGTCCAGGTCTCTGTGAACAAATAACATTATTAACAAATTGTAATGAAACATAACTTTCCTGACATTCCAATAAACAAAAAAAAAATGGACAAGTGCGAGTCGGACTCGCGCACCAAGGGTTCCGTACCATTATCTATAAAAACGGCAACAAAATTACTTTTTTTGTATGGGAGGACCCTTACATATTTATTTTATTCTGTTTTTTAGTTTTTGTTGGTATAGCGGCAACCGAAATACATCATCTGTGAAATTTTCAACTGTCGTCGGAAGGCGGTGTACGGAACCCTAAAAATTGCAATGAAACAACTTTCCTGACAGTCCAATAAACAAAAATCTGCGTTATTGCAAGGTAAAATACAGGTTAACCGTTATAGTTACAAGAAATTTTTCTTAGGAGACCATCTATAATTTTTTGAGATATTCTGAACTGCATTTACAGATAGGTTATAAAAAGGTACTCTATGACTTTCAGGTTATAAAAAGGTGTTCTATGCTATGCAGCAATTCGATCCGTTTTTTTATGTGTGTTACCTCAGAACTTTTCTACGTGAACCGATATTGTAATTCTTTTTTTTGTTTGTTTGTTTGAAGGGTATATTTACCATGTGGTCCCAAAAAAAATGGTAAAGAACGAAACTCCTGAATGGACAGCAGCAAATCACTCTGAATGAGTTCACACCTTTTCATCAGTGAAGTCGTTTTTTTTTATTTTGTCAATTTTGTATTACCAATGTTTAGAAAGTGGACCCCATCAGTCCCCTTTACTCACCGTAGGCTGCAGCGGTATTTCGCCACTGACCAAACCCTTGGGTGGCACATCTGTGATCGCCATCTTCAAAGTCCGGCCGGCGATGTTGGATGACGTCACACGGAACTCGCATGCCGTTAGCGGGACCTCCAGAGGGTTCATAAAGGAAAGCACCGTGGTGGCTGGCTGGCCGGTGATAAGGTCCTCGTTGAACTGAAATTTAAGAATAAAGACATTAAAAAACCGGCCAAATACGAATGGGACTCGCGCACCGAAGGTTCCGTGCCACCATTCTAGGCATTTATTTGGAAGAAAAATAACTAGTGGTTCGCCCCGAACTACAAACTCGCGACGCAACCCCTCGATCGATTTGGCTCATGTTCGAACTTAAAAATTATCTTTGCCTCATTTATCCACCCACCAAATTGCATGACGATCCGACTAAATTTAATCAAGTTATCGTCGTACGAACATTCATACAACCAAACATACATACATACAAACGCCGGATTGTTCAAGTAAACTCGGAGAACTTCGCTCGCTTCGCTCGCTCGTTCAAGAATGAGGTAGGCTGCATACAGCGTTGAAGTTTAGGCATCTAGAGTTGAGGTTTGGAACTAATATAGAGCAACATCTAGAGTTGAGGTTTGGAACTAATGTAGGGAAGAGATCGGTTGGGAGACCACCAGCCAGAAGGTCAGATGACGTAGCCCCAGTAGCCGGAAAGCAGTGGTTGCGCCTGGCACAGGATTGTGAGAGGTGGCGTGAGCATGAAGAAGCCTTTACTCAGCAGTGGGTGTCAACAGGCTGATGATGATTATCAAGAAGGCAAAGGTATGCTACCTTGATGGAAATCAGCGGCTTGATGATCTGGAAGTCATCATCGTCAGCCCACGAGTACTTGGTCTCATCAACGATGGCCATGGCGGAGATCTTCAGGTTCCCGTACTCCACCAGTTTCGAGATGTACTCCTCAGCACTCACTGCGATACTGATTTCTTCGTCTGTGAAGAAATGATTAATAATGTAGAACCTGGTAGAACATTCTGTGCATCTGGTTTGAGGGCTAATTTTTTTTTTATGACTTCGTAACAACGGGAAACTTTTAGGATATTTCGTAACAATTTAAAGCAATGGTTTCGAAATTTCTAAACCTCGTATTATCTCCCAATGAAGGGTATTCTCAGCTCAGGCGCTAGAAAAAATAATTATATTTTCAATCTCAAAACTTACAAGCTTTGTGGCAACAGATTTTATCTCAAAATTCAGTAAATATTTTCTTAAATCTTTTCGAAAAGTTTCACCTCCGTAGACTGACAATTTTACTTATGACTGTTTAAATATATCGCTCAGTTCATTACTTGTCTGAACTGAGGGATCATGAAAACTAAGTCTGGCTGGGAGATAAAAAAAGCTCTTTATCACATACTTTTGCCAGCTCCCACGTAGATTTTGCCCTCGACTTTCTTGATCACGTTCGATTTAACTCCGTTATAGAAGATGCTTGTCGCTGAAAGCACTGCCTTGATGTTGCGACCCTGAAGGAAGACATGATGATGTCAATAAGAATCGCTTTATTAATAAGTATACCTACTTTACAGCGGTGGTAGCCTAGCTTGTGGAAGAACAATGGACTCGGAAGCGAGAGACCCAGGTTCGATTCCCGGTGCGAATTAACCGGAAGGAAGAGGAAAGATATTGGAATTGGAACGTCACAACAAATATACGCCACGGAAGACTACGGAGAAGCTATTTCGACTAAATAAAAGAGATGCTGAATGTCGTGCCGTAACAGGCTGTGAAGGAACAGCCTTGACGATTTTTTTTTAATATGGGTCGAAAATATCTTCAAAACGTTTATACGTCTCACAACTAGCGCCGCCAATGGAAAAAAAATCATATCTTTTTTTTGGATGCGTTTTTAGCAAAAAACGCTCCTGCGATTCCTCAACGCGAGGCTTAACTATTTTTAGGACCTTAGGTTTGGATTCCAGGATTGGATTTCCTACGAATGCAATCGATTCTCGCCAAAAGTGGCCACTTTTGGCGAGAATTTTTTGCTAAAAACGCGTCCAAAAAAAAGATATGATTTTTTTTCTATTGGCGGCGCTAGTTGTGAGACGTACGGCGTCTTAATTCTAGTGTTCTATATGAGCCCTTTTTCGATTAGTTTTGGGAATCGTGTTTAAAATTCTCTTCCTGTCACTTCATGTTCGCTGTTGCGGCAAAATTAATGAAACTGCAAAGGTTTTGCGGCGGACGCGCGTGTTATTCCCGCATGCTACCGTGTTAGGGTAACTGCAGATATGGGAATCGATATTGTAGGTACACTTTTATTTGCGCGCGGGCTATTCAATAGGCACATGATGCAACCATAATGTAATTCCAAATATCCACAAAAATAAATCGTCAGTAGGACTTACCTCCGAAGAAACATTTTCGATAGTAACAGTAATTCTAAACTCTTCGCCGATGAAGATGGTGTCGATCTCTTGCAGCTTGAATTTGACGTCGTCTTGCATGTTGCCCTTCACTTCATAGTACCTGGAAACATGATAATAATGTAGATGAGCTAGCTATAACCAATCATTCTAATCAATCGTTCTTGAAGGTCCTGGACCTATGAGTAGGACTACAATAATTTCTAACTTTGTAACCCAAACTTTAATTTCATAGATCAACGCGTATGTCCGTATGCGATATCGCCACCCCGTCTAAATAAATAGATTCTGATTTGGGTACGGAACCCTCTAACTAAACTACTCGTATTGAGTAACCGGTACGTAAATAACAGACAGCGGCACGCCAGATTTTTTTAAATGAAATGAAATGAAATTTATTAATGTGTTCAAAAAATACAAGATACAAGATTTCTGGTGTACAATAAGGTGTTCTCTATCTATCTTTACATTTTGTTGTGCGACATGGTACTCACGGTAGGCAAAAAACCTGTGTTGTGAATACCAGTGCCTTCCATAAATTGTTTTTATTTTATTACAGTTGCGGGTATCTTGACGCGGTATAGCAAAATACAAGTTTATAAATCTGAGAAAAAACTACTTAAACTATCAACCTCAATATGTATATATATTTTTTTTAGTTACATTAAGTTGCCTTTTGTGTTAGAAAAGATTATATGAAACGAGTAGTCGGTGATGGTTATGCATAGCCCCACGATGGAAATCCTGGGATCGGCTTTGAGTCCAGTAAATATGTACCTAATTTTTTGATTCGATGGAGGCAACACAACTACCATGGGGTATCGTGTTGTTTAGTTTAGTTACCCCCAAATATGAGCAGTAGCACAAACAAATGTAATGGTAGGTGTTTAATCGAAGATTAATTCAAAATAGCGGCACGTGGTTGGCTGAAATGTATTTGACATGAGATTAACATGTCCGTTGTAGGTATTTGATCGCTCTTTCAGAAATAGCCTTAGCACAGTCCTTACCGCTTAGCTCTAGCAGATTGCCGCACACCGTTCATCAGGGCAGTTCGCTCCGCGACACCTTCGGACTGTTCGTTGAACTTGTAGAGATGTGTCACGTCCTCCCTGTCCTCATCACCCAGTGGGTCAAATACGTAGGGCTTCTTCGTGAGGATCATGCGGCCGATACTGTGGAACAAATGGAAATGATTCGCTGCCTTTGACGCGTTCACGCGTTATCGAGACATTCGCCGAGTGCGTAGCACGCAAATTAATCGACCATAGTAAACAGAGACAGACTACACGGCGATAGGTGCCCTTCAACTCGTCTGTGCGGCATACACCTTCGCTAGGTGCCTTTCAACGCGTATGTGCGTCAACGTGTATTACCCATTATACACCTTTCCACTGATGGTCAATGCACATATCTTTTTGGGTGCGTTTTTTGCTAAAAACGAACCGTCAAATGAGTATCCTTAGGCCTAAAAATTTTTAGGACTTAACGCCTAAATTCCAGATCCTAGAACCCACGAATAAATCTCGCACAAGTCAAAAGCGGCCGTTGTGATTTTTTTCATTGACGCCGCTAGTGTGGTACTCTCCTCCTAAAACAATGGCAAAGTAACTCACTGGTAGCTGTTTGTATCAACTCTGCTCCACTGGGTCTCAGACTCAGGGTCCCTTCGCCATCTCATCAGGTCCGCGTTGACCGTCGCCACCATGAAACCGACATCGAAGTTCAGCCCTATGACTCCTTGCTTCACGGCCTCCAGGGAAGCTGGGCCGCATTGGAAGAGCCCGGAGGACTTCTCTTGGGGGGTTGCGTCGATTGCTTGCCAGCCTCCGTAGCCTGGGGGCAAATGAAGTGGTTTTAGGCATGGAAATACAGGGTGTTGTTTTGGTTAGTGACATCCGACTTCGGGAAGATAGTTTTAGAAACGCTTGTATTACGCAAGTTAAGGCGCGGTGCATAGTGTATTAGCCCGCGCACAAAGAAAAATGCACATAATCGACTCCTGTATCAAATACACTAAACAAATTGAAAATGTTCACATATCCAAACCCTAGAATTAGGCGAGACCTATCTAACACAGCCAGTTTGATGTTGATATCCATAATAGATTGCAAGATATTTTCGTTGAAAATAAGTGCGCCGTCTATTGTTTTTCAGCCAAAATATCTTTAAAACGTTTATGAATGTCAACACCAAACTGGCTGTTTTAGATAGCTCTCACCTAATTCTAGGGTTTGATATGTGAACATTTTCGTTTTTTTTAGTGTTTTTGATACAGGAATCGATTTTGTGCATTTCTCTTTGCGCGCGGGCGATTCACTATGCACGGCGCCTTAAGTTAAGCAGCAAAAAAATGCTGAAAGTAGAGCAGCAGTGGACTCACCAGGAGGCAAGTCGGGGCGCGCCATCCAAACGTCGTTCCACACGTGGTAGTTCCATATGGAGTCCACGCCACCGTTTGGGTTATTGGGGTCGAGATCCAGGTCGTTCATTTCCTCATCGTAGTACTTGTCAACTGAGAGCGTGTCATTGGCGTCGTGGGCCGAGACGATGTTCGTCACCGGACGGGACGGGATGCCGAGGGCGCGGCAAACTGGGGAGAAAATACAAAAGGTGTTACAAAAGATCCCAACTCTTTTACAGGGTAACATCACCCGGTAAGAGAGATCACATCCCAAATTATTTTTTTCTCTATGACGTTCCGTAGATTTTTAAATTAATGTAAGCGCTGTATCGGGAAAAAACCGGGAGAAAATGTTACATGTTGTATTTGAAGTGAAATCTTCTTTACCATTACCTTCGGGTCAGTGATGATGAATCAGGCAAACTGTTTTGTTTTATGTCCGTGTTTGAAATGTGAGAAGAGAGCTCGTGGGAGCGCAATTTGTTCAGTTTCAAAAGCGTCTTAGCCGTTCTTCTTCAGAATTCATTTGTACACAGTCACTGCTGTTCGTATGCCTCTTGTAATTTTATAATTATAGTGTCTGTATGACACATATCATCATCACATCACAAGCGAAGATTTGTAGGGTAAACCATCCAGTAACTGGCCATACACCAATAACTGACCACACAAATTTCTATCTAAAAAAATAATGCTTTGAGACAAGCAATGCCCTCCATTAGTAATAAATTAAGTTAGAAGGTATGTTGGCAGTCTGCTTCGTGCACAAGTACCTAGTTTTTAACACCAGGACTTTGATGGACATGTCAAATCCAGTCGCGGTGTGAAATTCGCTCGGCGCACTTACGCCTTAGCAAATTCTTAAGGTAAGTGTATTTTACGTTATTTTATTTCTTCATGAAAACTGGCTTATTTCGTATAAAAAACACTTCAGTTTGGTTTGAAATATTGTGCTATACACTGGAATTGTTTGTATTTGAAAGCAGTTTTGTTATTTGTGGTTTTAGCAAGGGTGGTCAGTTACTAGAACGAAAAACAACACTTTTCCAGAAATTGACCACCCATGTCAGTTTATGGTCAAATCAACGAATACGCCCGTTTAAGTTAAAATTAACTTTATGTGTTAGATCGTAAGTCATAGTTTCACGTACCAAAAATCCAGGTATTTATCTTTTAGTTTTCCAATAACTGACATGGGTGGCCAGTTACTAAATTTTGTACTGGCCAGTTACTGGCCATGAAATGATTGTGGTTTTTCAAAGGGTTAGCAGAGATGTAGAAGCGACAATACTCCAAACAAAGCATTAATAACGCTATAGCGTTTGTGCAAAATAAACAAGGCTCCGTTCGGCTGGCAGCAAAAACGTTTCGGAGCAGAATTATTTATAAAATTGCTAACCCCCAAACAAAATCTAAGTCAAGACCAGATACATCTAATAAGTTTACGTCAACGTGGATTCCCCAGGAAAAAGGAAGATTTTTTGGATTCGAACTAGAAGTAGAAACACCCATTCTCTCCTTTTTTTTTTCACTGTCGCTCATAGACGTTTTTTTATTTTTCGCGAGAACTGTTAATGTTACGAGAGAACCCTAAATGGACAAAATGTTCTTCATTAAATTAACTACAAATTGTCTTTGAATGTTTATTGATAACTTTTAGTGTTTAAGATATTATGCTCACATTCATGTCACAAAATTTAAAAACATGCCCTGCTTGTCTCTAAAATCCATTAACGATACGACAAAATGTTTAACTATCATATTAAACGTTATATAGGCATTCAGCTACCAAGCAAGGTATAATTTAGAATCCTGAGTTCACGATTTTTAGCTCCCCAAGTGTTATTCCCAAAGTGTTGACATATCTCGTAATTTTTAAAGATATTGCATTCTATTATAAAATATTTCGTATCCTTATCTTTTCCTTTTCGTTAAACACAGGCATGTAAAAGTGCCTGTGGTCAATAACATTCGATTTCAGTTTAAATAGACGTTTAATTCAGGCGGTCAGTTATTGGCTTGAACGCGGTCAGTTTTTGGATTTTTGTGGTCAGTTACTGGTAAAATACATGATTTTATTTAAGTATTTATTAATTAATTTAAAATACAGGTTGGCTTATGTCTTTCATACCAGTTTTAAAAGCCTCATTCTTCCTTGCTTATATTCCGTCGACAAATTAAAAAAATCTTTGAAATTGACGTAGTTATAGGCACATATCTGCGAGACGGTCGTTAAACTGTCAGTTACTGGATGGTTTACCCTAATTGGCATTAAGCTATTATACTGTAAGACCATTGTAACCATAAAGCTGTAAATCTTTCAGAAGAAATTAAAAAAATATACATAGATGGGAAGGAGAGCGGAGTTACAAAAAGCAAGGTAGCCAAACTGGCTAAACTGGCTTCTACATACCAGTGGTAACCACGCCAGCGAACACCCAACATTGTCCATACGGCACTTCCTGCTGAGTGTCCAGGTACTGCTGTAGAATGTCCACGGATCCGGTCCACTCAGTTGGTGCAGTCCCATCAGAGTACTCTCCGTCCCATCGTCCCACCAAGACTCCTTGGTCGTCGTTGGAGTTGACTATGCGGGAGATCGCGCGCGCCACCTTCGCTGCGTCGCCGCGACTGCACACATATCAGAAGTGGGATTAGTTTCTATAAAACGTGGTCTGCTGTTAGATTTTAGATATAAATTAATTTAAATACGAGTTATTAATCGTCAATATTTTCAATTTTACTCGAAATATTTCTACATCAGCTGAAATAAGCTCATAGTTTTTATAAGACGGTTATGACTATCTATATCGTCTGGAAGAGAGCATATTTTCCGTCTAATGTATCGTCAAGAAACATGTAACCCAAGAAGCTGTTATGCTGGTGTGTGACTATGTCGACTATGAAGGGAGGAGGGGGGGATATGTACAATTGTACACACGACAACACGTCAGAGTGTAGGTACACTTTTGTTGTAAAGTCGCCCGTAACGTAACCGAGTAGAGTGTTGACTAAGGGTCGTCGTGCTGTCGTGTGTTGTGTACCTAAAGGACGTAATGAATATGTATTATTTATTGTGCCCAATTTGTCAGAAACATTGGGGAAAGCGAGGGAAAATGCAACTTACTGATGGAAAGGTATTTCAGCCCGGTCAAGCACGAACATGCATGCCGGCAGAACCACTTCATCCAGCTGACCATAGAGCCAAGACCTGCCACGTTTGGGCCCCATCCAGATCTTTCCTACGTCGTTCAGGACATACTCGTCTAGGAGCGTGCAGTCTTCCATGTAAGTTTGGTCATCTGAAACGTGGACAAAATGTCTATAGAGAGTGTTTTACCATTTTGTTGTTGCTATCTAGGTTGGTAGGTAGGCGCCAGCGAGGTCCTAGACAAAATCACTGTATTTACTTGCTCACAGGGTGCTAAAAAGCTCTTATCGATGTACGTTATGTTCTGTTATACCTAGTAATTATCTTTTGAGACTCAGCCAAGCTACGCAAAGAGATTCTTCCGAGGATGCATCGTTCCACATTTTTCTTTTCATCAGTTTTGTCACTTCCGAGTACCGTGTATACCCCTAGATACTTATCCGATATTTTAGCGGCGGCGTTCCTTTACCGATTAACTTTTCCACAAATTGAATTTTGTACTTATGGACTGTCAGGTAAAAAGTGAAACGTAGTAAGACAAGTAGTAGTATGGAGCAGTAGTAGTAGCAGGTAAGTAGTAAATTAAAATTAGTTCGACTGGAAAAAGGGTCTTTCTACGACCAACGGACAGGAAATCTAACAACTCTACCGCCTATGACAAAGCTTACCAGGATTCCATGGGTTGAACAGGATGTAGAAGTCTTGATCGAAGTCGTAAAACTCTCTCATCTCTGACTCTTTGTTGCTGCTGACCACCCGGACGCCCCATGCTCCGATAGGTAGGTTCACTGGGGTCGAGATCTGAAAAGTAGAGATAGACTCTTTTGTTTATAAAATTCTATGCCCATTATCTTCTGTCCATGGCTGAACGTATGCCTCTGCGTGTTCTTCCATCTCAGCTGGTCTGATGTGGATATTGTGGTTCAGATAGAGCCTGCTACAGCCTTGATGTCGTCAGAACATCGTACAGCTCTGCTGGTCTGCCCACACTCATGTCAGCACTGTATGTCAGGGTGTCTTTTTTAGTTTCTCCATCACTATTCTATCTATCTATCCAGCCCATAAATAAAACCCACTGCTGGGCAAAGGCCTCTTCCTTTTCACGCCAACCCCCTCGGTCTAATGCCCATCCCGCTGTTTTGACATGTCATCGAGCTTTCGGTCTACCCACCGACCGTCGACCCATTCTAGGCCACCATTCCGTGACTGCCCTGGTCCACCGTCCGTCCTCCCGTATAATTAACTCTACCTAAACCCTTCGTAGTTCTTTCAAACATCTCGGACTCGTAAAATAAGCATCGTATATTGAGGGATTACCAAAAAATACTTTACCTAACAGAAGAGGTGCTAAAGTAAACCATTTGATTTGAATGTGTTTATTTAATTGTAAATTCATGCAGATTACCAACACAAAAAAGCGGATGTAGAGTCCAAAATTATAACGTCTTTTTTACACAAATCATTTTTTTTTTATCAGACACAGTTCAATTAAGTTGAACAACGTCTGCCCACACAAGTGATTATCATTTTAAATACAGCTATATTACAAACAAGTTTTTGTGCTGGCTTTATCAGATTTTTGACAAAAACGAGAAAATCGCATCCAAAGCCCCACCACCTTATCGATTAAAATCTTTCAATCAGATTAAGCATTTTATCAAGCGCATCAGTTATTTATTGATAAATATTTCTTAAAATTCGTTGGTCGTTATTTGTCTTTGATATTTCTGAGATCATCCTTATAAAGCAGACTTATCTACATACCTACTCGTAGTACAAAACAAAGTCGCTTTCCGCGTCAGTCTGTGTGTAGATATCCGCTAACTCCTCCTAAACTGCGCAACGGATTTTGATGCGGTTTTCACGGAAGGTTTATAAATAATCTAGTGATCTTCTTTTTCTAAATTGCACCCGATACACATCAGGGGCGGGCCCCTAGTACCTACTCCATAATATTGCCCGAGTCTCTCGTCTGTCAAGTCGTTACCGATGCCAATTGATACCTACTTACCTCCTAATAACCAACTTATGTCCATGTCCAATATGCTAAACAATAAATGCACATACCTTATTGTGGTTGTTGTTTCGAGGCCCCTTGAGGCTTTACATTTTTCTAATGTATTTTAGTCGTTCCGTAGATCTTTAAAAAACTAAAGCTAGACAATCTGGCACATCGTCCACTAGCGCCGGTAATAAAAAAAAAACATCTTTTTCTTTAATGTTATTTTTTTGCTAAGAACGAGCCGTTAAATGAGAATCCCTTAACTATTTTTAGAAACTAAGGTCTAGATTCCAGCTCCTAGAACCTACGAATAAATCCCGCCGCCGCCGCCAAAAACGGGCACTTTTGGCTCATTTAACGGCTCTTTTTTAGCAAAAACCGCATCCAAAAAGAAGATTTATGTTTTTTTTTCATTGGCAGCACTGGAGGTGCTCTCCCTTCGCCTTAACCCCTAATCCTCACCTCAAATATGACCGAATCATCCCGGACGTCCGCCAGGCGGCCGCTCCATTCGTCCTTCTCAGCTGCAGAGTCCCTCTTCAACGTTACCGATGCCATGGTGTCCTTGTCCATACGGGGACTGTCACCTGGAAAATACATAGCGTCAATAAGGTGCGATTCTGTTGACAGCGATTCCCATGGTGTCAGAGTTTTTGGGCCGCCCAAAGGGCCTATGACATGGCTTAAATATTGTTATCAACAACAACCGGGACCAACAGATATTATTGCCACCAGAGCGGTCCCCATCCATGGACTGACCGCGGCCGTTGTAGGTAGGTTAACTTTGCCAATTCACAGCGAACATTTCGCGATTTTGTTCTATTTTTGACAAGGTTCCTGTCGGCGCTCGAGGTCACTGGATCATTCATTGCGCCAACATCATATACAAGTCAGCAAAAAAATCTGAACTACCGGATTTAGCAGACGTTCCGAAGTTAATTTTAAAATCCTACCATATCTGTCTTATTGTGCATCTACTTGCTACTTTATTTCCGCATCCAGTCCTGTCCATCCCAAGGTTGTCTGGAAGAGATAGCTTTTAGCTATAAGGCCGCCATTTGTACAAAATTTTGTTGTAAAAGTTATCTGTAATATTCTTTCTGTTGTGCAATAAAGAGTTCTCTATCTATCTATCTATCTAATTTTACTGGATCATAAATAGGAACTCAGCTCATCATCATCATCATCAGCCTCTTCATGCTCACGCCACCTCTCACGATCCTGCGCCAGGCGCAACCACTGTAATGTTTACAGGCTACTTCGGCTATGTCGTCGGACCATCTAGCTGGTGGTCTGCCAACCGATCTCTTCCCCTCTCGGAATCGCCATCCGCAATGGGCTTTGTCTCAGCTTCCTACTTATAACTAATTTCAAACGATTATGTATGCAAATACATCTTAGTTATCTATCACAATTCACAATACCATCTCTGAATTATCACGACATAAAATGCCTTAATAATAGCTAATTTACATGAACCTGTATCATTAACTTTAAATTATGCAACTGATTATCGATTACGAGCACCAGCTACTGGCAAATCAATAAACAAAAAACCAGCCAAGTGCGACTGCACTTGGCTGGTTTCATGCACTGAGGGTTCTGTGACATATTCTGTGAAAAATTTTCAACTGGGTACATCTTACAGTTCCAAAGATACGGCCCTTTATAGTAAGACACACAGACATAAGGGTAGAGAAATAGGGTCCCGTTTGGCACCCTTTGGGTACGGAACCCTAATAAATTAATATTCTAAACTTGTCGTTCAATAAAAACACGCTGTACAAATGGGATCGCCTTTTCTTATGTGAATTTGCGTACGGTGACTTAATTTTGTTGTCGTGTGGTTTGGAAAATCCTCGTACGGTATGCATATCTAGATAGAGGCACACTTACCGAGTGTAAAGATGAGCTGGATGACGTCATTGTCCTCATCGAAAGGCCTTTTGAACCTCACCACTCCGTTGAACGGCTGACCACGGCGGACGATGGTCGTCACTGGATACTCAGCGTTTATGGACTCGAACCTGAAGCAATGGAAAAGACACTGAGTTGAGTATTCTTGCTGAGACACAGCCAAAAAGGTTACAAAAAGGTCCTGGGGAGTTATTGTGACGAGCGAAGCGAAAGAAGTTCTCCGAGTCTATGGGAACAATCCGGCGATTGTAGGTATGTATGTACCTATGTATGAATGTATGAATGTTTGGTTATGCATACATTAAATTAAAATATTTTTTAAGTTCGAACATGAGCCAAATCGGTTGAGGGATTGTCGAGATGTGGGGTTGTAAAGTTTTATAATATGCAATGCGCGTGCGCCTGCGCGAATGGTGTTAGTAAAAAGTTACTCATCGCGCGAGCTCACAGTTCGGGGCGAACCACTAGTGCAAAATAAAGTATTTCACAGTCACTGTTATTTCTGAGTTCAATACTTTTTTGTTTATATTTTTTGTTGCTTAGTCTCGCTTACCTAACTTCCTACTAAAGCAGCCATTGTTTAATTTAAGTTACTTAACGAAATCATGGTTTGTATTGTTGTAGAATAAGGATATGAAGTCATTAATTAGCAGGCCAAGCACGTGGTGCGTTATTTATGTTTACTGTTTACGTTTTGCACGTCAACTTGACCTTTGCTGAGGGCAGTATTGTGTCATCATCATCATCAATCATCATCACCGTAACTATTTGTCCGAGCGAGCGAAGCGAGAGAAGTTCTCTGAGTCTACTGGAACAATCCGGCGTTTGTATGTTGGTATGTATGTATGTGGGTATGTGAGTAGATAGGTAATTATGTATGAATGTTCGTTCGACGATAACTTAGGTATGAAATTAAAATAATGTTAAAGATCGAACATGAGCCAAATCGTTCTAGGGGTTATGGAGAGATATGGGGTTGTACAGTCGGCCACACGCTGGGATACCCCTTATTATTCGATTTGCGCCCTTATGCCGCGCGCGGTAATAGCTGTTTTGGGGTATCTGTGACTGTGGCCGACCGTACCAAATCGATGGGTTGTACAGTTTATATGCAAAGCGCGCGCGCCTGCGCTAATGGCGTTAGCAAAAAGTTACACACATAACTAGGGTCGCGAGTTCACAGTTCGGGGCCAACTACTTGTAACGAAGACTCTTACTTTCTAGTGTGATGGGGTCCGGCGTTATCCGTAGGGTAGAAGTGGAGAACGTCAACTTGTTGCGGCTCCATGACTGTTAAAATTAGAAGTTGAGTGAGTCTGAAAAAGAAAAAGAAAGTAAGCTTTTGCCCGCGTCTTCACATTTTTCATTTTTTTTCATGTTTCAGTAGCTATTCTGCTTTTCAGGGCGGAAACAAATCCATCAAATCTAAGATCATAAAAATCGGTCTAGCCGTTCTTGAGTTAGATAAAATAACGACATTGCTATTTCTTTGTAAGTAATAGTAGTACAGTCGGATATTTTTGTTCGATTGGCGCCCTTATGCCTCGCGCGGTAAGAACTGCCATGGGTACCTATCTGTGATTGCGACCGTACCGTACCGTACGCGAAATTGATCTAATTCTGACCGACGAGATGCTGGCTGCTGTCATATTTTAGGCCAATAAATCTTCAGAAATAGCTTCATTTTTTTTTAAACGATTTCTTATAACTTCAAACAGCATGAATAACGGGAAATTGATTTTGTTTGATCTTTGACTGAAAACTGAAACTATTATTATCTTGTCGAGGCTAAACGCTTCAGTATTTATAAACTCTGGAACTATGAAAGAGTAAAAATAGCTCTACCGATCGGTTTTTAATGCATTGCCAAGCTTGCAAATCACTAACACCGCCGGTGACGACGCCGCACCTAGTCACAGTGAGAAATAGAAGTATTGCCCATTTTGAGTCACCTGGGGCCTTAGCCTGTAACGCAATGGTGCCAAAATGGGCTCTCAGTAGTCTTAGTTGCCGGCTTCAATTACGATTTATTAATGCTGTCGGTCCTTTAAATGTTTTTGTAGTACAGCAAAGAATATTCTGATTCTTATCCTAGAGGATTAGTTCTCTGGTTATAGGAGAAAAACGAGGAAACCCCGGTTTTGTCCTTCTGCTGGGACGCCATTGACACACCATTGCGTTACAGGCTAAGGCCCCTGATATGTGCATGGGCTGTCTCAAAATCTATTTGGAGACATATGATTTCTCTACATTTCGGGTCTAAAGGGTAAAGGTCTAATTTCCGACCTAGCTAGTTGAAATTTCCTAGTTTTTTTATTGAAAAAAATCATATCATCTTTTTGGATGCGTTTTTTGCTAAAAACGAAGTCGCGCGCGTCATGGGGCCCTAAATAATGGATGAAACATTATAAATAAAATTGATCCAGGAAAGTTTTTTGTAATAGTTTTTTGTATTATTTTCATACCATACCTAAATTAACCTAATAAAGAAAACCAAGGACCCCTTCATAGAATTTGCTACAGCCCCCGCGCTGGGTTAATCCGACACTGCTACTAGCTCCTACGAACTACCATTATTGCAAGAAACCCATATTATTTCCTCCGTTTGTCTGCTCTTATTTTGTCTAAAACATCTAAAGGTAGGAACATCTACGCATCATATCTGCGAACGAATAACTAAACAGTTGTCATAAAATCGATCGTTAAAATGGTGAAATAAGACGTTGGATATTTTTACTAACTCAATAATATTGTTACTAAGTAGGTATGGTATGCCATTTAAAATTAAACAGACAGGCACATACGATAAGTTAGTGTGTGTGAATGACCTTTCCATAAAGAAGATAATATGAGATGAGGATGAGCCACATACCTAAACCACCGAAAAATACCAATTATTATACTTAAAAAACTTTGAGGCCAAACCAGTTTTTAATTAAGTGTATTTATGGCTCTACTCTGCCTATCATAAACAATATTTGTTGATATTTAGTAACTTTACAGTAGGACCCAGATTATAAAAAAAAACTTTCAAAGCGACTAATGTTATTAAAAGCTAGCATTAGCTACAAAATAATTAACTACCGAGTTCAGTAACTCCGATTTTGATTAAACTTTTCACTACTAAGTATTTGCCTTAGTAAGATCTTGCCATAAGATAAGGCCGATCGAAAGATCGAAAGATATAACGAACATTTTCATATTCGAGATCCAGAATAGTTAGTTATTATTTCTGTTTTCTCTACAACGTAAATCCATAAAATACTTGAAATTCGACTGAATTAATTAATAAAATAGCCTGATATCGTCAAACTCACCGTCAATAAAAATAATCAAAAAACACTGGCACAAAACACAAATAAAACAACACTAAAACATAAAAACACTACACGCTTTTTCTCTCAATTCGAAATACGATTTTCCGAACCGGCTTTTGGAACGTTTACTTAGGTATAAATGCGCGGGCGTCGGTCCGCGGTCGGCAATGGAATGAAAACTCTGCGGAGCTCTGTGTGTATATATATTTAATTAATTATCTCGTCAGTGTCATGTATTGCTACGTTATAGGGTGACCATGTGATGTTTCGAAGAATATCATACAAGCATTCATTGAGAGAATATTTTCCTCAGAGAAAGAAAAGCACCTATCGCAATATTCACTTCAAACTCTTTATAAGTCGACGAAATGAAATGAAAATCTGTGTCACAATCACACTAGGATCAGGAGACTAAACCACATACGGTAGGTAAGCCCTTTACAAATTCAATTTCAGAATTTCTGAATTGAAATTTTTACTAAGTAAATAAGTATCGTTCTGTCACGCTCTTTGCTGAAAAATCTGCAGAGACAGAACGATACTTCAGTGCCTGCTTAGCAAATTTCTCAATTCAGAAATCGGCAGTTAGTGTTGCTACAAAACATTTGTTTTTTGTTAACAAAGTGTAACTCAGTGAAAACTGAGTGAAAACTCCCTACATTAATTGCAAGATGAAATACACCGTTTATTAATTACCTATTAGGTAGTAAACCAGAGCAAAAGGTTATCAAAACGGCAAAAACCCAAGCATCTCTCTCTAACTATTCAGCCACAACTACAGGGTGCAATTTAATTCGATAGCGGAACTTTAAGTAGGCTGTCTACTGATAAATACAAACCACTTGTACTACGTAGATGGCTAAAAATATGGAGCAACAAAAATATCTGCTGTTCCATACAAAAGGTAGACTCGGTACCTACTGCGCCAAATGTATGAAACAGCTGATATTTTATTCGCTCCATTTTTTTCGCCACCCAGCACAAGTTGGGTGTATTGATGAGTAGACAGCCTGCTTGAAGTTCCGCTATCGACTTAGAATGCACCCTCTGTAGATAAGAAGAATCACATCCCAGACATTATTAATATCATAGCCATCCTACTCTTGGCGCTTGGAGCATCTTCATTCAAATACCCCGACCAACTCGTACGTTACTGACCAAACAAACATACATATAAACATAACTTATCATCTAATATTGCCGAGTGTCGGTTATTTAAGAACTAAGTATTTTGATTTTGTGGATTTGTAGTAGCCATACCTACCGCTCAAAAAAAGGGAAAAAAGTCGAAAAATAAGCAAGAAAATGGCCAATTCGCAGTGAGCAGCTGGGTATTCACGACTCTCCTATCTAGAGAACATTGGGACATTGGCCATTGGACATTGCCATGCCAAAAGTATCTTCTTTTCTCGTGGACCTCAAGTCAAAGCTTTGTAGAGTCTCTACAAATACTATCAATATTTGACTTTGAATCTTGTGGAAAAAGAACTCAATTTACAGTGTTGGCGCGACTGTACTTGAGGTCAGTCGTACTGAGTGTGATAAGTTGGAATTTCAAACAGTAGGTATTTCCCGAAGGTCTAAAACTGTGACGATAAATGACTAACAGATACCTACGTCACTTTGAAGTTGACCAGAGTGAGGTCAAAGCACTGTAGTGGAACTGATTAAAGAAATATAGAGGTTCAGCTCCTGTAATCTCTAAAATGAGCACCGTAAATATTCCCATTTCAAGTAAAAAAAACCGGACAAGTGCGAGTCTAAGAGATGACTACTTGAGCTTGATCTCAAGCAGGTGAACTCAGAAAAGTCAAATGCTAATGTCAACCCTGGCTAATGTCAAACTTGATTAGCTGTCAGCACATTAATTGACGCTATCTTGAGATTGACATTGACATTAGCCAAGGCTTTACAATTTTATTTACATTAGCATTTGACTTTTCTGAGATCACCTTGAAGATCTTGAGTCGACGACTATTATTGCCACCCTTGGGACATCCCAAAACTACGACTGTGTAACTAAACAAACTCGTTCAAAAAGTTTAGTATAGAGGTTCTTCTGTCTACGTATTGGAGACTTTGACCTCGTCCATTTTCATTTAATTTTATCCTTTACGGTTATGTATTTATAACATGACTGTGTCTCATTGATAATGACGATACTTTGAAATTAAACATTCATCTCTGAATTGGGGCATAATTTAGGTAAGGTAAGTAGGTATTATTCATCAGACCTTTTTTGGGTGAAGGCCATATTATTATTCCAAATTGCCAATGCTCTTTGCATCGCTTGTGAGCTGGAAGACATTGGATCGTATTGTGGGAAAATTGGAAAATGCTGTAAGCTGCGAAATATTGGGATGGATATGGTGGGGTTATGGTATAAGTACCATAATGGCTAAGCTGGCTAAGCTTACAACACTTTGGTTGAAAGCATTTTCGCAGTTTGCGCTTTATACACTGAACTAAAACTTAACTCATTTGTTTTTAGATAGAGACTTGTACACGCGACACCACATCAGAGTATACACTTTTGTTGTAAAGTCGCCCGTAACGTAACCTAAACACAATTTTTAATTCGAGTCCACGGAATGACAGTTGCTACAAAGGCTTTATCTGACAGCAGCATACTAGCAACTGTCATTCCGTGGACTCGAATTAAAAATTAGAGTTTAGTAGAGTGCTAGCGTACCTATAAGGGTCGATGTGCTGTCTTTTGTATTACGAGTATGTTCACCTTGCGTTTTCTGCCCCTGTTGACATTATCGATGCTCTGTTAACTAAAGTAAAGAACAAGCTCCTCTATGCATAATGCAGCATATAAAATTCTTCTATTTCTATACCTAGTTGATTACAGAAAGCAGGAAACTATTCTAAACACATTTACAGTGTTGTTACTTTCGTACATTGTAAATTAAGTGCTTTACGAAACAATTCCCGGAAACATAAAACAAATATATTTATAGCTAATGTTCAGTTTCAATATTTGTACCTAAGCTGTTGCTTTTTGCTTATAGTTGCAGAGTAGGTATTTACATCTGCTAGGTTTTGTATAGTCGGCCACACGCTGGGATACCCCCTTTTGTCCAAATGGTGTCCTTATGCCGTGCGCGATAAGAGCCGCCATGGGGTATCTGTGACTGTGACCGACCGTACCATTTAGGTTTATCTATATTAGATTGACATTCTCAGATATGCAAGTTGCCACAATATAATACCTAACTAATATGACGATATTCAGGTCATTGGCGTGAGGATGTGGCGTAAATTACTTATATTGAAATCTAGTTTATAGGTATTTACTTATACGAATAAATAAGTATTCATATGTTTATTTTATAGACTTGGCTACATGAAATTGCTATAAAATTAGAATTCTAAATGCATTCTTAATTAATTAATTAATTATTTTGAAACTCTACATTTTAACCAGCAGCATGGAAGATCATTTAATCAAGAACTAAACGGAGATGTTTTTGATATAGACTTGGATAGAAATTACTAGAGTCGATGACCATTGCATTGGCCAACCGCCAATAACAAAATACTTACAACGGAAAGAGAAAAGCATCAGAAGAAGAAGTAGATGATCATACGTTTCGGCAATCGTTATCCACACACAACTAAGTGCCTATACAAGGTGTTACAAAAGATACTCTTTTTACAGCTGTAATAGCCATGTAATAGCACCCGGTGGAGAAAAGTATTTTTTAAATAGTTTTTTCTTTGACTTTCACAATGCTTTAAGAAAGACGCCATACGTCTCACAACTAGCGCCTCCAATGGAAAAAAAAACATATTTTTTTTGGATGCGTTTTTAGCAAAAAACGCTCGTGCGATTCCTCAACGCGAGGCTTAACTATTTTTAGGACCTATGGTTTGGATTCCAGATCCTAAAACTTAAGAATGCAATCGATTCTCGCCAAAAGTGGCCACTTTTGGCGAGAATCGATTGCATTCTTAAGTTTTAGGATCTGGAATCCAAACCATAGGTCCTAAAAATAGTTAAGCCTCGCGTTGAGGAATCGCACGAGCGTTTTTTGCTAAAAACGCATCCAAAAAAAATATGTTTTTTTTTCCATTGGAGGCGCTAGTTGTGAGACGTATGGCGTCTTTCTTAAAGCATTGTGAAAGTCAAAGAAAAAACTATTTAAAAAATAATGCAATCGATTCTCGCCAAAAGTGGCCACTTTTGGCGAGAATCGATTGCATTCGTAGGAAATCCAATCCTGGAATCCAAACCTTAGGTCCTAAAAATAGTTAAGCCTTGCGTTGAGGAATCGCACGAGCGTTATTTGCTAAAAACGCATCCAAAAAAAAGATATATTTTTTTTTCCATTGGCGGCGCTAGTTGTGAGACGGTGAAGCTAAGCAAATGCACCTATAACACAAACATATTTTTAAATTTTTCAATTTGAGGTTATCTATACTTATAATAAAACTCTAGCGAAGTCAATTCTGTACATTGAATATTTTTAGAAAAAAACTAGCAGGGGTTACTAAGTAAACTATACTGAATCCAAAAATGCAAAAAAAACGGTTTATGTCTGTCTGTCTGTCTGTCTGTCTGTCTGTCTGTCTGTCTGTCTGTCTGTCTGTATGAACACGATAAACGCGAACACCGCTGAATAGTTTTCAACCAAACTTAACATGGTCGTAACTCACTTTTCTGGGAGTAACTTAGGCTATCCGATGTTTAGAATACA
Organism: Zelleria hepariella; assembly: GCA_949319315.1. Classification (NCBI taxonomy): domain Eukaryota; kingdom Metazoa; phylum Arthropoda; class Insecta; order Lepidoptera; family Yponomeutidae; genus Zelleria; species Zelleria hepariella. Next base: position 19,049,372 of record OX439382.1, read on the forward strand.
TTGCGGGTTGCAATTTTAACTTCGTTTTTTGTAAGAAATATTCATAATTTGGATATGGCTTCTTGAGAAGGTATGTTAAGAACGTGATACAGAACATATTTCTGCAAAAAAAAAAAATTAAAAGTCCGACTTTGAACCACATTCTCTCGAAAACCTACATTGCGGGTTGCAATTTTAACTTGATTTTTTGTAAGAAATATCCATAATTTTGATATGGCTTCTTGAGAAGGTATGTTATGAACGTGATACTAAACACATTTCTGAAAAAAAAAAAAAAATGTCCTACTTTATTATCTCGGAAACCGTTGATTTCCCAGGCATAGTTCCTTGGGCAAAAATGTTCGTTATGATGAGGACTATACGTATAAGTGGTCTCCCGCTTTGTTGGCGGTCTTTTAACACTCTGTATAATAGCACGCTACGACTTTTGGCATTTCGGGCGCATATTGTAAATGAAAAATCGGCATTTGTTTTTATTTTATTTTGGCGGAAAATGTTAATTCTACAAGCGTAGCATAAGGCCGGGTTAGAGCGTATCTATGGGTTTAAAACAATAGGTATCTCACTCTTTTGTTTGACGTAGAGCGGGATGGACAGAGCCATAGATACGCTCTAACCCAGCCTTATGATGCTTGCTGGAGGGAATTGTGAGTGGTTTTCGGTGGAGGTCGGACAAAGTTTATCGATGTTAGAAATGTAGTACTGTTGCGTCGCGGTCGAAATGTTCTGGGTTTGAATCCACGCGAGGTTGAATTTTTTTTTGTGCCTTTTTTTAAATATTTACTCTACTGAGCCCAACTTGATATTAAAAAAATATATTTTGTTTGCCGTAGAGCGGGATAGACAGAGTTATTTGCGGTAGATACGCTCTAACCCAACCTTATGCTTTGCTTGCTGGCTTAGCATGAGAATGGGTAAGACCTTATCTATGGGCTTATAACTTTATCTATCCCACTCTACGTCGAGGGAGATACATAATAAACCCCCATACTTCCCAGGCAATTCTTATGCTAAGCTTCCTGGTATCTTACACGGGCGATACCTAATCTAAACAAAACATATTTTATCATAAATGTATTGTTTAGATTAGGGCACACACACACAGACAGACACACAGACAGGCACACCCTCATAAACACATAAACAGACACACACACAAAGCTATCAAACTTATGACACCCCTCTTTGTTGGTCGGGGGTTAAAAAAAACCTTCCTTTTGAGTTTTCCTCCACAGTCGAATTTAAATTAAATGTCAAATGTGTAAAAACGCATACGAAGTCGCGGGCACAACTAGTAAAATAATAAAAAAAAACTCTTTTTTTTTTTACAGAATTATATCTTGTTGACCAGTAGGTTACACCCTGTAAAAAGAGTTAGGATGTTTTTTAACACGTTGTATATTCTTCTTTTCTGTCTGGTCAGATTTTTCCATTCACTGGGTTTTGGTGTAAATGGATAGTATGATTCGTACCTCCTTTGGCATCCTTATTATTGGCAGCCGATACAAGATAGCATTGGCCGCATGACCTAACTTACGCAACAACGATGCTCATGTTGACTTTTTTCCAACTCCTCTTTGAGACGCAAACTGGTTCCACGAATAATCGTGTAGTTTACATCTTATTTACGGCCCAGAATGTGTGTGAAGTGCTTTGTAAACAGCATCGACAAAAAGCGGGTTTTTAAAGGTGGTCTCGCCAATCGACGGCCGGGCCCTTGTTGAATGCGTTTGAAAGCGGAGATCACCATCTCGAAATTTCAAGCACTTTATATTCACGCTCGCGGCTCGCCTCCACAAAAGAAACGTAGGATGTCAGGCACGTTAATTAATCAGTTGGTCCTGGTGGTAATTGATTAATTTTATTCTAAAAAGCTGTAGTAAGTCATGCAGCCCGACGCTGTGTAAATGCGCGGGCAGCAGCAGTAGTCATTCTTGCAGTCCGACGCGGTGTAAATGCGCGGGCAGCTGCAGTAAGTAGTAAGTAGTATCTTGCAGCACGACGCAGTGTAAACAATAAAGGAGGCCCTATGGGTGGCCTAAAAACTCTGACACCAGGGGTGGCCACTACCTCATACGATTACCTACCATGTGCGCCATAGTGTCCCACAAGTTAATTTGTAGAGTCATTGAAAAGTCACAATCGAGGACCCAACCAACTCATATAAAGCGATTGTAAATAAACATTGGAGGTAATAAAACAACATAAACAACTGCATTCAAAGGTAACCTTTGCCACTAAAACATTCGTTCAGACATGATGTATCGGCTACAATTGCTGCAATACATGGTACCTAGGGTAAATTGCATATTATCACGCTATGATTTCAAGGAGGGGACAATGGGAAAATTCAAATCATCGTCTTTACAGCAGTTGGCAAATTGATATCAGTTTTTTTGCTGTACTGCTACAATTTATAACACATTTTAAAAACGGTTCGGTACGAATTTTTATGTGTAATTTTATATCCTGTTAAAATATTTAAGTATCTTTTAACCACCCCTCTTTTATCCAATTACTTCTTTTTAGGATTCCGTACCTCAAAAGGCAAAACGTACCATTATAGGATCACTCATCCATCTGTCTGTCCGTCTCTCACAGCCAATCTACCCGAACGTACTGGACCGAGGACCGATCGAATTGAAATTTGGTACACATTAAGTAAAGTTGGTGACCCAAACACGGAATTGTACCACTTTTGGGGGTAAATGAACTTCGGATGTACGGAATCCTCTCCACGCGAGTTACTCGCACTTGTCCGGTTTTTTATACCATATCAAACCCGGCAGTGCGCAATACACTGACTATAAGGTAGAGAACTCTTTTCCACCCTGTTAGATTAGAATGAGTGGGACATACAACGGTGAGCCGACCTGATAGCCGAGGTACTTGATATCTTTTGACTTCGTACCCATTATCTCATACTTTTCGTCTACAAATGTAGTAACGCAGAGCTTTTTGCGTATTAGTCATATTCCATTCATGTTTTACGCATTACTCCACCTACCTCATAGGGACAAAAACCGTGACATCCGTTTGTGTCTGGGTCATTCTTTGAGAGGTAATTTTTTTTGGTCACACCCTAGTATCTACTAAACTATACATCACACAGTACTAAAGTAGCACTTAATCGTCTACTTAACTAACGGTCTATTGACGCATATCAAATAAAATCAATATTTCATAGAGGAAATTGCCTAAATATCCCTTTGAAGGTCAAAAAATGGGTGATTTTGCAAGTATTTTGCATGTCACACGCGTGTGCTCCTGGTATGTTTTTGTTTGTGGTTTTACTCATGTGTCCACTACTGTGCTAATTTATACCTTTCTAAATGCCCAAAGAGTGCCTCTATCCAATCGTATATCCAGCATTCTAATAGAATTAAAACTCTTGTGTCTGTAGACGTTTAAACTAATGTCACGCGGCGAGCGAAGTTGAAACCGCTCGACAAAAGTATGCTTTTATACATACTTGAATACGCGGTAAGTGTCTTGTGATTGGTGTAAAATATCGCCAATTTAACCACGGTGCTAAGATGGGACGGGTATGTCGCTAACTTTCACGCCAACACTGTGAGGTAAGTTCTTCACTTTTTTTTTATTTTGGTTCGGGAGGGTAATTGAAACTTGTGGTCAGTTTTGCTAGTTAAGTGATACTATTTGCACATAACTATCTAAAGTACAGGATTGGGTATGTCCCTCAGTAGGTATTGACATCAAAATAAATACGATAGCTTTTATAGTTAAAGAGAAACAACGTAATTTTTTAATTTTATTGATATCCATGGCCCTCAAATCCATGGATTTAAGCCATGGATATCACATACCGGCCATGGATATCAAGTAAATGTTCTTAAATTTCACTTATTTTAGGGTTACGTACAAAAAAGTGCTAAATAAGACCCTATTACTAATCCAGTACATATCTGCATGTCTGTTTGCTTGTTTGCCTTACGTTTAACGGGCTGTTGTTAACTTTAAATATAATAGGTTGAATAATAAGCAAGCAGTTGATTTTTCACAGAATCTATCTATCTATCTATTTATCTACATTTTTTCAAATCCATTGTAATATACGGCTTAATTAAGGTACACAAGATTAATAAAAACCGGCCGGTGCAAGCCGGACTCACGAACTGAGGGTTCCTCACTTTCTTGCAAAGAGGGATTCTTCCAAATACATGCAAAGAATGGTAGAATTAGCTGAGGCAGAGTAATGAAGTCCCGTTTAGCACCCTTCATGTACAATATCCTAAAATTTTTCCTTGTTAGTCGGAGTCGTGTACCGGGGATACCGTACCACCACCTGAAGTAAGGGGTAAATATAATATTAAAATATGTTACACAAATATTGTGGTGGTACGGAACCCTGTGTGTGCGAGTTTGACTCGTACTACTATGCTGGGTTAAAAAAAATGAAGGCCTAAGGCATCTACGTATGAGATGATTTATTTTACCGTTGCAAATACTTTTATACCTATGTAACTTTGAGAAGCAATAAAAGGCTATATTATTTTATTTTTTATGAGATGATTTAAATAGCCTCCAGTGGTACCTTCACTCACACTAGATGGATGAAGAGGCCACTTGGCGCTGCAGTGCCTGAGACATTGTTTTAGATGGTGCTGCTGGGTTATATTCTATTAATATGTATATTATGTATTTACGATACTTCTTCACGCCTAAACAGCTGGATGGCTTTGGATGAAATTCGGGATGGATGTGTAATTGTTTATTCATGTTATAGCTTTTAAATAATAGTAGCTGTTTATCAAAACGTTTTATAAGACTTAAGGCCTGAAATTAATGGGAACTTAAGAATTAATGTTACAATTTTATAGACTTTGTTGAGCATAATTTATCTCTTTTATTATTAAATAACTCAGCATGTGTTTGCTTAAAATAAATCTATGAGCAATTGAAAAAGTTTAAAAACTTCTAAATTTTTACTGTTTTTTCTCAAAATAAAACTTTGATTACTTTGGTTTGATTATTATGATGTTTTATTTATATACTTTTCCTTCACTAAGGCCCTGTTTAAGTCTGTGACAGTTCATGAGTGACAATCAAGCTAAAGGAAGCATTTATGTACCACTGAAATTACTGTTTATATTAATTTTGGACACTATTTGATATCCATGGCATATTTTTTGATATCCATGGCCTGTCAAAATAGAAGATTTTTTTCTGATTAACCTATAAAGCCTACAAGTGTGCCTCATCGACATATTGGCTCGTTTTTAAGCCCTTTTATCCTCTGTATTTTTAGTTTTCACCAACGACGAGAAAAAATAAAAGCCATGGATATCAACGAAGAACGCTTTTTTCAAGAATCATCCGTCTATTAGTAATCATTTATGTTGATGTGGTGATGACTTTGTCCATCAATGATTTAACGCTTCTTTCAACGCCATAACGGGATGTGGCATGGTATTCCCTGGCTTTTGGACGTCATTTTACTTCGCAGGTCCGTGACTATAAACTAAGGCCTTTGCATCTACGTAGATTAATTATACAGCGTCCAGCGGCACCTCCACTCACACTATATGGGTGAAGAGACCACTCGGCGCTGCAGTACCTGGGGCATTGTATTAGATGGAGTAGGCTTCACCTGACAAAGGATATACCATCCTGACAGCTTAGTCGGCCTAGCACACCAGAAAGACACCATACGTGACGATAAGAAGTCGAAAAAACAGAGTCCCATTGAGTTATTGTAGAGATTTCCGTAAACATAAAACCCAATTTAGGTCACAGACAGTCTGTTCAAATACAACATAAGGAAAGAGCACTCAAAAACGTTAACAATCCAAACTATTACAGAAGGGAACCGTAAAGATGACAACGTAAAGTGTTACTTAGTTACAACTGTATAGATAGAGACTAAATAAAGGCCTTTGCATCTACGTACCTAATGAGATGATTTATACAGCGTCCAGTGTATTGTGGTCCAGTGGTACCTTCACTCACGCTAGAGACCACTCGGCGCTGCAGTGCCTGGCTGGGGCATTGTTTTAGATGGAGTAGGCTTGCCCAGCATCTGTAGGGTGAGGAAACCCGCGGCTTACCCGACTTTCCTGCGGGCTAGGCCGACTAAGCTGTCAGGATGGCATAGAGACTATGTAGAGTCAATAATTACCTAAAATCCCAAAGATAGAGGGAGATAAAAACTGCCTGAATGGAAGTATTGTATAGAGATAAAGAAAAGACTAAAGACACTGAACCCCAAAAAATATTTCTAATTAAAATTTTAAATACCCTTAACATTTTAGCAGATCTCATAAACGGCTGAACCGATTTTGATAAAACATATCTAAGTACACTCGCTAGAAAATCTGCTTTCAAATAAAACAAACCGCATCCAAATCGGTTTACCCGTTTAAGTACGTACGGTGCCACAGACAGACACACAGACTCCCATAGCGGTCAAACTTATAACACTTCAATTTTTTTTTTCGGTGGTTAAAAATAGAATAATTGGCTATACCTAATTTAAACACAGATTTTAACGGATTTAACACTCGTTTTATTAACTTTTATACCTACTCAAATAAGTGTGAAGTGCCCTGTTAGTGCAGGGCTCAATGTTAAAGTGTTTTTCTAACAATTTTTTTCGGAAATAAATATATTTGATTTTATATTTTGGTTTGAGGTCGTTTTCGCCTCGGGCTACCTCTCATGGTCATTCGCCAACCGCATTCATGGACCCTCTGTCGACACAACGATTTCATTTGACCATCGAGCTGCTAAATAGCTCTACTCCAGCCCTACTCATATTTTTTTATTCAAAGTGAAAATACAAATTGCTGTTATGTTACTCTCATCGCATCTGTCTCTACTTTTATTTATGAGTCACCATTTCCTGCGAAAAAGTTGCAACACATGCGATGCACAAAAAGTCATTTAGCTCAATGAATCAGTCAATTCAGTAAGTGTGTCAAGGCAAGGGCAACCAAGCCTCGAGAGTCATTTTGTATCCTGCGGGCAAAATATAGAGGTCGGATTTTAAATACTCTAACACTAGAAGCACCCATTGCACTAAGGACATAAATCAATGTTTGAGGCAAAAATACGAGGAGATACTAGAGTCGAGTAGAGTCTTATTTTTACAGGACTCAAAATTCCCGTAACCAGACTATTAAAAGTGCCTTCAAATCAGCTTCAAATCAATTTAAGAGAGCACGTTGACTCTTACACGCGTGCACTCTATTCAATTACGTTACTGCCGACTTGCAACAAAAGTGCAAGGGTCTACGTGCTGTCGTGTGTACTCTGTAGGTGCAGCATCGGGTCAGCACTGACTTGCCTCGAAAGGTTTGTGCTCGTAATGAGTCGTTTTCAAAGCACAAAGTTCCTAGATGGCGTGGCCAAACAAGAACCGGAACGCGAGTGTCAAAATTAATCGGCGAAAGACAGTTGCGTCCCGACTCCCGATTCTTGTATGGGCATGCCTATAAGCGCCATCTATGAAGTGCTTTGTGCTTTGAAAACGGGCCATTATGTAGTTTATCATGAGGGAGGCCTTAACACAGTGGTGGGTGGGACTAAAGCACCAAGGCTTCATAACATACCTAAATACTCATTTAATTTACCTACAGTTTATTTACACTACATGCTCTTCAGCACAAGCCGGACTTTTCGATACCTGGAAATTCTGCGAGGCCGCCCAGCATCAACATTCCTACCTCTTTGGCCATAAAGGGCTTGCAGCCGCGTCTCGCTCTGTGTCATTGTCGTAATGTAACTTATGCTACAAACTGACTTATTTCCAACGAAACCATGTAATTAGAATTACGCACGCACATGTTAGGCGTAGAAGTCACGCCCAGCGTTGGGATTTCTGGTTTTCCTCCTGTGCAACAGTTTACTTGGGACCAAGGATCACCAAATGCCATTTTGAAGAGACTGCTGTAAATAATAAAGGATGGTAAATTGTTAAGAACTGTTTTGCAAGTTTAACCTATGACTTAGTAGGATCTTCGTCCATTACCTACCTTCGCTAGTGGATGATTTTCTGAGAGTCGACGATCTCTCATTTATTGGAATTCAAAATGATAGTCCAGTTTTTAGTGCCAACTTGACAATGGCGAACAAGTGTTGTAGTACACAATTAAATGACCTTAATTTAATTAACTATATTTTTTCCATACTGACTTTCAATCTAAAAACCGTAGTAACGCAATAGGCAAAGGCTTTACGTTCCTGTGACCTTATGATGAAGTATGAAGTCATTTTAATAAACCCCTGTGGCGATAATAACTGTGGGAATCTAAAGTAAATCACAAATATTTTATAGTAATATTTTATCCTAGACAGTCTCTATATTTTTTATCGAAGTTCTAAAACTCAAATTTTCTTGCAAACTATTCGTTAGTTAACTCATACCTTCTTCTAATGTTTTTATAATGCGCCCCAAAAGTAGGTATCATCTGTAAGTATCAGTATAAGTTTAGTATCAAGTAGGCGGCCCTTGCGTGATTCTAAAGGGAAAACTCTAATAAATATTACATTTCGGTAACTGAATCGGTTTCATCGTAATGCTGGCTGACTAATGACATGGTATGGTAGGCTTGGGTACAGACACAAACAAAATACTAAGGTCGAAATAGTTTTTGTCCCGGAGGCGTATATAGAAATGCTAATTCAGTACGTCTCCGCCAGGCTAAAGCCTCCTCTACACGTCAGCAGATGCATCTGCGGACGCTGGCAGATGCATCTGCAGATGAATTTCCACGAGCTGTCCACACGTCTGTATGTCGATCAGTCTATGTTCATTCCCGAAAGACGAAACACGCGTTCGCCCCTTGAGACAGTAGCTGCCGCACCTATTTATTTATTTAGTAGGTACTATATATTTAGGTATAGGTAAACATCATCATAATGTCATGTTCTGGTAGGTATTTTAGGTAGGTTAGATATCCAATTAGTTTTGCAGTAGTCTCAATCTCAATAGAAAAACATAATTGAAATAGCTACTTAGCTGAATTATTATACCTCCTTACAACATTTTTATTTTTGTAATATTTATTTTTTTAATTCCAAAGAAAGTTTTCAGCTTGATAGAGCTCAATAAACCTAAAAGTTTCCTCGACGCTCATATTATTAGTCATTTCGGGGGGAATTAAACCACAAGAAGCACGCGTGCACTCTCATTCGCATCTACAATCAAACTGATGCGTCGGCAGACGTGTGGACAGACGCCGGAGGTTCGCGCCGAAACCCTTTGATGTGTGCCAAAAAACCGACAACCATCGGATTCGAGGCGGACGCGTCTCGAGACGTTAAATACCTACCACAGATACGCAAATCACCCCCTCTACACGTCGGCGGACGCATCCGGAGATGACGTCTGCAGATGCCTCTGTAGACGTGTAGAGGAGCCTTATGACGAACTGAATTAGCAGTTTCTAACGATAAAGACCCGTAAATGCTACGCCAATACGTCTCAGAGGGTGATGTACTGCAGTAGGATTTCAAGTTTTATAACGCAACGTAAGTGGGGTTATCCTAATTCGGTTCGCCAACGTGAAACTGATGCTGAAGGGCGGCTAAGAATTAACTTACAGCATGACAAATAAAGAAAATACAGGTACGAAAAAAAATATAACAGTTTAAAAAAACTAAAAAAACACGCTTTTATAGCTAACCGAACTAAAAAGTAGAAAATAATTTTTAATTACAAAGAGTTTAAAATTATAATAAAATTTAAGTTATTAACAGAATAATACAATTCAGAGTAAAAAGCGTGGAGTGCTTGATATATTAAATGTTACAATCATTCTATTGGAAACTGTCTACCACCTATCTACTCTAGGTACACCTATCTATCTACCCGACGCTTTATTTACTCTGAATTGTGTTATTCTGTTAATAACTTAAATTTTATTATAATTTTAAACTCTTTGTAATTAAAAATTATTTTCTACTTTTTAGTTCGGTTAGCTGTAAAAGCGTGTTTTTTTAAACTGTTATTTATTTTTATTTTTTTAATTCAATTTTTTTTTTAATTTCGGACATATCTAATACTCAAACCTTAGTTGGCTCATTAGAGTCTTTTGATCCCTAGATGAAAGAGAAACGATTGGCATAAAAAAAAATTATGGTATTTTAGCATTTTTTTGCTGACCGTACATTTTTTCCAAAATCAGTGAATGCAGTTCATAATATCTCAAAAAGTTATGAAAGGTCTCCTAAGAACGTTTTCCTGTAACTTTAACGGTTAAGGTACCTGCCCTTACTGCCCCGTCTCAAAAATCCACCCTGTATAAAGGCACTGTAGGGGTATAATGGGAAACTGTTATCAAATTATTGCATTGTCATTGGTCCTTGATACGTATGCAAAGTTTCAAATTAATCAGACTTCTGGAAATTGGTAAAAATTATGCTCAAAGATTCCGTTACATACTTGATTGATTATTTTCAATGTTAAAAGCTATATTATGAGATCGTTTTTTTGGCACTTCGAGCTTCTAATGTGATAGGACGCCCAGCTTGGATCCTTCCTCCCCAGATATTCCCCTGTCTTTACGTCGCGCAATGGAAGTTGGCTGCACTTTGATCTTTCTGGAGTTATCGCATTAGAGGAATTCTACGCCCACAATCACAATACGTCACGCGAGCCGGCAGTGACGAACTGAATTAGCATTTTCTAAGCATTTAAATGCGTATTTATGTAGAAATCCTACTGCAATACGTCACCCTCTGTGACGTATTGGTGCAGCATTTACGCGTGTTTATCGTTACAAAATTTTAGAAAATGCTAATTCAGTTCGTCTTAGCCTGGCGGAGACGTACTGAACTAGCATTTCTATATACGCGTCCCGGAGGGTACCAAAATTAAATTGCATTTTGCTTGTGCCTCTACTGCCATTCAACATCCATTCAACCATTCAACAGAAACTTTGCGCGGTGATAATGTGGTGGCGCTTTCTTCAAGTTAGTATGGAAAGATTTATTTTTATTTTTTTATTTTCATTCAACATTACTTGAACTATTATAAAGGATTGACCTAATTCAATAATGTAGTGCACTAATGAAATATAAGAAAAGTTTCAAACCAAACAACAATAACACTTACAGTAATAATTCACAAAAATAGTTCACTCTTCACTACATAAATATTTAAAGATAAAATTTGCAATGCATTCACCCAGAAAATATCGATGTCCTCAGCTATTATATTGAGTAGACTAATAGCTCTGGTGAAAGGCACATCTCCCAGCAGGTTGGTACTGACGTTCGATTCACAGAGCTTGCGCCGCTCGCGCCGCCGTCGTCGTCGCCGCAGTCCCGGGTCTAAGCACCGTGGGATTTGGAAGAAGTCGTCTCTCGATCTTGAATGCTACTGCTTAACTCAAGTTTTGTGTAGCCAACCATACCCATGATGAAGAGAGTGGGATACAACAAAGGGAAACCAGGGTAAACTCCGTATATTTTTTTCCAACATGAGACAAATATTTTGCTTCATATCAAGTTTTCTATGCAAGTGTACTTTAATCAAAGTGATATACACAAGAAAAAAAATACCTACCTACATAACATTAAGTTTTTGTAATTCAAACAAAGAGTCCACAACTCAACTAACCGTTTCAGACAAAAGCTCCTCAGTCGAAAAAAACCACAGCCTTCTTTAAAAACTCATTATTTTGAAAATAAGTTTATGAAAATAAGGCCATTAAAGTTTATGAAAAAAGACATGAACTATTAAAAAAACAAAATGCTGTTCAAAAAGTTGATTCTAATTTATGTCACCTCATTTTTATCAGAAGTAGTTTGCCGCGATCATGTCTCTATTAGAATGTTAATGTCATTCCTAAGTTACGAACATACGAGCAGACAGACAACTTTATTAGTGCCGGGGCTATGTTGGAGCATCTGTGAGTACCTATACCGATTGAAATGTGTCGATAATGGATTTAGGTATCTCAAGGTTTTATTCTTGGAGCCTGGTACCTCGTCCACTACGAGTACTAGCGCTGCCACGGCCAATGAAAAATAAACAAATCTTCTTTTTAGATGCGTTTATTGCTAAAAACGAGCCGTAATAAATCCCGCCGCCGCCAAAAGTGGGGCTCGTATTTAGCAAAAAACGCATCCAAAAAGAAGACATGATTTGTTTTTTCATTGGCCGGGCTAGAGTGTGCCTTGGTGATTGAACAGAAAATAACTAATTTAAACACAGATTTTAACGGATTTAACACTCGTTTTATTAACTTTTTACATTTTCCAACGTTTCGAGACCTTTGAGAAATCTGTGTTTAAATTATGTATACATAGTGCTCGTGCAAACCTAAGAAAATATTAAGAAAATAACTACCTATGTGATATTGAGATCATATCAAACTGCGCGCGAGAATATAATAGTTTATGTTTCAGTCCATCAAAACCTTCTAGCCAAGAAGCTCTTCGCTGAAACCATCAATGTAGCCATCTCCTTCCAGCCCAAACGTTCTGAGCATTTCCTTCAGCATAATGTGATCTTTGTTGACTTGGACTGTCCTGGAGCGTATGATCTGATGTTAGTGGTAAGTAGGTACCTGCCCTGAAAAAGGGATTTGTTTGTTTAAAAAAAGAAGTTGGGAAATAATCAAACAATCTAAAGAACACCAGTAAAATAGAACCTGCAGACGCTGTTCTTTTTTAATTTAATATGATAAAATACGGCTGGCTTCAGAAGGGATATAGAAAATAATTCCAAACTACACCGGATTTACGTAAACATTTCTTTCTGAAACTAGCAAGGGAAGTTTGCCGAAAAAAATCCTTGCACGAAGATATTGTAGAGCCAACAATTGGCCCGTTTGATTTTCTCTACCATATTTACAATTATTATTAATTAAAATGTGTGTTTCTTTGACGATTTATAAGATCACAATACATCAAGGGATTATCCCCCTTGGTGGCGGAACGAGAAAATCCGACCTATACAAACTTAATAACGAAATTTTTAATTACAGGCAAATAAAAACGGCTATTTCAAATCACCTTTCAGATGGTTGATTCTTGAATCGATCGACACTGATCTAAACCAGAAAGTTTTGAGCCACATCAATATTTTGGTCGATAGTGAAGTGGTATTAGCTAGAAGAGTAGCTGAAAATGAATACGTTTTTATCGAAGGTAAGAAATTATAAACGAACACTATATTATTTGAATTTATAGAAATTCTACAAGGGTTAGGTACCTTGTGAAAAATCATCCATTCAATTTTAAACTTACTACAAAAAAAAAGGTGGAGGAAAAAAGGATTTTGTTAGGTAAAGTCAGCCACACGCTAACTAAGGCCTTTGCATCTACGCAATGAGATGATTATTTTATACAGCGTCCAGTGGCACCTTCACTCACACTAGATGGGTGAAGAGACCACTCGCCGCTGCAGTGCCTGGGACATTCTTTTAGATGGAGTAGGCTTGCCCAGCCGGCCTAGCCCACAGGAAAGACAAGTCAATAGGTGTGGAGCCAACTGAGCCGCGGGTTTCCTCACGATGTTGCCTTCACCCTTAGCGAGTGGTATTGCTACTACAAATTCACAAATGTACGTAACTTTGACATGAAACAAAGTCATAGATACCCGCACTGGGAACCACACGCTAGGATACCTCTTTTTATTCGATTGGCGTCCTTATGCCGCGCGCGGTAAGAGCTGCCATCGCACAACCACAGGGTATCCTAGATTGGCCGATCGTAGATACAAATTATGCGCGCAACTTTATTCAATTAAAACAGCTACTTAGTTATGACATCGAGAATCGATTAGGAAAGTTTAGCTTACCATACATAGGCACGCAATTAGGTCGCAAATCAATCTAGATCTAACAAATCGCTTGCTCCACATCTTGAACGGAATCTGTAATTGGCAAATGATTAATTAATGGGTTGAATGAATACTTACAGAGAGCTTGCTGTATTGTATTTAAAGGTTTCTACTACGTCGTGATTTATATGGGATGCTTATAGTTGCCTACTTACTAAGCAGACAAACTGCAGATTTTCTCATGATATTTTCCTTACCATTTTCGAATGGAATGGCTACTACAACGAACTTAGAAATAGTAAATCTCATAATTTATTTAGTCGTAAAAAGTACTGTACAATTGTACGGTCGGCCACAGTCTCAGATACCCCATGGCAGCTCTTACAGCGCGCGGCATAAGGGCGACAATCGAACAAAAAGGGGTATCTGAGACTGTGGCCGACTGTACATGTCCCGCTAGCTGGGAAAAGGCCTTCTCTCAGAGAATGAGAGAGAGAGAGAGTGTTCGGGCTTAGTCAAAAATATCAATAAGTGCTTACAATTTCTCTTTTAAAGCCTACCAAATCGAAGCAGCATCTGACGTCATTGAATTGCCAAGAGGTGGCTGGCACGGTTCGAACCGCAAAATTGAAGAAAACAACACCGCCCTTTCAAACGCAAAAGAAGACGAAAACAAAGGAATCTGGAATGCCGAACTTCAAATGAAACAAATGACAGTGACTAAATATGGAGTTTTTGAAGACCACAGGGTGTCTAAAGTGGTCAGTTCAAGAAGACATAACTTGCAGAGGCATTCCCTAACTGTGGCAAATGTTGTGACTGACAGCAATGAAACTAGGCAGCATTTGGACGATCGATTGTAAGTACTTATCTATGAGTGTAGAGAACCTACCTAATTAAAAACTTTGTCACATCAGAAAGTATCTTGGTGGCGATAAAAAAGTAAATCTGCTGAAATGAAATGGTAAACAACCAAAATAAAACAACGTGCCAAGTTTTGCGGTATAGATCTGTACCTACGGTAATAATCATAGCAAGTTACAATCCAAAAAAAACCCAAGTTTATTATCAGTAACAAATTAAACCCTTGACCTGAAAATAAAAAGCGAAACTAGTAATCTGTAGCAAAACATAATCAATGTTTACAATAGGTTTTTTTCTGTTCGCTGATAGCTGCTCTTTTTCCTCAACATTTTAGGAGCTACATTTGATCTTGTACATTTGATCAATTTATTCGTATAAGGAAGGCTAAGAGACTTAAAAATACATCGTAGGTAGAGTAGGTACAGTTTAGAAATAGAGATATCTTTTTAATAACCTATAGAAAAGCAGAGTCTACAACATTTCGTGCTATTCGTGCCCTTTCCTAGCGTCGGAATTTACCATATAGACTTTTCTTCTTCTTTAACCCAGGAACCTCCACCAAGACTCGATAACGAAGATGTCCTACATGGTTGTGCACATCTGCTTCGAAATGCTGAATGTTACGGAGAAGCGAGTGTTCACTCACACTTGGGGCTACCGAGACCAGAACAACAACTGGCAGGGGCTGGTCAAGATGCTGCTCGATAAGGAAGCCGATTTGGGTAAAAAATTATAAAACTTACATTGTAGTTTTTTTTAACCGTCTTCAAAAAATGAGGAGGTGGATACTTTATTCGACCAGTAGGTATTTTTAGGGTTCCGTACCCGAAGGGTGCCAAACGGGAATGAGGAGGTAGGTACTTAATTCGACCAGTAGGTATTTTTAGGGTTCCGTGCCCGAAGGGTGCCAAACGGGACTCTATTACTCTGCCTACACTGTCTGTCTGTCTGTCCTAACTTTAAAGGGCTGTACCTTTGGAACCGTTGACCTAGCCTAGCCTACCTTGCCAGTGGAGATTTTCACAGATTATGTGTTAATTATGGCGGATTTACCAACAAATAATATATATTTTTTTTATTAACAATAAGGTGAGGAACAAACGTGTTTTTATTCTTTTTGCTCTATCGCATAAATGGGTACATTCTCGCTACTAGACTAAAATACCTACTAGCCTAGTCCGAACTAGTCTTTAGCGCACTATACGAGTTGGTGTATTTTAGCTGCGGAGGACTTTGGGTCGCTGAGCCAGCAAGAAAGAAAACTTTGTTTTGATGTAGCGTTACACTTTTTGTCCTATTCAAAATGTTTTAATCCTCTGAATTCATCTGTGAGTAAAGGTCTACTTTACTGACCAAAATGGTTTACCTTACAGGTACCCTGGCGATCTTTACACAAGACCGCATGACTCACATAGACTACATAGCCATGGTGGGCACCACGGCCGTGCGTTTTGTCTTCCGAGAACCTCCCTTGGCGTATGTATTTTTCAACCGACTTCAAAAAAGAGGGTGCTCAATTCGATCCCTTCTTTAATTAAATTTTGTTTTGTATTTAGTGTTATGTTTTTCTTGTTTATTTATGTTTTTACGTGAACCGATTTTGATGATTCTTTTTGTTATTGAAAGAGTATACTTCCCATGTAGTCCCCTGAAGAAATCGTGAAGATCTGATGAAGAACGTCGGAGATGGAGAACGGACAGCAAGATATCACTCGGAATCAGTGCGATAGCTTAATAACAGTGTTACCTTTTCACCATTGAAGTCGTTTTTTTTATTGTGTTAATTTTGTATTATAACAATCATTGTAAGATTTTTCATTGAGAGTTTTTTCAATCTTGACGCAATAGCGTCGAGAGTAAAGAGGCAGTGATTTAAGGCCCTTCGTTTGCTAGCCACTAACCCTAGGTGTGTGGCTAGCACCCTTACAATACCTACCTACCTACAGTAGATCTATGCTATCTGGGGGCACGGCAGTGCCCCCGCCAGGTCGAGCGCGAAGCAAACACTGCCGTACCATCCTTTACTGGAACCATTTCGCCGCATTTTCAGCCCCCTATTTGAGAACCTCTGGATAAGACGAGAACGCAGAAATTTTCGTCATCTAGTAAGTTATATTCACATACTCAAAATCCAAAATTTCATGTCTGTAGGTCATTTAGTTCCGAAGTTAAGCGAAAGCAAAGTTTCGCATTTATGACACACACTCACTCACTCATGATCATCAAAATAGAACTAGTACTTCCCATAAACACAGAGAGCTGAAATTTGGTACAGAGTTAGGGTTTAATGGCCACATAAAGGGAAAACTATACTAGTGGTTCGCCCCGAACTGTGAACTCGCGACCCCATATAAACCCCATATCTCGGTAACCCCTCGACCGATTTGGCTCATGTTCGAACTTAAAAAATTCTTTTAATTTCATTTACCCGCTTGCCAAATTTCATAACGATCCGACTAAATTTACTCAAGTTATCGTCGAACGAACATTCATAATGTTCATAAAAATTTTCAGGGGCGAACCACTAGTTGAACGAGCGAGCGAAGTTCTCCGAGTCTACTGGAACGATCCGGCGTTTGTATGTTTGTATGTATGTATGTATGGTTGTATGTATGAAAGTTCGACGATAACTTTAGTAAATTTGGTCGGATCGTTATAAAATTTGGTAGGCGGGTAAATAAAATTAAAAGAATTTTTAAGTTCAAACATAAGCCAAATCGGTCGAGGGGTTGCCGAGATATGGGGTTGTTAAGTTTATATGGGGTCGCGAGTTCACAGTTCGGGGCGAACCACTAGTACTTACAAGTTAACAAGAAGAAATAGTCGAACGATTAACTTTATTCTACTCGAACATTACACAAATTAAAAAACTGTGTCAAATCAGAAAATCTAATAAAATAAATCAATATGCCCACGTTTCTACAAAAAGAAGTGAAATCCCACCAAAAACATTCTGTAAAAAACTAACCAGGTCTCGATGGAGCTACTTGTTTATCTCTAAAAAGTAATGAAATCTAGACAAAGTCGTGCCAAGTCTAAGGTTCCTTGATGCGATTTATTTATTACTAGCTTTTGCCCGCGACTTCGTCCGCGCAGACTTAGTTTTTTTCCCGTTATCACAATAAAACATAGCCTATTACACTCAGCCATAACGTAGCTTCCCATTAGTGAAGGATTTTTTATAATCGGATGTGTTGTTTTGGAGAATACCCCCTACATTCGTACATACTTACAAACTTTTCCTCTTTATAATATTAGTGTTGATAGCTAGTGCCCACGACTTCATTCACGTGGCTAAAAGAAAAAGGATAAACGTGGTGATTTTGCAAATAAAATTGTACCTAGCATATTTTTTACCACCTAGGTATGATGTACTTAAAACACACCCCCTGCACTATCAAAGCGTTGGCCCGAGATTACGCTCCCGTGGACCACGCGTTGTTATCTGCTTCTTCCAAACTGAATGGGGCAAAGATGCATATACCTACTGTTATAGGCGTCTAACGGATTTAACGCGGGTTACCTACATTTCAAGAAACACTCAAAGATTATCTTTTCTTTTTAGCCCTATCCTATTATTTTGAGTCCGCTAATCTGCTACTCCTTATTGCAAACTTTCAGTCTGGGTTGTCTCTGTTCAGTTGGTCTCGCCCCAAGTCTTCGTGCCTTTGTGGCCGTTGTGGACACTGCCTCTACCGATGTAAGAGAGCCCTAATGCATAGTTTGATACCCAAGTACGTCTCGTTTGCTTGCGCTGTTTGGTGAATGAATATTTATCAGCATTCGCTGCAGTACGTCACAGGTCTCAACATCTCTCTGGCGTTCTATAAAACTGTAAAACATCTCCAACAGAGCTAGTTAGCGTCACCTACTCGTATTATAGACACGAAGTTACTTAACAGATAAAAACTTTAAGAAATTTTATTTTATTTTTTATTTTGCATCATACTATTTCAAAGAGAACGATCATAATAATTGGGTTCTGACACCAGAAAATATGAGATAATATCAGGAGATACTTAACCATATTATTTCTATCACATTGAATAGTGTTTTTTTCTATGAGCTGCTCTTCTGAAACACCCAACGCGTCTTCTTAGCATCTACGATACCATAGTCTGAAACAACCGTTTTGAATCGTCGGTCTTATTCTTCTTTCGTGTTGAAAGCGTCACACACACACGTCGCGCTGGGGTCGCCTCCAGGAAATCCGATAAGCTGCACTGTGGATCATCAGGACAGGTATGACGACGCGAAGTTGTCGTTATGGTTTAAGATTGGCACAAAACACCTCTTCTGGCTCTATTTCTCACATATCTTTCATGCTGGCAACACCACCACGCACGCGGTTCAGGGATTTTCACATGCTCCAATCTTCTCGTCAGTCTGAAGTAGGTATGTGGAAAGCCTATCAGAGTTGTCAACAATGAATAGGCGTCTATGATATTATGTAAAAGTGCACCTGTCCAGTGTCCAGTCCTAGGTACTTACTTAATGGAAATAAAGCGATCATGGTAGTAATGTTACACCATCAATGGCTGATGTTATGCGCCTATGGTCGCTCGGGACTCTACACTTGCACAGTACGCACAGCGGATTTTTTGGTCAGAACATCGTATCTTTATTTTTCTTCGAGGTCTGGTGCATCCTATTCTTCCCTGAATAACCAGCAATCAGCAATGCACTCAACGGATGTTTCCGGTCTGGCCAAAAGATCTCAGGATGCAACCGCAACTTTGAAAGATATGTGAGCTTTGATAAAACTGCTGGATGCAGAGTTTTTAAAGTAAGGATTTATTGGCTCTTTCAGATTGTAAGTAGCTATCACTGAACTTATATTTTTTGCCTGTTTTGAGTAGGTAATTAAACTTGTAGATTTTTCCTTTATTGCTTTGTTGATATACCATTTTTGTGACAGTGACGGATGACAGCTATAATTAAAAACAACTTCTTCACTGTTGTGCACCGTTTGAGTTTTGCGGCACATTGCGGCCTGTTTGGTGCATTAATATTCACCGTTGTACAGTTTTCGATGGATTTACGAAAGTAAAAAGCTCAACGCTACGTGATGAGATGACAGAGGGTCTTTGGTAAATGGTTGTGTCGTTCACTTTTATACAAATAGCCACTATATGATAATCTTTGTGTGTTTATTTTGCTCCTAAGCACCAAAGCGTGATAATATGTAGCCTATATGTTATTCTGATGTCTCAGCTATCTACATTCCAAATTTCATCCAAATCCGTCCAGCGGATTCAACGTTATAAGGTAACAAACACACTCACTCACTCACAAACTTTCGCATTTATAATATAAGTAGGAAAGTAGGATTATAGTTAATGTTGTGAGACTTGGCAGTTGAAGGCCTGGTTAGTTTTTTACAGAATGTTTTTGGTGGGATTTCATTGACACGAATTATAATAGATGGTGTGGTTTCAAAGATAGGTAAATCGTGAGCAATAAAACATCTCGATTGTTGATTTGTCGATTTTGTCTAAGAACAATACTAGTCCGATTTTGTCTAAGAACAATACCTACAGTTCCGATCAGCTGTTTAGCAAAATATTTTTTACCACTTTTTGTTTTTTCTAAAGCACTAACCCGAGCTAGGGAATAATTTAAACATTTATAATAAGTTAAAAAAATTCACTCGGGACAGGACTTGAACCCGCAACCTCTCGCATACCGTGCAGGCGCTCTACCAATTGAGCTACCGAGTCAAGTAACTGTCGATGCGAATTTCTTCAACTAATCTCCGTCAACTGGACGGGGGGCGCCACCTGGTGTGGTGTGTGGTGTGATCCTGTCCCGAGTGAATTTTTTCAACTTATTATAAATGTTCAAATATTTTTTTTTTAGGTACGTGTCGAATATCTTCGCTCTACCGTTCACGGGGGCGGTCTGGCTGGCAATCCTGATCTGTGTCCTGGGCTGCTCCGTGTTCCTTTACATCACGTCTAAGTGGGAGGCTACTATGGGCATGGTAAGTGAAATTCGACATCATCAGTCCACAGAAACGTCCTGCTAAGACACTTACCAAGTCTTTAGGGTTCCGTACCCGAAGGAAGCCAAGCGGGATCCTATTTCCAAATGCTTTGTCCAAACGTCCAATCGGGTCCAATTAGGTTTCTTCTTGCCTATGCTTGGAGCTCATCGTCATCATCTTTGGCAGCCTCTGTTGGTCCATTTCGGAACATAGGCCTCTCCCAAAAATATCCAGTGTTGGGGGTTTGCTGCCTTTCTCATCCATTCTTAACCCGCCTGTTCGCGGATATCATCCGCCCAGCGCCTGGGTGCATCTGGGCAGGCCACATAGCCAGAATGGATAAGAAATTTAGAACTGCTGGAGGCTTGAACCTAATAAATCAAATATAGAGCTGAAATAGCGCTATCAAAAGGCTGTTTTGGGAAATTGATCTGACAAATAACAAAGCGAACAGTCTCGGGATGAGCATATCGGAGCTTGAGATGAAGGCTCAAAAGCCAGAATGGAAAACTGTTTTGAGAGCCCTATGTCCCTGATTGGAACTGCTGATGATGATCTAACAAATCCTTTGTTTCAGCATCCGCTACAACTAGACGGCTCTTGGGCTGACGTGTTGATCCTGATAATTGGTGCTGTGCTCCAGCAAGGGTGTACCTTAGAACCAAGATACGCTGCAGGTAAGATAACTACGTAATATACACGACCTACTCCTAGGTACTATTAGGTATCCTACACAAACAACGACAACACACAAACAAAAGCCATTGATGTCTTATGCAATAGGTAGGTATGCCGCTTTCAGTAGGTAGGTATACCATGATAACCATCTAAGACTTATGAGTATCTTCATTCTTCTTACGATACCTACCTACTCCCAAATTAATCATGCGCATAGTGATTTTCACCACTGTTCGACAACTGTCTATATACGAGTAGAGTGGTAAAATGCATTTACTTCATGCATAATTTAGTAGAATTATGTATTTTGTGCGAAAAGATGTGTGGGATTACGCCCACTAGCGAAGATCTGTATGCGCATTATTAATTTGGGAGTACAGGTAATCTATAATTAGGGACAGTATTTAGGTTGTTGCATATGTACATACCTATGATGGAATGAAATCCTGTTTATTATAGTTCCGCGTGCTAAGCCTACTGGATCGTGAGAGGTGGCGTGAGCATGAAGAAGCCTTTACTCAGCAGTGGGATAGTGAATAGCCTGCGCGCCAAGAAACATGCACAAAATCGAGTCCTGTATCAAATACACTAAAAAAATCGAAAATTTTCACATATCAAACCCTAGAATTAGGTGAGACCTATCTAAAACAGCCAGTTTCGTGTTAACATTCATAAACGTTTTGAAGATATTTTTGATGAAAAAAAATAGGCGGCGCACTTTTTTTCAAACAAAATATCTTGCAATCTGTTATGGTTATCAACACAAAACTGGCTGTTTTAGATAGGTCTCACCTAATTCTAGGGTTTGATATGTGAACATTTTCGATTTTTTTAGTGTATTTGATACAGGAATCGTTTTTGTGGTTTTTTTTTTGCGCGCGGGCTATTTCACTATGCCCAGCGCCTTAACAGGCTGAAGATGATGATGAATATTTCTTTCTCGCCAAGGCCGCTGCGTCACAGTGCTGCTCTTCATAGCGCTAACGATTCTGTATGCGGCATACTCGGCGAACATCGTGGTGCTACTCAGGGCGCCAAGCTCCTCCGTGAGGACTCTACCAGACCTGCTGAATTCGCCGCTGAGGCTCGGCGCGAGCGACTTTGAGTACAACAGGTATTTCTTTAAGGTGGGTAATTGCTTGCGAGGCGTGTTGCTTGCTTGCTTTACAAGGGGGTTCAAAAGGTGCTTGCAACAGGTTCATCAAACAAACGCTTTTCGCTCTTTCTAATCCGTGGGTACAATAAGTGTACAATATTTCTTGGCATATAAAGTGGCGTCAGAGCAATCGAGATTCGCATCTATCTGTGGTGCTAGTTTGAAATCGAGAATTACGTAGGTAGGTACCTATATGTATACTTGATTGAGAAAGTATTGAAACATAGTTTGCATTATAATGCCAAGTGACCTTTATTAGGTACTCGGGTTTTTAGTATTTAAGTGCATTAGGGAATAACTTTGCTGATTGTGAGACAAACGTTCATCAAAATTTAATTGCTACCTACTGTCATAATCATCATCATTAGCCCACTCTGCCCACTGTTGGGTACAGGCCTTATAATTTATTATTATTATTATTATTATTATTTTCCCCTCGCGCGGTCCCTCGCCATCCGCATCCACGGACCCTCCGCTGCCACAACGGTGTCTTCCCACCATCGGCCATCCTCCCGCCTCGCCAGCTGTCCTGCCCATTTTCACGTGAGACTCGCGATTCGATCACCAACATCGTCAACCTTTAATAAAATTAAATCTGTGACTGATCTTGCTTGAGTCATTCTTGTTCTACGTACCTACCTACATTTTTCTTTACAGAAACTCAATGAGCCAATTAGAAAAGCCATCTATGACAAGAAGATAGCACCAAAAGGGAAGAAACCTAACTTCTACAGTATGAAGGATGGCATTGAGAAAATTCGACAGGTTTGTAATCCCCGTCTTTTGGAGATCTTGGTTTATACCAAGGCACATTCTTTATTTGATTAGAGAACACAACAATCTGTAGATATGTAACGTAAGACCAAACCAAAAATTTCATTGCACAACTTTTCTTGTAGTCGATCTCCACTTCGTGTTGACTTTACTCGCCTTTGTATGTTTTTGCAGCACCTAGATTCTTGTAGTACTCCGGGCCTATGACAAAATTACTCTTCTCGATCCATTGTTCTAATAGCACTCCAATTCACATGGCAAATAAAATCTCGTAGCACTCCAATTCACGTATAATCAGCGCGCGATGAGAATATTCGACGCATCGACGCAACCTTGTCAAAGTAAATACCTATAGAACATTTTCAATTTTTTCTGTCAAGGTAGCATCCCATTATCATCGCGCGCGGAATATAGCATATCATACTTGTAGTACTTGGGTTCTGTAAGAAAACTACTCTTATCGCGTATTTAGAACTCTGGTTTTCGTAGCACTGTGATTCTCGTAGCCAACATTGCTCGTAGCTCTCCGATTCTCTAGCAAAACGACTCCCGTAGAACTCTGGTTCACGAAGTACATTATTCTCGTAGCACATCTTTCTTGTAGCACATCACTCTCGTAGCATATCCTTGTCTTAGCACATTATTCACTAATTCCGGTTCTGTAGCAAAACTACTCTCGTAGAGTCCTGGTTCTCGTAGCGCTCAACACTCCGCTTCTGTAGCTAAACTACCTTGGTCTTTTAATGTAACTCTGGTTTTCGTAGCAATCCGATTCTCGTAGCAAACAATGCTCCGATTATGTAGCAAAACAAATCTCCTAGTTCTCGTAACATTTTAATTTACGAAGCAAATAATTTCTCGAAGCACTCCGGTTCTGTAGCGAAACAACTCTCGTAGAACTCCGATTCACGTAGATAATAAATTCTCGGCGCACTCAGGATCTGTAGCCAAAGCACTCCGGTTTTCGTAGCAAATAAACCTTCTTTTTGTCCCTAATTCTTGAGTAACAACTAACAACTGAGTCATACGAAGCAAATAAATCTATTGATTTCCGTCGAACAGGCTCTAGTCAAGCATGTCCTATCGTCTCGCTTCTATAGTTTCCGCACCGGATATCTGCTCCATAAGACCGAGACTCTATGTTGCCTACGTACAGTCAACGAGACTCTAGGATACCACATTTTGTTCGATTGACGTACTTACCCCGCGCGTGATAAGATAGTAGGGTATCTAAGGGTGGTATGACAGAACAATCACAATAATGGTACAGGTTTAAACATGGTTTAAACTCTCACAAAATGATGAATGACTGGGCAAATAGAGTTTAAACTGTCATCTATGAGCGTTCTGTAATGCCACCCTAGTGTATCGCTGACCGTTCAAAACGTTCCCTCTCGACCCAGGGCCTCTTCGCGTTCCACATGGAGCTGAACCCAGGCTACCGGCTGATCCAGGACACATACCAGGAGGACGAGAAGTGTGACCTGGTGGAGATAGACTACATCAACGAGATCGACCCCTGGGTGCCGGGGCAGAAGCGCGCGCCGCACCGGGATCTGTTCAAGATCAAGTATTTTTAAGCCCCGATGCAAAAAGAGGAGTGTTATAAGTTTGACCGTCATGTGTGAGGGTGTAATGTGTGTCTGGGGCACTGGAAGCTCTTAAACGAGTGAACCAATTTGAATACGTTTTTTGAACGAGCTAGCAAAGCCAGAGTTCTCCGAGTCTCCTTGAACAATCCGGCGTTTGTATGTATGTATGAATGTTCGTTCGACGATAACTTGAGTAAATTTAGTCGGATCGTCATGAAATTTGGTAGGCGGGTAAATGAGGAAAAGACTAGTCGCCGACACGATTTTTTCTTAGTTCGAGCTAGAGCCAAATCGGTCGAGGGGTGCTGAGATATGGGGTCGCGAATTCGTAGTTCGGGGCGAACCACGTGTTATATTTGAAAGCAAACAATGGTTCTTGGACATGTTTTATCAAAATCGGCTTAGCCCTTTTATGATATATTCTTATTATAAATTAAAATGACGGGTTTTTTTTATTATTATGAATTTAGTGGTTATGATTTTTATTCTCTCAAACCTTGGATGGACAACGATGTCCCGTAACTTTCAATCTTATTTCCAGCTTCATGAAGATCCGCGAGTCGGGCATCCAGTCGTGCATCCATCGGCGTCTGCACGTGCCCCGGCCAAGTTGTTCTGGGACAGTTTCCACGTTTAGTTCGGTCGGGATCCCGGACATTTACCCGGCACTCATGACCACGCTCTATGGGTTCCTGGTGGCACCCGTTACTCTGCTGCTGGAGGTCGCTTACAAACGACTGTGAGTTCGGAAATAGACACAACAGTGTAGAGTCCACGGTATATGTCTTTAGGAGGCCCTTATACAACGTGTTACAAAACATCCTAACTCTTTTTACAGGGTGTAACCTACTGGTCAACAGGATGTCAATTCTGTAAAAAAAAAGTTGAAAAAAACCATTTTTATTTTATAACCTCAAAATTTTAAATTTTTCATAACTTTTATGTTTTTGGTATTAGCTCTCAAAATATGTTTGTGGGTGTAGGTGCATTTGCATAGCTTTGAGTTGTTAAAACATAGTGAAAGTCAATGGAAACAATATTTAAAAAATAATTTTCTGCCGCCAAAGCGTTCACATTTTATTAATTTAAAAATCAACGGAACGTCATAGAGCAAAAAAAATATTTAGCTTGTGATCCCTATCACCGGGTGCTATTACCTTGTAAAAAGAGTTAGCATCTTTTGTAACACCTTGTATAATAGCGGTCTGTTCGGGTCTTGCCCCCTTTCTGCCTTTGCCCCCTTAGTCTGAGTATATTCGGCTTTTGTCTACTCAAATGCAGAAGACATAATTTTAATGAAGCTGTAGGTACACTTTCGGTTGGTTCATTCAGCACTTTATTGTCATAGCCCTCCGGTTCTGTAGCAAAACTACCTACTCGAACTGGTTCACGTAGCGCATTATTCTCGTGGCACATCATTCTCGTAGCACTCCGGTTCTGTAGCAACTCTACTCCCGTGAAACTCTGGTTCACGTACTCGTAGCACTCCGAGAATGGTAACTTATAGATTTGCTGCTTGGATAGGGCCGTCTTAAGTCTATTTAGGCTTTAGCCCATAAAACTTTAGGATACCTGATCACCTACCAATTTTACCCTCATATTTGAGATCCTTGGTAGGAAGTAGCATAAACGCGGTCGCAGTCATTCACCGGTTTTTTCGCTAAAATAAGGATAAGGGTAGCTAGTTCAGTCATTTTATGTTTTTCACCTTAACTAATTAATAAAGTTTTCAAACTTGTGTTACAATAAACCTTAGGGTGTAGTGATGAAAATCCACAACTCTCCCTCCCTCTCCACCTGACGCTTCACCCCCCCCCTCACCATGAAATAGGTCCCATTTTTTTGTTTTTTCAATTTTGTGGGAAAACTATAGATGATACGGCAAAAGTGTCAAAGGCAAACATAATCCTTATAAAATTTTACACTAAAATGATTGTACCTACACATTTTTTTATAGACTTGATGGTATTCGAGCTATAGCTAGTTCTATTATCCAAAAACTTGGCTATGAGCAAAAAAATATCGTAACCAGCCTTTTTGTTTCAAAATACGGAATTGTGTCAGGGAGCCTATGTTAATTAGTTGTTAGTACTTTAGCCTACAAAATGAGCTTTCATTCATTTCATTACGCATAATAAATACGCATAATACATAGTATATTCTTAGTTTCATTGCTCTGTCTCTTTTCCAGGTTGAAAATGAGGCAAGCCAGGAAAGGAAGAAAAACCGAATTCTTAAATTAAGTAGGTACCTAACCCACTGAAAATGTTTTCGTTGACTAAGTATCTAAGTAATTACCTACACTCAATCAATTAGAAAATTAAATAAATATTCTATTGTTGTGATGTTACATTTTTTATTTGTGTAAGTTAAGTACCTCAGCAGTCTTGCGTTTAATTATTTCTTCAGTTTCTTCAGCATACGAATAGGTACCTAACATTGCATTTCGAAGGTGCTCTGCTCTCTTTTCAATCAGAATTTTAAGTCGCGTTTCGTGTTTTGTAAGAGAATTTAGTGCTTACAGACGGTGACTTGCGCGAAGACATGGTTGGCCTCTTCAGCCTTCGCAAGGTCTTGTTCGAGACCACACATTTCGGGGGACTCGAGTTCTTCTTGGCCATCAGAACTATGTTCAGAGAAGATAGCTCACGTGGTTGCTGTTGTATGATACGCGAGCCGCTGCTTCTTTGGGACCTTGTTTTGGATCTGGTAGATAGGACGCTGTCGGCACAATTATTTCTCTTTGACCTGAGGTAGTTGCTGAGGAGTGGTTGGAATTTGGTCAAGGTGTTGCACTGGGTGCCGGTAGACTTCAGAGGGAATTTTGAGTCTCCTTGGTGCATCAAGTTCAATGAGGTGATCCCGGCTAGCATGTAGCGCATCTCTGATAGAAGGTGCCCCTGGAACTTCACGTCTTCTTGTAACCTATCGATTTTCTTCTCGAATGTCTTGAAAGAGTTTACCACCCGTTGCAAGGGATCCGTTAAAGTGATCTGCTGCAACGGCGTCATTTTTAACGGCATTTATTGTAGGTGAGGCTATGGATGTGGCTTGATTTTGGATTTATTTAAGCATTTGGTTTATTTTTGGGAACAACAACGATTGGGCCCGTAGATTGGGCTGGATGTGGCTGGATGGATTTTATTTATTTTAGTTTGAAATAGAGCTAGTAGTAGAATAGTACCTATTTGAATAACGGAAAGTCGATGACATGATGACGGCAGAAAAGTGATGGGAATGATGACAAACCCCTGAGAAAAACAGACTAGCCGTTCTCGTTTAGGCTGCTAAGAGACGTCAGACTCAGTTTTCGATTGTCTGATCAGGGGGGTTACCCTTGACGCTATTGCGTTCATATCGACGAAGTTTTTTTTATTAAATTCTCTTTGTATTCGCATAAAAACTAAGGCGTTTTCATCTACCTAATGAGATGATTTATACAGCGTCCAGTGGCACGTTCACTCACACAACCACTCGCTAACTGTGAAGGAAAAAACCGTGAGGAATTCGCATAAGTAATCATGCTTTGATTTTATATGCTTTTTAATGTTTATTCAAGGGTACCTACCTAAGGCTATTTTGTACAAAATAGATATAAAATTTTGTAAAATGCCCATATTGAAAAAATGTGTCAAGTTCTCTTTTTCCCTCAACATCAATCTGGGGCCTTCCTTAGCCTGTAACGCAATGGGGTTTCGATGGCGTCCCAGTAGAAGGACAATACCGGGTTTTCCTCATTTTTCTCCTACAACCAGCGAACTAATCCTCTAGAATTAGAATCAGAATATTATTTGCTGTAGGTACTAAAACATTAAAAGGACCGACAGCATTAATAAATCGTAATTGAAGCCGTCAACTGGGAACCAGTTTTGGCACCATTGCATACATTCATTGCTAAGGCCCCTGGGCCCTTAGCCTGTAACGCAATGGTGCCTAAATGGGCTGTCAGGTGACGACTTCAATTACGATTTGCTAACGCTGTCTGTCCTTTTAATGTTTTTGTAGTACAGCAAAGAATATTTTGATTCTAATTCTAGAGGATTAGTTCTCTGGTTGTAGGAGAAAAACGAGGAGAGCCCGGTTTTGTCCTTCTGCCGGGACGCCATTGACCCGCCATTGCGTTACAGGCTAAGGGCCCTGTTCGTTCCTTTTAATGTGTTTGTAGTACAGCAAATAATATTATGAGTCTAATTCTAGAGGATTAGTTCGCTGGTTGTAGGAGAGCAACGAAAAAATCCCGGTTTTGTCCTTCTGCCTGGGACGCCATTGTGTTGCAGGCTAAGGCCCCTGATTTTCACGTCAGACTTTTTCAGAACTAATAAGTCGTTCTCGAGTGTTAGATACCTATATTCTCTTTGGCTCTCTTTGGTTCAGCTTTTGTTATTCGAGCTTCAGTTCATTCGAGCTTCCGTTATTCGAGCTTCCGCTTTTGGAACTTCAGTAGTGGACCTATCGTCCCGAGTGCTTGCTTATGGAGCAGAAACAAAATAGGTACCTACTTACCTACTCAAGGACCAACTCTGCAAACCGTATAGGTATAATGAATGACCCTTACACCAGCAACTATTTGCAGTCCAGTCCACACGCTACGTATCATCACTTTGAAAGGGCGTGCGTGTTGCGTGAGTGTCGATTTGAAACGCGACGTTTGTACCACCGTCCACCTAGTCTGTGAGTGTGAACAGTCGTCGTAAAAAAGTAAACTGTCAGTGTCAAAGCCAAAGTTTTTTTCGACACGAGCGGCGCAATGGGTGACACCGCCGTAGAAAATCTCCAAAATCTAAATATTGACGAAAAGGCAGGATTTTAGTAACTATTTTAAATAAAAACCATTACTATCTATGACTCTAGTGATGCTTAAGTTGTTTAGCTACCGTAGGGGCTGCGTGATCCGCATCAAAGAAGGCTATGCCACATGGGTTTGTAGGCCTATTTCGTCACAAGACAAATACCTAACTTTAGAGCCCTAAGTCTAATCTAAAAATGTAAAGCATGAATTGGATTCCCATGAAGTCTTGATTACCATCATCTGCTTAGTAACTAAAGCTAAGAAATTAAAGAAGAAATATTAGTGTTGTAATCGTTCTCTAAACTGTTTCATCAGATCAGACCAGCAAACTATCATGAAAATATGAGTCATAGATTTATCTTTGTTTGTACAAAACCATTACCCTTGTGCATACCGAAAAGCAGCTATTTTGGTTATTTGTTGTCTGCTACATGTGAGCTTTTTATGGAAAACATTGTGAGGAATCAAACAGAATTATTCTCAGCCCGGTGAAAAGCCTCATTCTAGTATGGATTAATCACCAAAACTCTGGCCCAATGAAATCAAATTTTTGCCTCTTTGATACCTAGCCTGAAAAACAGGTTTTTATCAACCGATCAAGGGATCAGATACCCATACACCGTGTCAATTTATGCCCTACTCACTTTACCTAACTGACACGGTTCTGAACAATAATGTCCTCATTTCAGTCGCAAAAGAAGGCCATGAAGGAGAAAAAGAAGGCTGGTGATGCACCGGGAAAGGTAACAGAACTGAACCCACAGCCGGAGTACATTCAGAGACGCATAGAGCTCTGGGACAAGTACAAGGCACAGTATCTTGAAGAGCTGGCCAGTAAACCAGCGGTCAGCATTGTGGTGACGTTGCCTGATGGAAAACAGGTTGAGGCAAGCGCTTGGAAGACTACTCCTTACGATGTCGCTAAGGGAATTAGGTTTGTTTCATTATAATAAGGTATTTAATTTGGTTTCTGAGCTATCTATGCTAAAGACTGAATTTGCCTTTTTTTTAAAGTCATTCTAAGGCGGCTGGCACACACAGGGGACACAGGACGAGAAAGTGGCATCCACGTCAGTTTGATGTCACTCATACAAAATTTGTAGAAGCGACTAAACGCAAAACATACAGAAGGCATCTTCGTCCCACATTCCCTGTGTGGCTGACAACAAAAAAAAATATTTTATGTTTTGTGTCTACTGCAATAGGTATAATTTTCTTTAACATAAAATCCTTATCCCCTTGCACCCAAAGCGAGTTTTGGATGCATTAGTAAGTACCATCTTTTAATGCCTGAAAAACCTGCTAAATAGAAACCCATCTAATATAATTATTACCTACTTGTCCAATGCTGGGTTGACTACCCATTTGGATAGCCATCCAAATGGCAAATACCATCATCTCATCCACAAAACCTATCAATAAATTGAAGAATTTTAAGATTTTTTTTATTTATGACCACCTACAAAATAACTGTTGTTATAACAGTAGGAACTTTAAGACAGACTCAATTTCACAGTTTCCCGATCGCCGTTCAAACGTCAATCTCAGATTTCAAAGAGGTGTAATTCACCCTTACCCCGTATCATTAAAGAAAACATTTAGGATAAACTTCAAAACACTCGCCCTCTCACTCTAATTAATGCGATCAAAGTTTGCCTCACTTTACTACTAGCATTGTCTCACTTTGCCGCAGTCGTGAATAGGCGGTATGGCGGACCTGATATGACTAGCCAGGTTAAC
This sequence comes from Zelleria hepariella, assembly GCA_949319315.1. NCBI lineage: Eukaryota > Metazoa > Arthropoda > Insecta > Lepidoptera > Yponomeutidae > Zelleria > Zelleria hepariella. The sequence continues at coordinate 19,080,704 of OX439382.1, forward strand.
GCTTCCAGACTCATCCCAGGTTATCGATATCCCTCCCTCTCCACAGCCAAGGCCTAGCAGACAACTCGATCATCAGCCGAGTGAACGGTGAGCTCTGGGACCTGGACCGCCCATTGGAAGGAGACTGCAAGCTAGAGCTTCTGCGGTGGGATAATAAGGATGCACAGGCCGTATTCTGGCACTCCTCGGCCCACATGCTGGGTGAAGCTATGGAGCGGGTAAGGAGTATTTCGACTAACACCATAAGACAAGATCTTGCATGAAAGTGTAGGCAAATGTTGACTCTATGCTTCCATTTTGACTCGGCAGGCAATAAACCTAATAAACAGACCATGGATGAATGATCTTACCCATAATTATTGCTGTTACAGGTGTATGGAGGATGCCTGTGCTACGGACCTCCCATTGAAGAGGGTTTCTACTATGATATGCACTATCCTGACAAAGGGGTGAGTAAAATCGCGAATAATTAAATTTTGACCGCCTCGCTCAATTTTGGACAGATCTATACCGTCCAAGTTAGCAATATCAACCCTGCTACATTGGCTGGCAGGATTTCGTTGACTCTCTAACATTCATTCACTTCACAGAATAGTTATCACAGTTGGAATAGTCAGGCAGTTCCGTGCTAAGGAAGGCTCTTTAAAAACGTTGGTTTTAAATTGTTGTTGATAACAATAAATTGTAAAGCCATGTCAGGGGCCCTTTAGGGGGGCCTAAAAACTCTGACACCATCGTTACCACTACCTCATACGATTACCTTACCTACCATTCAATTTTAAATAATGAATGAATGAGTTCATTGCACACTCAATAAATTTAATTACCATGGAGTGAGAGACGATGTAAAAGGCGGACTAATTCACACTCAGCCAAAATCAACCATCGATAAAACTTCCTCCCTGCCTTCCAGATATCGTCCACCGACTTCCCAGTGGTCGACAACCTAGTGAAGAAGATAGCCAAGGAAAAGCAGCCCTTCGAGCGCCTTGAGCTGACCAAAGAGCAGCTCCTAGACATGTTTGAGTACAATGAGTTCAAAGTGCGGATACTGAAGGAGAAAGTGACCGCGCCCAGCACTACCGTCTACAGATGCGGCACGCTCATTGACCTGTGTCGGGGGCCGCACGTGCGGCATACGGGCAAGGTCAAAGCCTTCAAGGTCACCAAGGTAAATAAATAATAAAATAAAATAAAAATAAAAATGTCTTTATTCTACTATTAAATTGAATTTACCAATCAAATATTGCTACTATTTTAAAACTTAAAGTTGGTAGTGGTATTGATTTGTTGATTATTAAATATTAGTTAGATTATTATAAAAATGGTCACCAAGGTAAGAGTGGTTTTATTATGACAATACTGTTTTACAGTTCTTACAATGAGCCATTTTCACGGCTATCAAACTACGCTTTTTCTGAAGATATTATTATTATTAATCTGTGTAAGCGAAATTTGACAGCCACAACCCGGTTCTTGCATGGCCAAGCCTATGAGCGCCATCTACCAAGGGCTTTGAATTCAGCTTTTAAGAGTCAGTTGAAAACGGGCCATTCACGAGTCGTCGTCGTCGGCTGGTCGTTAACGAACGTTCATTTTAGTCGAGTGTTCGTAGGGACAGCAGAGAAGAAGCAAGTTTATCTAGATCTACTGTAGGACTAGTGAGAACAAAAAGTCCCACTAGTTCCATGGAATACGGATCAACTGTTCGGTGGAACAACTGAGTTCCACTGAAGGACTAGTGGTAATAAAAAATCCTAACTAATGGGAACAAAGGGCGTGGACCAGTCAATGATGACGCTTACGTCATCATAGCTGTTAGTCTTAAAAAAGGCCCAAACCTAGGCACAACTAGCGCCGCCAATGGAAAAAAAAACATATCTTCTTTTTGGATGCGTTTTTTGCTAAAAACTCGTCATTGGGTTATCAACGCGAGGCTTAACTATTTTTAGGACCTAAGGTTAAGATTCCAGATGCTATCTACGAATAAAATCTTATATCGCCTTTTGTGGCTATGTTTTCAGAACTCCTCAACTTACTGGGAGGGCAAGGCTGACGCGGAGACGCTCCAGCGCGTTTACGGAGTGTCCTTCCCTGAACCGAAGCAGTTGAAGGAGTGGGAAGTCATCCAGGCCGAGGCTGCCAAGAGGGACCATAGGAAGATTGGACGGGTAAGGGTTTTCTACAGGGTGCACTCTAATTCGATAGCGGAACTTTAAGTAGGCTGTCTACTGATTAATACCAACAACTTGTAGGTATGGTGGGCCACAGTCACAGATACCCCATGGCAGCTCTTACCGCGCGCGGCATAAGGGCGGCAATCCAACAAAAAGGGGTATCCTAGCGTGTAGCCGACTAAAAGGTGGCGAAAAAAAAATTTTTTTTCTTCTCTCAATATTTGCATCTTCGATTGACTGTCGAGTCTTTATCAGATTATTTGAAAAAAATGGAGCGCAAAAAATCATACATTTGGCGCAGTACTGAGTCGACCTTTTGTATGGTACAGCTGATATTTTTTTCGTTCCATTATTTTAGGCACCTAGTTCAACTTCTTTGTATTTATCAGTAGACAGCCTACTCAAAATTCCACTATCGACTGAGAGTGCAACCTGTAGTTAGTAAGATTTAGCTTATACACGTCCCACTAGCTGGACACAGGCTTTCTCCCAGAGAGATAGATAGAGAGAGAGAGGGTTTGGACTTAGTGACCATGCGTTGCGGATTGTCGATTTTTATTCAGCCTGGGGGCAAATTCTCGGGTATCTCGCATTCGACATTCTACGAAGAAAACCTTATTAACAAGTCACATTCGAGATTGCCGAGAATTAGCCCCCTGGACACCGTTAGGCGTCTATCCTACTATCTCTACAAAGGATACCGCTCCGGTTTGCGGTACTGCGATTATTAAGGCTGGAAGATAGCAGCGTGGTGGGTAATTCAAAATTGTCACAGTTTTTTACATTTTGTATCTAAACTGAGAAATTTTTAGTGAACGTAGTATTCTTTTCATTATTGTAAACAACAGAACACTTCCCTCTCCAGACTACCTCTTTTTTAATATAGTGGCTCTTTTACCGACAGCCTAGGTCATGAAAAGGGCACACTAAGTCCAACAAACGATCGAAACCGAGTGCCGGGACAAGTTTTTTGGGCAGTGCCACTGCTTCGTAGACCAGAACACATAATCGGCTGAATTATTGTTGTTCTGTTGTTTACAATAATGAAAAGAATACTGTTTTATTGCCGTGAACGAAAAATCGCTTTAGCTACAAAATGTAAAAAAAAACTGTGAAAATTTTGAATTTCCCGCCACGTTGCTATCGTCCACCCTTAACGTTGATTTGTTTGTCAATAACTGCATAGGGTATAATGATTTCATTTTACATGGCTATTCGTGTTTGCCAAAAATACTTACCACCGGATGCGGAACCTTATTGTTGCAGGAACAAGAGCTGTTCTTCTTCCACGAGCTATCGCCAGGCTCGTGTTTCTTCCAGCCGCGCGGCGCCCACATCTACAACACGCTGATTAACTTAATTAGGGAACAATACAGGTAAGAGAATGCCGATTTCTGAATCAAATCGAGAAATTCGCTAAGCAATTATATGTAAGTATCGTTCTGTCTCTGCAGATTTCTCACAAAAGAGCATGACAGAACGATACTTAAGTAATAGTTAGTATGCAATGTAAATAACCGAATTTGGACGCCTTTTGGCAAAACATAGAGGATATACTATTTTTTGATCATCTATTTATTATTTATACCTAGGTTGACAAATAAATAAATTCTATTGTTTATCTCGTTCCTAGGGTCCGCGGTTTCCAAGAGGTGGTCACGCCGAACATCTACAATGCCAAACTGTGGCAGACTTCGGGCCACTGGGCGCACTACGCCGAAAACATGTTCTCATTCGAGATCGAGAAGGAAACCTTCGCGCTGAAGCCCATGAACTGCCCCGGTCACTGGTGAGTTGAGGGGTCACTCCCAATACTGGGCGCACTACGCCGAAAACATGTTCTCCTTCGAGATCGAGGGCACTGGTGAGTTGAGGCCCTAACACAAGATTACAACAATTCATCATAACGTCGCTGTAGAACAGTCTTTCCCAACGTGGGCGATAACGCCCCCTTGTGGGCGCTGCAGGCCTAAAGGGGGGCGGTAAGAGACCCAGAAAAAAAAAGGGCGCGTTGTGTAGGGCTTTGGGGTCGATTTATAATTTCATTTACCTAGCTAGGAAGACTCTTAGACACCGACTGAGCTCTCGACTCGATAATTTATTCTTAAAGTGGGCAGTAGACAAAAAAAGGTTGGGAACCCCTGCTGTAGAATAATAACCTCGTAAGTAAAAAAAAAAAATTTTTTTTTTTAGAGATCGAATGAAAACCACGTATTTCATAATGTGGCGAACCTTTGAACACAATTTTATGACTACTAATGCCATCTATTAATATTTTAAACATTTTAAACATTTATTAATATTTTAAACATTGACGAAATTAATCTTTTTTTTCGTTTCCTGTAAAGTTTGGTTCTCTGGACATACGAGGTTATCATTCTACAGCGACGATAAGTATAAAGATAAAATCATACATGTGTCCCTGCCTAACAGCATCTCGTGTCCGACCCGGACATCCGTGTGCCAGGTTTCCATCTTCCCAGAATGCACTGGACCCAAATGAATACCCCTAGATTCCGGGTCTCACAGGGAAGGTGTGCGGAGCTAATGCACAAATGAAACTTTTGGCATGTGCGGGGGGGGGGGTTCAGCCGATGTCCCACATCACCGACGACTGCCTGCTGTTCGCCGTCAAAGGCGGCGTCACGGACGTAACGACGTGAACGTAACGACCTTTCACCGTATAGCATTTCGAGCACAATGCCATTCGCAAAATAAATAAATAAAATATGTCCTTTAACAGTATAATGTTTGACAACCGCACGCGCTCTTGGCGGGAGCTTCCGCTCCGATACGCCGACTTCGGAGTCCTCCACCGTAACGAGCTGAGCGGAGCGCTGACGGGACTGACCCGAGTGCGACGCTTCCAGCAGGACGACGCGCATATCTTCTGCACGCACCAACAGATTGAGAGCGAAGTGGTGAGTGTGTAGCTTCCTTTACTTATGATATGAATCCTGCATCGCGCCAGCAAAATGTTTTTAGGCTCGTATACAGGGTGTTAAAAGACGGCCAACAAAGCGGGAAACCACGTATTGTTCTCATCATAAGGAACATTATTGCCCAAGAAACTATGCCTGGGAAATCAACGGTTTCCGAGATAATGATGTTCAAAGTCGGACTTTTCATAACTTTTTTTTTGCAGAAATGTATTCAGTATCCAGTCCTTAACATACCTTCTCAATAAGCCATATCAAAATTATGAATATTTCTTACAAAAAACGACGTCAAAATTGCAACCCGAAATGTATTCTAAACATCAGCACTTCAAGCTTTAGTAAAGTCCGTTCGGTATCATAGTGTCGGTACACACGACGGCAATCTTGGTTTTACTAAAAAAATATTTATTTCAATAATACCTCTACTTCCCTACTCACAATTTTGACTGCAAAAATACTTTATGGTACACAATTATAATGAATAAAGCACAAAATAAAACACTACTCATCACTCGAGGTGTCCTCAGATTCATCTCCACCGGTATTTATAATAAGTGATGCAGGATCGTCGCGTTCTAAATCCATTCCAAAATACCGATTTTCTACTTTGATTGCGTGATCTACATATCTTTTCCACATATCTGAAGTCACGTTTTTCATTATTGCTCTTATGGTTTGACATACGGCTGGAGCATCGGTGGGTTTGCAATTGTTTGCCCTTATGTCATGCTTCACCTTTGACCAAACTTGTTCGATTGGGTTGAAAATACAGTGATATGGCGGAAGGCGCACCACTTCAAAGCCCTTCAACACTGCCAGCTCGTCAATAAAATATTTCTTTTCTATTCCTGCTTTTTTAACAATATCTATTAATATTGGTTTTGTTGGGATTGGTTCTGGTATGGGAATATTGTGACACTTAAAAAAATCAAGAATTTCACCCTTTCTCGTAGACATAGTAGGTACTTTGACGGATAACCGCGAGTGGTAGGAAGCGTTGTCCATGACTATTATACTATTTTTTGGCGCGTTTTCTAATAACTGCTCCTCAAACCACTTTTCGAACAATGCAGAATTCATATCGCAATGATAATCTGCACTTGCGTCTTTAATTTCTTTTGCTGATAGCATTAAAGCATTTTCGACCCATCCATCTTTGGAACCAGCATGGACAATGATGACCCGTTTTCCTCGAGAAGAAGGTACATCCAAGTCACATGAGCAGCTGCAGTCTGCCCAACCTTTCTTAACTGTATCGTGCGTGTCGTACCAGGTTTCGTCTAAATATATAATATTTCGTCCTTCCAGGCGTGCCTTTCTAAGTGTTGTTATATATTTATATCGCCAAACTTGGAATCGAAACGATTCAAGCAATACTTTGCGCTTATTCAGTTTTTTATACTTAAATCCAAGTTTCAATAACACTTCACGCAAAGTGGTACGTTTATACGAAAAGTCCGTATTCGCTTGTAAATCTTCCAAAATCAAGTCTAGTGTCGGAAGTTTTTTATTAGCATAGAATCTGTATACTGTTCGACGTACTACGTCACATTCAAAGTCGTCCACCTTCGATAGTTGTTTTCTTCTGTTTCTACGTTTTTTCGATGTTGATGGGCCCGTTTTTAATATCGTCCCAACGGTGGTTCTTGGGATACCAACTATTTTTGAAGTATCTGTGATGGGCGCAGACATATTCATTTCAACACAATGCTGATGCACATTAACTAAAATTTGCTTACATGTTTTACAAAACTTTCGTCTTTTAATTTTTGTGTCATTCGAAGTTTCGTCTAGAGGCACCTCGCTGTCCTCCCACGGACGAAAAAACATTTTATCTACACGCTGCGATCGACACTCAATACAAAATACTAACTCAAAAGTCACAAGCACAACCTCTCAATACGACGCTTCTTTATAGAATGACGAGCGGCGAGCCAAATTCACTGGCGTGTTGGCGCCGCGTCGGCATCCTTTAATTTCTTTTGTGAAAAGCCGCCGCACGCCGCGGCGGCAAATATCAAAGCGACACTATGAAATCTAACAGACTTTAACATAAACTTATACCTACGCTTGCGCGATATTACTTCTGTGCGTTACACGTCCATTGCGTGATAAAATATTTTTCAAAATTATAAGCTCTAAAACCAAAATCATTTCCCAGCAATAATTTATCGAAAAAGTACTTTATTTTGGTGTCTACATGTATGCGTGTATGTCGTGAAGTATGCGTGGCTTGCGGGTCTGTTGGCGGTCTTTTAACACCCTGTATAGTCAACGTCTAGCCATTTTTACTTGGTATTGGCTGGCTACTAGTGTCTTGGGCTGGCTATTACTTGACCGGGACTCAGCATTACTTTGAGGACTGGCTATTAATTGACCCGGGACTCAGCAATAGTTTGAGAAAGAAGTGTCCCACTTGTCCCAGTAAGAACAAAGTGGTAAGTAACTTCGCAGTCCTCCTCCAGTCCACGTAACGAGCTGAGCGGCGACGAAATGTAATATTTTTTTGGCCAGCTTCACTAGGAACTGAACTTTTTTTTATACTATTTAGTTTGACTCCCACTTGACCGGTTGTCTTTTCAACAGCGCGGCTGCCTCGAGTTCCTGGACTTCATCAACACAACCTTCGGGTTTACCTACCAGTTGAACCTGTCAACCCGCCCTGAGAAGTACCTGGGTGACCTGGACACCTGGAATGCTGCTGAGAAGGTAACTAACGACCTGCGGCATGACTGCATAGATACAAGTTCTTATCGGTCTACTCGCTATCGGTTAGGATGACGGGATAAGAACTTTATCTGGCGGCGGTGTTTTAACACCCTGCCCCTCTACCCTTGACGCATATATTTCGATATGGCGGAATTTACAAAATTCTATATTTCATGAATTAAGACTTATTTTATATTGGTATTATACAAAATAGTATTTGAATAAACATTACGAAGTATACAAAATCAAAGTATGACTATGCGATGTAAAAGAGAAATTAATATAACTTTGTAAATATGAACGCAATGGCGTCAAGGGTAACCCCCCTAGTTTTTACAGTAGGTACAGTTTTTTTTTTTGTTAGCCTGGATGTTAGCGTCGCATTATTGGGCAAAGGCCTCCCCTCTTGTCTTCCACACATCTCTATCGTGTGCCACCTCCGGCCAGCTGTACAGTGTTAGTAAAGCTTAAATCCTATCTCCCTCCCCAGGCGTTGGAAGACTCCCTCAACAAGTTCGGTAAGCCGTGGCAGCTGAACCCGGGCGACGGCGCCTTCTACGGACCCAAGATCGACATCGTCATCAAGGACGCCCTCCGGAGGTCCTTCCAGTGTGCGACCGTGCAGCTGGACTTCCAGCAGCCGGAGCGGTTCAATTTGACCTTTGTCAGGTAACTAAACGACTCCTAAATTCAGCTTAGTCCGTCCGAAGGTTGTCTGGAAGAGATCGCTCTTAGCGATAAGATCGCCGTAGGTACTATTAGGGTAAGAAATTCTTGTAAATAAAAATAATTTCTTGTGCACAATAAAGTGTTCTACAAGGTGTTACAAAAGTACCTAACTCTTTTTACAGGGTGTAACCTACTGGTCAACAGAATGACAAATCTGTAAAAAACAGTTGAAATAACAATTTTTATTTTATAACCTCAAAATTGAAAAATTTCCATAATTTTTATTTTTGTTATTATCTCAAATTTAAAAATATGTTAGTGCGTGTAGGTGCATTTACATAGCTTTGAGTTGTTACAACATTGTGAAAGTCAATGAAAACAATATTTAAAAAATACTTTTCTCCCGCCACATCGTTCACATTTTATTAATTTAAAAATTAACGGAACGTCATATAGCAAAAAAAAAATTTAGGTTGTGATCCCTATCACCGGGTGCTATTACCCTGTAAAAAGAGTTAGGTACTTTTGTAACACCTTGTATATCTATTTATCTAAGAACCAAGCTTTTAGTTCAAACGAAACTCGTCGAAATCGGTCCATCTGTTTGGGAGCTATGATGAAGTCAAACATTAAGAAAAGAAGAAAAAAAACTTATTGCACAAAAAGAAAATAAATAAGACTAAAATAACAAAAGTAAAGACATTTAGTGTAAGGCTGAGGTTTGTATTATTTACTACGTTTCAATATTTTTGATCTTATTTTTATAAAGATTGTTGTTTAATCACAAACCCAACGTTAAACCATTGCCTAAACAATGAAGAAAGCATCGTAAAACAATATTTCCTTACCAAAAATGTAAGAAAATTTTTGGTATGAACCGAAATCGTATTTTCGTAACCTCTTTTTCAGACCTTACCATAGGTACCCGCCGCCATTTTCATATCGTTTCTCTATTGACACGGCTTATATTTGCACACGCGAAACAGCAACAGATTTGTCTGGAATCTAAACCTTAGGTCCTAAAAATAGTTAAGCCTCGCGTTGATAAGAGTTTTTAGCAAAAAACGCATCCAAAAAGAAATGTTTTTTTTTTCCATTGGCGGCGCTAGTTGTGCCTCGGTTTGGGCCTACATAGAATAAAACAATGTCCTCAAATATGACAGACCTTTAGTTACATCAGGTAGATGTAAAGGCTAAAGTTTTCATTGCTTCTTCTTTGCGTCCTGTCTAAGCTCTCTGAGCGAAACAAATAAGCCGTTTATGAAAGTTTAAGTGTAAAGGCACAACCCCTCTCTTCCGCAGCGAATCCGGCGAGAAGAAGCGTCCAGTGATCGTGCACCGCGCGATCCTGGGCTCAGTGGAGCGTATGATCGCCATACTGACTGAGTCCTACGCGGGCAAGTGGCCCTTCTGGCTGAGTCCGCGGCAGGCGTGCGTCGTTCCCATAGGACCAGCCTTCGATGACTATGCGGTGCAGGTAAGGGATCCACCAATTACCTGCTAGACTTACAGAAGTTGTCCAGGTTTTAGTCTTGATGAAAGCCGCCGTTTTATCGCTCAGCCAGGCCAAATAGGACTTTAGTGCTACGCGTATTCTGACATTGCATTTCGGAACTCGCATGTAACGTGATGTTCGAAAGCGCGTCGTCATCGCGGTAAACGCTTTTTCTCGCGCTCGACAAAAGGCGCTACCATTTGATGACTATGCGGTGCAGTATGCTTAGTATGGTCGTTTTGACACTCTCTCGAACTCGAGTGACAGACGTGCCATGTCTATTGTGCGAGCATGGCAGGCGGGACTCGAGATGGCAATAGATTAGGGTCATGTCGAGCAGAAAGTAGATATTGCCATTTTTAATAAAAATATTGTAGGTATTTTTGTCTCCATCGCCATGTTGGCGTAGAGCCAACTCGAGCCCGACCGACAAGTTGACAGTTTTGCATAGAGAAGGGCCTATCTCGGACTTACCATGCTGCACGTACTGGTAAGGGATCAACTCAAACTTACAGAAGTTGTCCAGGTTTTGATCTTGAAGAAAGCCGTCATTTGATAAACCTAAACAACGCTAGGACAAGCTAAATAGTGCCACGTGACAAATGACATTCCGTCATTGCGTTGTAACGTGATGTTACATGCGAGTTCTGAAAGCGCGTAGTCATCGTGGTAAACGCTTTTGTCCCGCGCTGGACAAAAGGCGCTACCATTTGGATCTACCAATTACCTGCCAAACTTACAGAAGTAGTCCATGTTTTAGTCTCGAAGAAAGCCGCCATTTTGTGCACCTAAACACCATCCGCCATTTTATGGCGCTTTCTTCAAGACCAAAACCAGCTAGGGGAGCACAAAGTCACGATAAAATTTTAACCCATTATCGGGTATCGCCATCTTGCTTTATTTCACTGCGTGAAGCGAGATGCCTGCCGCTACCCGATAGTGGGATAAAACTTTGATCTTGAAGTTGTGCTTCCCTACCTGGACCACTTTCATAAGTTTGGCAGGTAATTGGTGGATCCCTCAAGGGCTGCAATACTCGCCGCACAGTGTGGGCCTGGAGCTGCACTGCCGGCCATCAACAGCGCGCCAGCAACGCACCCATTATAGACCGTGGCAGTAATGGTCTAAATCCTCCGTCTCTTCTCAGGTGAAAGAGCAGCTGTTCGCGGCCGGGTTTATGTCCGAAGTGGACATCGATCACGGCGACACGCTGAACAAGAAAGTGCGCAACGCGCAACTGGCGCAGTTCAACTTCATTTTGGGTTAGTATTTCAAAGGTTACTCGTCAAATTGTACTCAGTCAACATGGCTTATGGTGCTGTTTTTTTAATTTTATGGGAAAATGGAACGCAATATTCTCTAAAATCATATCTGACTGCATTAATTTTATAAAACAGTAGATCAATAGATTGACGTTTAAGTGGAGCGACTTTTGAGCGACAAAAAACCTCCCAGACCACATTAGATGCCACCCGCCTCTGTCTCTGTCAGTTAAAAATGTCGTCTGACTTCGGTCTGCTGGTCTGCCAACCATCTGGCCCATCCGCCGTCTTCCCGCATCGCGAGACCCCTACCCCACCTAATAAAGACCTTTGCATCTACGTAATGAGATGATTTATCCAGCGTCCAGTGGTACCTTCACTTACACTAGATGGGTCAAGAGACCACTCGGCGCTGCAGTGCCTGGATCATTGTTTTAGATGGAGTAGGCTTTCCCAACACCTATACCATCCTGACAGCTTATTCGGCCTAGCCCACAGGAAAGACGACTCAATACGTGTGGAGACAACTAAGCCGCGGGTTTCCTCACGATGTTTTTCCGTCACGTTTGGCGAGTGGTTTTGCTACTTCAAATTTACAAATGCCCTCCTAACCTTTTTATTATAAACCAAAATAAAATGTAACCCTCTGTTCCAGTGGTGGGCGAGCGAGAGAAATCCTCCGGTACTGTGAACGTGCGTACACGCGACAACAAAGTGCACGGCGAACTATCAATCGCAGGACTGATCGATCACTTCACCACGCTCACCAAGGAACGCACCATCTCCGAGGATTGCCTCATTGCTAACATCAACTAGACCCTTCAAGTCACGAATGTCTAAGGCCCCAAAATTCAAATTTACGGCATCAGCATAAGCCCGATTCGTCTACCGCTAAACGTATTTAGAAAAAATAGAAGTATACTACGTGCCCGCTTCAATTTTATTGAAGGTTTCAATATGCAGTCCGTGGATAAATAAGCCTGAATTGAGGATTGTCAACACAATCACCTCTGCATTCGGTAGATATTCTTTCACGACCAGGCAGTTGTTCTTGGGGTCAATAGTTACAACTGAACTGCAGATAGTTTATTTTAGTTATTTATTTAGCGAACATCCGTTTCAGCACTATGCATTTACTATTCCACATAATGTTCGTTATTATTTGTCAAAAAGGGTAATTTTTTCACTTATTAATAGTTGTAAGCTATAATTGGTGGTATAACAATACATTAATTCAAGTTAATAATGTGGTTTTATTTATGAGATGGATCACTGCTACTTTTGAGCTTAGTCATCAGCCAGTTTTTGTAACTTGGACCAATTTTGTCAAAAGCTGGTCTTTGGCTTTTATATTTCTATCATATCAGTAACTATAGCCGAGTGTGGTGTCCTACAGTTGGGTAAAGGCCTCCCCTTTATCTTGGGCCACCTCTCGCTACCCCCTTTCGACGCACCACATCCGCGAAACACCCACCTTTACGCAACCCGGTAGAAAGGTGAGGTCGGTCGTCGCGCCATCTCCGCCTTGATAACCGATAAAAAAACTAAAATATTTTTTCCACCTGTCGCAACTTTATTTAAAATCGTCATAAATATATAAAATCATTTGTTATCATATCAAAATAATCACCATTACCATAAAAATAAATAATGAAATAAATTAGACTTACGAACTAAAATTGTAAAGCTTTCATACTGCACAATGTAAAAAGTGTAAAAATACTTTCTGGAAATTCTTGCCATCACAAAATAGCCAAGCCAGACAGCATATCCATCCATCGTTGATTTTACAGTTCCCGGCGTATAACTTGAAAAATGACCTTGACTGCGCAGTAGACGATTTTTAGGTCTCTTTGGCGGGGGACAAGGGGCGCGACGGAATTGCTATTGCTTCGGAAGGCCCCGGGCACCCCCGGGTTAAGTTTTGTTTGAAATGCGCGAACTCATCCCCGCTACGCAGACTTTTGCTCAAGATATGCGCCGGGAACTGTACAAGATGGTTAGAATCATCCTGACTTCCTTTATGGCCTTCAGAAGCTTTATTTGGATACAAATATTTTAGCTATTCGCTGTAAGTAGATGTCATCACAACACGCAAAAATACCGATACAGAAGCCATCTGTTTTAGTACCCTGTGAATAGGTATTTGTTTAAAGTAGATTCTACTTATATTAAACAAAACTAAATAATATCTGTGGTAGGACTTAGTACCGTATTATAGCCGGTCAAGTATTTTAGACTAGTATTGTATAGTAGAGTGATATCACAATGTAGCTTCATTGGTCTGCAATAATTTCTTGGTTTTGACTCCGTTAGCTACTTTCTTCTCTGCCGCGTCTTCGCTCTTCGGAATGTCAGGAGTTTCAAAGTTTTTGCACAGCACGAAAATCTGTAAATATAAATTGTTTTAATAATAATAAAAATAAAGCAACCTAATTTTTCAGTGCAAGTTTACATTTTTGCGACTAGATTTAAATTCTTATTTTATGCCTTTACTCCTCCCTGGAGGGGAGCACAACTTCAATATCAAAGTTTTATCCCACTATCGGGTAGCGGCACCTCGCTTTACGCGGTGAAATAAAGCAAGATGGCGATAGCCGATAATAACTTATATCGTGATAATGTGCTGTAAAATGTAAATCTCGCCTATTATGGTCTTATACAGGGCGTCCCACGGCTATGCCACATGGAGGGAAAGTACCTTAAATATTGTAGATGGAACATTTTACTGAAAGAAGACATTATTTTAATTTAAAAAACAATTTAAACTGCATTCATAGATATCTAAATAATTACATGGTTGAACCGGGAATCGAACCCGTTACATGAGAAAAATAATTACCCTGTAGTTTTATCATACCGATCGAAAGGCTTCGTCATAAGGATTATTTTTTGCTAAATAACATAGTGTCAGAAATAAAAGAAAGACCATGAATTTTAACATTTTTAATACCACATTAATCAATTTATCAATGAAAATCACAGGAAAAAAAATTAAGTATGAAAATGAAACACATTTTTGAATTATTTCTTTATAATCAGCCAGCCGCATTGCGATGGACAAAATTTTACGCGTCTTTCGGCCCAGGATACGGCTCGATTTGTTGCATACTACCTGGTAAATGTTAAAATTCATGGTCTTCCTTTTATTTCTGACACTATGTTATTTAGCAAAAAATAATCCTAATGATGAAGCCTTTCGATCGATATGATAAAACTACAGGGTAATTTTTTTCTCTCATGTATCGGGTTCGATTCCCGGTTCAACCATGTAATTATTTAGATATCTATGAATGCAGTTTAAATTGTTTTTTAAATTAAAATAATGTCTTCTTTCAGTAAAATGTTCCATCTACAATATTTTATGTACTTTCCCTCCATGTGGCATAGCCGTGGGACGCCCTGTATAGGCTGAAAAAAAGATTTTTATTTATTTATTACAACTACAAGTATGGCTCATCCGCTTTCGTGAGATAAAACAACTACCAGATACTATATCTCACGAAGTCCGTTTGGTTATGAATGTTGTCGGCGTGCATGTATACAATGCTTTAGTGTGCGTAAGCGCGGCAGCGGCTCAGTCACGCTCAGCCGCGCTTACGCACACTAAAGCATTGTACATGCACGCCTGTCAATATTCATAAACCAAACGGACTTCGTGAGATAGAGTATCTGTACGTATATACACGCTTTACACTCATAGTATAAACGAGCCCCAGTGGTGCCAGTGGTCGCACAGGCGGGAGACCGAGCAGAACACGGCGCTGAGGACGCAGTTGAAGCTGGGTCACTGGGCTCCAGGAGATAAAACAACTGGGCCCTTAGCCTGTAACACAATGGTGCCAAAATGGGCTGTCAGGTGACGACTTCAATTACGATTTACTAACGCTGTCTGTCCTTTTAATGTTTTTGTAGTACAGCAAAGAATATTTTGATTCTAATTCTAGAGGATTAGTTCTCTGGTTGTAGGAGAAAAACGACGAGAGCCCGGTTTTGTCCTTCTGCCGGGATGCCATTGACCCGCCATTGCGTTACAGGCTAAGGGCCCTGTACACGCCCTACACTCACAGTATAGACGAGCCCCAGGCCGGCTATCGCCGCGCCGGTGAGCACGTCCCGCCAGTGGTGCCGGTGGTCGTACAGGCGGGAGACCGAGCAGAATACGGCGCTGAGGACGCAGCACACTTGGAGCAGGGTCACTGGGCTCCAGGAGGCAGGGGACGAGGCGCGGCGGTGGAGGTAGTACTGCCAACGGAAGAAAATAACATTACATTTAGTACGTACACACGACAGCACGTCGACCCTAACACTATAGCACTCCACTCCCTTACGTTACGGGCGACTTTACAACAAAAGTGGACACAGACGTGCTGTCGTGTGTACAAGACACTGTTCTCAGAAAAAGCGCTTTCGCTGTCAAAGCCTTGGCATCTACGCAATGAGATGATTTATACAGCGTCCAGTGGCACCTTCACCTTATGTTGAGGTGGTGATGACTCTGTCCATTAATTATTTAACGCTTCTTTCAACACAATAACGGGATGACGTCGTAAAGCCAGGGAATACCACCGTATCGAATATCATCCTGGCTTTTGGACGTAATTTTACTTCGCTGGTCCGTGACGAAGGCTTTTGCGTCTACGTAATGAGATGATTTATACAACGTCCAGTGGCACCTTCACTCACACTAGATGGATGAAGAGGCGCCGTAGTGCCTGGGACATTATTTTTAGATGGAGTATGCTTGTCCAGCACCTATACCATATGTATACATACAGTACTTCAATATTATGGTCTAGCTAGGGTGACCATTTTCAAAATGTTCAAAGAAATGCTTATAATTTCTGAGGATTTTTTTCATATTTTTTCCCAGTATCACTACAACCTGCCCTTTCGCCCAGTGCCCACTTGACATTGAATAACGGGACACCCTGTATATGCCGCACCGGGATTCGAACCTAGCACCTCACGCGTGAGTTCTATCTGTGGTTGGTTTGTAAAAGGAGAAAAATACGTTACAGCTATAAAGATGGCCGAGTGCACAGCCATAGACGTGTGGCCCGATGGGAAGCTGCGGTCGGACTGCGTCAGCCAGTGCGCCTTCGTGCATGTGTAGCTGGCTACGTACTCCGATCTGAAAAATATTAAGTTATGTGTAGCAAAAAACCCCTTTATGAGGAACGGGTGATCATTCTCCTCACTTTATAGGGAAATTTCCCGCCAAGCAGATGTTATGCTCGGAGCCCGGCCGGGTCCAACTGAACATGGTTGGAAGTTCTATAATACTCATCTTCGATAAACATTTTGCTGGCGCGATGCAGGATTGTAGCAGGTAGCGTTTGACAGCTCGAGTATGTAGCAGTTTCCTGAGCGCCCGACAGAGGTCGCTAAATATGTAAAATAATCTTTGAGACAAAATCGGCGGCGCCTGGATTCTTGCAGTTAGTAATCCAAAAGATCTTCCTATAGATTATAGAAAATTTATCATGAAATCCATGGTGTATAAAATTATATAGGAAACTTTAATTTTGTAGCATTCTTTTTTCAACTCAGCCAACAGATGGCGCTTTACAGTCCTACATCGCGGATCGCGGAATGGTTTGGTATGGTTTCTCAAAATTTTTGTGCGTAGATGAACTTCGTATGTACGGAACCCTCCCCACGCGAGTTAAACTCGCACTTGTCCCGTTTTGTGTATGCAATTTGTATTAGCAGATGTCAGAGTTAGGGAGTGGTGGTGAAAATAAGGGAGACTGTCTTAACCAATTGGTATTACTTCGGCTCATAGACGCCCTGAGGGTACTGGATTTTTTTACGCCAATCAAGCGGTTAATCCTAAAATTACTCATACTCTGATTGCTTAAATCCTTTCTACTTACTAACTTGCTTACTTATTACTTACTTACTTATTGCCCCATATTGATCTTTAGTGTTGAAGAAGCAGTTTTCAACAGAGTTCAGGCAGCGTCTTAAGTTCCTACTCTTGAGTAGGATTAATTTACTATCAACTCTGAAATGAATTGATCTGGGTAAATGAAAAAGTTTTTTACCCTTGACAAGTCCCAGCTTCTACCGGTTGGCAAGTGTCGAAGAAGTGCGGTCGGGGCGCTCCAACCAACACCTTGAGCACTTCTACAATGGTCAGATTTATCAGCAATCCGTAGAGGTACTCCTTGTACCATGTTAAAGCTTGCGTTTTCGGTTTCTGCACCTTGTTGGCACTGTGGAACTTTCGCTCTACGATCAGGAGCTGAAAGCAAGGATAACAATCAGTGGGCTTATTCTGTAAAAATAAACGCACGGTTGATAGTCCTCATTACCGGTTTATTTGCAAGAAATTTGCTCTTAAAATTTCAGTTTTTTCGAAAGTGTGACTAACTTATGTTTCGAAACTCGAGGCAAAGAACAAGTTCTACTTTCATACACTCAAGACGATTGAAAAGAAAAAAAAAATAAACATCTTTTTTTTCAACATATTATTTGTCGATTTTTTTTTATATCTTTTCCGGCTACTACACCAGTTTTGAGGACTTCTGACTTTTATATGGAACACCAGCTTAAGACTTACAAAGGCCACAGGCAGGAAAATCGTGATTGCCATCAACCACTTCCAGCTGACGGTATCTCCGACATACGGGTGTGAGAGGGATGGATCCCCACAGATGAAGCCGAGACGTCCACCCGGTAGAAACTTCGACTCCGCTATCACAAACAGGAATAGCACTGGGAAAACAATAATAATGGATTGGATATTTGGTATTTCGTAAAAGTTTTTTTATGTATGTGAGTTTACGAAAGTTGAAGTGTAAAAATGGATAGGATAGGTCTAAGGTTCTGTTATCAAACTGTAAACCGATGCCGATGCAAATAGTTTTGGGCCAAAAAACTTATGATAGATTTTATAGGTCCTTTTGGGGTTAGTGTAAATAAAACTAGTTATACTTACAGCGATGCCATCGGTTGGTCAAAGACCAATAATACTTGACTTTATCCATAATTATAATCTTCTTAGCAATAGGTACCACTATTTGACCCTCCAAAATTACTTTAAAATGAGGTAACACTTAGTTCATAGCTAAAATCACACGTACATACATCATCTGCCGTGATTCACACATCGTTGCTATAATTGATTTAGACGATAGCAAATATGATTAATAATTAACTTTACTTAATTTCATTCTGTGATTTCATTTCAAAGTACATTTTGAACGTAGTAGTAGTACGTAATTTTTATTTTGGTTGGTCTTCGCGAGGACGCCGACTTCTTTTTTGTAATCTGTGGAAACGATCAAATGGTGGGTCCACACCACAGAGTACATGTCCACACATGGCTATTGGCGTATTGGCTTATTTATTTATGACAAAATTTTTGTTCAATATCGACACTACCCAACATGACATCCACACATGGAATCAAATAGCAAAATACCGTGACATTAGTAGCGATTCTGTCTAAAACTATTACTAATCTGACAGCACTAAAGTGACAGATAATCTGTCACTTTAGTACATTATCTGTCACTTTAGTGCTGTCAGATTAGTAATAGTTTTAGACAGAATCGCTACTAATAAGGGCGATTCTGTCTAAAACTATTACTAATCTGACAGCACTAAAGTGACAGATAATGTACTAAAGTGACAGATAGCTGTCATCTTTAGTACTATATCTGTCACTTTAGTACATTATCTGTCACTTTTAGTGCTGTCAGATTAGTATAGTTTTAGACAGAATCGCCCTTATTGCCGCAAACATCAGGACACAGACTAGTGCACATTGTTTTCAGCAAGCCTAGCATAAGGCTAGGTTAGAGCGTATCTATGGGTTTATAACTATAATGTATCTCACTCTTTCGTTTGACGTAGAGCGGGATAGATTTATAGATGTTCAGCACGCGTAGCATGAGGCGGTGTTAGATAGGTGTTGTTAGAGAGGTGTTGTCCATCGCGCTCTACTTCAAACAAAAGAGCGAGATACATATGTTTTAAACCCTTACTCTCTAACACCGCCTCATGCTACGCGAGCTGTGCGCAAAAGCATTTTGGTTTTGTAGACCCGATACGCCGACATCAAGGATTCCTTTTTCTTCTTTAGATCCTTTATCGTGCAAGGAAGTCCTAAAGTATCTTTTATATTAATCCAGGGCCCTTAGCCTGTAACGCAATGGCGGGCCAATGGCATCCCGGCAGAAGGACAAAACCGGGCCCTCCTCGTTTTTCTCCTCTAACCAAAGAACTAATCCTCTAGAATTAGAATCAAAATATTCTTTGCTGTACTACAAAAACATTACAAGGACAGACAGCGTTAGCAAATCGTAATTGATGTCGTCACCTGACAGCCCATTTTGGCACCATTGTGTTACAGGCTAAGGGCCCAGGCATCGTTTTTATATGGTGTGGATGTTGGGGATCCCAAATGCACAGATTCATTTGGTAAAGTTCTAAGAACTCTAAAACAGTTGCATTAAGGGCGATTCTGTCTAAAACTATACTAATCTGACAGCACTAAAAGTGACAGATAATGTACTAAAGTGACAGATAATGTACTAAAGATGACAGCTATCTGTCACTTTAGTACATTACCTGTCACTTTAGTGTTGTCAGATTAGTATATTATATAAACTTATTAAGTTTTAGACAGAATCGCCCTGAATGTCCCAATTCATTACTAATGGTAGAGAGAATTTAGCAAAAGTTTCACTACATTCAAATCAAAACTGATTGGGGCAGCACAGATTAAAAAAAACGGCAACGCGTTTAGTAGTTGTCACAGAGTACAATTTGTGGTGTTCTGTGGGCACGCGCGAACTGGGGCCTTAGCCTGTATTACAGTTAACATACAAAGGTGGCTGGATAGGCTGATTTTGACAGCTTTGGTAGCCGGTAAAACGTTAGGCGGACCTATCGGCACCGACTTTCATGCTAGTACGATTTTGAAATCTTTGGTGCGCCAAATCGGTAGTCTCGAAGGACATTTGCGTTTAGATTGGTAGTCTGTACTTTTTAGTGACTTTTATTTGCTAGCCTCTAACGTTTTTGACAGGTTCCGTTGACAATTTTGCTGCCAGTGACGTGCAATTCGCGGATTGTACCCTAATATGGTAAAGTTTCTCAATGGCTTTACAAAAGAAAAGTGAATTTAAAGCCTTTTCCGCATGTATTGGTTTTAGTGAATCCTCAATCCACCCTCAAGGTGGCTTTTACTCAAATATCGCCGCTTTTGAAGGCCTTCACAAACGGTGCGAGGCTATCATTTCACGCAAAACTATGGACCCCTTAGGAAGTGTGTTTAGTTTGTTCTTTACCAAGAAAACAAAGAATATTCTCTAAAGAATAAATACCTACGTGTTGTGTCTGAGGACCTAGCGGAGTTACTTTCCAACTCATACATACCACAGGAGCCGTGGCTTAGAGGGATCCCGTCGACATAAAGGTACGTACCTACCTCAGTCTCTGTCTTTATCGACATTCTGAGGGCATGGGTAGGAGTACAACGACCTAGCTGCTACTAAAGTTCTTGTTTGTAAGAATACCCAGAACCTAAAACACTGCTTCGTATCTGGCTTCATAATACTAAATGTGGCAAGTGATTTTTCTTCCAAAGTCAGGATACGTAGAGAGGTACTTTAAGTAGGTACATATATTGTTTCTTACTGAGAATTTTGATATTTTTCAGATACGGACAGCCCTATCGTTATATTATACCATGGGGTCATTCCTATTGGTCATCATATTGGAATCCACAATGTGACTCGGGATGTGACAAGTGATGGATGTAGTACTTCATCCAGAAATATGCAAAAAACATTTCAGGCGACTCGTGGACCAAGAGGAACATTAATCTCATTAAGTCAAGGTGAACTTGCCGTCTACTTAAATTAACCAACAAATCACCCGTAACTTAACTCCGCAAGCAAGCTTTTTAAAATTATATTTGAATTCAAGAGACAGGCAGTACAATTCTCTGATTGTAAGGTATTCCAGTTTTCATGTCATGATTACCTACCAGTAAATATTATAGTAAATTAACAAATAAATCACTTGCTGCTTACCTCGGCAAGGATTTGTTTAGATTCAATTTTTTTTATAATTATAGGTCTTTTGATTGTAAGAAAACATGATTTATACAATTACTCAATAGGTACCTCTGCAAGGAAAGCCATATGTATGAGATATTTTTGAGGGCTTTTACTACCTAAGCATTCTTTAAATGATTTCATTCTTAATTTTAAAATATAGTTTGTAGGTGTAGCTGTATATTAAGAAAGATTCTTCTACAGGAAATGGTACCATTGCCTTTACTTACATATCTATAGGTGCACTCGACTACATTCAATCAACTTTTACTATGGAGCCAAAAAAAAATCAGCTATTTCATACATGTGATATTTTTTTGGTCCCATTATTTTTGAATAGCTGTTGATTAGAAAGCCTGCTAAAAGCTCCACTATCGAATTCGAGAGCACCCTGTAGATGTACGTTGATTGTATTAGTTTGAACAAGTATTGGGTAATGGAAATGGGTACCTATATTTAGGCAGAAAAAATGCTTTGATGTTACTTAATAATTTGGTTTTATTTTACTTTACAGAACATAGCTGATTGATATCAAATTAGAACGACAAAGATGACATCAATATTAAACACAGAGGATGCACAGATTTTTATACTAACTTATAAATAATTACATTATTTTCGCTAATTATACTATTTATTAATGTTAATTATTAGAAGGTAAGTAGGTACGGTCAGTGACACTTTAGGATACCCCATGGTAGTTCTTATCGCGAGCGGTACGACAAAAAAATTAGCGTACCGACGATCGTCCTACTTACAAAATCAATTGTTTCCTCAGTTGTTTTCAGGTTCGTATTACCGTAATACTTAAAAAATAAATATTAAAGTTTTAAAATAAAGCCCGCGCTTTGTATTACAAATGCATTTTTTTGGATTTTTTGTTCGATTGATGGATTTGTGTGTTGCAAGCGATAAGAAATAATGGCGCTATAGGGTGTCGCTAACCGTAGTAATACAACAGCGTTATTTGAAATTGCAGTTTTTTCGTACCTAAGTATATTTGCTTGAAAAAAAAACTTGTTTTACCCAAGTACTGTTAATAGGGAAACCTTTTCGTATTTCTCACGGTGCGGTGAGTCGGTGACAGACAGCATATTTCTGTAAGAATAAGAATAGATAAAGATAAAAGATAAAATATTCTTAACAATATATCAACAAGCTAATTATTAACTATGAACATTAATTGAATCTGAATACTTTTAGGTAAATGCTACCTAGTTGGTGATAAAAATAATTTCTTTTTCATCTCCCAGGCTCGGAAAGTACGCTGTTACTTTAAATATGCGATCGTAGAAAATCCTGTTTTAAACTAACTGCATTGTTGTGCGCTTTGAAATTTGAAGGCGACGTCCTAATAAAAATAAATATAAGGAACTCCTTTAACTTGTAGAGTTGCTGGGTTGTTGATTTTATGAAACTTCAAGAAGACTCGATTTGTTAATCAAAAACCCGTTGCCAGGCAACGCCACAGACTCCTCGCCTCAAGCAAAAAAGAAGGAAATTTATTTAACCAACCTTTTTTATCTACCTCGTTGTCTACTGTTTTTCTTGCATCTAACATAATAATTTCCTCGCTCCGTGAGATGAAAAGTTGTGCGTGAGATGAAAAGTTAGCACGAATGCAATATTATTTGCGTCTTGGCTTCTGTGTCGTGCTCAGGTTTCTTTTTTTGAATCACTCGCTACGCTCGTGGCTCCATTTTAGAGACCTTCACTAGCTCGGTATTCAATACAAGCACTCTCTGCAAATAATATTTTTTGCATTATGGCATAACCAATAACTATTATTCTTTATGCACGAATAGGTGCTGCATAATATTATAATACTTTTAACGCCATCTGATCGATGGATGTGTTGTGAAGCAGAGGCGCCGTTAGTGATATAGTAAATTATTAGAACTAAGATTTTAATTTATATCGAGTCACCATATTTATTCTTTCACTTGCGTAGAGATCGAGCTCTAAAATATACGTTTTGTAGAGTAAAACTAAATAAAATCAATCATTTGCGCTGACTTACACCCTCACTACCCCCTACCCCGAGGCCAAGAAGAGGAAGGCAGTAGCAGGCACCAGCTGACCCGATATAACCCTCCAATACAAATATTAGAAAAAAAAAATGTACTTATCTATCGCTTAAATTGGAAAAAGCGTGAGCCCTGTCTTAAAATCAAAATGTTAGGCGGGATGATTTCCATACACATGAAAATTTCACAAAATGTATACACACAAATTATATGTCTGCGTGATTTTATCCGCGCTTTATTAATTATATTTAATTAAATAATAAATACCTAGTGTACAAATTTCACGTATTTGGCAATAGGAATCGTCCCACCTAACGGCGCTCCACTAATGATTCAAAATTACCTTTGCAAATTACCTATCTTAATTCTGCATTATTGTATTCGAAACGGGTCGAATCGCGATTGGTTTCATTCTGCATCTCGGCCACGCTACAGCTGCCGTGTGCCAACTCTCACAGGGACGTGTGGATCCGATTCTATAAAGAAAAAAAAAAACAATATTAATGCCGTATGAGACTCCATTTTAACTTAAAATGTATCTTTAGAACATTTAGGTCCAGGTGATCTAGGTTTTTCGGTATTTCATCTTTATATTATACTAAAGGTGTAGAAAAATCGAAGTATGAAAAATACATACTTTTTTGTTCTAAGAAACTAGTTTTTCGCCGTAAGGCCATCTTCTGACATTCGAAAATGTTTCAATATTACACTTTAGCTTTAGCATTGAAAAGAGTTCGAGCTCGAGTATAGTAGTGAAATATTTTTTTTATGTAGCAAGATGGTCACACGTCAAAAAACGAGGCATTTTGTACAAAACTCCGTTTTTTTGCAAACCCCCCAAATCCCGCGGGATTCCATATTTCTGAACCCGCAAAAAAGGTGCGGGATTCCGCATTTGCAGGCAACTTGGTCAACTAAGACCGAAGATTTTACTTGAATTTTAACCCTTTTTTGGTCAAAATAGAAGTTAAAGCAAAAATAACGGAATTACTTGAAACTTGATCTTTCGCATCTCTTCTCTTATTTTGCCTTATTTGCTTAGTACATAGGAGAGCGCGAGTTTGTTTCTCCCGCATCGCCAGTTGTACATCTGAAATACCAACAATTTCGTCGATAAATGTCTGATTCCCGCCAAAAGAGGCTTCAAGTGTGGTGAATTTCTTTTGGCGTTGCACGTCTCCTCTTGTATGTATTAAGGTATTCTGAATCATCTTCGAGTCTGACAGACATTTTGAAAGGGGTTTTGAAATCATAAATAGGTCATTAGGTACTTAAATTGTATGGTAGCTGGTAGACGCTCGCTGCGCAATGCTCTCGTAATCAATCGCTCGGTAAATCCCGTGCACCCGCAGAACTCGGCGATATATCTGAAGCGTAAGTGTAATTGTTTGGATAAGAACACGATAAGTGAGTTATCTATGTTTTAACTGTGAATAGGGGGATTTTTGGAATGATTTTGAACTGAAATTAATTATTTTTTGAAGAACGTGTGTGTTTGGGCAGAACAAATAAATAGTCTGTGTAGGTTACACTACTTATTATAATCCAATAACTTATAAAACATGGAGTTTTCTAATTTCTATATCGATCGCGTATTGGCTTTATCGCGGTTCACGTAGTGGGCGTAATGGCCGTCGGAAATTACGTTGAGCCCTACGATTGGCCAGCGCTCGGGCGCGTTCAGAGTAAAATTGTTTCGGTAACGTTTTCTGAGACGTTGGGTGGCGTTGCGTTGTTGGCGTAGACATCTTCCCGGCCCTTGAAAGCCCTAGAGCTTTCAAGCTTCATTGACTTTCTGTTGGCAGGATGCACAAGCGGTTTATTGCTCTACGTACGGTCGGCCACAATCTCAGATACCCCATGGCAGCTCTTATCGCGCGCGGCATAAGAGCGCCAATCGAACAAAAAGGCGTATCTGAGACTTTGGCTGACTGTACCTACGGTACCTTTGCTCGTCGTGACGTCAGCTACGCGAGGGACGCTGTCGGATCCGAGGTACAGCCTGGTGACTCGTCCGAGGCGCCAACTTAGCGGAGGAGCGTCTTCCTTAATAGTACCATATCGTTGAGCTGCAGGTCCTTGCATCTCGTACGCCACTTGGAGCGCTGCTGGAGCTCAGCCACGTATTCGGCCGACCATCGCTTCCAGTAGTGTTGCCGGCACCGCTCGAGGCGCTGAAACCGGTGGAGACGATTGGTGTTAGACTCCAATAAGCATAGTGAGGGCAGCGCCGTAAGTGTTCTACCAGTCAAAAAGTGGCCCGGGGTGAGAGGATTAAAATCGTTTGGTGAGGAACTGAGGGAACATAGGGGTCGGCTGTTCAGGATAGCTTCAATTTGCACAAACAATGTAGATAGTTCCTCAAATGTTAGATGTGAATTACATACATGTGAAACTTAGTTTTTGTAAATTTCTGCCATTTCTAGTAATCAAACCTAAGTTGGCTCCTTAGAGTCTTTTGATCTCTACATGAAAAAGGAACGATTGGCATAAAAAAAAATATTTTTGGTATTTTAGCATTTTTTTCGCTGACCGTACATTTTTTTCAAAATCTATGAATGCATTTCATGATATCTCAAAAAGTTATGGAAGGTCTCGTAAGAATGTTTTCCTGTAACTATAACGGTTAAGGTACCTGCCCTTACTGCCTCGTCTCAAAAATCCACCCTGTATATTGTTTAACTACTCTTTTTTTTTACTTTTTGGTGTGCCGGTCCTAGCGACCGCTATGTGGAGTTCTCTAAACTTCTTTAGTGAGCAGCGAAACCTTATTAAAAAATATTAAGTACCTCTCTGTTGCCGGGGTGTGGGGGAGCTGGCCAAGGTGAAGCAAATGGGTCCGGACTTGCACCTAACGTAGGTGCTGTGGGATGGGACCTCTGCTAAATCTTCACCAAGCTGAAATGTGGAGAACAAACAAGTCACTTCTAAAATAATAATATAGGTTTTTGTAACAACGTCTTACGGGTATTGTTGTAAATCTTCATGAATTAGTGTGAAATTATTAATGGGATAGAAACATTCCTCGACAGCTTTAAAAGCTTATCAATGTATCTAGCTAACCAGCCTATTGATGAAACCCACCCACCATAATTATGACATAATCTCTTAAGGTTGGACGTTAGCAACGTGGCGGGAAATTCAAAATTTTCACAGTTTTTTACATTTTGTAGCTAAACTGAGTTATTTTTGTTCAGCGATGTTTCGTTTGCGGCAATAAAACAGTATTCTTTTAATTATTGTAAACAACAGAACAACAATAATTCAGCCGATTATGTGTTCTGGTCTACGACAAGTTTTTTGGGCAGTGCCACTGCTTCTTAGACCAGAACACATAATCGGCTGAATTATTGTTGTTCTGTTGTTTACAATAATGAAAAGAATACTATGTTATTGCCGCGAACGAAAAATCGCTGAACAAAAATAGCTCATTTTAGCTTCAAAATGTACAAAACTGTAAAAAAAATGAATTTCCCACCGCGCTGCTATCTTCCAGCCTTAACTTAAATTGTCTCCACACTTTAAGTTGCTTGTATTGATATGTTGAGCGACTACTTACAGTGTTACAGGTCCTTCTTGAAACAACCTTTATATTATATGGATAAATTTAATTTGTAGAAAGATAAAAAAGTTACCTCTTTAATTCACAGATTGTGCCGTTTGCATGGTAACTGTTTCAAATCAATTTTGTTACTTTTATTGGATGAAATCATTATTTTTTATGTTGCTCGTTAACACGGTTAAGGGCGAGTTGGACTCGAGACTTCCATACTAACAAAAACATAACTTCACTAAAATATACTTTAGCTACGCAGTTAGCCGCTGGGGCAGTAAACAAAACTCTAAAAAGGACCCATGAGGTGGTTGACCACAACTTTGACTGATAGTAGGGACTTAGAGTGGAAGATTAACAAAGGTGGTTAGGTTAGCAGGTAGCTAGGTGACTATGATGCAAATGAAATGAGATGCAAATCTTATGAAGGTTGGTAGTTATAGAACTTAGTACCTACTCACCAAGCGTTATCCCTTTTCAGATACTCACTGTAGGTAGGGCATTGAATATTTATTTCCGGCCTTTCTCGCCATAAATCATTGCTTGATTCAAGCTTTTGCGCGCTGGCCATAATCTAGTATACAACAAGAAAGAAAAAGTGAGATTCCTACTGTGTTTCAAGTGAGTTTGTACTTTAGGAGTTATTTAGGAAAAGTATCTTTGAGATTACTGTCATCCCATTTAGGTATATAATCCGCGCGGGATGAGAATGGGATGCGGCCTTTTGGAACAGAGACGCGCGTGGTTAGCAAACTCGCGTCGAAGCAAAGTTGTCAAAGTAAATAGGTACAGTATATTTTCAATTGACTTCGACAAGGTACATCCCATTCTCATCGCGCGCGGATTAAACTGCTAATTAGAGAGTTATTTAGTTAAGTTTGTTCAAAAAGTTAAAGTCGGTCTAGGTACCTAGCATTATTTTCACTTACCACTTTTTCCACGAATGCCCAGATCCTTGTTTCACAAATATTCAGAACTAAACTAATGAACAATTAAACTCTAAAAACACACTCTGAAATAATCAAAACGTTTAATTTGTATTATTTACTTCGTCGTTAATAAAAAAAATTGACATTCTTTTTTTTTTACTCGAATCTTTTTGATTGTTGCAGATGATGTTTCAAACAGCCACATTTTCATCGAAAAGTGTAAAATTTTCAATTACAAGACGTTTTTTCTCAACAATAAGACTGTTTATTAATGTTTCGAGCTTAAAATAACATTTATTGCGTAAATTCATAAAGATTTAAGATGAAAATATACAAATATCGTTATTGTAACGGTTCCTGCAAACGGTCGTGGACAAATAATGGCGTAATATTTTTTTAATCTGTGGTGTTAGTGGTTTTAGTAGAATGAGTGAAAGGTCGCTTGGGACAACAAGTGGTTAACCACTGATACGCAACTATTTAATCGCTGGCTGCGAGTAGTTGGATTTGCCATTGGTTTCCTTAACGATGCAGGCTAGGCTTAAAAACACCCAGTGTGTAATCACCGACTTCTTTGGACCGATGGCTATGGCCGGTACAGGCTAAGGCCCCTGAACTTGTCCATGTGTGGACACTATTTACGGTATTTGTCTTTTTGCCTCCTTTGTTGTGCGTTGAAAAACCGACAGCAAGGCGGATACGCGTTTTTGCTATTGGCCATTTTTGTCAAAAAGGCAAAAAAGGCCAAACAAACCATCCACACATCGTCGTTTTGCTGTCAAAAAGACAAAAACGCCAATGCGTAAAGCCATGTGTGGACGCAGCAAAAGAGAATTTTAGTCAGACATCAGTCTTACTCTTACTACTATACTAAGGGCGATTCTGTCTAAAACTATACTAATCTGACAGCACTAAAAGTGACAGATAATGTACTAAAGTGACAGATAGCTGTCATCTTTAGTACATTATCTGTCACTTTAGTACATTATCTGTCACTTTTAGTGCTGTCAGATTAGTATAGTTTTAGACAGAATAGCCCTTAATGCAACTGACAGATAGCTGTCATCTTAAGTGACAGATAGCTGTCATCTTTAGTACGTTATCTGTCACTTTAGTACATTATCTGTCACTTTTAGTGCTGTCAGATTAGTATAGTTTTAGACAGAATCGCCCTTAGTATGTTTATAAAGGATCTGTGTTCTGTTTAATGATGTTAACCGATTACAATTTTCAGCACCGGTTTAAACCGATTTCTTTTGTAAAAAACCTTTTTTTTTTCGGTTTTTTTTAGGTTTTTGCTTACTTTTTAAAAGAAAGAACAAAATTAGTTGATTTCCTTCGTTTTTACCGAGGTAGGTAGAGTGCTAACGTATAAAGATCGTGTGTACATATTAAAAGTTTTATCAATAGGCTACGATCTGCTCGCTTAGCATAAGCCTGGGTTACGTAGTACATGGGTTATAAAACAATATGCCTCTCACCCTTTTGCTCAACGAAGGGCGGGATAGACTGAGTTATAAACCCATAGATACGCTCTAACCTAGCCTCATGCTAACCCAGCTGGACTGCAGTCCACAATAATAAAGTAATCGGTTTTAATAAAAAAAAACCGGTGTTTATCGGTTTTTACAAAAACCGGTTTATTAATTAAGGTTTTTCTAAAACCGGTTCACATCACTCACTAGTTCTGTCTGTGGACGAAACTTAATTTGTGCGAAACGGACGCGCGCGACGCGACGACGAAGAATAAAATAAAATAACGACGCCAACCAAATGAACCAAACAAACAAAACGGATCACAGAGGACAAAGAATATAATAACGCGGGCGCAATGAGGTAATTTATTTATTTATTGTTGTGCTCATTGGTATGTTCCTCGATTCTACGTTTGACCAAGTGGAAATAAAAGTTTAACTCCCCCCCCTGCCCCCTAAAGTACAATATAAAGCACAAAGCTCAACTCATCAAAGAAAACTAAAAGATGGACTTCAACACTAGCGTTGTCTCGCTTTGTTTGTCTAAATTAGAGCGAGAGAGTGACTGTTTTGAAGTTCATCCTAATTTTAATTTAAATGTTTTCTTTATTCACACGTGTTAAAGATGGTATTTTATAGTCCGAGCGCGATGGGAATGGGATGCTACCTCGTCAAAGTAAATCTAAAATCTAAATTACTGGACTTGACAAGGTTGCATCGAAGAATGTGTGTGTGAATCACGGAACAGCTTGCATGGCATCAGGCTGGGTTAGAGCATATCCATGGGTTTATACTCTATCTATTCCGCTCTACGTCAAACAAAAGTTCTCTCGCTCTACGTTACCTATAATTTCTGAATGAAACGAGATGGATGTTTAGGTATGTATGTACTGCCATGACCTGCCCTTTGACCGAGTTCCAACCATTGTAATGTATGGTTCCAGCTTGACGTTGAATTTTGGGACACCCTGTATATGACACTTATTAATGTATCAAATGTTTTTTAGTACTTCAATAAGGAATATTGAAGACCTTCCCAGGGGTGTTCCATTGGAACGGCCTTTAGTCTCCCCGGAAAAAAGAAGACGACGTTGGTCACCGTAAGTATTTTCTTCAAAATCTAAAATCAATTAAATTTTTCAAAACATTACATGCAATGATTAAATTATATAATTCACACAAAGTTTCGTCATAATGTTAGGGCGAGAAAAACAAGGCATAACAAATACAAATAAAAAATTATCATATACATATGTCGCTTCGCGAGTCCTGCGACACCCAACACAAAGGTTCCCATGACCCTAGCAGCAATCCCCCCGCTGCACCGCCAGGGAAATCCTCTGCGCCTAGTCTGCCCCGGAACGTAGCCCCGGTTGCTCAAGCGCAGACCAATTTCCGTTATGAAAACGCCCCGCTTCTCTCCAAACTCCCATGGTCTTTTTATTTTTATTTAATAAAAAAATATATTTTTAACTGCAGCACGACCTCACAGGAAGACGTGCCTGCAAAAAGGACTGCTATCCGCACTCCATCGCCTAAAGCAGATCCCTCGCTGGCCATGTAAGTTTCTACATTTGCCAGTAGATACTTTGCTACTTTGTCTTTCATTGTTAACCCCCGATCTTAAAAGAGAGGTGTTATAAGTTTGACCACTGTGTTTGTGTGTGTGTCGGTCTGTGGCACCGCAGCTCTTAAACGGGTGGACCGATTTGGATGTGGTTTTTTCTCATTTGAAAGCTGGATTACTAGCGATGGTTCTTAGACATGTTTAATCAAAATCGGTTCCGCCGTTTATGAGATATTCTCATTTGAAAGTAAAATGTCATATGTATAATCCGTGCGGAATCAGAATGGGATAATACCTTTTGGAACTGAGACGCTCGCGGTCCTGTAGCGTCAGCATTTCGGCGAACTCTAGTTGTGTATGGCAAACTCGCGTCCAAACTTGCTTGTGTTTTCTGTGCGCGTGGGTGTCTGCTCGAGTTTTATCACGTTTTATTCAATTAATGCAATCACATTGAATCCTTTTAGATTACAACCATTAAACATTTTTGTGTATATCCAATTTCATAACCCTATGATAGAACGTAGAACTAACATTTTTTTTACTGACGCTACACGAGAACTGTCATTTTCGATTCAGTTCCAAAAGGTATTATCCCATTCTGATTCCGCACGGATTATATATTTAAAATTTTGAATTTACCTACTTACTTATGTTCATGAGTAATGGTAGCAGGATTATTACATTTGCAAAGTCAGAACCTTTAGGTATCATTGACAGAAGGAGTACATCAGTAATCATGGCCCCTTTCTGTTTAGCTTGGTCCGAAGACGCCTAAAACCGAGCATTGTCCGCCCAAAACTTAATGAAACTTACCATGTTTACCATGTTGTGGCAGTAGGTATACTTTATTCATTGTCTTTGTTTAGGTCTGAGGAATGTGGTGGCAGTGGCACGAGTACCCCGATGGCTGCTGCCGTCAACGCGACGCCCTTGCCTGTTTTGTAAGTTTCTACATTTGTTATTATGTAGGTACTCGTAGTATGTTTTCATACCGTAATACTCAAGCGGGTAACATCTCTGATATACATTCAGGGGCAGCACCAAATGTCTCTTGAGGGACTGATAGGATGGATAGTTTAATCCTGCGGCTCTGGGTGTCGCTACGTGCTAGGCGTATTGACATTGGCGCAGGATGGGACTAGGATCAATTTTGTGACCTCATGATTTTCTCCAATTTTGTGACCAACTTTGATTTCGGGGGCATTCATTAAGGTGCAGATATTTAAATGATGCAGCCATTCATAATGAAAACTAAAAAAATATATACTTACTTACTTAAATCCTGTTATCCCTCAGGAGGGACATAGGGCTCGAAGAAGTTTTCTCCAAAAAATATATGAAATAAAGTAAATTATCACAATAAACAAAAAAACAGATGCGTTTATTAATTCATTATTTCTTTGCTTAGGTTCGTGGAATGTGGTGGCAGTGGCATCAAAACGCCCCCCTCGCCCTATGTGTAAGTTCCTACATTTACCGTTATTCTGGATTCCTACCATTTACCATTGTGGCAGTAGACTTAATTCAATATGTCTTTGTTTAGGCCCGTCGAATGTGATGGCAGTGACATCAAAGAGTCGCCCTCGCCTTATTTGTAAGTTCCTACATTTAACGTTAGCTTGGATTCCTACCATTTCCTATTATCTTGTATTCCTACCATTTACCACTGTGGCAGTAGACTTAATTAATCATGTCTTTGTTTAGGACCGTCGAATTTGATGGCAGTGGCATCAAAGAGTCGCCCTCGCCTTACATGTAAGTTCCTATATTTACCGTTATTCTGGATTCCTACCATTTACCAATGTGGCAGTAGACTTAATTCATTATGTCTTTGTTTAGGACCGTCGAATGTGATGGCAGTGGCATCATAGAGTCGTCCTCGCCTTATTTGTAAGTACCTACATTTACCAATATCTTGGATTCCTACCATTTACCATTGTGGCAGTAGACTTACGCCCGAGCCCAATAACCAATCCCGATCCACATTTGGATATCTAAGATTGAGGATTCAATCCATTTTGTAGTTGAACCGTGTCAATAAGCGATCTATGGATTGCACTTGCAATCTGTGAACTCAAACCATCTGTGGGAGGAAGGATCACGGATTAGGGATCGACCTCTGTTCGTAAATGACAGTTGGGGTGTCCTAATAACCGATCTTTGAGCCTTGGCGGTCTATCGATCGGCATCGTCAATCTAATTTTGCTATCCTAGGAAACAGTCGGATTACCATAGTAATCCATGGATTGTCTTTGTTTTCGCATGAATAATTCACCTATTATTAATATTCTCGAGCGATGTGACAGTTATTAGGTAGTGTTCTGAATTCTGATTGATATTGTCTTGACATTTGGAGTGATGATAGTGAAAAAACTCGATGATGAAATTATTCTCGATGATGCTTTAGGTTTTCCTAAGAAATATATTGACGGAAACTGTGGCCCTATTGCGAATAGTGTAATATCTATCGTCGGGGTAAGGCAGAGCCTAGATACAGTACTTACCAACAGACACTACTCTACGTAAGACACTAAAGGCTACCTGCCCGTTTTGGTCAGGCCTTGCACGATAAGAGCTATCATTCCAACAGTAAACTGCAATATTTCGTTCGATTCATACATAAAAAATCTATTGTTCACCGTCACCCTGGCCTGAGCGGTCCCGGGTCGGTCGGTCTCCCGCTGTCTCGCTGGACCCGGAGCTCGAGCTCTACTGACTGCTGCCGCCACATCTGTGTTCAACATGTGGACATTGGCTAGCTACGTTCCATTCCATTGAACCGTAACCATTTTTGTTTTAAAATCTGAATAATAGTATTTAGAACAGTGGTTCTTAACCTATGGTCCGCGGACCACTGGTGGTCCGCGAGGGCCTCTCTAGTGGTCCGCGGGAGGGTCCTGCAGTCCAGCGCACATACCGATAGTTGGCAAAAAAAAAATGTTGATTTTGAAAGTCATGTTTGAATAAGTTCCCAATGAATAAAATAACTGAAATTTTCGTGCGCGCTGGCGCGCGCTCTTACTCCCTATTGAAAAATATTTTTAACCTCCAAAGATCCGCGTGACTGCAGATCGCGCCAAGGAATTACCGAATGCGCCAGATTTTGACAGGATAATACAATAAATAGCCTATACGTAATCTGCGGCAGGCTCCGATGTAAAGTTGCGGTCTTCAGTTCAATACGCAAAAAATAATAAATTGTATTAGTATCAAAACCCTTAAAAATCGTTATCAGTGTTCACTCATAGTATAATGTCGTTAGCCCATGTCAAACCGCACGTAGACTATATTTAGGTTAAAATCGGTGAATTTTCAAATGCGCTACGCGCGTGTCTTCTATTCAAAACAAAGGAATTCTCTATTATGAAATGTAAGACTTAAATACCTCTAAGTAAATTTTCAGCCACGCTGAGTGCGTTTGTTCAAATAATAGCTAAATAAATCTTCATCATATAATTAAAAAGGGAAAAAACTGTGAATTTTCGGGCGCGCTGCGCGCGCATTTTTCACGCACCTATTTCACGCACCGCACACGTGCTAAACAAAACTTGATTTTTAAGAGTTAAATCGTAAAATTTTCGGGCGCGCTGCGCGCGCTTTTACAAACAAATGAAATCTTGATGATATTGACGGAAGATTATCTGGCCATCTTGCGGCTTAAAAAGGTTAAAATCGGTGAATTTTCGGGCGCGCTGCACGCGCATTGCTATCGCTTACCAATTAAATCTCCATAATAAATTTAGTAAAATTGGTGATTTTTCGCGTGTATGTTCCATTGTTCCAAAACTGACTCATATTAATTTCCTGTATTCAACTTACATAGATTATACTTTAGGTCAGGTGAAACAATTTCATGTGAAACACGATGTACCTTGGATCTGGTGGTCCGCACTAAGAAAAAAATTATCAAAGTGGTCCGTGGTCCAAAAAAGGTTAAGAACCACTGATTTAGAATGATCACATTTCAATACGAAAAAAGTTTTTATTCAATTTACTTACCATAAAAGTTAATAAATTGCATATATTTTTGTAATTCAGTACAAATTTATCTTAAAAGTTTTAACAAAATCGATGTGAAGGATGACATAGAACATATGCATAGAACGGAACGTTCGGGAGGGAAGAGATTGCCGTGCTATCGGAGACAACAGATAGATTGCATGTGTCCCTTTTTGATTTTGGGACGTGGATTGGAGATCGATCTTTGGTTAGAGAACAATCTAGGATTGATCTCAATCTTGGTTTGGGGATACGTTATTAAGCTCGGGTTAATTAATCATGACTTTGTTTAGGACTGTCGAATTTGATGGCAGTGGCATCCAAGAGTCGCCATCGCCTTATTTGTAAGTTCCCATATTTACCGTTATTCTGGATTCCTACCATTTACCAATTTGGCAGTAGACTTAATTCATTATGTCTTTGTTTAGGACCGTTAAATGTGATGGCAGTGGCATCATAGAGTCGTCCTCGCCTTATTTGTAAGTTCCTACAATTATCTTAGTATCCTAACATTTACTATTGTAGCAGTAGACTTAATTCATTATGTCTTTGTTTTTTAGGACGGTAGAATGTGGTGGCAGCGACATCAAAGAGCCGCCTGCGCCCGCTTCGTAAGTTCCTACATTTACTTACCATTATCCTACCATTAACCATCATTGTGGCATGGTCTAGGATCTGCCAAGAAAAGACCCTTAGCTTCTTTGGACACATAAGTCGCCCAGGCGGTCTAGAGAAGCTCATTATCTTGGACCAGGTGAATTGCAAACGCGGCAATGGAAGGGCACCAACCAGATGGTCTGATGTGATCAAGGCTACGGCTGAAGGAAGCATTCACCAGGCAGTTCATTTCACAAAAGACCGTAGGTACCCAATGGAAGCGAGTACGACATGGTCGCGATGTCTGTTTGAGTGCAATAAATGTATTTTATTTCTTTTTCCACGAGAAATCGTCGAAGAAGAAGAATTAACACACATCCTGTCCGATTCCTTTGATCTGTCATAATCTTTTTACTAAAAGTTGTTACAAAAGATCCTGTGATGTGATCACCGACAATTTTTTTTATCTATGACGTTCCGTTGATTTTTAAATTCATAAAATGCGAACTTTGTGGTCGGAGAAAACCATTTTTTTTATATTGTTTTAATTTGACTTTCACAATGTTTTAACAACTCAAATTTATGTTTTTTTTTTTTTTTTGAAAATAAGTATGTTTTTTTTAATTTTATTTTACAGAGTTGACATCCTGTTGACCAGTAGGCTACACCGTGTAAAAGTAGGATATTTTGTAACACGTTGTATGTCTTTGTTTAGGTTCGTGGAATGTGGTGGCAGTGGGACCAGCACCCCTCGTGCCTCTCGTCGTCGTCCTACTGATCCGGTCAAAATCAATCGTCCACCCCGAGACATCGAGTACTTTTTTAAGATGTTGAACTACGGTGCGTATACATGAAAATAATGAAAATAACATATCAGGGGGGTTACCCTTGACGCTATTGCTATCAAATTGAAAAAGTTTTAAAATTAATTTCTCTTTGAATTCGCATAGTAATGCTTTGATTTTAAATACTTTGTAATGTTTATTCAAAGGTTGTTTTATTCAATAAAAACACAAAATGCGTCTTTTATTTGCAAAATATAAAATTTTGTAAAATGCGTCATATTGCGGCCGTATTGGAAAAATGCGTCAAGGGCTGACCCGCCCGAATGAGAATAGAATAGAAGAATTTATTAACAAGAAACATGTATTACAATAATGTAAAGATGGTATTTAAATTAAACAAGTGCAGCATGTTCTACCTGTTAAGGTGCGTAAATATTTGAGGTGGGTACATGTAGAGCACATCGAAAAAATATACACCTGCAAATTTTCCACCTGGGGCTTAAATCGGTAGCGCAATGATGTGTCGTTGGCGTCCCAGTAGAGGAAAAAGATCGGGGTTTTCTCGTTTTTATCCTACAACCAGCGAACTAATCCTCTATGATTAGAATCAGAATATTCGTAATTGAGGCCGTCAACTGAGACCCCATTTTAGCACCATTGCGTTACAGACTCAGGCCTATGGTAGGTAGGTAATCGTATGAGGTAGTGGCCACCCCTGGTGTCAGAGTTTTAGGCCGCCCAAAGGGCCTCTGACATGGCTTAAGATTGTTATTAATCAACAACAACCGGGACAAACGGTTTAACGTGCCTTCCGAAGCACGGAAGCGCTTAAATATTTTTTCCACTAGCGGTCACCCATTGGACTGAGCGCGATGTTGCTTAACTGTGGCAATGGATTATAACTGCCAATTTATGAATTGAGAAATTAACTATTTCTCTCAAAAGAACGTGAAAGAACTATAAGTATTTACTTAGTAAAATTCTCAGTTCAGAAACCGGGCCTAAGAATGGCTACTCCAACTAGGCTGTAAGTGCTTCCTTTTTACTTTCCATTTACCACCTAATTTCAAAACAATCGACTAATAATATTTTTAAAAGAACAGAAAAATAATACGCAAATAATTTTAAAACAATAAATTTAAATTTAAGTGACGTCACTTATTAGTATTTTCATACAAAATGCCGTTTCAAAAGTTTAATTTGACTCTCTTTGGTTAACTGCCAGTGCTATCCTTTGTGACGTCAAACGAAAGTAACGTTTTGTCTTGTATGTTCAAACAGGCAGTGAATCGGAGTCGGATGCAAGTGACCCCGAGGAGGAGTTACAAAGCGTCGTGGTTCCTCGGGTGTTCCAGTTTCTCAACATGGATACACCCGAAGACGAAGAGGTTGCGCCTTCCTTAGATGCCGGCCTCCCTACCCCAGATGTCACCGCCAGTGATTCTTTTTACAATTTCGAATGGAAAGAGTTTCCGAGTCCTCCGATTCCGCCTGAGTCGAGGAGGGAAAAGTTTTCCTCGAGCAGTGGCCCGACAACTCCGATGGCCGATCCCTATGACATTTTTGTTGCCATTTGGGATCGGTCGTTTATGGAGTACATTGCCTCGGAGACAAATCGATATGCTCAGCAGTTGGCCAGAAAAATGACGCACGAGAACACACTTGGGCCTAATAGTCGCATTTGCGACTGGACTGACACAAACCCGGATGAATTGTACCGCTTTTTCGCGATTATCTTGGCAATGGGTGTTATCCTGAAGACCAAAATGGTCGACTACTGGAACTCAACTGCTGACATATTCTTCACTCCAGGATTTCGCATACACATGTACCTCAAACGGTTCCAATTGTTGAGCAGATGCTTACATTTTTCTAACTCTGAGGACATGAGTGGGCGAGACCTGGATGCCTCCGAAGCAAAAATTTTTAAAATTGACCCCGTCCTTCGTCACTTGAACGAAAAGTTTTCTTCCCTGTACAACCTCGGCCAGAATATTTCTTTAGACGAGTCACTCCTGCAGTGGAAGGGTTGGTTGAGTATTAACCAACTCATCCCCAACAAAGTCGCCAAAGTGGGTATTAAAAGTTACGCGGTTTGTGAATCGCAAACAGGCTACTTGTGGCGCTTCAAGCTGCATGCCCACCAGAAAGTGGTCCCCCAGTCTACAGCTGCCGAGTCCGAACCCATGAGTAAGGCAACGCCGGCTCTTGTGCTCGACCTAGTGAGAGGTCTTGAGTACAAGGGTCACACGCTGTGGATGGACAATTATTATAACTCGCCAGCTCTGGCCCGGAAGTTAAAGTCAATCGGATTTGACGTCGCAGGGACCCTGCGAACCAACCGGCAACATGTGCCGGTTGAGTTATCTTCCTTGTCCAAGGACCACATGCAGCCCGGTGATATCGCCGGTTTCACCTCCGGAGACGTCGATCTCTTGGTATGGAGAGACCAGAACCGAGTCGGGATGATCTCTACATACCACGGGAACGGCGTCTCCGGCAGTCCGCTGAAGCCGATATTGGTTCAGGACTATAACGTTTGCATGGGTGGGGTGGACAAGAAGGACCAGATGCTGGCAATGTACCCCATTGAGAGGAAACGCACAAAGGTGTGGTACAAAAAGTTGTTCCGACATCTCCT
The DNA here is from genome assembly GCA_949319315.1 of Zelleria hepariella. Lineage (NCBI taxonomy): Eukaryota > Metazoa > Arthropoda > Insecta > Lepidoptera > Yponomeutidae > Zelleria > Zelleria hepariella. The sequence goes on from OX439382.1 coordinate 19,119,604, forward strand.
GAACACTTCTGTCTTAAATGGCTATATCATTCATAAAGAGTCCATAGTCCCCAACTCCGTCAAACTTTCCCATAGACAATATCGCGTCTCACTCATAACGTCCCTCCTGTCCAATCACCAACACATGGTCCCCAGACCCTTTTCTGTAGAAACCGCTCCCATATCAGCAATATTTGATGTGAAGCACCACCACCTCGCAGAGTACCCACTATACGAGATGGGGAATAAGAGTGGAGTTATTAAAAATAATGGCAGAGTCAGAAGGAGCTGCGCGGTTTGTCGCAAACGATCACAGTATTACTGTGTGGGTTGCAAGAAGCCGTCGTGCCTTCTGAATTGCTTTGCCAAAATGCATAAGTAAAGAGTAAAAGTATTTTTCTTATTTACCTGTATCGCATTCTTGAGTAATATGTTATTTATACAGGGCAATTTTTAAATAGCTTTTAACCTCAGACACCCCAACTTCTAAATGTGATTTCCAACAACTTTTGTTCTACGACTTTTGTTACAGCGCAATTTTTTTTCTCCATACAAAAAAATAAATAAACATTTCTTTTATTTATTTTTTATCTCAGAGTAACAAATAGGAGCAGGAGAGGCTAGAAAGGTGGTTGATAGTGTAGGGGCACGAAAGTGCGCCGCCCAGGCAAGGCAGCGCTGGAATGGTAGAAATGCACACTTTTAAAGGATAAGAAACTTTAATAAAATAAAAAGTATCGAGCTTTTCGAAAAGTCGTAGAACAAAATTTGTTGGAAATCGCATTTAAAGTTGAAGTGTCTGAGGTTCAAAGCTATTTAAAAATTGCCCTGTATATTTGTATTTATCTATTTTTTCCCACCTCAGTATTATTTGTACCACACCTTTATGTTTTTACGGAGGTTGGTTTATAACTAACTGCTCATGGGTGCATTTATTCAGTTTTTTTTTGTCATTCTATCATCCATAGCGTGTTGTGCGTCGTACATTAAAAATGCGATTAGTTACCCAATTTTTCCAAAGGAAAATGATGGGTTACGTGCATGTATGGATGTATGTAATATGTAAAGTAATTAGCACAGGCCACGTGACTCTTTATCTTCACTTGGCGGCTGAGTATCGTAGAGATTTCGTGAAAAGGATTATTCTGGTTGTAGGTTGCAATTTGTTTGTATACTGTAAATTCCTTTTTCTTACCTACATGTATCCTGTTACAGTATTCCTGTATAACCTTAATTCCTGAATTGTATAAATTCTACACTCTGTATACTGCGATAGTATCTTTTTCAAGTTGCACTCCATTTGATGGGTAAAGTAGTCTATTGATATTTATTTTTTTATAATGTAAAATAAACACGCTGTATAATTTCTACACCGGGTCTGTATGCTGTGATAATTATGTTTTTCAATTTGATTTTCAAAATTGGTCTGTCGATGTTTTTTACAATGTATGCCCTGCACAATGTACACTGTACAGTGTACATATGGGATATAATAGTTTGTTTTTCCAATCGCCATTGGTTTGATTTGCTATCGATCGTAATTTTTACAATGTAAAAAATCGCCCTGTATAAATTATAAGTAGATGCACCATTTATACCGCGATAGTGTTTTTCAAATCGCTTCCCAAAAGTTATGTAATTAAGTTTTACGTACCTACCTTACATAGCATCATTCTTAATTTCTCAAGAGGATTTCTTGTTTTTCTGGTGATTTTCATTATGTTTTTGTATGCTTGTCCGCTTTTTATGACGTTAGATAAAGACCGCTACTTAGATAAAGAAGCATCCCAGTAACAATATTGTTTATATTACAAAATATGTAATGTTGTATGTGTATTGTACAGGTTGGTGTATAGTTTGTACAAATAAAAAATGTTAACTGTTAACATTTCGTTGTTATTTTTTTATTCTTGGGTTTTTGTAATAAAGTCATAAAATGACAGGTTTGACTTTGTAAAGCTAAGCTCACAAAATTAAATATATTACCTAGCTTATGGCCCAGGTTTAGGCACAACTAGCGCCGCCGCCGCCAATGAAATGGCGGGATTCATTCGTAGGTTCTAGGATCTGGAAACTAGACTCTAGGTCCTAAAAATAGTTTTAAGCGTAGGGATTGTCATTTAACGGCTCGTTTTCAGCAAAAAACGCATCCAAAAAGAAGTTGTTTTTTTCCAGTGGCGGCATAGTTGTGTCTTCCCCTTCGCGCGATGAGCTAAAGGCCCGACCACCGGCGGCCATACAATATAACTACGTCAATGGTGTCTTGACGTGCGCCCAATGTGCTCGCACTTTCCGAGCCAAGATCGGCTACACCAGTCACCTGAGGGCACACCAACGAAACCCTCAACCATAAAGAAATGGGAGTCCTGTATGCAGTCGCTATGGCCGAACACGGCTAGGAGGATATATATAATGGCGATTCCAAAAAACCGGACAAGTGCGAGTTTAACTCGCGTTGAGAGGGTTCCGTACAATGTAGTAGGAATATTTTCATGCAGTCTTCTAAAGTCCAAATCATACCACGATGTAAGACTGTGGAGCGCCATCTGTTGGCTGAGTTGAGGAACTAATGCCACAAGAATAAAATTAATATTTTCCTTCTTATAGGTTTTCCTGTTATCTGTAAAGATCTAAGGTCTGTAATTTTTTTTTTACATTTTAGTGGGGGGTAATATTTTGCATATTTTCTTAAATAACTTCAAAAAGTTTTTCTCCTGCAACCAGCGAACTATGAGATATGAGATTTTTCCTTCGAGATGTGTCGAATGCGAGATTCCCGAGAATGAGCCCCGGCCTGCTACTCACATCGTAGCGTAAGCCCGCCGCCGCCGGCGGGGAGGGCTCGTGTGCCGAAGACCGCTCGTGTTTTGGAATCGAATGGGCCGGGCGAGCGGCGAGCGGCGGCGCGGCGGCGGCGCGGCGGGCGGCGCACTGCGGCGGCGTATCGAGCGCTCCGTCAGTGCGCCTCCAGCAGGCATGGGTGCCGCGCTGCTGCTCGCGCTGCTGGCCGCGGCGCGGGCCGGCGACCCCAACTCGACCAACCTGACCGAGCCCGCGCCCACGGATCTAGACGAGAAGACCCCACTCTTCCCGCCCGACATCTTCACCGAGGAGCAGCGGCGGAACGGCGCCGTCTTCTTCCACGTCCTTGGGATGGGGTACATGTTCGTCGCGCTCGCCATCGTCTGCGACGAGTTCTTCGTACCCTCGCTGGATGTCATCATCGAGAGGCTCGCCATCACGGATGACGTGGCCGGCGCAACGTTCATGGCAGCCGGCGGGTCCGCCCCGGAGCTGTTCACGTCCATCATTGGCGTGTTCGTCTCGTTCGACGACGTCGGGATAGGGACTATCGTGGGCTCGGCGGTCTTTAACATCTTATTCGTGATCGGTGCGTGTGCCCTGTTCTCGCGGACCACGCTGACTCTAACCTGGTGGCCTCTGTTCCGGGATTGCACGTTCTACTCTGTCAGTTTGCTCGTGCTGATATACTGCTTTCGGGACAATCTCATCTACTGGCAGGAGGCGCTCGTGCTCTTCTCGCTGTACTTTGCCTATGTGTTGTTCATGAGGGTGAATCAGCCGGTCGAGAGGGCGGTGAAGAAGCTGATTTACAAGAATAAGGTGACCCGGGTGAGGAGCACGGACCAACTGATGCCCACGGTGAGCGCGCCCGCCTTAAGCCTTGCATGCTACCACCCGCACGCTAACGTAATGTGAGCTTATTATTTATTCCATGCAACGCGTCCCACGTGTGAGTGAGCTGTGTTGTTAACGCTTGGATTTGAAAGGAAAAGTGGGGTCAATGTTACACACTTGCATTAGTGCCTCTGCCTGCTCGTTACTACGCTCTAGAGGCCGATTTACGCCTTCAGTTATATTGTGGAATCAAATTTGCGTCGTCGCGTATTTCGAATTCTATCGGTTGAAAGTCCTCTGTCTCTTTCCAAAGGTGCGATAGATACTCGTAAGAGAATGTCGATTAACAAATATGAAAATTCGGAAGGCAACGCGATATTTGCCTAGGTAGGTACTTGTGGTTACCTACATTTTCTTACTGCTACGAAAATACGAGCATTTAGCTGGCAGCTTAGCAGTTGGCAATTTAGAACCTGCGATTGTATCTTCTTATTAAAAGTAACTGAAGCCTAAATTGGTCGTAGAACACAAATAGACTATCAAAACCGAAGACAAACTTTGTCTCTACGCGCTCTCTACCTACCACGATTTGTGTGGTTCTAATTCGGTTGATACTTACATAGTATTTAGAACTAGTGGCATGGCTAGGTAACCAGGGGCCCTGGGGCAAAAAACAAACTGGGGCTCCAACTAAACTGTTTAGGTTTTATCAAGTCAAAATATAGATAGGTGCCTATACCGGGTGGTCCAAATAAGGATGTCCAATTTTTTTTCCTCACTCTTAGGCCTATCTAACCTGGGAGATGTTTTAGCTAGTTCAATACGGTTTGGTGTCTGGGCCCGAGGGGGCCCCCTGAGCTTTAGGGCCCCGGGATATTGTCCCGTTTAGTCCCTATGTAGCTACGCCACTGTTTAGAAGTCGCGTAAAAACTACGTCGTAGCGAGGATGTGGGCCCGTAGATAGATTATTGTGTAGGTTAAGTAGCTGGTACCTACCCACTTAGGAACCTATACGCTAAGCTTTTTGTTCTACAAAATGCAATTCGAGAGCGAAGTGGGCTGAAATTTTGTTTTCAAAATGTTGGTCCAATATGATTTTACAACCAATATTATATTGGCGGCGGCGCTAGTGTGGTGTGCCCTTCCCTTTCGCGTTAAATCTATCAACTTTGGGGCCAAGGCTGGGCAAAAAATGATCGTCATTTTGGTACCTAAGCGGGTAAATGAGACCAAAAGACATTTAAAGTTCGAACATGAGCCAAATCTGTCGAGAGGTTGCCGAGATATGGGGTTCAGTCGGTATTTATCAGTAGAAAGACCCTGCAAGGTAACTGAATAAACGTCCGCATCCCACTTAAAAGTGATGTAGGTATGGGAAAAATGTAAAAAATGTATGAATTTCCAACATCCTACGAAGCCGATTTTCGATATTCGACCCGCAAATGCCGATCGTAGTTTCTTTAGATATAAAGGTTGAGGAAAGGCTATGACGATTCAATTTGTGTCAGACCGTCCAACACAATGCCGGCTGATCGCATGACCGATACAGTGCCAAGACTCCCGAAAGTAGGTTAACATGGGTCGTCCCACGAAAAACGTCTTTTGGCAGGCTCAGAGCCGTGATAGTGATGGGCCAGTAATTGAAAGGCCGCAGATTTTCTTCTGGTGATTCTACAGGGTTATTGGAAATTCGACCTATTTCTGTTGGGATACTATAGAGGAGACTAGGTATTAGGTACCAACCAATTCTAGAAAGAAAGAAATGAAAGAAGAAGAAAGGAAAGACATTTACCTACTGCACACAAACAAAAACACCTAAAATAAAAAAAGAGCACTCGCTAGAAAAGCAATAATAAAAAAAATGCATCAAAATCGGTTCGCCTTTGAAGAGCTACGGTGCCACACACAGGCACACATAAACACAAACACACCCTCACACACAGCTGTCGAAATTATAACACCCAAATTCTTGGGTCGGGGGCTAAAAACATTAATCTACTTTATCATTTAGAGAACGTTTTTCGTGAGGCTCTATTTTAACCTAGGCTCGAAATTGGTTCACTATCCAATTTCAGTTTCATTTATTCATTGTAATTTGTGTCACGAAAGATTGCCAGAGTATTTATGTTATCGAAAGGATGTAACGTCTGAGTCATGACATGACCCCGTGATAACAACACGAGCACATCTACTATGAACGCTCATATACAGGATGTTACAGGAGGTCGCCAAACTCATCATAGTATCAACGGCAAAATCTCGACAGCCGACTTCAGGACCGTGGGAACTCAGTGACGGCCAAGCGCGTGAAACGCTGTTTTCTATAGATGTTTCACCCAGAGCGAGACGGGGCGCGGGAAAAGTGAGAGACAATGCGGTTGTATGAGTCTACGAGTGTTCGTGTCCTTTCGCGAGTATGTAGTTATAGTTATAACGTAATAGATCTATTTTCCCAATTTTTTTCGTAGTTCCGCTGCCATTTCTACATTGTAATAGCTATTTCAAAATTTTTTTTTTTCTTTCAAGTGCAATACATTATTGATGTCCCCAAGGTAGTTCGACTCCAATAGACAGTGTAATAATGTAAGTAAATTAATAACAGCTGAAAGTAACACCTTTTTCGGCGCGAAAAACCCATCGCACTAATTTATTTCAGGCTATTGTTTTTAGTAGGTTTAAAAACTATTTGCAAACCTCCGTATTGGTCATCTACTGTTGTAAACCAAGTTTCAGTAAAATCCAGGCTGTAGTTTAGAAATTAAACAGGAACTACGACGTTTGTATGGGAAATCGCTGCTTCAGGGCGTTCTTAATCAAAGCAAATCACATTTATTTCAGGCAAGGCCTTGAATTACAAAATCCATATCTCGGCAACCCCTCGACCGATTTGGCTCATGTTCGAACCTAAAAAAATATTTTAATTTAATTTACCCGCCTTCCAAATTTTAAGACGATCTGACCAAATTTCCTCAAGTTATTGTCGAACGAACACTCATACATAAACTTACAAACTTAGTCGGCCTAGCCTACACGAAAAACGGTGTCAATACGTACATACCTATTAGGTGTTGTTTTGTAAAGAGACATCCGATTCAGGGCTGACTAGTGGTTCGCCCCTAACTATGAACTCGCGACCTCTTATCTCAGCAACCCCTCGACCGATTTGAATCATGTTTACACTTAAAAATTATCTTTGTCTCATTTACCTGCCTACCAAATTTCATGACGACCCGACTAAATTTACTCAAGTTATCGTCGAACGAACATTCATACATACATGCAAACGTACATACATACAAACATACAAACGCCGGATTTTTCGAGTAGACTCCGAAAAACTTCGCTCGCTTCGCTCGCTCGTTCAATTATTTACACGATACTGAAGCCAACAAATATACATAAAATTATTTAGTGAAAAATACCAATAGTACATTACTGCCGCGGTCTTTAATGGGCGCGTTTCTGGCGCGCTTTTGATGGCCGACAGAGCGCAGCGTAGCGCAGCTCAAGGCCTTCACAGCGCGGTCAGCATTGCAGCCCTTGATGGACAAGCTGGAATGAAGGCCGAGACCGAAGGTCGAGGCCTATATAGCGCGGACAGCAAGGGCTGCAATGATGACCAAGCTTGAGGGCCGAGAGCGTAGCTAAGCTAAGCTCGAGGCCATCATAGCGTGGCCAGAAGCGCACTCATTGCAGACCAAGGCTTGTATAGTGCTTTACTCAAACAATGCGAGTAATTTAAATAGTAATTTACTCAGATTACCTTTCGTCGTAGATTACTTTCTGTCGATTTTTCATTCCGCAAACTTTTTGTTGGTAAGCTTGCTTGTATTTTTCATTTGACTTCGGTGGCAATAATTTTTTAATTACTAATTTCACTTTCGCCGGATGCTTTTGGTATTAAACACAATGAATCTGAGGATTCGTCATTTTATCAGCTCACTTTACAACAAAAACACGGAAAAAACACTTGGAACAACGCGCGAATCGGCGAAAACAATATGGCCGCGCTTTTTTTTTTCTTTGAAATTTGTAGACTGCCAGTCCTCATACAGCCCAATTCTAAATAAATACTTTTTGCGCCGGATTTTTGAGTTCTATTTATGAAACAAAACTCGACATTAATGGATTTTCATAGTTTTTCTGGCCGCAAAACACGACATTAATGAAATTCCATACAACTTTCCTGGCGCCTAATCAAAGTAGCCCGCAAGTCCTCCTTTGCTCAAAGAAGGTTGTCGAATTAATGACCACATTACGAGCTTTTTTGAGTAAAAATAATTAAATGGTGGCCTACTACTGTTTACTATACCTACTAACGCTTGCGGCCGCACTCGCAATGTCGGGCGCTACATCGCGCGCGCGCTTTGAGTAGGCCAGGGGTGTCCGCATGTCGCGGTTATTGTAGAACAAATTGAATAAGATAGGTAAGTAAATAAAAAAAATACAAAAAATAAACATATTTTTAGTTTCAAGCGTTACTCAAAACTATCGTCCCTGAGTCGGGTGTCACTGACCAAAACAACACCCTGTATATCCAAATTAAATGCATAATCACGCGCTGTTATCGTTGCCATGCCAATACAAACGTATCAGCCAATAATTATTAACTGGCGGCAATTAATTAACCGAGCACCGGATAAATTATTATGCAAAGTTGCAAATGAGCCAATCACTGCACATCAATATTAACCGCTCGTACGCCCAATTAGATTTGCATAAATCTATGGAACAAAATGTCGCTCGCAATAATTGCAAATGCTCGATTCAAAGATAAAATTGATACAAGCAGAAGTATCTACCGCTTCTCTACTTCCGACACAATTTCGTGCGTTTATTTATTCCGTAGGTAATTTAATTAAACTAGCGGTTCGCCCCGAACTACGAACTCGCGACCCCATATCTCAGTAACTCCTCGATCGATTTGGCTCATGTTCGAAATTGCCTCATATACCCGCCCACCAAATTTCATGACGATCCGATTAAATAAACTCAAGTTATCGTCGAAACATACAAACACACAAACGCCGGATTGTTCCAGTAGACGTTTATTCGTTTATTTCACATTAAAATATACACACAGGGTATCAGATACATTGATTATTTGTTACGCAGGACACCTAGCCTCCTTTCTAGATAAATTCACATTGGGGTGCTGAGCCTTAGGTAGGTACATACCTACTACGATAGAAATCAAATTACGAGCGATCAAACGTAACAGATATGTTATTTTCATGTCAAACTCATTTTAGCCAATCACGTGCCGCTATTTTGAATTAATCTTCGATTAATCACCTGTATTTGATAGCTCTTGCAGAAATAGGTTGATTATTGAGTCCAAAACGGGTTTAATCGCGTTTATTAATTTACCTACAAAAATAACCATTATTTCGATCCGTTTATCACTCGCGTACCTAAACAGCTAAATACTGGCAGCCAAAAAAGCCGAAGTTTCCTTCTGTTTTATTTGAATTTAGAAACCCATTCTGCAATGTCGAAATAAATGAAAATCGCTATTTGAAACGCCAAGCATTCGAAATTTGCTGGCCATTCTCATTCATGATTTCCTAGGCCTACCGGTCAGATTTGCATAATACGTTGACCGATTTAGACGCTTGCGTGTTGGTAGATAAGGTTTATTTCGCACCGGCAATGGGTTGGGGGTGGTTTGTAGGTGTTTTGCAATCGGTTGTTATGACGACTGCGCAGGCCTGCGATCTCGATTACGATTACAAACTCGGGGCTACTCCTATCTGACTATTTGGTACTTAAAATATCGGAAATAATAAACCAATCAATCAAAATATATTTGACGTAAACCTGTAGAAATTAGATGTACTTAGATTGGAAATTAGAATTAGATACATGGTGATTTTCCCATAATAAAAGCGGTACTAATTCATCTTATTTTATGGCAGTGATCTAAAATAAACGTGTCACTTGTATTTTTGTCGGTGTAGCCGACTAGTTTCGGTTCTCATTCGGAGACGTTTCGCTCGCAAGTGGCACAGATCCGTCCTTACACAGATCGCTAATGGTCCTAATCAACTACCTATCGAAAAAATACAAGGGAGTTAAAATAGAAAAATGTGCACTGCTTACGAAAGTTAAAGTTAAAAAAAAGCGAACTGTCAGTTCGTGTCCTGTCAGATCATGCGTTTGAGAGCTACGATATAGTACTGTTTGCTTAGGGGGTTAAAAATCAAACAACACCAATAAAAAACGTCGGTTAGGAACTTCATTGTAGCTTTTTCGCTTTTCCGTGATTGCTACGCTCGGCGCCCGAGCCCTGTGTTAGATGTTTAGATAACAACCTGATTCTACGATAGCCCCCAGGGGCTAAAGGGCCAACAGGCCAGCGAATTGGGCCAAACCTACCGGCCGTTGAGGCCAATTAGCCAGTTTTTAGGCCAAACTATTGCGACGACGAAATAAGTTACACAAGTACCGGTTACGCAATATTCCAGCCATGTTTTTATGTTTGGATCGGGTAAAATACCTGAGAGCTTCCGTGATTCGGAAGGCACGTTAAAACGTTGGTCCCAGTTGTTATTGATTAATAAGCATCGGGCCCTTTGGGCGGCCTAAAACTTTGACATAAGAGGTGGCTACCTACTTCCTCGTACGATTACCTACGCGATTTGCGAAAAAAAAGCAATAAGCCTGCGTCTTGCGTAAAAGTTGAACTTATCCTTTTATGCTTTTTATCTCTACTACTATTGTACTATGAGTATAAGAGTAAGGAAGTTGAGCCTGTAAGCGATTAGGCTATTAGAAAGTGATCGTTCAAGTAGAAAATGTGCGGCAACCATTAATAATAATAGGCTTCTGAGCTTTGATTGTTAACTTATTATAGTTTGGTTCATGTCCACTCATGTACATAAAGTACCTCAGGCATTCTTTCTACGCAAAAGTACAAGCAAGCCTTTTTATAAATAGAAGCGTAATCAGCGCTTAATTCGCAGTTCGGATAATCGGTCGTTCGGTAATCGAAGTCCTTGTGAAAATAGATAGGTAGATAAGAAGTTTATTGTATCAACAAAACACGTCAGAAAATGGAAGAAAATAATGAGTTACATTTAAAACTTAAACTAACTCAATTTAACAAAATAGACATAATGACATAACAACAAAGTGTAATAAAAACCAGACTACAGTAAAGTTATATGTGTGAGTGTGTGTCCGGCAATAAAATAGGCCACACCTTAGTGCCTTTACTTGCCAAAAGAGAAAACACTGATTTTCAGTTGTTGCCCTTTATTGCTGAGCGCGCGCTGCCTTATAATAAGAAACTACAACTTTAAATCATTATTAATTACGTTAAAAGTATTACGATAACGCCTTTCACTGACTCCTCCAGAATACTGAAAGGCACTCTGAATAAAACCCGCAGCGAAATGCCTCTCTAGGCTCTACGCCCTGTAGCGACGATATTATACAGCTACGCCGTAGCAGCGTAGCACATTTACCTGCGTAGCACGCTACGAGCGTAGTACGTTGCGTAGTAGAAATTCTAGGAATTTAGGTTGATAGGCTCCCACGTAAATTGCTAGTGATTTGTTAAGTTGTAAATAGCTGCATAGAGTTATTGCGCATATTAAGTAGGACGGTCGTTGGCTTTTTGAATGAATTTACATGACGGTATATAAATTGAGTATATGTAGAAATGTTAACGTATTTGATATTGCTTCACTTACTTTTATTATCTCTCGCCCACAATAAATACTTCCGGATGAGGTCGAAACTAATCGGCTATCCGTTACATTAATATAAAAATATTATTTCGTTGTCTATTGATTACCAAAATTTTCGGGGATAAAAGCCAGTTGTGTGAAGGTAGATGCATTCGTAGGTTAAAGCTTGAAGTAGGAAATATGCTTCATGGTATCATGCTATCTATAACCTCTAAGGAATTTCCAGTGATATAAACGATGTTTCAAATAAAATACTCTACGACCTAAAGCTGCTTCTTCCAGCTGAAATTATCCGAATTTTAAAGCAAGGAAACTTTACCCCGCTTTACGATACGTATTTTACCTCGTTGTACATTCATATATTCAAATACAGCCACACAATAAGTGCGATATTACACAGCAAGAACTCTCCTCTACCAATAGGTAACCAGAAGCCCGTGAGTTTATTCAAACACAGTCCGTATAGCTATAGCCATAAGTGCGACATTACGGCGTGCAGGTGTGTATTGTTATTGAAACTGCGGGGCACTTTGGACGCGAGCCAGATGTCACGGGAGGAGGGTTACCTAGCTGTAGGGTGGCCAAAGGTTCACGGACACCTGGGGATAAAGAACGTGATTTGAGCGTTCAAGCGCTGTATTGCTGCATGCCCCACCGCCGTTCAAAAGAACATTGGCAGAGAACTGTATGGTTTCTTATTAGATATATTAAAAGTTGGATACCAGGGCTGCCGTTCTTCTTTGCGGCCTTACAAAAAGACTAACAAATTCTCTCGAGTCAACGACGTCAACTCTCGACGAAATATAACCTGTTAGACAATTATTTTAGTGGCCCTAACCACGTAATAGTTATTTGTTATGCAAGGATGCAAAATTATTGTTTGCAGCGAGTTCTTGTATTCAGAGGCACGAGACGCAAATAATAAGTTCCTCCGTGCAAAACACACAACTTTTCTTCTCACAGAGCGAGGAAATAATTATGTTAGATGCAAGAAAAACAAAAGAACTAGGTACACACGACAGCACGCCAGTCTGTACACTTTTGTTGAAAAGTCGCCCATAACGCAACCGAGTAGAGTGCTAGCGTGTAAAGGTCGACGTGCTGTCGTTTGTACCTACATAAAAGTACATAAACTATGGCTAACAATGAAATTACGTAAGCAACGTAATGCGGATGTCACAGTTTGTGCTAATTATTTTATTTCGGTAACAAATTAATAACGGATGTGAAATATTATTGTGAGATCCTACATTTTGTTATTCGGGAAGTAGCTTGTTAAGAACAATATACGTGTTTTAAAAATAACCCAGCAGCGTTTAGCACACAGACTTTAGTCTAACTGCCTACCTCACCGCGCGAGCTTCAACGCTATACCAAATACACTGACGGCTATGCCTACGTCATAGCGCTAACCGGATTGGTTCATTTCAATTTGCTTGCGCTCGTAGTACTAAGTGCGATGTTACTTCTAGTTTTCCATTTTGGCCGAGTTTCCTGACATCATGAGGCCATCATCAATGAGAGAGAGCCCAAAACACAACGTGGAGCACATTATAGAAACTACTGGCCAACCACTATACGCCAGAGCCCGCCCACTACCACCACATCGATACAACAGCGTCAGGAAAGAATTCCAAGAAATGATGCAACAGGGCTTATGCCGTCCAAGCAAAAGTCCATGGGCCAGTCCTCTCCATGTAGTCCCGAAGAAAAACGGCGACCTCCGTGTCTGCGGTGACTAAAGACGCCTGAACACTGTCACGAAACCTGACAGATATCCGATACCACGGCTGAGAGATTTTACCTATCAGCTACAAGGCAAGGTTACCTTCTCAACCTTGGACCTTAATCGTGCCTACCATCAACTGTGCGTCGCCGACCAAGATGTCGAGAAAACAGCCATAATAACCCCTTTCGGCTTGTATGAATTCCCGCGCATGCCGCCCGGATTACGCAACGCAGGACAAACGTTTCAACGTTTTATACATGAAGTATTACGAGACCTCGACTTCGTGTTTCCCTTCATCGATGACTTGCTCATAGCTTCATGCAACGAAGAAGAGCACCGCAAACAACTTCGCACCGTGTTACAAAGATTGGACAAGTACGGCATTACTATCAACCCATCAAAATGCGTACTAGGAAAGCCAGAAGTAATATTCCTCGGCTACTCAGTATCACAACACGGCATCAAACCGCCACAGTCCAAAGTTCAAGCCATCATCGATTTTCCCATGCCAACCTGCATAGAAGAGCTACGAAGATTTCTCGGCATGATGAACTTCTATAGAGAGCATATACCTACGGCCGCGAGCATACAAGCGCCGTTGAATGCCTACCTACATAACGCAAAGAAGCGCGACAAAACGAAAATCTTGTGGAGCGAGGAAGCCAAGAAGGCATTCGAGGTTTGTAAAGTTAGCATCCAAAACGCTGCTTTACTCGCCCACCCCTCCCTTTCCGCACCCCTCTCACTCCTCTGCGACGCGTCTGATACACTGACGTACCAAATACACTGACGGCTATGCCTACGTCATAGCGCTAACCGGATTGGTTCATTTCAATTTGCTTGCGCTCGTAGTACTAAGTGCGATGTTACTTTTTGTATAATAATAGGGACTTTTGTAAATAAATTCGTTCATTACTTCTCGCTTAAAAAGAGTTTTATTTAACTATTAGCTACAGTCTCCCAAGTCTCAACAAGCGGAACACCCTACAGGCTATGTAAAAATAAATAGGTCATATTGATTGCTGTAATACGTGCTTGCTATAACATCTATGCAACACCAAAAAGTAGGTATATCACTATCATCATTATTAGCATTATCATCTTCAGCCTACTTTTGCCCACTGCTGGGTATACCCCTTTTCCCACTCACGCCACCTCTCACGCTCCGCCTTTCCATATCATCCGACCATCGGGTTGCTGGTATGCTCACCGTCCGTCGTCCAGGGGCCTTAGCCTGTAACACAATGGCGTATCAATGGCATCCCAGCTAGAAGGATACAACCGGGATTTTTTCGTTGCTCTCCTACAACCAGCGAACTAATCCTCTAGTATTAGACTCATAATATTCTTTGCTGTACTACAAAAACATTTAAAGGACCGACACTGGACCGACAGCATTAATAAATCGTTATTGAAACCGTCAACAGGGAGCCCATTTTGGCACCATTGCGTTACAGGCTAAGGACCCAGGGGCTTAAGTCTGTAACCCGATGGCATGTCGATGGCGTCCTGGTAGAAGGACAAAACCGGGGTTTCCTCGTTTTTCTCCAACAATCAGCGAGGATTAGTCCTCTATAGTTAGAATCTGAATATTCTTTGCTGTACTACAAAAACATTAAAAGGACCGACAGCATTAATAAGTCGTAATTGAAGCCGTCTACTGGGAGCCCATTTTGGCACCATTACGTTACAGACTCAGGCCCTAGTTCTTGGCCGATACTTTGTTGCTACCCTTATCCACCAGCCATCTACACGCATCGCCAGGTGTCCGTCCCATTTCCACTTAACATGAAGATCAAGGCACACTAGCGCCGTCAATGAAAAAAAAACATATATTCTTTTTGGATGAGTTTTTGGCTAAAAATGGGTCGTCAAATAAGAATCCCTACGCTTAACTATACCCCTATTTAGGACCTAAGGCATAGATTTCAGATCCTAGAACTTAGGAATAAATCCCGCACAAGAAAATCTTCTCTTCTTGTTAATAAAATTATAGGAGAATCCACCCTTTTCTTAAGACTCGAGATTCAATCCACAGAAAAGTACGCAGGGCCATCAAAACCTCCAAAACATTGTTACCCTACTGTCGGTAACCTAAACTTGTAAACGGCGGCGACTGAAAGGCCGAACTGCCTTTCTACCCTTGACGCATTTTTCCAATACGGCCGCAATATGGCGCAATTCACAAAATTTCACATTTTACAAATTAAGACGCATTGTGTGTTTTCATTGAATAAAACAGCCTTACCTTTGAATAAACATTACAAAGTATTTAAAATCAAAGCATTACTATGCGAATTCAAAGAGAAATTAATTTTAAAACTTTTTCAATTTGATCGCAATAGCGTCAAGGGTAATCCCCCTGTTCAGAAGAGAGACCCAAAAGAATGCAACCACGAATTGTTTTAGAATGGCCCAAATGAGAAAACAACCGGGGAAAACTAAAATTGCAGGCGTAGAGAGTCTACGTTTTTCTCTACACATTTTAACGTGTTTTCATTTTATGTTTTGTTTGTGAAATAAACTAGTAGTTCGGCCTAAACCCTGAACTCGCGACTATGCAACCCCTCGACCACTCATGTTTGAACTTAATTTTTTTTTTCTTCTCATTTACCGAATGTCATGACGTTCTGACCAACGATACTCAAGTTATCGTCGAAAAAACATTCAAACATACATACAACGGCACATTTTTCAAGTAGACTCGGAGAACTTCTCTATACTATTCGTTCGTTGGTTCAAATATACCTACCTACTTAATAATAAAAGGGTTAAAAGTTTGGCGGTCCCGGAACGTTAATAAGTGTGTCCCACTTCAAATTTTTCCTATCTTTAATATTTTTCTTTGGTTAGTAGGTACTTTAAATGCGAAATATCTACTTATAAATTTAAACAGCATCACCCAAGCTTTTGAAATATGACCTACATCTTTACAAACCAACAGGGGAAAAATATCAGGCCAACATTTTCTTCCGTCTTTTTCCTCGGTTGCCTACATTACCATTTCCAAGGAGTTCCATTTGGTAAATGCAACTTGTACTGTTTCATGCCACAGAGAACAAGACAATATTCAAACCCACTTTCCGTATTCTAGAACACATTATATCTCTCTCTCATGACGTGTGTTGGTGAATAATTTAGATTTTGTACAGTCAGCTACACGCTAGGATACCTCTTTTTGTTCGATTGGCGCCCTTATGCCGCGCGCGGTAAGAGCTGCCATGGGGTATCTGTGACCGTGGCCGACCGTACATACCCGTTTCACTCACAGGGAAGAAAAATATCGCGAGGAAACCCGCGGCTAGAACGATCACTTCCTATGGCCTATCGCTTGCAACCTCAACTTTAGCTAGCATTAAATTTTTATAGGATAGCTTCAAATTTTTATTAATGTGAGTTTTACTGGTACAGGTGCCACTAGACGCTGTATATTACATAACAGTAAAATGAAAAAAAAACTGGCCAATTGCGAGTTGGACTCGCACATCGAGGATACCGTACAAATGTTTTCGAATTCCCTTTACCGTACAAATGTTCCCTGAGGTACGGAACCCTAAAAACAGGGCTTTATTCTTACAACAGTCCATAACACACCCAATGAATTTTATGCCCCGCAGTCCTATTCTAATAAACAAAAATAAAATGTCCCGTTCAAGAGCGCACATCCAAGCCTCGACCAATAAGCTGAAAATCCGATCCTCTTCGCCTCGCTTTACCCCACTCTAGACCAAATGATGTTACATCCGCCCGAGCTTCCCCGAATACACCCGAGTCAACCCGACGGTTACGCTTATTCACAGCCTAGACGATCATAGGTTCCCAACCTTTTACAACAAGGGCCTCCATCATCTTTCTGACTCCTGATTGTTATTATTTATTGAGTACCTACGTACCTTGCGTATGTATTATTTTTAAACACTATATTGTGAGATCCGTGGAGTTTCTTTACTATGCTTCTTCTCCAAGTACGATCAGAGCTAGTTAAGCTGGACAAAAAACTGTAGCTAGATACTTAGTAGTAGATACCTAGTACCTGATATTGATTTCATTGAAATCGTTATATTTTTTTACTTTTTTGACTTTCAGTATAATTATAAATGATTGAATACTGAATAAAAATATTTGACTTTTACTATTCCCAAAATACACTGAGTGCAAAATTCACGACGACGCAAAATACGCTTAGGTGTGACTGTACAGTACACGTAAGATGCGTGTTAGAAATTGGTGGTAACGACAGTAAAACTGAAGCCACACAACCTCCCTTGGGTAACTTTAAGCCCCAAATAGGTCTCTTTATTTTTCCTTATTCCATTTCGACCAACTAAACGAACCAACTGATTGGGCGGAATGGAACTCGATGAACCCATTTGATCCAATCGAACCAACTGGTTGGTCCGATCCCTAGCCAAATTTATTCACACCAAAGACGAAAACACCCAAAAGACCTTCGGTCACTCTTAAGCCCCACAGGTTGGGAACACTTGGCCTAGACCGTAAGAAGCCTGGCTCAGAGCCAACAGTCGTCTTGCACTGCATACTGATTGGATAATATCGACCTACCCTTACCCTTCATTATGACTTCACTTTTGGGGAATGTAGGCTGTGCCATGACCCGGTTTGGAACGCTCTTGAGAGTTATTCTGTGCTAAGTAGTTCTCCTCGAACTGTAAACTCACGACCCTATATCTCGGCAACCCCTCGACCGATTTGGCTCATGGTCGAATATAATAGTTATTTGTTATGCAAGAATGCAAAATTATTGTTTGGGGCGAGTGCTTGTATTGAAAACCGAGATAGCGAAGGATTCTAAAATTGAGCCACGAGCGTAGCGAGTGGTTAACAAAAAGAAACCTGACCGTAGCGAGGTATTTAGAAGCACGAGACGCAAATAATATTGCATTCGTGCGAAACACAAAACTTTTCATCTCACAGAAGCGAGGAAATGATTTTGTTAGCCAAGCGGGAAAAACTCTATAGACAACTACTTACAGGCAAAACAGGTGAGTCAAATAAGTTCCTTTTAAAAGCATATTTTATTTTTGTTACGGCTGCCGCACTAAAGTTTTGAGCTTCGTTGGTATTAAAACCATTCGTTTTATTAATAATTTCCTGAAGTTTATTTATCCAGACACAAAAATAATGTAAATAAAAGAATGTTTTTTTTTTCCGGGTACATTCTGAACTTTTACCATATAAATTAAAAATTTCTAGAAGATAAAAAATGAAATTAGTAATATCGTTTGAAAAAATGTATTTAACAAACCAAAACATTATTATCTATTTGATAAAACAGAAGCGAAGCATTTTTTTTATTTACTGGTATTATAAAATAAATATGTGTACAAAATATTGAAAAGACTATAAGAAGAAACCGCGTTTCTGAATGTTCTATTCCGTGACTTTACCTTTTTAAAAGATGCTTATGCACCATTTACATTCACAGTTTTGTATAGAGAATGGGCACGAACAATCACTTTCGCTGAAGTACGCGTGTAAACGAACTATGAATGAGGTTTTATTTTCCGTCGGGATTTGGCATCTACTTAAACGGCCAGTGTTTTTTTTCTTTTTCAACACCATAGGGCGCGGGAAAGACTGTCCCGGCGTCGCGTTCAAATTTCGAAGCGCACTAAAATGCAGATAGTTTAAATCCGGCCTTTACACGATCGTAAGTTACTAGTAACAGCAAACTTTCCGAGCGTGGGAGATGAAAACATTATTTTTCTTTCATGTACCTACCCGCCTACCTTTATCAACGATACTCAAGTTATCGTCGAATGAACATACATAAATACAAACGCCGGATTATTCAAGTGGACTCGGAGACGTTCAACTATCTTATAGAATAATTCAAATATGCATAGGATCGTTAATAGCCTAACCGCCTAAAGTGGACTTGAAAGCAAGAGACCCAGGTTGGAAATCCCAGTATCTGACATGACTTTTTCCTTTCAATGATTTGTGAATTTCTTGTTGCTAGACAACTTGCTAACTACATTTTGAGGAAACCTGAGCGTCCAAAGCACAATTATTTAGATAGAATTCTAAAGTAACAAATAACAATCACGTCGAATTGAGTCCTCCTTTTTTTGAAGTCGGTTAAAAAGCTATATCTTAAATTTCTTTACATACTACTTACATAATGATAATCCGATAATTCTTTAGGCTCCTATAATAAATACCGTAACCAGAAAAGTTTTTAGGGAAAGGTTTTTTGGCACTACGCTGGCCTAGTTTGACTAAACTACTTAGGAGTTCTACTTTCCTAGTAGTTTTCCCTGACTCCACACTGGCCAGGCTATAAATTATTCTTCGGAGCGAATTATTCTAGAAGTCTCTTAGGACCAGTTGGGAGTACTTGGGAGACGAACTTCATTGGTCTGTCATGGGACTTGTGCACCGAACTAAATCCCATAGAATCCGCATTACGTATAAAATCACAATAAAAACTTGTCCCCACAGAAACAAATGATATCAGAAATAGAACAATACGAAACATCATTTCGACTATACGTCTAATATTCGAATGTCAACCTTATTGCATTCGTGTACAGTTTTACTTTATTTGCATAGACTACGAGCAAATAAGCTCTCAAAGGCAATTTGGGCATCTATTTTTCCAGACACATTTCAGAGTTCTATAGTTAGGGAGGCGAATAGGGGAATTTTCGGCAATACTCGAGCGTGGCAGTTTAAGATATGAGAGATACCTTAGACCTAATACAACAACCTTGTAAAGTATTTAGCTCTATATGTAGTGACGCGCGCCTAGGATAGACGATCAGATTAGTAAAAAAAATGGATAGTCTGAAAAAAAAAAATGGTCTAAAATCAACCCCCAATATCTTAATCTGACGCGCTCGAGTATTTCAAAAAAACTTTTTTTTTTGCATTTTCAAAAATTTATCGTAACTTATCGTCACGCCGAAATCGTCATTTTTTTTAAAGGTAGCTTCCTTGGGGCCTACTTAACACCCCTTCCGAAAATCTGACGCGCTCGAGTAATTTTTTTTTTTTTGCATTTTGACTACTTTACGCCTACCCCCACCACGCAAACCGGCAGATTAGTATACCGTTGTTATCAGAGGCACTCGGGGCATACGTAGTATGAATATCTGACGCGCTCGAGAATGCCCAAGTAACTGTTTTTTTTTAAATATTTTTGAAAAACCGTACACGCCAAACCCACCGCTAAAATGGTTTTTGCCATACGAGCTTTTCTTTTCGAAATTATTTTATCTTTCGATTTTGATAGGTCTCGACGGCGCCGTTGAATTACGCCATTTAGCTACCTCGCCTCCCTAACTATATGTTGTATCTAGTTTTATCCTTGATCGGAGGACTGAAAAATTATATTTCTCGTACTCCTATATGGGGCGTGAGTCTGCAGGACACGTACCTACGGTATAATTCTGAAGTAAATTAAGAGAAAACTAGGAAATTGTTGTAATTTGAAAAAAAAAATTAAGGTTCTTCATAGGTAAGGCATTAGGAGAGTTATTACTTAAGTAGAATTATATTTCTAACACCATTCAAACAAATGATGATTACTTATATTAAGTTAAGTGTAGAAGATATTTATTATATGCATTTAAAGTCAAATTTTACTGCTTGCTTTCACCAGACACTATAATATTATTAGTTTTATTCTACTATACTTTCTCATATTCTTCAGAATTATCTTCAAGCTTTCGTTGCTTAAGTATTTCACTACACAACTTCTAAGAAAATGTACCTACTTAATTCATACAAATGAATTACCTCTAGTAATAAATAGCGAAACAACGTTTTACTCTGTCCAAGTTTTTTATTATGTTTAAGACGTTGTCTCTAAAGAGACTTGTATGCGTGATCTTATTCTGTCTTCACCAATGACATTGTTAATACGAAATAGACGCGTTATAAGCAGTGCAAAGTAGCGTAAATATTATACTATAAACATACCGTTTTATATGGTACAGTCGGCCACAGTCTCAGATACCCCTTTTTGTTCAATTGGCGACCTTATGCCGCGCGCGATAAGAGCTACCATGGGGTATCTGAGATTGTGGCTGACCGTACCTGCGCGAAGAAAAGGACATAGCAGTAAATGCTACGCACACTTCTTGCACAATACAGATAAAGCTACTTGTTAGAAAAGTTAAAAGGTATAATTTTATTCTCTTTTTTGAAAATATTGTAATGATTTAAACGTATTTTAATTATTGATATTGTATAGGTATAATTTTATTCTCTTTGGAAAAATACAACGTGTTACAAAACATCCTAACTCTTTTTACAGGGTGTAACCTACTGGTCAACAGAATGTCAATTCTGTAAAAAAATGTTGATAAAATCAATTTTTATTTTATAACCTCAAAATTGAAAAATTTTCATAACTTTTTTGTTTTTGGTATTAGCTCAAATTTAAAAATATGTGTGTGGGTGTAGGTGCATTTGCATAGCTTTGAGTTGTTAAAACAATGTGAAAGTCAATGAAAACAATATTTAAAAAATACTTTTCTCCCGCCACAGCGTTTACATTTTATTAATTTAAAAATCAACGGAACGTCATAGAGCAAAAGAAATATTTTGGTTGTGATCCCTATCACCGGGTGCTATTACCCTGTAAAAAGAGTTAGCATCTTTTGTAACACCTTGTATTGTAATTATATGCTACGATTAGCTATTGAGTCAAGATTGACAAAGTTTATTAAATTAATTCTCAAATTGACAAAATCATGCTTGGATTTCACATATTTTGAAATTTTTATTCAAATCTAAGGATAATTCGTAAAATAAAAAGATTATATTGCATCTAAATTCCTGTTTATTGAGTTTGAAATTTTGAAATAATTTTACAAGTTATATTGAAAAATGGCGTCGGTTCACTACCTTACTTCTTTCTCGCGACTTGAAATCGCCTATGACGCGTCTATTTCTCTAATGCAGGAGTCGGTAACCTGCATGCGGCTCAAGCTCTTTAGGTGAAAGTTGCGGCTCTTCAGTTCCATAATGCCAAAAATTACACATAAATAAGTGAAGAGCAGCATGGAGATAGCTAAATTAACATGACGGGGGCGCTACACGCGCGTTTCTCTTATTTATAATGGGGTTTTCTTTCAAGAAATCTAAGGGCACCATTGGTGAATTTTTGATTATAAACGAATTCTATGTTGAAACGATATTTTTTTTAAGTTTAAAATTGTAAGTGGTTTTTTAAAAGCTCGGAAATTTTGTAAATTGTAATTTTTGGCTCTTTGATGTCAAAAGGTTGCCGATCCCTGCTCTAATGTCACTGGTACTCACTGGCCAAACTGACTGAAGCCTATGTGTTTTGCAGCACCAGTCCGCCGCGCAAACGTTGGTGAGTGTTTGCCCTTCCTATTTCTTTTGACTTGCACTGGTTTTCACTACAATTTCTTTATTACATTTCCTTTGAACATTACATTTCCTTTGTGTTTTTTTTTTATCTCAGTATCTGCAACAACGTCATGTCGTAGTATAAGAAATGTGATACCCGTCTAAAGCCGCGTTTTCAAAAGGCGCTCTAAGAAGGCCGGGAATTTGTGAATAAAATATTTTAGAAAAAAATTAAATATAACTATCTTCTCTAAGTCGGGTGTCACTTTCCAAAACAACACCCTGTATAGACGATTTGACCGTGTGTAGTTGTACTTGTTATTTGAGTGATTTTTCCTCTATACAAGTTGTGTAAGAAAAGTACAAAAGTAACTCTTTTTACAGGGTAATAGCACCCGGTGATAGGGATCGCAACCTAAATATTATTTTGCTCTATGACGTTCCGTTAATTTTTAAATAAAAAAAATGTGAACGATGTGGCGGAAGAAAAGTATTTTTTAATATTGTTTTCATTACTTTCACAATGTTTTGACAACTCAAAGCTATACATAGCACCTACACACACAAAAATATTTTTAAATTTGAGCTAATAACAAAAACCAAAAAGTTATGAAAATATTTCAATTTTGAGGTTAAAAAATAAAAATTGATTTTTTCAACTTTTTTTTACAGATTTGACATCCTGTTTACCAGTAGGTTACACCCTGTAAAAAGAGTTAGGTATTTTTGTAACACCTTGTATAAATATCATGACTTTTTTGTGGAATACTGTAATATTTTCACGCTTTGTTTATTAACTTGATTATTCTTCTTTCTGAAGGTTCACCTACTTATGCATTTTTTTAAATATAAAAAATAGAGTTCCAGTCGGTTAACGTGGTAATGAACGTACCACGGTCATTAATTATTAACGAAATACATATTTTTTTACATATTTTAAAATAAACACAATAATACAACACAGCTTCGTTAGTAAATTGCATCTGCATGAAAGCCTTTTAGAAGCAATTTTATTTTAGACCGCTCATCTGAAATAATTTCTCAGTAAGTAATTTTAAATTCGTACAGCGGAGTACAATGATCAACCTATCATTGTACTCCGCTGTATCAACCTAATTACAGAAGCTAACTCAAGCGATTTTCTATTGTAAAGCTCTATTTCCATACAATTAAATTGTTGACATTAACTTAACTGGCTAACCTTGGTTGACGCAAGTGGACCTTAGGCGGACTTGCGTCACTCAGGGTTAGCAAACTAACTCCGAGTTAACTTGACATTTCCATACAAATTTTGACGTTAACTCAGAGTAAACTGGCTAACTCTGGTTGACGCAAGTGGACCACAGCTTATGCAATAGTGCTAATCTGAGATCAACGCCTAGGTTGGTTCGGTCATTTAGAAACCTAGGACTAAACTATTGTGGTATGTTTTCATACAAATCAAGACGGGCAGACATAATTATTGTAAGAAAGCGGAATTCATATCACGACCGATGATGCCGGAATATCGGGAACTCTACAAATATTTTAAGTACTAAATCATGGTAACATTCCGTTTTTTTACATTAATTATGTCACTGTCTTATAACCACGAAAGTTTAAACAGCATAATAATGGTGGCCAAGTATGAGTCGACGGTGTCGGTGGGTAGACCAAAAGCTCGATGGGTCGATGACTTTGTCAAAACAGCGGGAGGACAATGGACGAGATTGGAATTAGACCGAGGGGGTTGGCGTGAAAAGGAAGAGGCCTATGCCCAGCAGTTGGCTTTATTTATTAGCTGGATAGATAGATAGGATAGATTGCAGAGTTATTTCACACCCTCTTCGGTAAGGAATTTCCGTGGGGCAAATTAATTACAGTGGGGCAAAAGATGACTGGGCAGTTCTGGCCCACGCCCCTTTATAAAAGTACTAGCTTTTGCCTGCGACTTCGTCCACGCAGACTTTTTTTTTTCTGGTGAGTTTTTCTGTTATTTTAATAGTTATTCTGCTATTCGGGGTGGAGAGAAATCCAACAAATAAAAAATCATAAAAATCGGTCCACCCGTTCTCGAGTTATGAATGGTGTAACTAAAACGACTTTGTTTTAAATATTAAGAAGATTAGCGCAGTTCGACTATAAGGGAATGAATCCTGGGATAGTTAAGGGCGTTATTATACTACGTAAACAAACTCTACAAAATAGGTACTGAGTAGCTTATGTGTGGTCAGCTCTACAATCGAAAAAAAAACCACGAACCAGCGCGAAATACACGCTAAAATTTTTGTAGGACTGAAGTTACTGAACCGAGACATTTTGTTACTGATCTAGCTAATTCTGAACCAAATTCTAAAATTTCACCGCAAAATGCGCGAAATAAACTTGGCATCTACGTAATGAGATAGCTATTCTACAGCATCCAGTGGCACCTTCACTCACACTAGATGGGTGAAGAGACCACTCGGCGCTGCAGTCCCTGGGACACTGTTGTTAATAACTTGGCTCCTGAGAACCTGAGAGAGAAAACAGTATTCAGACCTGTGAATGGAAAAAATATTTATACCGAGCATATTTAGCTTACAGTATCTAGTGTCAATTCCCCG
Organism: Zelleria hepariella; assembly: GCA_949319315.1. Classification (NCBI taxonomy): domain Eukaryota; kingdom Metazoa; phylum Arthropoda; class Insecta; order Lepidoptera; family Yponomeutidae; genus Zelleria; species Zelleria hepariella. Next base: position 19,144,575 of record OX439382.1, read on the forward strand.
AATATTCGCAACTTGGCAGGGCATATCGGCTGTATCGATTGGCAGCATTACGGATTGGCGGCACGCGATCGTGACCGGCCCCTATAAGGAAATAGCTTGGCATTCCAGGTTACGTCTGCCAAGTTCTTGGAATGACCTTCTCAGCATTTGCTTACTTACTTTTGTAGGCTGCATCTACACTCGGAATAAGAAGATACTTAGGGACTTTATAATACAAAGCGGCCAGGGCGCGCGCCCGGACGAGCGCCCAGCGCTCGCTCTGTAAAATGTATGGCGCACGGCCGCGCGTCCGGACGCCCGCCCTGTAAAATGTATGGCGCTCGGCCGCGCGCTTGGACGCTCGCCCTGTAAAATGTAGGGCGCTCGGCCGCGCGCCCGGGCGCTCGGCCGCGCGCCCGGGCGCTCACCCTGTAAATTGCATGGCGCTCGACTGCGCGCCCAGGGCGCTTTCTATGTCAAGTCCCTTACTCAGTCCGGTATAGAGCTTCATTTAATAAACTAAAGCAAGAAACACGCTGGTCCTTCATACGCGTCTTACGGGACGTTTTTTATCTGGCCGCTTGAATTTATGTCTAGGAACACACAGGGCATACGCTTATGATATGACGCATACAATGTCACGTATGAAGGACCAGTGTATTTCCAGCTTGAAAGTTGTACCGAGAATTACCTATATAGGTATGTCATTATTAGTGCTTGCTAGGGTATTTTCCTGATCTTTTGAACATTTACCAAAAAAATACTTACAGGTACTTTTATAAAAATACTTGCATTATATTCGAACAGTGAACTAATTTTACCACAAAATACAATACCTCTTTTATAGCTGATTAAATTAACACTTTTTGACGGGACATCTTAAATATTTCGTTTTACAATAGCCAAAACGATCAATCACAAACATAATACGTTTAGTTTCAATTCATACATAACTAACTATTATCAAACTTCTGTCTACCGTAATGTAATCGGTTATCAATCTCATTTATAAGTATCCATAAGGATGGAGATAGAATTTATCTCTTGGCTTGCATCAGTGAATAGGGTAATCAATCACGCACAGATTTCAAAAGCCTTTTCGAATGGTGAAATAAAATATCAAACGCAATATGTATGGGATTTGGGTTAAATAGTGTCTACCTACCGAAAACGCTTTTGAAAGCTGCGCGTACTTACCCCACTGATCTGACTCTCCGCCGTAGTTCGCACATTGTTCGCGTGATCTTTGGAGTTATCGTAGGATTTAAGGTCGATTTCGTCTAGAATTCACATCAGTCCAGCAGTATCTAGTCGGAATCCTATTTGTGCGTTCTTGTTGTTCGTCAAATTGCTCCGCCGACGATATTCCAGGTTTAGGTACATCTTCGCCATGGCCTTGATTTTCTATGTCTTTGGCCGTAACTTTTATAGCATCGAGGTGGACATTGGGGCGTCTGTTATCATAAGAGTTGAAAGTTTCTACGTTGTTTTCACCGTCTGAAATGTCTTGTTCTAATAGATCTTCGCCTAGCTGCTCCAAAGTTGATGTATTGGCCTCTTTAGGATTATGTCTTAGTAGGACCTTAGTTTCTGTGTCAATAGGTTTCATATAAGATTTTTCTTTGACAGCGTTGGCTATACCGATTTCTATAGAGGACAGTCGGTTAATTATATTATCTAATTTATTGGAGTTATATTTGACAGTCTTTTGCATCGTAACTAGTTCTTGAGATTTTGCTTTACATTTGGTTATTTCATCAACGCAATCTCTCACGGCTCTTATAACAGCATCACGTACTCCTTCCGTTAGCAGAGCTTTGTCCTGCTCTGTCATAACGTGGAGTTTTATTTGATTTGCACTGGCTACAGATTGATTTAAGCCGTCAGCGAGAGCTTGCAGCGATTCAGAGACGACCAACTTTGTGTCTTGAGGAGTGTTTGCTTTGAACGAAGTGTTTTCTCTATTGTACTGACGTTTCTTCTTGTTGGGACGGTTCGATATTTCTGATAGAGAACAGTTCAGTGTTCCGCTCAACTTTAGTTCTTGTAACGACGACAAACGGCTGGTAGTTTCCATAGCTGTGCTGCTTTCTCTGAAGCAAGTGTCTTTTCTAAAAGTCTCTATGCAAGGTTTTGTATCAACATATTCGCGTTTTTGTTCCTTGAATGTCTTTATGTTCTCCTTAGTCGTAGTTTTCTTCGGTTTCACTGATTTTACCGTGTAGTATGCATCGTGGGATCTTTCCACGCTAGGCGGCAATATCAGCGGTACTATATTTTTGGCGAATGTTATAGTTTGTTGAACTAAAGATCCGTTGATTTCCTTGTGTTTTCTTTTGTCTTTCACATATCGGGGTATTTTGCTATGGTTCTGCGATCTATCGTGTTTATTTTTGCTATCGACAGGTCTATTTGTGACTTTTTCTGAAGGGATGTTTGTCGAGACATCACGGTATTTATTCTCATCTCGTTTTATGCATGGGTCGGAATGTTTCGCAAGGAATTTCTTATGAAAATAAACGATAGAGTTGAAAGAGTGGTGTTTTGGAAAATAGTTGCTTAGATCCAAATATGGTTGTTCTCCAATAATGTTTTCTATGGGTGCTAAATACGAGAAGAAAAAGTATTAGGATGCCATAAAGCTAAATCTATTCCTACGTGATTCCTAATTGTATGTTGTTATAATAAAATCCTTTATTACCTTTTATAACAATTTCCCTGGTTGAATACATGTTAATTTTTTTTTGAGGATTAAGTAATTAACTCAAACACTACTATAAAATATATATTTAGTGTAGATATATTTTTAGGATTTTATGATTTTGAAAAATTACAAGTTTTTATTTTGTACAACTTTATGACACTGACATTGTCTGATTGTCTTTTTTTCGTGTTTTTAAAAGTATCATGATGCCTAACCTCAGACCTTATTAGTTCTGTGCTCAGAGCAATGACATAAATTTGTCATTGGCTTAGAGCACCTACACATGAGATTTGGCTGACGGAGATCTAACGCAAAGAAGAGAAACGTCGTCGATATAAACGCAATAGCGTCAAAGGGCCTGAGTCTGTAACGCAATGGTGCCAAAATAGACTCCCAGTGCCGAAATGGGCTTCAATTACGATTTATTATGCTGTCGGCCCTTTTAATGTTTTTGTAGGACAGAAAAGAAAATTCTGACTCTACCTACCACTATTTTACTTCTACTGGGACACAATTGGCACGCCATTGCCTTACAGACTTAAGCCCCTGGACTCAGAGCTTTCTTTATGACAAACGGCGGGATATCCGGAGCTGCCTTCCCACCCGCGCTGTTGCCATCGTTACTCGATGCGAAGGCAACTCTTTCTTTGTCTTAGATAAAAAAATAATATAAAATTAACAATATTAAAAAAAGTACCGACTTCACTGATGAAAAGGTACACTGTTATAACCCGTGTCATTAAAGAAAACATTTACGACGGAGTTAAAAACCTGGCGTTGTCTCGCTTTGACCTTTAGAGCGAGCGAGTGTTTTAAAGTTCATCCTAAATGTTTTCTTTAATGACACGGGTTATATTAATCTATTGTACTGATTCCGAGTAATTTGCTGCTGTCCGTTGAGGAGTTCCGTTCTTCATCACCGAAATTCTTCATCAGATCTTGACCATTTTTTTATGGGACCACATGGGAAGTAAAGGTAAAAAAAAGAGTCATCAATATCCGTTCACGTAAAAAAAGTTCTGAGATAACAAACAAAAAAAAACTCTTATTTTGAAGTCGGTAAAAACAGAAAATGAAAATGATTTATGCAGCGTCCAGTGGCACCTTTACTCACACTAGCTGGGTGAAGAGACCACTCGTAGTGCCTGGGACATTGTTTTACAACAGTATAAGCACACAGTTATTATGTACCTACACTTGACAATCCCATAAAAAGTGTCATAAAATTTTTGCCATGTCAGTAGATCGCATAAATAGTGCGTACTACCTTGACCTGATTCCCGGTCCTTTTGCGGGGATCGTCGCTGAACGTCTGGAGGTAGGGTCTATCGTAAACATTATTATCGCAGACGAAGACATGGCTTTAAAAAAAAAACAATACGCCTTAATTTTGGCGCGGTTGACTTTATAAACCTAGAAACGGTTGAGGAGCAAAGCTGGGACTGGGAGTTTCTAGGTGTTTATTAGCACTTTCTAGATTTAAAAACTAAAATATACAGAAGACCCAGGCGAGAAGCGGAAGCGAGGGAAGCGAGAGACCAGGTTCGATTCCCGGTGCGGGCATGTACCTATGACTTTGTTTATTTTCAAAGTTACGTACTACCTACGCGTGGTGCGTGGTGATTAAGCCCAAACTCTCTGAGAGAAGGCCTTTGCCCGTAGTGGGTCATGCACAATTTGTACAGGCTACAACAGTAACTAATAATTACGATCTATAAAAATAAGGATTGGGTCCTCCTTTGCCATACCGAACTTCACTTCCTGTGACCTGATTTAGCCACATAAAGTGGAATACAAAGGAATATATTAGTGTACATAGGCACAAGTCCGTATAGTGATTTTGCCACTAAGTGAGGCATACAAAGAAAATATGAGGCCGTTGCCCTAAAGAACGTCTGAACGTCTCTCAAGCTCTCTTGGCAGCCCGAACTTCTCCAAAATCTCCAATTCTCCCTGTAGAAAGAGTCCTCCAGGTGGAGGATTGGGGGAGTTAGCGCAGGACAGGGAATACTGCGCCTCTATTATCTGAAAAAAAAAACCACCCAACCATAGCCCTTATTGAATTGAACAATCTTTTTTTTTACATTTAAAAACGGTTATTTTTTCGGTTGATATTTTAGACACGGGCTGGCATCTTTTGGTGGCCGGGGCCAAGATTTGGGTTTTTTTCACTTTCTTTGGGTCGCTGAGGCAGCCAGAATGAATGCATTAATGACAACAAGTCTGTATACCGCTCTGTATACAAAAATAACATAATAATAATCAACCAAGCCCACCACCCGACTGGCGAACTCTACACAAGGTAAATGTACGAGTATATAAACGCACTCTGCAAGCTCTGTAGGCAATTAATCACTCCAAAAGACATTGTTGGGCTTTTGTGTGGATACACAGTGGTATTTCCTACATTCCCCGTCCTATACCGTGTCGCGTACTAAATTCGTGGCACGAAAATCACGGAATGCCGTGAACGAAAATAGGTAAACATTTAAGTGAGGGAATTACGCTGTTATCGTGACAGAAAATGGCTTGCGTTGAAGTTTTTACATAATTAATAACGCACACACATAACATACAATCAGTCTTTACAACGTGCTGTACCAAAGCATTAGTGAACTTCCGCGGGGTCTCTTTCAATAAAAATATTAATAATATTTCTTTTACAGGACCAATTCCTGTAAAAAAAAAACGTTGAGGAACAGTATCATTATCATTAATTGGTATGCCTTGCCTATAACTTCGTTGGCGTCAAAAACGAAGATCAACTTTTTAAATGCTACTTTACATGTCATCCAGTGTGTTTCTTCTGTAAAAAAAAACTCGCTCAGTTGCTAGTCTTCAAAACCGGTTTCTTTGCGGGAACATAAAAATAATAATCTTTTCATCTCCCATGCTCGGAAAGTTTGCTGTTACTAGCAACTTACAACCGTGTAAAACCCGAATTTAACCAATCTGAATTTTTGTGCGCTTCGAAATTTAAACGCCCTTGTTCTGCACGCCCCATAATGTAGAAAAAGAAAAAACACTGGCCGTTTCACTAGATGCCATATAATTTCATAAAAGCTTCAGAAAGAAGAGCCTCGTTTAGACGCGACTCTCCACGACAGTGCCCATTTTCTATACAAAACTGTGAATGCAAATGAGGCATAGACATCTAAAGTCACGGAATAGAACATTCATAAACGCGGTTTCTTCTTACAGTCTTTTTAATATTTTGTACACTATATTTATTTTTAATTACAGTACATTAAAAAAATGCTCCGCTTTTGTTCTATCAATTAGATAATTATGGGTTGGTTTGATAAATAAATTTTTTCAAACGATATAATTGAATTTACTTTTTACCTCTAGAAATTTTAAATTTATATGGTAAAAGTTCAGAATGCACCCGGAAAAAAAAACATTCTTTTAATTTTCATTATTTTTGTGTCTGGATAAATAAACTTCAGGAAATTATTAATAAAACGAATGGTTTTAATACCAACGAAGCTGAAAACTTTAGTGCGGCAGCCGTAACTACAGTAAATTATGCTTTTAAAAGGAACTTATTTGACTCACCTGTTTTGCCTGTAAGTAGTTGTCTACTTTGTTTGTCCCGCTTGGCTAACAAAATGATTTCCTCGCTTCTGTGAGATGAAAAGTTTTGTGTTTCGCACGAATGCAATATTATTTGCGTCTCGTGCTTCTGAATAGCTCGCTACGCTCAGGTTTCTTTTTTTGAACCACTCGCTACGCTCGTGGCTCAATTTTAGAAACCTTCGCTAGCTCGGTATTCAATACAAGCACTCGCCGCAAACAATAATTTTGCATTCTTGCATAACAAATAACTATTTTTCGACATATAATCCGTTTATAAGAGCAATTTTCCCGCACTTCGGTAAACGATTTTGAAGACTAGCAACTGTGCTATTTTTTTTTTACAGAATATAAGCAATTAAGCACACGGGTGTTCGCGCCAAGTTCTGAGTCATACGAGTGAAAAGCATAAGACTCCTTTGCTAGCACAAATCAGGTAAAAAGGAGACAAGTAAACTAAAAGACTCCACCAGTGTTAATAAATTAGACTCAAACCTCTTTCGGCTTGACCTAATTTGAAACTTTTCAGTCGCAGCAGAGATTTTCAGTTCGCATACCTTTATGTACTTGCCAACAGCGCAGCGGGGTTGCCAATGCAAATGTGTCTCCATTTCCACTGAATTGGAGTTGAAATTCGCTTTTTGGTGGATACCGGTTGGCGTTTGATGCAATCGCGACTATTTCCTGTCGCAAGAGGGTTGGGCGTGTTGTTATGGCTACAGGGTGCAATCGAATTTGGTAGCGGAACTTTAAGAACGCACTTAAGCAGCGATTTCCCATACAAACGTAGTTCCGGTTTAATTTCTAAACTACAGGCTGGATTTTGCTGAAACTTGGTTTATGTCCGTAGATGACCAATAATGGAGGTTTGCAAATAGTTTTTATAATAAAATAAATAGCCTGAAAGAAATTAGAGCGATGCGTTTTTCGCGCCGAAAAGGGGGTTACTTTCAGCTGTTATTTACTTACATTATTACACTGTCTAACTACCTTGGGAACATCAATAATGTATTGTACTTGTCAGAAAAAATTTTTTTTTTGATAAAGCTAACAAAATGTAGAAATGGCAGCTGAACTAGGTACGAAAAAAATTGGGAAAATAGATCTATTACGTTATAACCACAACTACATACTCGCGAAAGGACACGAACACACGTAGACTCATACAGCCGCATTGCCTCTCACTTTTCCCGCGCCCCGTCTCGCTCTGGGTGAAACAGCTATAGAAAACAGTGTTTCACGCGCTTGGCCATCGCCGAGTTCCCACGGTCCTGAACGGGCCTCTTAAGGCTCCGTATAAGGCTAACTAGCGCCACCAATGTTAAAAAAATCATATCTTCCTTTAGAAGAAGTTTCTGAAAAAATCCTAAGATGAGCCTATGCGCCATGCTTTTCTAGATTTTTAAGTGTAGATACCCTCTTCGAAATTTACTTTTAAGCTAAAAAATTTTCGATAACCGCCAAAAACGGCCGTTTTTGGCGGTTATCGAAAATTTTTTAGCTTAAGACTAGAAATTGAGTTGGGTACCTACACTTAAAAATCTAGAAAAGCATGGCGCATGAGCTCATCTTAGGATTTTTTCAGAAACTTCTTCTGAAGGAAGATATGATTTTTTCAACATTAGTGGCGCTAGTTAGCCTTATACGGAGCCTTAAGTAGGGTGTCTGCTGGTCACTACAAACAACTTGTACTAGGTGGTAAAAAAATGGAGCAAAAAAAAATCTGCTGTTTCATAAATTTGGTTCAGTACTGAGTCTATGTATGGAACACCTCATATTTTTATCGCTCCATTTTTTTGCCACCTAGTACAAGTTGTTAGTAGTGATCAGCATAGCTACCACGAGTGCTAATATTGTCGGTCCTGGGTCTGCCGGACGTCTGGTCAAAATATGGTATTGTAATGTTGGTTAAACTGCCTCACTTATTGATGTAGAATGCATTCTAATTCTTTAGTAGTAAGGTTGTTTATCCAACTTGTCACTTTCAGTGACGTGTTTCCTAGATTAACTAGTTTGATTTAGTAACCTTAATGTAAGCTAATAGGTATTATTTTACATTGAATAGCGCTTTTGGATTTAAGTCACAGACTTGCAGTGAACAAATGGACAAGCTATTTGCGAGTACTTATAGTAAATCTGACAGCTTCTGAATTTATGAATCTTGGTGGTCGGTATTGATTAAAATGAGCTCTATAACATTACCATTGTATATCGCACATAGAAGCACTTTTGTATTTTTAGCACGTTTAAACTTAAATTGGAACTTATTAGCATCGCGTTTTCTATACATTTTAAATGACACGTAAACATAATCTAATTTCAATCGATATACAACGTGTTACAAAACATCCTAACTCTTTTTACAGGGTGTAACCTCGTGGTCAACAGGATGTCGAATCTGTAAAAAAAGTTGAAAAAAAACATTTTTATTTTACAACCTCAATATTGAAAAAAAAAACAATACTTTTTTATTTTTGGTATTAGCTCAAATTTTAAAATATGTTTGTGTGTAGGTGCATTTACATAGCTTTGAGTTGTTGAAACATTGTAAAAGTCAATTTAAACAATATTTAAAAAATAATTTTCTCCCGCCACATCGTTCACATTTTATTAATTTAAAAATTAACGGAACAACATAGAGCAAAAAGAAAATTAGGTTGTGATCCCTATCACCGGGTGCTATTACCCTGTAAAAAGAGTTAGGTACTTTTGCAACACCTTGTATAAACTATACAACCCCATATCTCGGCAACCCCTCGATCGATTTAGCTCATGTTCAAACTTAAAAATTTTTTTAATTTCATTTACCCGCCTACCAAATTTCATAACGATCCGACTAAATTTACTCAAGTTATCGTCGAACGAACATTCATACATATATACATACAAACATACATACATACATACAAACATACAAACGCCGGATTGTTCAAGTAGACTCGGAGAACTTCAATCCATTGACTTGTGTTCTTCAATTCCGGAGAAATCAATAAAGTAACACGCCATCACACCTCAGCCTGTCCAATGGTTACTTGGAAAATTGGTCAATGATTTTGCAACTTCCGGTGAGCAGCGTACCTACGACATATTATGATGCCGCTACACATAGGTCCGGCATGGTACGCGAGCCAAACACTCACGCTTGTCCTGATACCAAGGAGGTATGTTATGTTGTAATACTTTTTAACAAAAACTCTATATCAGTCTGCAAGCTTAGCATAAGGACGGCAATGCACGTCCGATTTTTCCCTCCGATTGTCTGATCAGACTACATTTCTATGGACAGGCAATACACGTCCGATCCGATAGTCTGATCGTACGTCCGACTCGGAAACAGCGTACGATTTTATGGCCGATCCGATTGTCTGAAGGCGCGGTCTGCATACTTCTGCATAGAGACACAATACACGTCCGATTTTTTTCGTCCGATTTGCCATTTTGGCTCTACAAGGTGTTACCAAAGATCCTAACTCTTTTTACAGGGCAATAGCACCCGGTGATAGGGATCACAACCAAAATTACCAATACCAAAAACAAAAAAGGTATAACCCGTGTCATTAAAGAAAACATTTAGGATGGACTTCAAAACACTCGCCCTCTCGCTCTAATTAATACAGTCAAAGCGAGACAACGCTAGGTTTTTAACTCCGTCCTAAATGTTTTCTTTAATGACACGGGTTATATGCTAAATTTTCAATTTTGAGGTTATAAAATAAAGGTCGATTTTTTCAACTTTTTTTAATAGAATTCACATCCTGTTGAGTAGGCCTGACCAGTAGGTTACACCCTGTAAAAAGAGTTAGGATGTTTTGTTACTCGTTGTATATCGTTCGTGACACTGAACGGACACATGCACGGAATATTCAAATAATACTTATGCCTTTGAATTTAAAGTAATGATATGATTTATATAGCGTCAAGTAGCACCTTCACTCACACTAGATGCATGTAGTGACCACTCGGACTATGCAGTGCCTGGGACATTGTTACGATGTAGTAGGCTTGCCAAGCACCTACTTATACCATCCTGCCTGACATCTTAGTCAGAGCCAACGAATCCACGGGTTTTGTCACAATGGTAAGCGAGTACCAACAGGGTGCACTCTACGTCGATAGCGGAACTTTAAGTAGGCTGTCTACTGATCAATATAAACAACTTGCATTAGGTGGTGAAAAAAATGGAGCTAAAAAAATAGCAGCTGTTCCATCAGTAGACAGCCTACTTAAAGTTCCGCTATCGACTTAGAGTGCACCCTGTAGTATTGATACTACAAATTCACAAAACGTAGGTAACTTTGAAAATAGTCCGTCATAGGTATCTCAGTTTAAAGTCCAGTCAATTGCTAACTATGCTACCGCCGCTTATTCAATAAGTAACAGTTTCATCCTTCCGCTCCGTATGCAACCATCGGGATGATAGCTCGAGAACGACTGAGGTCAGAAAAAGTCGGACGAAAAAATCGTACGTGTATTGCCGTCCATCCGATCCGATTGTCTGATCACTTTTGACCGACCCAGCCACGGTTCATAAAACTACAAATCCTCATAAATAGGTTACGGTTCTTAAGAAAACTTTTTTTCAGAACTTCTTTTTTGTGTAACGAAAAATTATTGATCTGTACTTTATGTCAATGTCAATGATAGGAAAATGGAAATTCTGACTCTCATAAGAGAAGAAAAACGACATAATATATATTATTTGGAAGATTTTCCTATACTTTATCCTGCGACCTAAAGTTATAGCATGGAAAAACGTGGCTGACCTTAGGCCTACTCCACAAAGACTGGAAGTCTTTGCGAGATACAGAAAAACTGGAAAAAAAGAACGACGGTAAGTACCTACTTACTTCCTAGTGAGAAACTAAGTACCTACCTACAGGTGGAATCATAGGTACAGTCAGCCACACGCTCGGATACCTACTCCTTTTTGTTTATTGGCGCCCTTAAGCCGCGCGCGGTAAGGGTATCTTAGACTGTGGCCGACGGTAAATCCTGTTCAAAGGTACTTGTTTAAAGGTAATCTTATTAGGTACACTCGAGTGAGTGAGTGTTTCGTGACCAAGCTGTCGGTAAAAGGGCCACTATAATAAAAATAGTAGTCTGGAGATGGTGCTGATGTTGGCTCAATAATTATTTTCGTTTCATGCCTGTCCCTTGCTATGCTTTGGTTCATCCTTCGCTTGCTCGGTTTTCTATACAATCACTTGCACCTAATAATAGTTTTACAGCCTTGCATAACGAATAACTACTTACCTACTGTTTCAGAAAAAAAGAGAATAGAAGACGGACGGTCTCCGGTGGGGTCACATCCTGCATATTTTATGAAGAAGACAAAATTATATTTAAAATTATTGGTGTAGTGTAGGCTCACCAAACCTAGGGTTGCCAGCCCCGGAGTCGAAGGTAATAACAATACCACAATAAAACCTTCCTCCACTACCACCACCTCTACCACCAAGTGTTCTCTCTCTCTCTCTCTCTCTCTCTCTCTCACCGCCACCAACCTTTAAAACCTTTAAAACCACCAACCTTAAAAAAAAATTAATTTGGTATACTTACCTATAAAATGCTGTGGATTACGATGCTGGTTGTACAATTAATTAACACAACGTATGTATTTAATATTTAAGGCTGGAAGATAGTACTGTTACGGGAAATTCAAAATTTTCACAGTTTTTTACATTTTGTAGCAAAACTGAGCTATTTTTGTTCAGCGATTTTTCATTCGCGAGAATAAAACCGTATTCTTTTCATTATTGTAAACAACAGAACAACAATAATTCAGCCGATTATGTGTTCTGGTCTACGACAAGTTTTTTGGGCACTACCACTGCTTCGTAGACCAGAACACATAATCGGCTGAATTATTATTGTTCCGTTGTTTACAATAATGAAAATAATACGGTTTTATTCTCGCGAACGAAAAATGGCTGAACAAAAATAGTTCAGTTTAGCTACAAAATGTAAAAGTCTGTGAAAATTTTGAATTTCCCGCCACCTTGCTATCGTCTACCCTTAATCTTTAAATTTAACACTCCTTTGTACTGCTGTTTGTTTTCCTTAATAAATAAAATAAAATAGTCAATCAGACGAGATAACTCAAAAATAATGAATCATCATTCGACGACGAAAAAATACTATTAAAAAAACCGGCCAAGTGCAACTGGCACTCGCGCACCGAGGGTTTCGTACCATCATTCTCTGCATTTAATTGGAAGAAAAAAAAACATCCATCGCGCTCTAGCGTTGATATTTGTAACTAATATAGAGGGCGCTAGTTTCTATGTCATGTTACATTTCTAGAGACCCCATTTTTTGTGGTATCATTTGATTCTGTTCTGTGACTTAGAAGCTTGATTTTTTTAAGGCTCAAAGAGACTGCAGACCTGAGTATTTTGATATCAATTTTAACCTGATACCTCCACGCGTTCTTGAGAGAAAGGTCTTTACCGACAGACAGACCGACCACAAAGTAATCCTATAATGGTTCCGTTTTTACTTTTTAGGTCCGGAACCCTAAAAACGGTTGGGAAACAAGAACACTTTGTTGGCCTGACAAGAACTATATATCATCATTGCTAACACGTGATAGAAAGAAGGGCTTTGTTGGCCTGACAAGAACTATATATCATCATTGCTAACACGTGATAGAAAGAAGGGTAGAAGGTAAGAGAGGTAGAAGAAGGCCACGGCGAAGGTATTTTGATCAAATTTAAGAGAAGGCTGTGGTCTAGACGTACCAGGCTGCGAAGGAACTGGCCTGTAACTGAAGTTCATGGAGAATGATGCACCGACAAGAGGATAACTCTTAAATACGTTTATAATGATGATGACAAGCCCTATATAAAAAGAGAACTGCGAAAAATAAACCTGGAAATATTGCTCTTAGAGTAGCAGGGGGCGAGACCCGAACAGAACGCTTGGATGGCCTCCATCAGCAGAATCAGTAAAATTGTTCAATTTACCAACAGTGGAAAGTGAAGTCAACGAAAACAGAGACGTTTAGTTTTAGAAAAACCAGTAGAAAGTGAAATAGTGATTAGCTTATTATTATTATTAGCTCTATTCCTAAAAATAGTTAAGAATAAAGTTCGTTTTGTGCAACAAATCACCTAATTTTTTTTTTAGTGCAGCAGCACTTACTCGCTTAGTTTAGTGGATCCGTTACACTAATCTACACTTCTACACTAATATTGTAAAAAGGAAAAGTTTGTAAGTGCGTTGTTGTTGTTGTGGTTTTGTTGTGGTTCTAACTTCTCAACATAAGACCTTATTAGGTATCTATGAAGAAATAAAAGCATATTTTAAGTACAGATTCCTTTAATTTATTATACTTACAATAGGTACCTACAAAGTCACGAACGCAAGTCCCTGCATACGTTTTAGAAATCAAAAATACTGGAATCATGTTTTTCTCCAGGTTATCCAACGTGGTTTATAAGATTGGAATAATCAGCCACTGTCGAAGGCCGTTTCCACTGTCGCCCAAAATAATCGCGTCTGGAAATGGCCTCCATCCATTCTCCCATTGCGTGTACAATGAGAAAAACTATCATGCACAGAGCCTGGCCAGCGAGCACGTGCATTGACCTTGACGGACCAATTTCAGGATGCAGTACTTAGTTGCAGGTCGCAGCGGCATCCAGTCGTTTGTTTCCTCATTGGAGTCTCCATTGAGTTCTGTCACTGCGGTATCACATCACGGCACTATCAAGTCATCGGAGGGTTGTGTGGCTCATGCGGGTGCTTTTGGATATCTTTATTCATTTGGTAATTTAAGCTACAAGCCATAAAATATCTTTGTAGCTTAATGACTTGCTTGACATTATTTGTAAGAGCCAGAGTAGATTATGCTTGTGTTTTTAGCCCCGCTTCTTGGCAGGGTTAGGTTTCCTTGTCTTCTCCCTCTATATTTAGCTGGATTTGTGCCATATATTCATGCCCACAGCACTGCACTAAAGGCGCATTGTATGATCGACTCAATGGATTTGTTTGAGGTTGGATAATTATTATCTGCGTAAACTTGAACCTGAGTAACCATCTGCCGAGAAGTACTACGGCTGTAAATACATAATTTAGTTTGGTTTCATTTCCAAAAGATTTTCCAGGTTTTCTCTTGAGTGAAAGTGAGTGACGCATGACTTATGTCAATTCTGGCAAGTATATGGTCAAGTTGGCAGCACACTTTCATTTGTTTTCACGTCGCGTGGTCGTCTGCCGGACGTCTGCCGGACGTCTGTCCAAACGCACTCCTGGTAGACCCTCTGTAGACAGCCTACTTAAAGTTCCGCTATCGAATTCGATTACACCCTGTAGGCTATTTGACGGTATCTAAAGAAGTAAAGTAAAACATAACCATCCAAGTGTGAGTCGGACTTGCAAAATGAAGGTTGTACCACCAAATTTTTCTTACTTTTTTCTATTATTACTTATCCACGCCAATACCGAGTACATTTTATTCAGTGAAAATTTCTACCGGTTATTGACACGTGGGTGGAAACATCGAACAGATGGCAAGGGCTAAATAATAAGGTCCCTTTAGGGACGAAACCCTAAAATTAAGTCTTCTCGGTCGGTTATTTATAAATCGCGGTGAGCTGAGCAGTTACCACGAGTGCTTACTGTCACTGTCACTGAAAGTGATAAGTTGGATAAACAACCTTACTACTATAGTATTAGGAATTAGGATACATGACAGACGTCCGGCAGACGTCCGGCACAGCTTTTTCGCACTCGTGGTAGCTACTCTGATGTTTGAAAAAAATCTACGTAATGAAATGGTTTAATACAGCGTCCAGTGGCACCTTCATTCACACGAAATTGGTGAAGAGACCACTCGGCGCTGCAGCGCCTCGGACATTTTTTTTTAGCATACTCCATTTATAATGTCTTTCTCTACCATTTACTGAACCTTTTAGATCAGCTTAGTCTTTAATTATTTTAGTGATGTAGAACTCTAGAAACTTCATTCATTATCAGAAATTTACTCATTTACCTCATTTACGCGATTAGTTCAGTACTTCTCTTTAAACTCTAACTCATTGAATGCGCTATTGTTTATTCTGTCTTGCTACGAAAAATATTGTATATTATATTGCATTCACTGGGTTGAATCACGTTGAGTACGTCAGCATGAGTACTAGGTACATAAGATCGTGAAAAAATGCATTAGAATATTATGTGAAAAACTACAGGGTGCAATCGAATTCGATAGCGGACCTTTAAGTAGCCTGTCTACTGATCATTAGAAACAACTTGTACTAGCTGGCAAAAAAATGTAGCGAAAAAAATATCAGCTGTTCCAAACATAAGGTACTACATCAAATTTAAGATGAACTACTTCTCACAACTAGCGCCGCCAGTGAAAAAAAAATCATATCTTTTTTTTATGCGTTTTTAGCAAAAAATGCTCCTGCGATTTCTCAACGCGAGGCTTAACTATTTTTAGGGCCTAAGGTTTGGATTCCTAGAACTTAAGAATGCAATCGATTCTCGCCAAAAGTGGCCGTAAAAAATAAAAATAGTTAAGCTTCGCGTTGGGAAATCGCAGGAGCGTTTTTTGCTAAAAACGCATACAAAAAAGATATGATTATTTTCCCATTGGCGGCGCTGGTTGTGAGACGTATTTCATCTTAAGGAACAGTAGATATTTTTTTCGCTTCATTTTTTTTCCGCCTAGTAAGTACAAGTTGTTGTAGTGATCAATAGACAGCCTACTTAAAGTTCCGCTATCGAATTCTATTGCACCCTTTAGTGGCTATTTCACAGTTTTGTGATGGGTCTCGCTAGTCAAACGTGTGCGTTTCACATCTGAGATCCGAATCTCAGGCGCTTAATCGCCGATCTCGAATCAGTGAAATAGTTTACGTTGTTTCTGCATACCTCAACACTCTACTGAATGAAGTTTAGATCAGTTACTGAAATACTCTAAACAGATATTACTTAAGTCATCCATCTACTAACATATCGTTGCTATTTAGATACCTAACCTCATACGAGTACATAGAGCATGACATCTAGACATTTACAACTTTCAATAAAAATAGAAAACCTTTAGGAATAATTAGATCCTCTAGATCCAGGTAAAGGCGGGCGGGCCACTGTATTTTAGATGTAATTACAATTAAGAAGCTAATTATTTTTATACAGGGTTTTACACAAAGATTTGTGATTTCCGTCAATTTTTGTTCTACGATTTTGGTGAAAGTACAGAATTTTTTTCTCATAATGTTTTTTTTATTAAATATTTTATATTTTTTTGGCGCTGAGTAACAAATAGGAGCAGGAGAGGCTGGAAAGGTGGTGAGAGTGGAGGGGCGCGAAAAAGCGCCGCGCAAGTACAAATTCCAACTTTTTTAGCATAAGAAACGTTCTGTAATTAAAAATTTTCTACCGTGGTACAGACGTGTTTCAGGAATAAAAATCCACTTTCAAATTAGAACAACAAATATCACTTAAAAAAAATACAGATTTGCAGATTGTAAATAGCTTAATCCGAGGTTTAATTTTTTAGCGTCGGCTATTTTTACAAAGGACCCCTTTTGGAAAAGGGTTAGATATCTCTATTTTTAGATTGAACCGTGAAGCTTTTGCGCCTCCACTCATAGATGAGGACATGACCATTCGGACGTTTGTAGAGGGGTAGACCAATATGACCATTCAGACGTTGTAGAGGGGTAGACCAATATGACCATTCAGACGTTGTAGAGGGATATGTTTTTAAATGAAGTACACTTTTGAAAGCCCTAATATTTGTGCTTATTTGTAAAATAATAAGCTGGAGGCGAGGTCACAGTAAGTAAACAGACCTTATTTCTTAGTCCTGTGAAAAGTCAAGAAGTTCATGTGAGAAAATAAAAAGAACCCGAGACTGTTGTTTCTAGTCAGTCCTAAAAGTATGCTCCATTGTACATTGCAAACAAGGTGTGAGTGGAACAGTGCAAAATAATTTTCGCGGCTAAAATCCTAAGGCGCGAGGAAAGCTGCGCCTTTGTTAGCTTCTTACGCGTGACGTGGACAAAGTCAGGTTTCACCGTTATGGATCTTGATCAAACGCCGCCGATACCACATACGTGTGACAGGTGAAATCCGGAATCTCAGGCATCTAATTTCAGGCGTCTGATCTCAGCCATCTAATCTCAGGCGTCTAATCTCAGGTGGCTAATTGCCGATTCTAAGCGGTGGAAATCGGTAGGATTGCTACTAAGCTGAGAAGATGGCATACGACGAATGGGGCAAGTCTACTACACCTAAATAAAAATAAAAGTAGAACAAAATTCAGTAATTCAAACATCTCGAATGACTACCACTGAATTAACATCGCTTCACGTGTGGGTGTAAATGGGGGGCTTTCAAAATGCCATTTTGTTGCGAAACTCCGATAGTTATTCCGGATACGCCTCTGAAATAACAATCGTTTAATGGTTTCGCTCGCTATAACTGGACATTAAGCTTGTAATTTATAGCCTAGCTAGACTAAACACAAAGTTTGCACATTGTATCTAAGTACTTACTTACTACACGGACCGTATCACATGCATTATTTCTGTACTAAGCAAAGGAGTCATTTCGGATTTCAGGTGAATTGAAATTTAGTCACAATGAAATCATGGCATTTTGATATTTGGTAATTACGGACCAGAGGGAATTGCACAGTGATTTTACCCATTCAACAATATTTTTTTTCGAAATTTGCGTTGGTGACCTTCTTATTTAATAAATTAAAATTAACAAAAAATAAAAAAGGTAGGTATAATGTTATTAAGCTACTGCACTGATACCAAGTGATCTGCTGCTCTTCGATAAGGAGCTCCGTTCTCCATCTCCGATGTTCTTTTCAAATCTTCACAATGGTGACTTGAAAATGTTTTAAGGGACCACACTGGAAGTATGTATAATTCGTTTCCAACAAAAAAAAAAAGAATTATCAATATCGGTCCAATTAGCAAAAAAGTTCTGAGGTTACAAACATTAAAACAAAATACGGGTCAAATTGAGTACCTCCTCATTTTTGAAGTCGGCTAAAAATTCAGACTTGCCTCATGAGTGCGTTATAACAATGATTTGGTTCAAAACGGGTCAAATCGTGGTTGTTTTTAATCCCCGACCAAAAAGAGGGGTGTTATAAGTTTGTCCGTCTGTCTGTCTGTGGCTCCGTAGCTCTTAAGTGTGTTAACCGATTTGAATGCGGTTTATTTTATTTGAAAGCAGGTTTTCTAGCAAGTGTTCTTAGATATGTTTTATAAAAATCGGTTTAGCCGTTTATGAGATATGCTAATTTGAAGCAAAATTTTCGAGATGTTTAAAATGTTTAATTAAGTAGTTATTGTAGGTAAATGTACCTATGATTTGGTAATATTACAGCTGCCGTAGTCACCCGTGGACTAGCGTGTAACAATTTGTTTATAACTAAGCAAAAAATCACATAAAAATAAAGGATACTGTACTGTACCTTCGCGGTTGGTTTATTGAAACACACTGCAGTAAGGTATTGGACATAACAAATGGCCTATCTCGCGATACAAATGTCTGCGGTATACTATAGATTGCGACGTAGGCTGTAAACCAGGACCCTCCCTTACGAATATTGGTTGCTGCTGCGGTCGAATTTGACACCTTTCGAGAGCTTACTTGCGCGCATAACCGCAGAGTACAAATAAGATGTAGCCTACAAGTGTACATATCACACTAGCTGGGCAAAGACCGTCTCTTAAAGAAAGAGAGAGAGAGATAGAGAGAGAGAAAGAGATAGAGAGAGAGAGAGAGAGAGATTTCGCTTCTCTATCCATTGTTCCACCTACTGGGCTACCACCACTCACATACAAGGTGTTACCAAAGGTTCCAACTCTTTTTACATGGTAATAGTACCCGGTGATATGGACATTTTTTCTCACCCCATTTTTGGCGCTATTTCTATGTATATTATTAAATAAAATGTGGCGGGAGAAAAGTATTTTTAAATATGGTTTTCATTGATTTTCACAATGTCTTATCAACTTAAAACTATGCAACTACGCATACAATAATTGTGTCTGAATCTTATCTAAACAGAAAAAATGCAGTATTTTAAATTTTGAAGTAGGTATTTTTTTTCTACCTTTATTTTTACAGAAATATCATCCAGTCGACCAGTAGGTTACCTACTCGAAAAAAAAGTTAGGACCTTTTGTAAAACGTTGTAAAGGACCTTGGATTTGCATCTTTTTATCGTTGAAATTGACTGCGACAAATTATTTTGGTTTGAAAACAGCACAACGCTTAGCTGATAAAATATTGCGGCACACAAACCAACACCCAGACATCCTAATTTATTTGACGCTGCAACAAAAAAAAAAAACAATTCCAACGGAAAATTTTACGCAAAGAAAAACAGACAAATATTTTTTCGTGTCCTACGGTGGTGTAAGGATGAGGGAAGTGGGTGTTACGCTTGTGCTACGAGATTTCGTAGACGTTCTACGAATACTCGTATCGAAGAGGTTTCTAATATTCTTAACAGTTTCCCCGACTCACGTTTTTGAAGAGTGTAAAGATGTGATGATAATGATTTAAAGTAATAGTGCCCTAGGATTGCGGGGTTGCGAGCTTTACTTGTGTGAGATCATACTAGGGATGAATCATATAAACATAGTTTCTGAGAAAACGTCTTAATCATTTAAAATAGTTTTTTTTACTCGTGCGACGCTTATTCAGCCACATGCTGGGATAAATAGGGACACGGGTTCAAGTGGTGAGGAAAACCTGCATTAAATCGTCTATTTTTTATTTGTGGTGTACAATTAGTGATATATACGGGTCGAATTGAGGAGGTTCTCAATTCGACCCGCATGTTTTTTTTATGGTTTTACGTCAACCGATTTACTTTTGATAATACTTGTTTTTTTAAAGGGTATACTTTCCGTGGAGTCTCATCTCACGATTTATGCATTTTGAAGATCTGATGAAAACCTTCGGAGATGGAGAACGGAACACCTCAGCGGACAGCAACATATCACTCGAAATCAGTGCAGTAACAGATAACAGTGTATCTTTTCACCTGTGAAGTAGTTTGTTTTTTTTATTTTATTTTTAAACCGATCTACTTACGCTGCGCGTGACAATAGCCACCGCGGGGTACCTTAGCTTGTCTCTGACCATACTTACGCGACCAAAACGGAAATATTCAGACGAGGAATTAGTAGATTATGAAAAAAATAAACCGTTTCATTCCGCATTAGCACGGCAATAACTCCGCGTAATTCCGCCCGGAATGGCGTGTTTTTAACCGCGCCATTTGCCCGTAATGTCCGGGAATTACCGTCGGTTTTTGTGTCCGAATGACCGGGACGTACCTCCAGTATGAAAAGGAGAAGGAAAAAAAGGTTGATCAATAGAAAATTAGGATAATATTTCATGCAAAGGGGTAACCCCTTAAACACTAACTAGTGGTGTAAACTAAATAGAACACATCAAAACTCATCTACTGCTAGATAAATCTCAAGCATTAGCATTTACGCAATGAGGGCTACAGTTTTAGTGCTCACTAGTTGGCGTCACTGTTATTTAGTAAGTAAGTTAGTTAAAAAAGTTTATTTACTTGAAATCATATTTAATATCCCTACCTTAAAACTGTACCAATAAAAAAACACATCACGAGCAAGCCGTGTTGCTAAAAAAAAAAAATTAGAACAGAATTTTCCGAAAGTTTTTTATCTTCAAAGTATTCTGATTTTGATTTAATAATACCCCATGTATGTTCAGGGAATTTTCGTGGCTTAAATTTTTTTATGATATGATGTTCTTGAATGTCTCTTCTATATGTAAAATAATCAACTTCACAATATCCACCTAAGTTAACTTTAAAAAAGAAAAGTCGTAACTTTAATTTTTTGCTTCGAGGAGCAAACATTTGAAAAGTCTTTTCTATTAAATCGCGGTTTAAATGTGCAGTGCTCACGAAAGTTTAAGTTTTAAAATTTCAAAAGTCTCTTAAAAATACAAAATGGATGTTTCATACTCTCATTTTAAAAACTTTTGTGGTTCATGAACTTGCCGAATAGTACAAAAAAGTTGTTCTTAATAGGCCATTTTGCGCTGAAATTGGCTTCCGAGGGTTGTCAGGTAGAAAATCTGCTAAAGGTTTTTTGAATAAAAAACCTTGTTCTGGCGCAAGAACCGAACAGATCGATGACATGTGGGTAACAAAATCTTCACCAAGTCCCCTCTTTTTCTTATTTTGTATGCTCAATTCTCATTCTTATTCACGCTTATCTTTCTCTACTTCTGTTCTTACTTCCCTTCTCGTCCGCAGCATGGCAACGCGACGACCTCGAGCGAGACCTCCGTGGGGACAGGGACGGCGGCAGCGGCGACCCCGGGGCCCAGCAAGGGTCCCCCGCCCGCGGCCAAGTTCCGACACGGCCTGCTGCAGCTCATGATCCACACCATCGATCCGATGCACGATGGTGAGTTAGGTACGCACGCTTCGCTTTCTTTTCTCTCTCTCGGCGGTATTGATAAATGCTGTGTGACTTACCTGAGTCCGTCCCTGTTGTAAGAATTTTATTAGTCCAAATTCAAAGAAATACCCACCTACAATTCTAGTTACTGAAACTTGAGTCTTTTATGGTGTTTTCTTGCCGGCTTATCAGGCAGGCTTCTTTTTATCTGACTGCCCAAAAGGGGGGTTATGATCCAAAATGTCGTTCCAGGATGAGAGTTACACAGCTTTTATTAATAGACGCCTTATTTTTTAAGGTTGCACCGGTTTTGGTCTGAATGGCAAATACCTGGCCTTATTTTGTAAAGTATAGGTTGTTTATCGATAAGTTGAAAGTTTGAGCGTTTCCTCTTGCTCTTACTCGGTTCTCCTACTGGAGAACTCTCTCTCTGAACTTCTCTCGGTTCTCATATTGGTCCTCAGCACGAGGACCAATATGTTTTGATTGTATGCCCTTGAAAAAAGGGATATTTATAAATATTCGTTGAGAGTTCATGAAGTGCGCTTTGTACACAATAAAAACAGCCTTTTAGGTACGTACAACTTTCATCATAAATAACGTACAAAAACACAAGTTTTAGCTGGAGAGCCAATGACAATTTTGTTATTTACCCTGGCGCTTGGCCAATAATAAAAGTGATTACGTGATCAGCGGAGTCTAAACATTAGAAGCCTAGACGCTCCCAGCCTTTCACAAAAAAAAAAACGATTCTCAACCCAAATATTTCAACTATCAAAGTCAAAAAATCTAACTTTCAACCATGACCGACCAAATAAAAAAAAAATCCCAGACTCAGCAAAGTCTACCAACTCCTAGCTTTGTACGATAAAATAAGTCGAATAGCCACCAGCTCTCCAGCTATTTGAGGCCTAGGAAAGAGTTGCATTGACGTGGACGTCATCCACATAATCATACAAAGTTGACACTAAGGCGGACTTGCGTCAGTCAGGGTTAGCTAACTCTGGGTTAATTTGACATTTCCATACAATTATTGACGTTAACTCAGAGTTAACTGGCTAACCCTGGTTAACGCAAGTGGACCTAAAGGATGAACAGAAATGGGCCAGACCAAAACCGGTGACAGTGGTTGCCAGTTAGGGTGAGATGGAGACTCTGCGGTGACCAAAACTGAATACCACTGCAATGATCTATCGTATTATATTCGGCCGAACTAGAAATACTTACCTAGTTCTTTAAAATATGGAGCTAATTGGCAAATTATCGGGGAAATCACATACGTACAATAAAAAAAGTACAAAACTGTTCTTTAAAAAATTATCACAGAGAAAAAAAAAGAGAAACATTGCACATTCTTAAGTATTACGTCTAAATGACAGGTACCTAGCTACAGACTTACCCCCAATATTACGTACAATAAGGCGCCGGACACACTGCCCCGGAGTTCCGCGTTCAGAGAGTCCTCAGATTTGCTTCACGGGCGATTCCAAGCAACCCCATACCGGCATAAGCAACTCCATATGCGGATCGCAGAACTCCGGGCGGCACCTAAAAGGCTGTTAATCAGCTGTCAATTGTTGTCAGTTCCTTTTTTATGAAAAATTACAAACTGACAGCGGTCGACAATGATTATCGGCTCTTTATTTAATAGGAAACCCTGACGAAATTCCCCTTGTTCTTCGTACATAACAGAATTACATAACTAGCTATGAACAAAGAAAAAAATCAACCTGTATTTTAAAATTCGTAACCTTATCGGCTTATACGAGTAGTACCAATAACGGAAGAAATTCGAACACTGCAAATTTTTTATTGAAAATGAATGAAAGAAATAGGGTTCAACAAATTAGGGGTCCAAATTTTAAAGTGGGGTCCGAGCTCCATCAATTTGTGAATTTCACCAAAATTCCATCTGCAGGTAAATAAAGGTTCCACAACAAAAGCTTTGAAACTGTTGTCGATGTACCTAGGCATAGTTTACGATGGATCAATGTTGCACGTTTATGTCAAGTCATACTAAGATAGCTGAATTTATGTCGCTTACTTACGCGTTCTTGTATTGTCAGCACACTATTTACGTGTCTTATTTGTATCTTACTTATTTGTCTATATTTTTATTGCCTCTATCTTAGAATAACCACTAAATAAAAATTAAAAATTCCTTTACAACGTTCTGTTAACAATGCAATGTCAACAGATTGGTAAACAAGAATGTTATGCGTAATTTAGCCTATGATAACTACTTATAATACCCCCGACATTTTAGTTTCAAATTCGTGTCTCATAAACGGCTGAACCGATTTTAATAAAACTCCTAATAACACTCGCTAGAAAACGTGCCTTCAAATGAAAAAAAAAAAACCGGTTCACCCGTTTATGAGCTACGGTGCCACAGACATAACCACACATAGCGGCCACATAGCGGTCAAACTTATAACACACCTTTTTTATGTCAAGGGTTAAAAAATTTAACCCTGAAAAAAAAAAGATGTCCGACGGTTCTTTTGACTCTAATAAAATGAAGCCAAAATTAAGGGTAAAACCTGGCTACCAGCAAGCTCGCAAACATCGTAGGACATCTTATTAAAACACTCCTCTTACTATGGCAGAACTTTTTGTAATACCCTTTATATACTTTCTATCGTTATAGATATACATATAGTAGGTACATTTTATAAGTTAGCTCATTAGATTTTTTTGCTCGGAAATGACCATTACTATGCTGTATAACATGAAAGTTCCAGGCTTTCATAAAATGTGCTTGCTATATGTATTTTTTAAATAATGTCCTTTAAAATATTTTTCCTAATGGAACTTTTCTTTTCCACTTATTGTAGTGACTTCATTAAAGCACTTTTTCTAATATGCTTTAAATGTAAAATCCACTCAACTCAAACACGTTCATTATGGTTTCGAGCGTGACACAAAGAAAACACTTTCTTTCCATCGGTACTAACTTAAGTTACCAACATCTTAACTAGGTAGTACTAAGTAAATATTTACAAAGAAGTATCCATGATTTGCAACCAACTGAAATCGATACAGTCCAGTCCTACTACGACAAATTGACAAGAACAATAAACGAAAGTTTGAAATGCGAAGAAAAACATGTAGAGACTCAGAATAAAATAGGCATCTTAACCGACGCTACAAAAAATCTCATCAAAAACCGGCAAGCATTACAACACTTACATCCAAAAACGTCTGATATCAAGGTTAAACTTACCAAAGCATACAAAGAAACAAATAAAAGTATCAAACGAGACTACAAACAACACAGGATGGCCACTATAGAAAAACACGTAAGAAGCTCAGGCAGCGCAAAAAGAGCCTACAAGGAGCTAAAAAGTCACAAAACCTGGATTCCTTGCCTCGAAAGTGAGAGAGGAATATCAACAGATAGAAAAAATATCTTAGAGATTGCTACCAATTACTACAAAGATCTATACTCCAAACAGAAAGAAAACGAAAACCAAAGTTCAAACGTCGATAAAACAAACTTAAATAAAGTTCCTGAAGTAACGGAAACAGAAATTTTACAAGAGATAAAACGACTCAAAACGGATAAAAGCCCAGGGCCTGACAACATTGCAAATGAGGCAATAAAAATTGCTGCTATAGAACTAGCAACTCCACTGGCTTACCTATTCAACCTTATCTTAGAAACACAAACGGTACCCAAAGATTGGACTAAGTCAAATATAGTTTTGCTCTACAAAAAAGGCAACCCAAATGACATAGGTAACTACCGCCCAATAAGCCTTCTCTCTAGTATCTACAAATTGTTCTCAGGTTATATCCAAAGAAGAATCAGTCCTATACTCGAGATAAATCAGCCGGTAGAGCAAGCGGGCTTTAGAAGTGGATACTCGACTGTGGACCATATTCATACCTTGGAGCAAGTCATCGAAAAATACCTGGAGTTCCAAAAACCTCTCTATCTCGCCTTCATCGATTACAAAAAAGCTTTCGATTCAATTTCACACAGCTCTATTTGGGAATCGCTTACCAAAAACGACCTAGAAAACCAGTACATCGAAATACTGAGGGACATATACAGGCGCTGTACGAGTAATGTGAAACTGGAAAGCACAGGACCAGACATCAAAATAGAAAGAGGGGTAAGACAGGGAGACCCAATATCACCGAAATTTTTTATCGCAGTGTTAAAGACGATTATGCAAAAAGTTAACTGGAAAAAACAAGGGCTCTATATGTACGGCAAACACCTGAACCACCTAAGGTTTGCCGACGACATTGTTCTGATGACAGAAGACTTCGATGATCTGCAAGATTTGATACACTCCCTTAATAAAGCGAGTAAGTCAGCAGGCCTTGAAATGAATTTAACGAAAACGAAACTAATGACCAATAGCACAAAACCAAGCCTAACACTCGAAAACCAGCCGCTGGAATACGTTGAGGAGTATATCTATCTAGGGAAACAAATATCATTTAGCCACACAAGCAACGAAGACGAAGTCGAAAGAAGAATAAAAGCTACATGGAAGAAATATTGGTCTTTGAAAGAAATTTTTAAAAGTAACCTTCCATTACTTTTAAAGAAAAAAGTCATGGACTCGTGTATTTTACCCTGTCTCACATACGGATGTCAAACATGGAAGTTCACAAAGAAGGTTAGAGACAAAATCCGGACTTGCCAGAGAGCTATGGAAAGAAGCGTCATGAAGCTAAGAAAAGTAGAAAAAGTCCGACACACAGAAATAAGAGCAAAAACCAAATTCATAGACGCTCTACAATACGCACTTTCCCTAAAATGGAAATGGGCTGGCCACCTCGCAAGGCTTGACGATAGAAGATGGACACTGACGGCCACAAAATGGCCAGGACCACCAGGCAAACGGAGATCAGGCCGTCCACATGCGCGCTGGCGCGACGACATTGTCAGCCTCGCGGGTCAAAACTGGCTGCACATGGCAAAAGATAGAGACAACTGGAAAGAGATGGAGGAGGCCTTTACCCTAGATAGGGGTTCAAACTAATTTTTAATTTTATGCATGCATTTATTATTTTATTTTCATAATTATATACTAATGCAAATTTCAATTCAATATCAATTCAATAAATTTATAAATTTAGTTAATTCACAATAATACTTTATAATTATAATGTGAATGTCAAATTGAATTGTAAATAGCGAGTTTAGTTTGAAATAAAAGGCTATTTTATTTTTTATTTATTTATTTATTTTATCCATGCTCTTTCTAGCAAGCGTTACGAGTTTTGTAGCAGTGCTACGTTATCTCGTAGCCCCTCTACGGGATCTCGTAGCACCCATTCGCTTTGAGCTCAACGCGATTTGTCGAAGGCTATTCGCTGACCGGAAGTTTTGTTTTCATTTCCAGCTGAATGTGTACTTTCAGAAGGAAAAAAAAATTAAATGCTCTCATTTTAACAGAGTGTCTTGAATTGAATTTCCACAAATGAATTCAGATTTTGTAATTAAAACTTTTTGTTTTAAAGACAGGATTTTTTAACGAACGAGCAAAGCGAGAGAAGTTCTCCGAGTCTACTTGAACAATCCGGCATTTGTATGTTTGATGTTCGTTCGACGATAACTTGATTATCGTTGGTCCCGTGGTCCGAACGAACGTCATGAAGTTTGGTAGGCGGGTAAATGAAATAAACATTATTTTTAAGTTAGAATTTTTTTTTTTTTTAGTGCAGATAGTGTATAGATTTAGTGTAGATTTTATTATAATAATATATTTGAATTTCAATAAATAAATAAAAAGAAAAAAAAAAGTTTGAAAATAAGCCAGAATCGGTCAAAGATTTGCCGAGATATGCGGTCACGAGTTTACAGTTTGGGGCGAACTACTTTAACTATTTTAAAACTTAAACTTTCGTAAGCACTGCACATTTTGATATCGACGTGTCTAGTAAGTGAAACCGTTAAATTGATATAAAAATACTAGTTTAACCAAAGAGAATGTACAGTCATTCTCTTTGGTTAAACTAGAAGTAATTAGCTCTTCGTAGCAAGCGTAACGATGTTCGTAGAAGTGCTACGCTGGAGGGTGGAGGGTGTCAAAGCACTGGTGTTGCGTACGCCTTGACCTCTCTACGCCACGGTATCGATTAAGTACAGCCGGGAGAATCAACAACGCGGATAGGTGTGCTTCACGGGCTTATTCAGAGGTTCTCGATAAAACTCACAGCTGGAGGAATAACTGCCATTTTTTTTTCTTCTTCTTCTTTCATCCCATTATCTTTGATTTGATTCCCAGACTACCCGCTCCTTCGTGGAGGATCCCCAGGGAGGGCAGTTTTGACCAAGTTGTTCCTTTCTCTAGCGCCTCATCAAGGAAAACGGATCTCTTCCATGTCTGAGAAGGTCTTTCCGATGATCGCGACCTTCTTGACTCAGTCGCGAACTTGCTTATTTGTCTGTATAAACGCGCTACCAATAAAAAAAAACACATGTCCTTTTTTTGTCTTTTTTGCCGAGAACTGCTCTATCAAGAGCTTAGACCCAAAGACGTATGAAGTCTGTGGGTCTAGGATCTAGGTCCTACGTACTCAAAATATACCAAGATTGAGACGTTCACGGTATGTTACAGTTTGTTAATTCTCGGGAATCTTGCATTCGACACATCTCGGAGGAAAAATCTCATTTTGCGGCAAATATCACATCTATTCTCACTCATCCTCTACATAGGACACGAGATTTCTGTGAGATGTTTGCCTTTTTCGCCTGACATGACTCGAGTGATCGGGAGCAGTAGAGATCAAAATGACAAGAGATATTTTTTTCGAGATGTTTCGTATGCGAGATTCCCGAGAATTATTAATAGCCAACTTGATCTCGTTTGGGTTCATGAAAACTAAAATTTGAATCATAGAAATAATACTGTAAAAAGTATTCTGCTGTCGAGCGTCTCTGAATAAGTAGACAGAACGTTTTTAGGTCATGTTTCGACCTCAACCACTGTGGGAATTGCATAAGCGATGTGGGAACAACACGTGTACGTATGATTGCTAGTTTCTGTTGTTCATAATAATTGATGGTTGTCGTTATGGATATTAATGTTTGACTTTTGGTAGAGATTACAATCATAATAGTTGCGGCAAGTTTCATTTGAAAATTCGACCATTTACTAAATGCCAAATAATGTTTTGTCAAAAATGTCACTTAACCCTTCGGCTCGAAATACATACACACACACGTGTACTTTGAACAATTGGATACTCGAAATACGTACACACGTGCACGTTGAACAATTGGATTACGTCACAAACCCGAGCAGAAAAGTTGAATTTTACCTTTATATCGATTAAAATATAAACTTTCATACAGTCGAACATACAACCTCATCCTTTTTTGAAGTCTGTTAAAAATAAATGTCTTTCTTCAAGAATCTACATGCAACAATCTACATACTGTGTTCGACGATCGGACTCCGCACCCTCTTTGAGCTGGACAGCTGGTTCGGAACATCGGCGAGCCGCAAAGGGACGGACGGCCAAAAATACGGTCACACAAATTGCTTCCGAAATTGAGAACTCGATCGGGGAATTGGTTTCGTAACAATGATTTGTTTTACTTCGGCTCTTGCTCCAGCCATAAATCTTTGGCTATGGCGTGAAATGGGAGGAACGAAATGTCTAGCACTGCGGTGACCGTTTGTTTGGTTTTTGTAGTACGAGGGGCCTGAGTATGTAACGCAATGGTGACAAAATGGGCTCCCAGTTGACGGCATAAATTACGACTCAAATTAATGCTATCTGTCATTTTAATGCTTTTGTAAGTAGTACAGCAAATAATAATCTGATTCTAATTCTAGAGGACTAGTTGGTTGGTTGTAGAAGAAAACCGAGGAAACCCCGGTTTTATCCTTCTTCTGGGACATCATTGACACGCCATTTCGTTACAGACTTATTTATGAAAAGTTACAAGTTGTTAGCAAATATAAAAACCTCCTTTCATAGACCTGGCACACCTTTTTAGAGATGTACTCTTTATCCCAGTGCGGTTAGACTCGGAAGCGAGAGACCCAGGTTCGACTCCCGGTGCGGACATGTACCTATGACTTTAATAAATTTAAAAGTTACGTTTATTTGTGTATGTATAGTAGCAATACCACTCGTTTACGTTGAAGTAAAACATGAGCGCATGAGGCATTCTACCCTCAAACGCGAAAATCGTCAATCCGCATTGAGCCCAGTTCTTACTGGGACACGTACTGCTACTGAACTACTGAACCAAAATAAAAAATATTGAAATTAGTTTCTCAATATTGTCTAAATATAAGATTAAGCCAATAACGGACTTTCGAACAAAAAACTTTGCCTTCCGAATTGTATAGGTTACATTTTACTCTTTTTTTTCAATCATCTTTAGTTTTTCATAAGCGCTCTTTTTTACCCGACTGACCCAAAGGGAGGATTATGTTTTTCGAGTGTATGTATATGTATGTATGTAGTATGTATGTATGTATGTGAATTTCTTTGGCACGCTCTGTAGCCTAAACGGCTTGATGGATTTTCGTTTGCGAGGTGTCGTTGGATTCGTCTTGATTGTGAGAGTAACGTAACACGGGTACATCACAAAATAATAAAAAAATAATACCGATTTGTGGCGCTAAATTATACGAAATAATTTTTTTATTTAGTTTAAACCTATCGAGTGGGGTCTCAAAATGAAGGAATTTACTAATGGCTTACAAAAATAAATAACTAGTGGTTCGCCCCGAACTATGAACTCGCGACCCCATATCTCTGCAACCCCTCGACCGATTTGGCTCATGTTCGAACTTAAAAATTCTCTTGGCCTCATATGTTTTCTGTAACTTGTTCGCCGCTTTATCTTATTTCAAGTTTTTGTGCCTCTAGATCATTTTGGATATTTTTGTAGTTTATCTAGTATTTCTTCCATTTTAATTATAGGATATTTATAGGACTCTCTTGTAGTTTTGAAGTAAAGCGACCTCTATTGTAGCATAGAAGGACTTTTTGGTTTATAATTTTGAACACTAGATGGCTCTGATAAACAAACTTTAGTCACGCCCTCTGTTAGAAAGTAGAATAACAATATATTTATATTTTTTTAAAATAGATGGCGCTGTTTTGAATTTTCTAATCTGGTGTACTTTGGACCCTAGCAATTATTATTAGCAAAATTTTTGGTTATTTTTGGATTTATTGGATTAAAATAGAGTTCTTGTTACCGATTATTTCGCGACCCGTAAAAGTTTATTTTTATTGTTTCCACTGAGTTTTACGTCCGATATCCACAATATTGTTTCCAAACAGAATTTGTATTTATAGTTCACTTTTGTTAGTTTTTATCACTGGTTTCACTGTTTACTGATTAGATTTACGTTTTTATCACTTTTAAAATCACTTTTTAGCACTATTTTAATGTTACTGAGAGGCAGCAGTGGCGCCCTCTCTCATCCCATATAATCTTAACAACCCCATATCTCGGCAACCCCTCGACCGATTTGGCTCATGTTCGAACTTAAAAATTCTCTTTGCCTCATTTACCTGCCTACTGAATTTTATGACGATCGGACTTAATTTACTCAAGTTATCGTCGAACGAACATTCATACATACATACATACATACATACATACATACATACATACATACATACATACATACATACATACATACAAACGCCGGATTGTTCAAGTAGACTCGGAGAACTTCGCTCGCTTCGCTCGCTCGTTCAATAATAATAGTAATAATGCAACTTATATTATGTGTGTGGATTGTGTGTATTAAATTTAATTTGGGACAAGAAATGCTAGAAAAACAACAAAAATTTCAATGATTGTTACCCAACTTTGCTTTCAGGGGCATTTATTAAGGTGCAGATATGATGCAGCCATTCATAACGAAAACAAATAAAAAGTATTTTTCTTATTACTTATTTTAATATCCAGTCTACAGTTACATTTCTTTATTTACGTGAAATGTAAGTCATTATTTCCGTGAAACGTCGTGGGGGTCTACATTTACGTGAAATGTGATTTGGGTCTACATTTACGTGAAAGGTCATTGGGGTCTACATTTACGTAAAATGTCATTGGGGTCTACATTTACATGAAATGTCATTAGGGTCTACATTTACGTGAAATATTTTGGGAGTCTACATTTACGTGAAATGTCTTGTTGGTCTACATTTACGTGAAATGTCATTTGGGCCTACATTTACGTGAAATGTTTTGGGGTTCTACATTTACGTGATATGTCATGGAGGTCTAAATTTACGTAAAATGTCTTGGTGGTCTACATTTACGTGAACTGTTATGGTCGTCAACGTCCAAATTTTTTTTGAGATTCCTCGCGCCTAGCGCTTTTTAAACATACCCCATGTATGTTACCCGATTTTTCGTGATTTAGAAGTTATGATTTTTTTATGTGTTTTTAAGAATTTCTTTCCGGGACGGCTTAAGATAGTCATAACTTTTTCCTAGTTTTTTTTATATCTTTTTACACGACTGAACCAGAAGAGGGTTATGTTTTTCGAGTGTATGTATGTATGTTTTTAAGTGCGAGTATGTTTGTATGTATGGATGTATGTTATAATAAATTCTTAAACGCACGCTCAGCCTAAATGGCTTGATGGATTTGAGCTTGCGAAGTATCGTCAGATTTGTCTTGATTGTGCGAGTGACACTGGGTATATCAAAATATTAAAAATACAAAAATGGCCTATTTTTGGCGTCATAATTAATGTTCAAAAATTATATTCGTTAAAACCTATCGAGTCAGGGTTGCGTCAGTCAGGGTAGCCAGCTGACTCTGAGTTAACAATGTTAACTCTGAGTTAACTGGCTAACCCTGGTTGACGCAAGTATATGTGTAATTTGGAATGATTTTGAACTATTGTCACCTAACTTTGCTTTCGGAGGAATTTTTTACAAATATTTAAACTATGTATAAAGTTATTTATTACTGAAACTAAAAAAACAACAACTTGCAACTTTTAATAAATAAGGCATCTGCACAAGGCTAAGGAACGTGTAAATTCTGTTTTTTGCTACAATGTTGTCTACATTTCCATAAAAACAAAGTCAAAAGGTTTTATTCAATATGCCATAATAAATTATTTACGTCACGTCAAAATAGGTATTATCAAAAGTAAAAAAAAAGTATATAAATCAAATACTTATTAATATCTAATACTAAGTAAGTATCTAGCTACTTTTTTTTCTCCAGCTTCACTAGCTCTAATCGTTCTTGGAGAAGAAGCATGGTAAATCACATTATAGGTACCTAGTGCTTAAAAAAATAATTCATATTTTGTAATATAGGAACGTGGGTATATAATTAGTAATAATCTTGCCCTGAACTAAACTAGTGCCAGACATCGTTGTCATTTAAATAATCATTGATTTTGTAATAGGCCTTTTGGCACAGAGTGTGCCTTACACATTTTTTTAAACTGCAGCCATCGTTGGAGTTTTTTTTGCAGTGTCTTTCATATTACCTACCTCAGTCCTATCATTAATATCTGACAAAGATAGGAATAGATTAAAGTTTTGTTTTTTGGTAGAGACGCCGCCGCCGCGTTCCATTCTCTAACTTGCCTGTATTTATCAAAAAAATGACGTTTAGCGCAAAAGGCGGTTTGCCTTATTTACAAATAATATTCACAAAGGAATGGCGTAACAATTTATTTATTATGCATCAAATAATAACAATGAATTCCGTCATTAATTAACGCAGCCTGTAAAAGCTTATCTAATTATAGCAGTAAGAGAGGGTATAAAGTTTATATTTACAAGGAAACACTGAATTTAGGTAAATAAAGATAATTAGCAGTAGTTTATAAAGATTTAGGAAAATTTGCTCGTACTAGTGCTTCAGAAAGTAGACAGTTTACTTTTTTTGGTGAATTTAATTCCATAAATAGGTACCTACGATAATTTTCCGCCTTTAACAGGTAGCACCCGCCGACAAAAGCAACAAAAAAAAAAACGGTTGAAAAATCGAACCGCACAAACGCCCTCGCAAACACAGAACAAATGCAAAGCCTTAGATTTATGTCCGATGCCAATCTGGTCCCTCGCAAGCCCTCGTCGATGAGCACAAAGGGATTCAGAGGGCCGCCCCGTGCCGCGATAAGAGGGCCCTAAGCGCTCTGAGACCTTGACAACTTGAGAACTGAGGTCTAGGTTTTCCCTGTGCTTCAAGAGGTAATGGTTATGTGTTATGCAAGGATGCAAAAGTATTGTTTGCAGCGAGTGCTTGTAGTGAATACTGAGCTAGCGAATTGATCCACAGGGGTAGCAAGTGGTTCAAACAAAGAAATAGGTATTCAGGAGTACGAGACGCCAAAAGCAACATGTATCCATACGAAACACAACTTTTTATCTCACAGAGCGTGTAGTTGTCAGTTGCGACTACTGTGATTTTTATTCAATGCCATAACCACAAATCAGCACTTTTTAATTGTCAATTATCGTGGAATGGAATGGAATCGAAATTAACATTAGAAACCTTGCCGCTAATGATGTTTACTTAGAACAACTAAAAATAAATCTGTATCAAGTAGGATAATTTAGTTATCCCTATTTTAATTCATTTTGTCGGATTGTAAATCTTGGAAATAACAAATAAAATATATAACCCCATAATGTAGAGTAATAAACATATTTTGGTAACCCATAAAAGACTTTAAATGGCCGATATGTACTAGGGAGTCAATATCGCCAGTAGAATAAAATTACTGGAATTCATAATTTTATGAATAGATTTTGATGAAGGTGTTACTTTCCTACCAATTTAAAAATAATACGTATGTTGCCGAAAAGCCGATGTTCCAATCTATTGTCGTGTTAATCCCACAAGAGGCACACTTGCAACAGACAGCTTAGGGCTTAAGTCTCTGTTTAAGCCAACATGTCCACTTAATTCAGGGTTTAGCGAATAAAGATCCAAGAAGATTTTTTTGAACAATTCTTCTTCTTCGCGGGCCGTCTCATATCGGAGGTTGGCGATCAGGGGGGTTACCCTTGACGCTATTGCGATCAAATTGAAAAAGTTTTGAAATTAATTTCTCTTTGAATTCGCATAGTAATGCTTTGATTTTAAATACTTTGTAATGTTTATTCAAAGGTAAGGCTGTTTTATTAAATAAAAACACAAAATGCGTCTAAATTTGTAAAATATTATTTTTTGTAAATTGCGCCATATTGCGGCCGTATTGAAAAAATGCGTCAACGGTAGAGGAATCCATTTAATCCTTGGACGCTGCCAAACGATAATGAGCCGGTACTTTGCTAGAGGAACCATTCGCGCAGGTTCTGTATCGAGGTTACCTTGGATCTGCCTGTGTGCTTGTTCTGTAAAAAAAAACCGCACACTTGCTAGATCTCAAAACCGGTTTATTTTCGGGAAATTATAAACATGAAAATACGTATTATTTGTAAAAGACAAGATCGTTTATTTCAATAAGAGCAATTTTCCCGGAAATAAACCGGTTTTCAGGACTAGCAACTCTGCGGACTGGGTCTCCTTATTCCGTTGAAGGAGGCTGTATATATTTTGTTGCTACGCAACATACGGCCGAAATACTGACGAATAAAAGCATAAGCCGTGGCATAGTAAACTAAGCTATATTTTCTTCGGACTTATGCCGACTAAGTAAGCTGAGAAGATAGTAAATGTGCTAGGCAACTCTACTCTATCTTAAACGGGCTTCAGTTACTAAACTGCGCCACTGAAAAATCATTTGTCAGATGTATATAAAATACCTAAGGTAAAACTACCTTGATAATCCACGATACAGATAAGTGAAACAACATCTAAGTATATATTCTGAATATAGATAGACCTTGGTTTAGTAGTTAGAAAAGTTATCCTAGCTTTAGAATGGGTAAATAAGCTGTTAAAGAATTTTCACTCTTAACCGCTAAGGCTTAAGTTGAAAGTCACGTGAACTAGCTTTCGCTTTGGGGCAGTATTGGTGTCCATTGTCTTAAACAACAGAAGCTTTTGGAAAGAACAAAAGCCATGCTATTTAGAGCATGAAAATACAACCCCATCTACATAGCGCAGCTAGAGAATAAAACTATCAAAAACAAGTCAAAACTACTGCAAAGCAAACAATTTACTTAAAAAATCTCACGTGTGTATCTCAAAGGGGTAGGCAGAGATTAACCCCGTGTATCAAGATTAAGTTAACACCGTGTATCAAGGTCTTATTTAACTATCGTAAGTTTTCATTTTGACTCGCTACATGTGACGGATAACATCGTGAGGAAACCTGTAGCTTCTAGGCCGACTTAAGGTGCATTTGCACAGGTCGATTTTCACAGGTGATAAAATGTCGGGGGTATTTTAAGTAGTTATCATCGGCTAAATTACGCATAACATCCTTGTTTACCAATGTGTTGACATAGCATTTTATTTTATTTTGTAGAAGAATTTTTATTTTGCTCCAAAGAATGTTTATTTTGTTTGATTAGGTATTCTGTTTTGATATTTGCTCACATATTTATTGCACCAAGTAGGTACTTTAACTACTTGATAGGTCTAACGTACCTACTTAATTCCTCGCGATACAGGCCCAGCCTAGTGCAAGGACCCCTGGAAAGGCGTAGATTTAAGCGAGTTCATGCACAGATTTTATAATAAGACTTAACTTTTCTTTACCTACCATCTTTGTGCAATAAAGATATTTTTACTTTTACTTTTTACATTATTACCAGAACCTTGTGGAGGAAATACAGCCATTGTCTCTCACTGCACAGTGCGCTCATAACGCAGCGCGTTTGAGTTCGCCCCGCAACAATTCAAACTGCAGATGTAGATTATTCAACACCACACAGTGGGTTAAACTCGGCTCGTTCTGCACGTAAACGACCGCCACATGCGGACAATTTTTGTCGCAATGAGCGATAAATAAGCAATGATGGTTAGGAACCTACCTAGAAACCTTCTAGCAGGAATGGAAAGAAAGGGAAGAGTGGTGTAGAAAGGGCCTTTGCCTAGCAGTGGCACTTCCAAGAGGACACATGAAAACAAAAAGTGTCCTTGAACTTTTTTGACACGAAGTTACGACATTTGGCTGAGAAACTCTTGTCGTTTTCTTATTTGCATGCGCTACAGAGGTCTGTACCCTTAGAATAGCTGTAACCAATGTCACCGAATGTGTTAACGGTGTCTGTCAGGTACAACAGAGTGGCCGTATCTTCATTTTCGTCGAGAGCGCCAAACAGCGACACAAAAGTTGCCAGTGAGTGGAGACTGAAAAATAAAAAAATGGGTCAAACACCACGACCGCTGCAGCGCCAACTAAGTTGAGCGATGTTCGTAACTCCCTCCTGGCAACTTTTCGTTCCAAAACGCGAAGTTGTACACATGTCCGTCCGTCCGTCCGTCCGTCGCGGCCGACTTTCTGGCGCCCCATTGTGCATTTTGTTTTTACTGGGTGAGGTACATGATTGTTTTAAGTTTTGTGGGCGGTTTGTGGGAAGTTTGTCTCATAACTTAGGCATTTTGCATTTACGTAACGATTTTATACAGCGTCCAGTGGCACTCCAGCGTCCAGTCCAGTGACCACTCGAGCGCTGCAGTGCCTGGAATGTGTGTTGCGTCACGTTCTCTCTCACAAGTATCTATATTGATAGATGGATAGCTGAAATGTTTCTTACATAGAACGACGAAGCTGTTTGAAAGTACAATTTATTTTCCTCCAATTTCTCTGCCCCTTAAATTTTTTACCGACTGAAAAAAACAGAGGTTATTTTAAAATTAAGTTCATCCAGGGACGAGACCAAGCCCATTCGGCAGTTTAAAAATAAACAAATCAATGGGTAAACATCCACTGAACCAGATACAAACAGAATAACTATTCGACGCAAAATTATCTCAGTTCAATTGAGCACAAGGTGCACTGATATTATTATTTTTTCTTAAATTGCCCTCGGTTTTAACCAACTACTGTTCAAGAAGCATCTTAAGAAATGCCAAACTGTGGAAAAACACGAAGTCGAAAACTGGTAGCCCATGACATCAGGGAACGCAAATATGGCGCTGGTTAAGACCATGAGACGACCTTACTACAGTCCGAACTGAGACGACCTGAACACCACACATTCCGAAAGTGGATCTCGCTTGTATAACGGTCGGAGACTCGCGATTACCGAAAAACCGTCCCAGACGTGGAAGAAATCCGTGCTTTTGAGACGAAAGACAAGGAAACAACTTGGCAACAACAACAACAACTGCCTAGCCCTCCCATGGACAGTAACAAATAGAAAACCCTCGTGTCGGCTCCAGAATTTACGGAGGAATAATAAAAAAGAAGAAGAGAAGAGCTAAGAATACCTTTATATCCTGTTGTGATGTTACTATGAACAGCATGAATACATACTTACATTTTTGGGCCATTTTGAAGTGCTACATTTGACAGCTGGCAAATTGATAAAATTTATAGAATTTACTCGCTTTTATGACCATTATAAAATGGGTTTCATTGATGCTTCTTTGACGCATTATGTGTTGTGAACGCGGCCTTTGAATGTAACCAAACTGACATTTTATAGATGTTGCATGAATCAAACACAAAAAATTTAACCGTTATCGGGCCTGCATGAGTTGTGCATAAATAGCATCAAAACTGTAAGTTTCTACCGGGTCAGACCAGCAAGGCAATTTTTTCCAGACTCAGCGAAGTCTACTCTACCAGCCTATTAACTCTCAGCCTTGTACGACAAAATAAGTCAAATAGTCACCAGCTCTCCAGCTATCTATCGTCAGCTATCATCGCCCAGTCAGTTTAAAAGGTGAATCAGCCTTCTGTGTTGTCTGTGAGCCTAACTACTATACTGACTGTAGCCTGCTGCTAAAAATGAAACGCTATTCACAGGTTGCAGGTTGATGTTACTTTGCTTTCGTGAATAAAATATTGGGGCAAACAATACAGAAAAACTGGCTTGTTTTTGGCGGTTTAAAAATAGACATTTGTTTGTATTGGGCCGTACGATAATTAGAATTCAACCTAAGCGAAAAAAATATGGCGGGGTTTTCGACTTATTTTCGAAAAACAACCGGTGGTCAATCTGACCAACATCCCAGCTTAACATCTCCAAGAGGTAAGCGTGGTGGGCACCAATTGGTTGATTAAGTAGGTACTGGCCAAACTTTAAAAGGAAACCACACCACCTATTTCCACAGACAGTGTTTTAATGACGTTCTCATTCAATGACACAAATTAAATTTAATGTTGCACTTAGCCAATAAGATTTTTTTGAAATTGTTGTTAACTTTTTTTTATTTTAATTTCTTAATTTTTTTAATGTTTTGGACGAAGCATGTGTGTATTTTATTGTATTTTTTTTTATTTTGGATGCATGATTTTGAATGAATAAATACAGTCTTAAGACTTTTTTTGTGTTCTTTGGTAGTAAAATATGTCGTTTATTTTTATCTTTATCAATGTCACACAATATTAGTTAATTATTTCCAGCACAGCCTTCGGTAAAGAATTAGTTCGGTGAGCACGTTTACGTATCTAAAACTAAGGCCTTTGCATCTAGCCCACAGCCGTAGCCCACAGGCACGACAAGTCAATACGTGTGGAGCCAACTAAGCCGCGGGTTTCCTCACAATGTTCTCACGGTGACGTATCTATGAAATCTATATAAACACCTATCCTTCCTGCCCACTCAAAATGGCAGAAACTACCCTAGGCAATGGAAAAAATTCAGAGCGTCAAAAATACCTGATTCTCCCTTCTTTCCTACCTATGCAAAGTGGAAGAAACCCAGAAGATAAGGCCCCTGTATTATCTAAAAGATCCACCGTAAAAATAACGGTTTTTAAATGTCAAAAAATTGATTGTTCATTTCAATAAGGGCTATTTTCGAGTGTTTTGACGCTCGGAGGTTGAGTGGATTTTTTATATACTACTTATTACTATTACTACTATAGGCGGAGTCTAACGCAATGGTGCCAAATGGGCTCAAAGTTGACGGCTTCAATTAGTCCTTTTAAAGTTTTTGTAGGACAGCAATAGTTATTTGTTATGCAAGAATGCAAAATTATTGTTTGCGGCGAGTGCTTGTATTGAATACCGAGCTAGCGAAGGTTTCTAAAATTGAGCCGAGAGCGTAGCGAGTGGTTCAAAAAAAGAAACCTGAGCGTAGCGAGGTATTCAGAAGCACGAGACGCAAATAATATTGCATTCGTGCGAAACACAAAACTTTTCATCTCACAGAAGCGAGGAAATCACTTTGTTAGCCAAACGGGACAAATAAAGTAGACAACTACTTACAGTCAAAACAGGTGAGTCAAATAAGTTCCTTTTAAAAGCATAATTTACTGTAGTTACGGCTGCCGCACTAAAGTTTTCAGCTTCATTGGTATTAAAACCATTCGTTTTATTAATAATTTCCTGAAGTTTATTTATCCAGACACAAAAATAATGAAAATTAAAAGAATGTTTATTTTCCGGGTTCATTCTGAACTTTTGCCATATAAATTTAAAATTTCTAGAGTTAAAAAGAAAATTCAATTATATCGGTTGAAAAAATTTATTTAACAAACCAACCCATAATTATCTAATTGATAAAACAGAAGCGGAGCATTTTTTTAATGTACTGTAATTAAAAATAAATATAGTGTAAAAGTAAGTAAGATGTAGCCTGTACAATTGTACATGTCCCACTAGCTGGGCAAAGGCCTTCTCTCAGAGAGAGAGAGAGAGCTTAATCACCACGCGTGCTCAATGCGGGTTGGCAATTTTTGCGTTGGGGGTATAATGCCTCATACGCTCAGGTTTCCTTACGATGTTTTTCCTTCACCGTCAGCGAGTGGTATTGCTACTACAAATTCACAAATGTACGTAACTTTGAAATTAAACAAAGTCATAGATACATGCCCGCACTGGGAATCGAACCGGGTACCTCTTGCTTCAGAGTCCACTGTTCTACCCACTGGGTTCACTACGTTTTGCCGAATTACATTTCACCTTGTTACACTTCACCTATGACGTATCATCCAATGTCACTTAAACTAGACTTCATTTAACCGAATGACATTACATCTTTGGTTCATTTCACCGAATGTCATTAGTCCGAGAGCTTATTTAATCTAGGAATTGTTTAGTCTAATGTTGTTTTATCTAGATGTCATTTGATCGAATTTTCGCGGCCCCATCGCTTTCCGCCAGCGTCGCGTTCCACCTGCATCGCGTTTTCATGGCGAGTTCGTAGTTCGGGGCGAACCACTAGTGTAACATGTTTCAATTTTAAACTGACTGCCCAAAGGGGGGTTCTGTTTTTCACCGTCATGTACATACGTACGTATGTATTTCCGTTCTTATGTTCCGCCTTCGAACCGATTTGAATAAATGAGGTGTCGTGTCGTTGGGTTGGACTTGCTGCTGCGAAACTGTCTAATAACAAAAAAAAACCGACTGCATCAAAGTTTAAGCAGGTGACGTAATAGTGCTTCGATGAATGGTGTTTAGTTGTAATGTACGTATAGAGTAATAATTGAACGAGCCAGCGAAGCCAGCGAAGCCAGCGAAGTTCTCGGAGTCTACTAGAGCAATCCGGCGTTTGTATGTATGTATGAATGTATGTTTGTATGTATGTTCGTTCGACGATAACTTGAGTAAATTTGGTCGGATCGTTATGAAATTTGGTAGGCGGGTAAATGAAATTAAAATAATTTTTAAGTTCGAACATGAGCCAAATCGGTCGAGGGGTTGCTGAGATATGGGGTTGTAAAGTTTATATGCAATGCGCGCCCGCGCCTGCGCAAATGGTGTTAGCAACAGTTCACTCGCGAGTTCATAGTTCGGGGCGAACCACTAGTTATTATTAGGTGAACTGTAGCATCGAACAAAATTAAATGATGCTTCGATGAATTGTGTTTAGTTGAATCGTAATTAGGTGAAGTGTAGCTTCGAACAAATGGTTATAGTTAAAACAAACATTAGATGATTTGAACGTTAGTTCTACTGTAGGTTAGATGAGACGTCATAGGTGAAGTGTAACTAGGTGAAACGTGTTTCGGCAAGGCGTAGTGAACCCCTACACTAGACCACCACTGCTAAATATAGTGTACAAAATATTAAAAAGACTGTAAGAAGAAACCGCGTTTCTGAATGTTCTATTCCATGACTTTAGATGTCTATGCCTCATTTGCATTCACAGTTTTGTATAGAAAATGGGCACTGTCGTGGAGAGTCGCGTCTAAACGAGGCTCTTCTTTCTGATACTTTTATGAAATTATATGGCATCTAGTGAAACGGCCAGTGTTTTTTCTTTTTTTACATCATGGGGCGTGCAGAACAAGGGCGTTTAAATTTCGAAGCGCACAAAAATGCAGATTGGTTAAATTTGGGTTTTACCGAGCATAAGAGATGAAAATAATATTCTGATACTAATTCTAGAGGATTTCTACGCTGGTTGGTCAGATAACACCTTTTCTTCCGCAGACAAATTGGTAGACACCCAGAGAGTCTACATCAAAGACCACCTATGACATTACCCTTTCTGCTTTCTCCCCAGGCAAAGTGGACGAGAAGGCGACGCAGCTGCACGCGATAGCTTCGCTCAAAGTCCTGCTCGAGGCCACTCGGCCGGCCGCGGGCGGCGGCGGCGCGGCGGCCGCGCGGCACTCCGCCGAGGTCGCCGCGGCCAAAGAGACCCCGCTGGACCTGCCCAACGGGGGTGTAGATATACAGTTAGATGCTATAGAAGAGGTATGTAATCTATCTATCCAGCCCATATATAAAGCCCACTGCTGCGCATAGGCCCCTTCCTTTTTATGCCAACTCCTTCGGTCACATGCCAATATCATCCATTGTCTTCCCGCTGTTTTGACAACGTCATCAACCCATCGAGCTTTCGGTCTACCCACCGACCATCGACCCATTCTAGGCCACCATTCCGTGACTGCCTTAGTCCACCATCCGTCCTCCCGCCTAGCCAGATGTCCTGCCCATCTCAACTTTAATCTTAAGATTCGCGCGCCCATATTTTTCGTAATAGGTTAAATAATTTTTACTCTTAAACTTTTGTAAGCACTGCACATTACTTACTTGTATTATGTCGGTGTAGCCGATTAGTTTCGGTTCTTATTCGGAGACCTTAATCATGGAGCTGAGATAGCCCTCGCGACGCCGTGGCCAGTCTCAGACCGCTTGTCACTAGGCGCCGCGCCCGCGCCGACAGTTCCGGTGCGGGTTGAGGGGGCAGGGGCGGCAGCGGAAAGTGCTGTGGCTGTAGGCCATTAAAAACGCCGCAAGCCTTACGAAGCGCTCCAGGCCATAAAAAACGCTTCAGGTTATATAAAAACAAGAGTGTTGCCGACAAACTGTTATGCAGTTTGGCAAATGTTATGTAATGTCATCATGTGTGTTTTAAAAAAACGCTGTAGGTTTTAGGCCAGTAAAAACGCACTGTCAATGGCCCGTTTTCAACGCACAAATTCAAAGCACTCAATAGATGGTGCTTATAGGTATGTCAATACAAGAACCGGTATAGGTACGACTGTTAAATTTCGCTTAGCACAGATTAATTGTCGCGTTGAAAAAGACTCATAAGAAGTGTTTTTGGCCATACATAGCTTCAGATCAGAAAAAAAAGGCAAGTAAAATCGCTGCTGGCCAGAAATATATTGCAGCCTTTAAAAAGCACTACTTATAGGGTATTAAAAGTACTGTAACCCAGTGCTATATGCCTCAAGCTTGCCTCAAAGACCGGCCCAACGGGGGTATAGATATAAAGTTAGATAGATAGAGAACTATTAGTTAGATGCTATACGTAGAAGAGGTTAGCACGGCCGTCGTATGTCACAAAGCATGCAACATTATGTCTTGATAGCGCTGCAGGCTTGGTTTTATACAATGCCAAGGCTGCAGGCCATAAAAACCGCTGTAGGCCAATATGAAAGCTCGTAAATACACAGGTGAAATTCAGAATATTACAGAACAGAATCGGCCAAGCTGCTTTGCGGCTTTTAATAATATCTAAAACTCAATGCGGGTGCGTTTATTCGACACGAATGGTAGCGCGGCTACCACATGGCATCCGCGCGGTTGCCGCACTCTGGTCTTCAGTGATGGCAAGAGTGAACTTTGTTTACAAGGTAGCAACGTTTTTTTTTTTGCAACCCTTAACCGCGCGGATGCCGCGCGGTCTCCGAAAAAATTTCATCTCGTTTATCTTCGCACAAAATAGTACGTGACAATATTTTAGATGTCAACCTGTACCAATGGCATTTTATTCCTTTCGTGGTCCATTATGTTTGAGAAGTTAGGAATTCAAATCACATATTTGAATGGACCCGCAGAGCGCTAGGTACTGACTACGGGTTGATCAAGGTTTGATCCAAGATTATAAAGTTATGAACTTTACTAGTTTCACCTATTATACGAGTATGATAGCGGTAGTAGAGTAGGGGGCCTGGGACATTGCTTTAGATGGAGTAGGCTTGCCCAGCACCTATACCATTCTGACAGCTTAGCCAGCCTAGCCCACAGGAAAGACAAAACAACACCTTGTTTTATAGACAGTAGAATTTGTCTTCAAGTGTCACGTTAAATTCCAGATAGGCAGCGAGCAGAAGAAAACATGGAGATCTCACTAGCCCTGAGAAATGACCTAATTCATATATGGTTCTCGTATGGTTCCTCTCACGATTTTAGTGGTTCAATAGACGTGACTTAGAGAAGACGTCAGTTTGACGCTGTCAGTATAATACGTCCAATAACATCAATAGCGCGAAAACTATCCACCAAAAACGGAGTTTCTTGTTTTCTTATTGGTATAAATATTTTTAACAAAGTTGTCTGCG
This sequence comes from Zelleria hepariella, assembly GCA_949319315.1. NCBI lineage: Eukaryota > Metazoa > Arthropoda > Insecta > Lepidoptera > Yponomeutidae > Zelleria > Zelleria hepariella. The sequence goes on from OX439382.1 coordinate 19,189,064, forward strand.
CGAGTAGATGCGTGTGCCGATTTTAGAGGATGGATTAGCTTGAAGAAATGCTTCCATGTTTTTTTCGTTCGCCGCAGATAGGGGACCTGGAGGATGACACGACACCGCTTGACATGTCGTGGCCCTCCGGCTTCCGCAAGCGACTGACCTACGTGCTGGTCGCTCCCATTGTCTTCCCACTGTGGATCACCCTTCCGGATACAAGGACTCCGAAAGGTAACACTTGGATTTACTTTCTTCAACTCCCTATTCTCAATCATTTTCTATAATGGTATGGTATTGACATTTTAGCAACAACACGAGGGTCGATAGCACAACAATTCTGTTAGATAAAGCAGTGGCACTACCCAAAAAACTAGTTTATGACCAGAACACATAATTGACTGAGTTGTTGTTATTCTGTTGTTTACAGTAATGAAAAGAATACTATGTTATTGCTGCAAACGAAAAATCGCTGAACAAAAATAGCTCAGTTTACCTTCAAAATAAAAAAAAACTGTGAGAAATTTGAATTTCCCGCCATGCTAACATCGTTCAACCTTAAGACATCGACATCGTTTTAATTACACCTTTGGAGATGACTTGGGATTTCATCGACTTGTCTAAGTAAACAACTTGTTCGACAAAAGACAATTTCACAAAACAAAGTCCTCACCATCTAGAGGAAAATAGTTGTCAGTGGACAAAAACGATTGTTAAAATCATTGGTTGTCAACTAAGCAAATTATTGCTTTAGGCCCGGGCGTTAGCGTATTGATGGTTCTCATCGCTATTTTCAACCACGACAAAAAAGGAGTGTTATAATTTTGACCGCTATGTGTGTGTATTTGTGTCTGACTCTTTGTCTGTGTGTTTGCGGCACTGTATCTCTTATACGGGTGATCCTATTTGGATGCAGTTTTTTTATATTTGAAAGCACGTTTCATAGCAAGTGTTTTTAGATATGTTTTATCAGAATCGGTTCAGCTGTTTATGAGATATCCCAATTTGAGGCTAAAATGTCGGGAGTATTTCAAATTTAGTAGTTATCTTTATCGTAACCTTCCAACATGTCACCACTAACCACCACCATATTTTATCTTATCTTTATCTTTCTCACGTTGCAGGGAAGAACCTGTACCCTATAACATTTATAGGGTCAATAGTTTGGATAGCATTTTTCTCCTACCTCATGGTGTGGTGGGCGAACGTGGCCGGCGCCACGGCGATGATACCCCCCGAGGTGATGGGTCTGACGATACTGGCCGCCGGGACCTCGGTGCCTGACCTCATCACCTCCGTCATTGTGGCTCGGAAGGGATTCGGCGATATGGCCGTCTCGAGCTCCGTGGGCAGCAATATTTTTGATGTTACTGTTGGGTGAGTACACTTATTAAATTATTCATTAATTCATTCAATTAAATGTATTTTGTATCGTGTAACAGGTTATTTACACCTTCTCACGGGCTACGAGATTCGTAGCACTTCTACGAGATTTCGTAGCACCTCCCTTCTGTCGTTTCTATAGCACTATACTTCACAAATAACTCCACTTACATTTGCTACAAAGCATGCCACATATTATTATGATTTACGCACTTATGTCACTCCCGTTAAGAGCTACTATGGGGTAATCGTAGCAGTGGCTGTTGCGGACTATACTTAATTTTGTTCTAAATACCACGCTTACTATTCTATATATTTGTTTTTTTTTATATTTATCATTGTATGCGTTTCTACCCCAAGTCATTCATTTTTATATCGATAGTTTAAGTTTTAAAATTTATACATTAATTAATTCATTCTTGTAAGCAACGCAAAGTGAATTTTAGCCTCTACAATTAAAATACGTCGGCTCTTCCTTTCGTGCGCTGCTTCCCTCCAATCTGCCACCAAGAGCAGTGAATGGAAAAAACACGCTCAGGTCTAAAAAATATGCTCTCCGAAAAGGGTCTTTCTCGATGCAGGTCTTTAACATTAAATTCAATTCAGTACGAATACGCATGATTTACTTGCGTGTAATAATATTGTGTAACAATTCACTGACAGTCCTTTTGAGCATTTTGAGGCAGCTAACCCACAGTTAAAATAAAAACATGATCATCAAGAAAAAAACTATCACTTAAAAAAAAATGCACCCTAATTCTTGGCTCCCCAATGGAGTAACTAGGTACCTCCTACATTTAATTTATATTTAATTTTGTGCTGGCATACGATGCAGAACTGTCATACCAGCAACTTTTATATCAAGTGTTATATTGCCTTGCCGCTCGCCGGATGTAGAAATTACACTACGAGTATGATTCCGGGAATTCCCGGCTATATTCCTGGAAATATAACCTCACTGCATCGGGTCATGACTAGGTCAATGCCCCATACACCTACCTGCCTTAGTTTATTTCAATGCTTTCCCATTTCATATTTCACTTTTCACGACCACATAAACTACGGACGTGCTCAATCTTTTTTTTGCGTGTTCAGAGGTACCTGCTCTGTATACAGGGTTTTGATTTGCCTTCGTTACTACCTACATTTTGATCGCATGTTTACGTGTGATCGATGCAAAGGTCGAAGTTTATATTTAGCTCAACCCAAAATGTAACTCTACAAAGTTAATCTTACTTTTGGAATTAGGCGAAAGCGGGATTCATGAAAGCCTATTATTTATTCATGGGACACAATCTGTTCTCTGGTAAAATACTACCACGGTTCAAGACTACCACTTAGGAGCATGTGTAAAATGTAAAGTTACTACCAGGATTATGTGGCTATTGGCAGGATCTGTTTAGTTTTTTTTATTATTTTCTTAAATTCTTATTAAATTTATCTTATAAATTATAAGATAAAATCTCACAGATTACATAATATAGATTGGATACGGGCTTGCCTAACACCTCCAAAACTTGATTACTAGGGTAGTAGAGACCATATTTCAAAGGAGTCAAAGTGGAGGTTCTGTACTGTTTTATATTACATCCAACTTTGTAACAGGTACGATTAGTCGAACTGCGATTGTATCGATACGTTTTAATTAGAAACTATTCTTAGATTCTAGGCAGGATTAAAACATATATATTTATGAAGAAAGGTAACTTTGATTGATTCGCTATATTCACTAATGATTTGATTTTTCTTGCCCACAAAAATAAAACCTACTTTTAATAAATGTTTTAAAGTGCGCTTCAGTTCAGAGTTATACTGTTCCAGCCATCTTCTTCTTAGTGTGCCTCTCCACTAATGGTTTCCCTTAATTCCAGTAAGGGTTGGCCATCAGCTCGCCATATTTTTCTAAATTTTTTGCCTAGCGTAGGTTACAGTTTTTCAATGCTGGCAACATCCGTCCATTTCCTGATGTTTCTGAGCCACAATTTCCTTCTTACCAACCAACCTTCCTACCAACACGCCTCTTCCTCTAAATTATAATTTAAATTGCCCATCATAATAACGTGTTTGTAGGGGAGCACAACGTGACGATAAAAGTTTTATCCTCCTATCAGGTAGCGGCATCTCGCTTTACACAACGGCATAAAGCAAGATATACTGAGCAATTTTTCTTTATTCTCAGATACCTCAACTTCTAAATGTGATTTTTAACAACTTTTCTTCTACGACTTTTGGCGCTGATTGACATATAGGAGCCGGAGAGGCTGACGAGGTGGTAGAGAGTTCAGAGGCACGAAAGCGCGCGGTGCAGGCAGCGCTGAAATGGCACAAATTCCAACTTTTAAGCAGAAGAAACGTTCAGTAACTAAAAAGTATGGAGCTTTTCGATAATTCTTAGAACAAAAGTTGTAGGAAATCACATTTAAAAGTTGACTTGTTTCAGGACTTGTTTTAGAAATTGCACTGTATACAGGATGTTAAAAGACTGCCATCAGACCCGAAAGCTTGGCATACTAGACACCAAAACAAAGTACTTTTTCAACAAATTATTGCTGGGAAATGATTTTGATTTTTTAGGTTATAATTTTGAAGAATATTTTATCACGCAATAGACGTGTAATGCAAAGAAGTCATATTGCGCAAGCTTATGTTTCTTAGGCTTGAAATGTCGATGTTTAGAATACATTGCTGGTTGCAATTTTAACGTCGTTTTTTGTAAGAAATATTCATAATTTTGATATAGAACATACCTTCTATGTTGGGGTAGGTAATCGTATGAGGTAGTGGCCACCCCTGGTGTCAGAGTTTTTAAGCCACCCAAAGGGTCTCTGACATGGCTTAACGATTGTTATTGATCAACAATAACCGGGACCAACGGTTTAACGTGCTTTCCGAAGCACGGAAGCGCTCAGATATTACTGCCACTAGCGGTCACCCATCCATGGACTGACCGCGGCCGTTGTTGCTTAACTTTGCCAATCGATTAAGAACGGCTAGTATGTAGTAGAAGGTATGTTATGAACTAGGTACTGAATACATTACTGCAAAAAAAAGTTTTGAAAAGTCCGACTTTGAACCTCATTCAATCGGAAACCGTTGATTTCCCAGGCAGAGTTTCTTGGGCAAAAATGTTCAGTATGATGAGGACAATACGTGGTTTCCCGCTTTGTTGATGGTCTTTTTACACCCTGTATAGTGGGATAAAACTGTGATCGTAACTGTGTGCTCCACTAGCTGATATACATTTTACCTACTGCCTGTAGCGAGGTAATTACAAAACGCCATTATTGGCGGGCGGTAATAAAGGTAATATACGTGTCTTATTATTTTAGACAGGAAGGGTGAATTATAGTTATTAGGGGAAAAAAAAATAACGCGAAAAGAGGAAAGTAATGGACGTTGTGTTGGAAGTTATTATTGAAGTATCCGAAGGCTTGGAGTAGAAATGGATATAATGATAAAAAAACTAAAATAAAGAATAGAAAGCGTGGTGTTGTAAGCAACAGCCACTGCTACGAGTAGCCCCAAAGTGGCTCTTTACGGGTGTAACTTTAGTGCGTAAATCATAATAATATGTGGCATGCTTTGTAGGAAATGTGAGTGGCAGTCTGGTGGCGGTATTTGTTATGTATAGTGCTAAAGAAACGAGAGAAGAGAATTGATACGAAGTGTCGTAGAAGTGCTACGAATCTCGTAGCGCGTGAGAAGGAGCAGGAGTGGATGGGTTTGCGCTTGTTCACGGTGGTCACATCTTATAGAAAAAAATATGGCATGAAGTCACAGCGTTATCTCATAGAGCGAATGTTTAAATGCCTCTTAAAAACATTATTAATTCTTAGAAGTATGCCACTTTTGTGCGTCTCCTTACAATGTTCGGTTTACGGTCCAAAAGCTAACTACTTTAAAACCAGTCGCTAAATACTACAATGTCGAGGCTAATCGGCGCAATAAGCAACCTACATTTATTTGGCGCCCCGCCAAGACTTGCCTTTGCCGCATCTTAGCCACTCATCTTGAAGCTGTTCGTTTAAGTTACTCTTAGTGCTGCCCGAGAGACCGGGTGAAAAAAAAGCGAGCAACGTCAAGGTCGCCACTGGATGCTATAAGGAAAAGAAATAATAATAATAATAATCATTTATTTTCATAAAAAGGTTTACAATAACAAAATAGGACAAGAGCTTCCTTTTAAGTATGAAAATACCTGTATCAGGAAGCTCCGCTCTTCCGCACTTGGACATATTACAGGTACTTTAACAGAGTTTATATCTTATCCTAATTTTATGCTTAAATTTCTAAATAGGTATTCAGCGTTTTTATGTGAGTTAATATTGCGGTCGGCTACAGTCACAGATACCCTATGGCAACACTTACCGCACGCGACATAAGGGCGTCAATCGAACAAAAAGGGGTATCCTAGCGTGTGGCCGACCATACCTGTACTGTAGGTATCCTAATATTAACTTAACTTAATTTTATTAGTAGGTATTTATTTAAATTATTTAAATACGTATTTGTGTATGTTTAGTGTCTGGTGATGTGAGTAGTGAGAGGGTGTGTGTGTGTGTGTGTGTGTGTGTTGTAGTGTGATGTTGTTCTGTAGTTATATTTTATTTTAGGTAAAAGGAAAAGAAAAAATCCAGTATTTGGTCTACACAAAACTTTTGCCAACGGTACCTACAATGTATACCTACATTGTAAGGCCAACATACATCAAGCCGCCATAACTTTACAACCCACAACAGCCTACCAACATGCGATCGTGCACCCACACGGCACGTCTGAGCTGTAAAAGACAGCTCATTTCCTACCTCACCGGTTGGCCTATCGATATTTCATTAAACTTTATGCAAAAGATATTAAATAATGACTCCGAAACGAATACCTTCAAAATGCCAAAGTGTAACTTTTCTACTTGGTTTGATGGAGACAAAATTTCTGCAATAAACAGTTTCGTGTAAAAGAGGCCGTAAGAGGGATCACAGTAGTGTATTTTACAAACGTAGTCCCCGATTTTCTCCCTAGATAATAGCACTAGAGCAAACATTTTTGGTATGCTGGGATATCTCTACCCCCGGCGTGTCCAACTGTTTAATTTTTTTCGATAAATTATTGTTAACAGGAGCTAGGACTTAACGAAAATATAAAAAAAAGCGTATTTATAAGCGGTGACAAAAGACGTCTGGTAAACCTTTTAATTTGAAAAACATTAGTTTTTAGAACGGACTAGTTTTTAGAGTGGTAATGTGGAGAATACAAAACCTCGATTTTGTAGATTTTCTTCAGGTTGTCCCTTTCGCTCAGTATTTGCGCACGCGAAACAGCAACGGATTTGTCTGTACTGCTATACGCTCTTAAACTTCAATCAAAAGCCCTGACTCACATCGCATGTGGAACTCTGTCGGCCGCTAAAAGTCAAGGAGTGAGTGAGGTCACGGATGAAACTAAGTGAGGCTTCATTTCTGATAGAACCATATCAATGTGTCATTGCGAAGTTTAGATTGACAACAGTGACTGACTTGAAGGCAATTTATAACAAAGCTTTACAAGGACCAATCCGCCGTTTGTATATGTAAATGTACGAGTATGTATGTATGTATGAATGAATGTTTATTAAAATATAACTCAAGTATGGTGTATCGCAATGTGATGAAAGATCATTGGACGAAATCCGACCCGGTTTATAAGAAAATCGCCTACACAAACATTTGTTTCAAATTGTTAAAATAAAATTAACTTTCGATATGTTTTTTTTGCTAACCTATGGGAATAAAAAGTTACAGAATGTTAAAAATCTATATTAATTGAAAATTATATTCTTCAGTTTTAGTTCTGGTTCTGTATCCGAATTGTGCCAAACGGGACTCAGCAGCCTTCGTATGTCTGTCTATCGTAAAAAATATACATCACAAGTTCACAGTTTGGGGCGAACAAAAAGTTCAAATGATTGAATAACTGAATACAATCATCTCCAACCTTTAAATAACCCATTGGAATACTAAAGTCCTTTTCATTGAACCAACACAAAAACGGACCGGCCATTGTTTTGAGCATTTATACTGAAACAAAAGACTGCAGTTTAACTCAAAACCACATAGAAGTTACACTGAATCTGAATTGCGTTGTCATTTTGTTTTGTTTCGCGAGAATAATCTTTATTCCAAACTTCATTTGAATCCCATAAAATAAAGGGAACGTTCACGTTTTGACCTTTCAGCCATCATTAATGATTAATATTTTTAATGCTGCCATGCCACCATTAACTATAACAACACTGAGTGAAAATATGTTTTATTCGTTAGAGAAACTAGCATCAAAGAAAAAAAGGTATTATACCTACTTTTACAAAATTACTTGGATTAGCGCGTGAACCAGCGGAATTGACACAATTAATGTAAACAAAAAACGAAACAAGTAAAAACAATCTTTATTGCTACGACATACGTATGTCTAGAGTTTGGAAAAGACCGACCGGCTGAAGGAAGGAAGACCGAACGGAGCATAACTTATCTGTGAATGTGTAATTAACATGCATCGTTCGTTCGCTCTCGGCCATGTTCGTTCACCCGGTTCATTTATTCAGTCAGCCAGCCCGGGATCGCGAGAGCAGTGAACGAATAGACTGAATGTCCGATTAGCACTGGGAAACGTTTCCTTTCGTTCATTGCATGGTACAACGTGTCTTATTTGTACTTCGTACATGAACTACACAATATTCGTACAATACAATACACTAAAGCGAAATATTTCTTTAATTTCTGAAAAACCTTCTGTACGGATCAATTCCCCGCAGTGTTTCCGGGCGGCCGTCAGTTCCTTTATTCCATTAACCATTCCGGCCCGATCTGTAATTAGCCCTTCGGGAAATCTATACCGGTTCCGGCAAAACGGAACACTGGGAGAAAGTATTTTGTTCTGCGTTCTAGGTAAAATAAAAAACCGGCCAAGTGCGAGTCGGACTTGCGCACGAAGGGTTCCGTACCATTGTCTATAGAAACGGCAAAAAAATCACGTTTGTTCTATGGGAGCCCGCTTAAATATTTATTTTATTCAGTTTTTTTGTTATAGCGGCAATAGAAATACATCAACTGTGCCGGTTTTTTAAAGAATGTTTATGCACTGTTTATGCTACTTTATGATCATTGCAAACCGGTAACGGGTAGACAAACCAAAAAAAGTTTTTCGAATGTCACCTAATTAATAGATTTATGATGGTCATTAGAGAAGAGAGATGCTACGAAGTCTCGTAGAAGTGCTACGAAATCTCGTAGAAGTGCTACGAATTCGTAACTGACTGATTATTAATTAGATCTCTGTAAATAAATAAGGTTCTATCTTAATAATTTTTGACGAAAGTGTATGAAGATTAATTAAAAGGTAAAAAAAATCGCTCGGGACAGGACTTGAACCCTCAACTTCTGGCATACCGTGCCGTAAGAAATTTTGTACAAAAGACAAGTGAACTTTAGATACAGTATTATCTACATTGAACTAATTTGTGTTGGCTCGTAACGTTCTTTACACATTAGATATATTCCCTAAAAGATAAGGAGAAGGTCATTTGCATGGAAATAAAATACAGTCCCGAAAGGAAGGAAAACACGTAAAGTACCCACAATAAAATATTGCGATCGTAAAATGCAGCATAAATACTGAAATGTATACGGAAACGTGTTTCGACTGAAAACTGCTGCAGTGGCTACGCGTTACATGTCTGGCGGCACAGAATTTAAATTTGTCGAATGTTGGTTCCAGTGATATTCCTTAAAAAATCCACTCAAAACCACCAAAATCGGATTATATGCGGGGTAATAGCTATTCGAAGTGAAAATACTGATGTTCTTTTTGGTATAGAACCCATACCAAAAATAACACCGCGTTCAAATTTTGAAGCACGAAAAAATGACTTCTGCCTCGTCGTATTGCATATTTTTCAAGCCTGGGAGACTTCGATCAAGGATACGCAGATAAAAACAAAAACAAGCGCTATTATATGAAGTATAATACTTCTGTAACTTTTAAATTTTACGCTCCATCGCAGCGGTGTATCATAAATAATGCACAGCGGTTGTAGATAGCGCGGCAATCTATCACGATAATAGCGGCTTTTTCACCTTGCCTTTTCGACGGACCTTTATAAATACCTTTATCTCTGAGTCCACCTAGGGTTCTTTCTAAAAGGTTAGCTGTTATAAAAAGCTAGTCTGTTGTTTATTTCGAATCGAAAGAGCGAATTTCAAAATGACTTACTTAAAAATAAATCAAAACATTTTTTTCCTTTTTAGTGCGAACCTGAAGTCGGTTTTAATTTTTGTTTAATATACTGTGTAGAGATTCATGTCTTCCTCTCTCTGTTCCAGGTTGCCACTCCCCTGGCTCCTCTTCGGGCTCATAAACGGGGCGCCCGTGGAGGTCAACTCCAAGGGGATGGTCTGTAGCATCGTCCTCCTCTTCGCAATGTTGATATTTGTGATCATAAGCATCGCCTGCTTCAGGTGGAAGATGAACAAGGGTCTGGGATTCACCATGTTCTTGTTGTACTTTGTCTTCGTCGCCACCAGCCTCGGCTTGGAGTACGGTTATTTGCACTGTCCTAGCGAGTAGGTGGCGACCATGTCCACAGCTGTGAGTAGTTCGAAGGTTAGAGATATTGGTAGAAAATATAGCAAGATTTTGTAAAAGTTACGTTGACATGGAAATTTCCAGCTTACGCCACTACGATGTATACTTTAAAAGAAGAAGTATTTCTCGATTAGTTGCAAGTAGATTGTTTAGCTGATCAGTATTTGATAGATTTGTGTTCGGTGTCATTTTTACAGAAGTTAAAACAAATCGTACAAAATAATGAAATAATAGTCCATGAAATTGCATAGCACATTTTCAGTTTTAGAAGCTAACTAAGTTTTTATATCTAAATTTAAGGAACCAAGAAACAACGGAACTAAAGCGAAAGGAAAAATTACGTGCCGCCTCCTATATCAAAAGTAATACGCAAAGTAAAACTTTTAGCCAAACATTTGCATCAAAGTAAAGGGCCAGACACTCAGAAGAGACATGGGACGAAGAAGCGGCGTGGACGCTACTTTAGTTTGATGCCACAGACATACAAAATGTATAGAAGCGACGCGAAACAATTCATACATAAGAGACGGGGCGCGGACAAGGCAAAATATCACCTTCGCGCCACGTCCTTGTCCCACGTCTCTTTTGTATGGCGGCCAGATGTGTGTTGTTGCAGGTCGCGTCATGTAAAAAGAACGCTAGAAAAAAGTGCAAGGGATGTGTTTGCGCATGGGTACACACGCGCACGAAAGCACTAGGACTATTGTTTTATTTTTGAACTAGCTATATAGCTAATAGCTAGTATACTAGCTATACTAGCTATATATTAGCTGTATAGACCGATAAATCGCCTAATGTGGAGCTTGACCGGTAGCGTTCTTTTTACATGATGCGACCTGACGACAGTAGCTGTTGATGTAAATGTAGGTAAGACGGCTTAGGTAATCGCGTTCTTACCAATGTCATTGTTCTTGCTGTAGTAATTTGACAGTATACTTATTTAATTACTTAGTCAAGGTATTAATGTGACAACACCTATTTATTCACTCTGTCAGTGTTTAAGGTAACGCTGTTAAAACAACAATAAACTTGTTCTTGCCGTAGTAATTCGACATTATACTTATTTAATTACTTGGTCAAGTTATTAATGTGACAACACCTGTTAATTCACTCCGTCAGTGTTTATGGTAACGCAGTTTAAACTTCAATACCTACACTTAGACGACAAAATAATCAGCCGTTTGTGTCTGGATGTGTTTTTTTTTTTAATTTTATTATGTTAAAAATATAAAAAATCAGAAGCTAGTTTTACTGGCATGTGATCGAAGTGCATGGAGAATGCTGCACCGACAAGAGGATAACTCTTAAATATTATGAAGATGAGTTTTACGCGAATAATTATGTCATTGATAAAATGTAGCAAAAAATAAATTTTCTTTTTTACGTGGGCTAAACGAATGATTTTTGTGTTTGGAAAAGCCAAATAGCATCAAAATATTGTCAATTGTTATCAATAAAGGGGATATCGTAAAGAACAGGTTTGATTGGACATCATGTTGGAACTTGGAACGAAACATGTGGTTAATATTATTAAATGTACCTAGCAACCGTCCACGCATACTTTCTCTCAAATACTGAATTGCTCTAGACTACGAGTCGTTCGTCGCGAAGTAAAATAATATAACACAATAAAACAGTTGGCAATAGTCAAATATCAGGCCAGTGATGATAGTTTATAACCTAACTAAACAATTAAATAAGGTATTTGGGATATACTTCAAAACTATAGCTTCATCTCGATTTGATTGTATAAATTAGACCGAGAGAGGGCACAAGTGTTGCAGTTTATTCAAAATATCATATTTATTGGTAGGTACGGGTTAGGTGAGTTTTTCGATGCTGCAACACGCTGGCCTGTCAAAGTAAACATTAATTATGAATTCAATTGTTATTGTAACCACAGAGTTTTATATTGATACCCCGCCTATTTGACATAGCAATAAATAGTCTAGAATAGATATTTAAAAATTATGTCGTATAAATTATTAAGCTATTCAAAACTGTGTTGGTGACGCTCAAAATATCCATTTTAATTTAATTGATCATGCCTTTCATGTCAACAAACACACAGTGAAAACGCACAAAAGCCAAGAAACTTCAAAGCTTTCTAGTAACTGTTGTAATATTTAATGCATCTAGGTTTTTATTAAAAATCTGAGTTATCGTTCTTCGTAAGAAAATCTGTGATTGTCGTGAATTTTGACATAACTAACCGTACTGTAACACCAAAATCAATTTTTGTTCCTTCCGAAACTCAAATCGAATTTTTGTTTTTCATAATAGTAGCCCAGATTTTTCTCAGCTTTAAAATTAATTGTTTTAATTTCACTTTTATTTCATAGCAATAGTTCGCTAATAATAAAAATGTCGTAAGTACAATAAACACTTAGAAAGCATTTAGGTACAGTTGAAGATGTTTTTGGAATATTAAATCGACATATCGTTATAGGTACCGGACATTCGTGTAGGTCATAATCTGTGATAAGAGCATGCTTATGACGTATTTGTAAAATGTTTATAGGATTGGTCTGTCGTATAAAAATCTTTGCAGCATACTATGGGACAGCACTACCTTTTAAAAAGGTCACGAAGAAGATAACCCGACTATTCCTTGCCAATAGCAAACTCGACGTTCATTCCCAAAGGGTCCTTGCGCACATTGAGAATAATTCTTACTTCGAGTGATACGATACGTATACTTTTGAGTGGCTCGCACTTTGAACCAACTTGACTCGCAAGATCGAGGTCCACACTAGGTACTAGTACCACACAGAAAGCGCATATGGCGAGGACGCGTATGGCGAAGACGTGTCTTTTCTGTGTAGTTTGCGCGATAAAGTGAAAAAAATGCAATCAAAGTTATGGCTCTTCATCTCTTAGGTAGTCTATTTATGACAATTTTTTTAGATATACTTAAACTTTCATCTATCGACTATGGTCAAATACCTATACCATTTCTTTGCAATGCAGGTAATAAAAAAGGTAGTGCTGTTCCAAAAATTACACAAAAGTAAGTCTTGAATAACGCCTTCAATACAAACGCTCTATAGCAAAATGACCTAAGTGATAATATTTATTTTTATTATAACAGGAGAACTTAAATAGCTACGTATTTGAATTTTGTAGTATAAGTTTTTTTATGTATCTTTATTAAAATTACCATTCATAACATTTGCTGTAGTTTGTATTGGAGATGTAAATTAGAAATGTCGGAATGCAGTTTCTGTAAATAAAAACTTGCTTGATGGTTACTTCTGTAGATCGCTTAGCAACGCCACTGTCTGTCAGTTTCGAACTCCAGTGCAATAAATATTTTGTTATATAACTGCTTTAACACCTCTATAACACTTGTATCTATTATTCACTACAGTTACAGTCTATTCATGCTTTCATTCACATTATACTACGAGTTTTCACTCTACCTATTATGTACTTCAAATTCAACAATAACTTTACTGTTTTATCAATTATTCTTGATTCTCTTTTCTAATAATCTCTATTTAGTTTATGTAATAATTTAATATGGAACTGTTCGATATTCAAGTGGCGATTCTGTAATTAATATTATTATCTAAAGAAAAAAAAAACAATCTGTCTTCTCTTATTCTTCGTAAGCTCATATTATAAATAAGAATAAAAAAATTATACGTTCTACGAATAATGAAGTTCGTGATAGACTAAATTCTGATACATAAATTCAAAATTAGAAGTAAAGAGCTATAGGAAAACTGTAATATTTCAAATATGTAATATCTTTTTACATAACTACTAGCATTTCTAAAAGTGTTGTAAGCACCAAGTACCAAATGTTATGCCTATGAAAGCTGAAATAATATACGTCGCAAGCTAATATTTAATTCAGATTTTGCTGAATACGCTTTCACCTCCTACTTACCTGATTTTGGTGTCCTGATTTTAAGCCATCATTGAAGTATCCTTTTCTTGAATGAAATATTACCCTGCGGCTTATAGGTGTTTCGTATATCTATATACTTATTAAAAATATACACTAGTGGTTTCTATATCTAAAAAAATCTTTGATAAATTCTATAAGTAGCCTTTGTAAAATAAAATAATCATCCTTCCATAGTAAGTGTTTCGATAGTAGATTTTATTACATTTGCATACGACGACGGGATTTTTGTGTAGAGCCGATACAGTGTAAGCTATAGAAGGGTGAATCAAGATAAAAGCTTACCTCTAAGTACTAATTGAATGACATTGCGTCCTAAAACTTCATGATTGATCTTCGGAATGAATGATAATATCTGTAATAAGATTCCTAAAAATCCTTTCTCTTTGAACCAGAGGCAAACTCGCCTAGTCGTATCTTTGCAGCGTAGTTTACATTAAAATTGCATTTGTTCAATACCAAATAGCACAAGCCGTACAAGGAATTTCATCTTTACAACATTTGTTAATTATTCTTAAAAATACATAACTAATATGTATCGTTAGAGTTTCAACTATTATAATGCTATAATAATGAAATGGGTTTTTAAATACTTCCAAACGTGTAGATGAAATTTAATGTGACTGATAAAAACAAAGATAGTTAGTTTTTAATTTGGTCAGTTACTCTACATTCTAGCATTATAATATTTTTGACTAAAATTAGGGCAAAACTCGCGGTTCCCTATAAATATCTATATTTTATTTTATCTCTTATTAATATAAGTCTAGACTAAAAGCTGTCATTTGAATCAAAAGGTTTAATAACAAAAATATGATATTCAAGGTAGAGATTGTTACTAGGGACATAATTTTTATAAATAAAAAGAAGATTATTTAATTGAGTAAGTATTTCAGATTATTATGAGAATAACATAATACTTTTTGGGACGCAGTATATTTTTTAAACAATACGAATGTTGAACACCAAATTGACAAAGTTTTATAACTAATAAATATAAATAAGATAAAGTAAATCAAGAAACTTCTGACTTTAGTTTATGTTTGTAATCTTTGTAATATACTGAGTCCTGAAAAGTGGTGATGTGTTTACATGATTAACTTTTTTTATTGCTAAATGCTGAAATATCTCGATGTCGAGCGACAAATATTGCATAAGTAAATAATGTTTATTTATTTAATTATTAATTTATATCAACTTTGTACTGGGTTATCCTTAACACCATTGCGTTCATATTTACAAAGTTTGAAATTTTTTTTCTCTTTTACATCGCTTAGTCATCCTTTGATTTTATATACTTCGTAATGTTTATTCAAAGGTAAAATACCAACTAAGCTAAGCTTAAGCTCGAACTCTCTCTCTGAGAGAAGGCCTTTGCCCAGCTAGTGGAATATGTACAATTGTACAGGCTACATCTTACTTTTTTTACAATACCAATATAAATTGAATCTTAATTCGTGGGATATTGAATTTTGTAAATTTCGCCATATTGAAAAGAATGCGTCAAGGGTAGAGGGGCTGTTGATGAAAAATATGTTTTGTACATCATTCGATCGGTTCACTTGTCATAATAGAGGTACATTTTTGGATGTTGATGTTGAATTGTATTTTTTAATTAATTGAAAATCATAAATTAAACTCGAGATCGGGATACCAGCGTAGATTGTTAATATAGTGATATGAATTATACAATATACATAGAACTAAAATGGAGAATAAAAATACAAAAATGTTATTATTTGAAAAATAAAAATGTAGACGTTAAGGTTTAGGAAATTTCATCATGTTATAATGATAAAAAAAAAATATATTGAACTCGTTTGAATGCAGGCAATCAATTTTCATTTAAGTATTTGTTGAAATGAATGAAACGTTAAAGCAGTATTAACATTAAAATTTACGTTATAATGAAGTGGTAGTAATTAAAATTTTGCTACGTATACTGTACAATTTTATTGTTATTTTTAAGAAAGCTTTTAATAATTGTTGATAGTTAACATTGTGATAGTTTCTTATTCAAATAAGTTTATATTGCATAGTTACTTCAATTATTTCTTACTGACTTTTATAATTTTTCCTGCAAACTACTCAATTGAAAAGGCGTCGTCGAATATCGACGGTATTATGAAAAATTACAATAAAAATTACAAA
Organism: Zelleria hepariella; assembly: GCA_949319315.1. Taxonomy (NCBI): domain Eukaryota; kingdom Metazoa; phylum Arthropoda; class Insecta; order Lepidoptera; family Yponomeutidae; genus Zelleria; species Zelleria hepariella. The sequence goes on from OX439382.1 coordinate 19,205,109, forward strand.
ATAGCGAGTGAATTTTTTTTAATTTTTTTATTTTCATAAACCATCATAAACTTTTCAGTACCAAAAAAACATAATAATGGTACTTATTCCGTTTATTTTTTTAATTTATGAGAATATCCTACTTATATTATAAAGGCGAAAGTTTGTGAGTGAGTGAGTGAGTGAGTGAGTGTGTTTGTTACCTTATAACGTTGAATCCGCTGGACGGATTTGGATGAAATTTGGAATGTAGATAGCTGAGGTATCAGAATAATATATAGGCTACATATTATTACGCTTTGGCGCTTAGGAGCAAAGTAAATGGATAAAGTTTATCATATAGTGGCTATTTGTATAAAAGTGAACGACAAAACCATTTACTGTGGACCCTCTGTCATCACGTAGAGATGAGCTATTTACTTTCGTAAATCCATCGAAAACTGATCAACGCTGAATTTTTATCTACCAAAAACACACCAAAAAGGCCGCAATGTGCCGCAACTATGCATTAAAATCAAACGATGTCCAACAGCGAATAAGTTGTTTTAAATTGTCGTTGTCATCCGTAACTGTCACCCGTCACTGTCATAAAAATGGTATATCAACAAAGCAACAATGGAGAAATCAACATGTTTAATTACCTAAAACAGACAAAAAAACATAGTTTCAGTGATAGCTACTTACAATCTGAAAGAACCAATAAATCCTTACTTTAAAAACTCTGCATTCAGAAGTTTTTATCAAAGCTCTTTACAAAGTTGCGGTCACATCCTGCGATCCTCTAGCCAGACAACATGGTAAATTCGTTGAGTGCATTGCTGGCTATTCAGGGAAGAATAGGATGCACCAGATCTCGAAGATGGACGGATATTATGACCAAAGCCACACAAAAACACCTGCATGAACTGATCCACATCGCGAGTCATAGAGCGCAATGAATAACTCTTCTCTCTGCCACCTTCAATGATGGTCACGATCCTCAGCATTGAGGGAACGACTGAATGGAATGGAGACCTCGAAGGAAAGTTAAGATACGATGTTCTGACCAAAAAAATCCGCTGTGCGTAGCTGTACTGTGCAAGTATGCAAAACATTGTAGAGTCTTGAGCGACCATAGGCACATAACATCAGCCATTGATGGTGTAACATGAGCACCATGATCGTTTCATTTCCATTAAGTACTTATTGAGTACCTAGAAGGACTGGACAGGTGAACTTTTACATAATTTCATTGTCGCCTATACAAGGTGTTACAAAAGATGCTAACTCTTTTTACAGGGTAATATTTAGCTAGGTAATTAGCACCCGGTGATAGGGATCACAACCTAAATGTTTTTTTTTTGCTTCATGACGTTCCGTTGATTTTTAAATTAATAAAATGTGAACGCTATTTATTGGCCGTCTCCCGCCGTCATTCAAAACAATAACTCACAATTTATTTGGCTGGCTGGAAGAAATTTCTATTGATATAACTCCGCCCTTGTATGTAATTTCTCACCATTGTTATTTAAGTTTTTATTTTGTGCAATAAAGTGTAATAATAACGCTGTGGCGGGAGAAAAGTATTTTTTAAATATTGTTTTCATTGACTTTCACAATGTTTTAACAACTCAAACCTATGCAAATGCACCTACACCTACAAACATATTTTTAAATTTGAGCTAATACCAAGAACAAAAAAGTTGTGAAAATTTTTAAATTTTGAGTTTATAAAATAAAAATTGTTTCGTTTCAACTTTTTTTTACATAATTGACATCCTGTTGTCCAGTACGTTACACCCTGTAAAGAGAGTTAGGATGTTTTGTAACACGTTGTATATTCATTCTTGCATATACCGAACCGCCTGCGTGGTGGTGTTGCCGGCATGAAAGATATGTGAGGAATACATCCAGAAGAGGCAGATGCCGATGTTTCGTGCCACTCTTAACTGTACTGACTGACCTGATCATACCTGTCCTGATGCTCCGCAGTGCAGCTGATAGGATCTCTCTATAGGCGACCTCAGCGCGATCAAGTTAACGAGTTTCTGGGACAGCAAAGTGTGACGCTTTCAACACGAAATAAGAATAAGACTGTCGATTTAAAACCGTTGTTTCAGACTATGGTATCGTAGACGCTAAGAATACGCGTTTGGTGTTTCAGAAGGGCCGCTCATAGGAAAAAAAAAACTACTCAATGTGATAGACATTGATATTATCTCATATTTTCTGGTGTCAGAACCTAATTATTATGATCGGTCCCTTTGATATAATATGATGCAAAATAAAAAAAACTTACGGATTTTCAAATAGTTTTTTCTTCGTGCCTATAATACGACTAGGTAACGCTAACTAGCTCGGTTGGAGATCTTTTACAGTTTTATAGAATGCCAGCCAGATGTTGAGACCTATAACGTACTGCAGCGAATGCTGATTATTCATTCACCCAACTGCGCAAGCTAACGAGATGTAGGTATGTACTTGGGTTTCAAACTACCCATTAGGGCTCTCTAACATCGGAAGAGGCAGTGTCCACAAAGGCCACAAAGGCACGTAGTTTTTGCATAATCATACTTAGAAGACTTGGAGCGAGATCAACTGAACAGATAGAGAACCCAGCCTGAAAGTTTGGGATAAGGCGAAAAAGAGAGGATAATCTTCGAGTGTGTCTTGAAATGCAGGTAACCCACGTTCAATGAGTTATTCGCCGATAACAGTAGGTATCTGCATCTTTACTCCGTTGAGGTTGGAAGAAGCAACTCGTGGTCCACGGAAACGAAGTCTTGGGCCAACGCTTTGATAGCGCTGGGTGTAGGGTGGGGTTCATACTAGGTGGTCAAAAATATGCTAGGTACCATTGCTAATATCCTTTTTCTTTTATCCACGTAAATGAAGTCGCGGCCATAAGGTATAAACTATAAATTGCTATCTTTTCCCCTGACTGACGTCGATGGCGGGGCGAAAATAGAGCTGCAACTTTTTATCTTAGTCAGCGCGGACGAAGTCGCGGGCAAAAGCTAGTAACTCATAATTTCACTCCAAACCCGACAAAAAGTATTCTTTTATGTTTTTGGTCTTTCGCGGTAGGTACCTAACGAGACGTTTCAAAATCTTGTGCATGAAATCCTCAATAAAACATGAATATAAATTGGCAGTACATAATTTATTGAATACGCCATAAAACTATTCATTTTCCGTAACAATACCTTTCCAAAATTAAATATAAATGCAGTGGAGTATACTAAAAATAGGTGCCCATTTCACGTTGAACATTTTAGAATATTTTTTTTTTCACTTAGTTGGACATTATACTTACCTCATCTACGTACATACCTAATCGTTTGCTGAATAAACTTAGACAATTTTATTACCTGCACTATTAAATAAAGTTGCACTTAAATTAAGCTAAAGCATATGTTTTTAAGCAATCAATAAAGTTGCAAATAGCTTGATAGCTAATGTATAATGTTACAGAAACTTTTGCTTACATTATTCAACAATCAGATATCAACATAATATGGCAGAATAACAGATCTCCGCCATCTTGCAGACCAAACAACAGAGGTTTCAAAAAGCACACTTTCAAGTATTAAGAGTCAGATGGTATAAAATAATGGTAAGGTGATAAAGAGTAAGGAAAAGTTTAACATTTATAGAGAATATATTCTTAGAACACTTACTAATTATTAAACACACCAATCAATCAACCATTTTTGACACAAATTCTAACGACAAAATTAAATAAGTACCTATAGCAAAATAATATAACCCTGACTTTCACAAAAATCTCAATTCTTATTTTTAACCCCCGACATAAAAAGAGGGGTTTAAAAGTTTGACCGCTATTTGTGTCTGTCTGTCTATCTATGTGTCTGTCTGTGGCACCGTATCTCTTAAATGGGTGAACCCATGTGGATGCGGTTTTCTTTATAATTGAAAGCAGGTTTTCTAGCAAGTGTTCTTAGAAATGTTTTATTAAAATTGGTTAAGCCATAAACATAAGACGTGATAATTTGAAGCTAAAATGTCGGGGGTATTTTAAATTTATTAATATCACATAAAACATACATTTCGAATAAATCTTTTCAACGGTAAAATAAAAATACTGCAAGAAAAACAAAATCAGTTGCAGCCGGTATTCGATAAACAAGCCTAATATTATACCACGTACACAAAATACAGGCAGAACAGTTTACGCCATACCAACGTGACAATATTTGACGTCGCACCAATCTAAAAATGGTTTCCTCCAGCCCTGAGAATTCCCTAAAACACGTTCCAACCGTTCCATTTTCGGAATACAGGCCCGATTCCATCAAAGTGGAGGTGGGCAATTTTCACAAAAGGTCAATCATGGTATAGGAGCTGGGCATTGCGCAAGACTACTTCATCTGAACCATGTCCCAGGCACTGCAGCGCCCAAGTGGTCACTTCTTATCTAGTGTAAGTGAAAGTGCCTCAGGATGCCTATATAAATCATCTCATTACGGAGACTCAAAGGCCTACATGTTTTCGAGATCGACCACTGTCGAGCGTATGAAAACAGGTAGTGACGTCATGGTAGGTAGATAATCGTATGAAGTAGTGGCCACCCCTCTGGAGTCAGAGTTTTTAAGCCGCCCAAAGGGCCTCTGACGTGGCTTAATGATTGTTATTAATCAACAACAACCAGGACCAACGGTTTAACGTGCCTTCCGAAGCACGGAAGCGCTCAGATGTTATTGCCACTAGCGGTCACCCATCCATGGACTGACCGCGCCCGGTGTTGCTTAACTTTGCCAATCAATTAAGAATGGCTAGTCCAGCTGTGAGCGCTTCAGTGACGTCATCAAAAGGCCTTCTAAAGACAGCCCTAGAGAAGGGAGTGACGGAGTCTCGTACGACAGAATAGAAGAAAGGCTAAGATGGCAGCAAAGGCAGCTCCGGCTATGAGCGTGCTGTCTTCTCTCCGTAGGCCGCCCGCCTTCTCTACTACTGCACTCTGTGAAAGTGAGAAACAATCACGGCTGTCAATTTTCGCTTTTTCTGAAGATATTACTAAACGAAAATTGACAGCCAGCCAGCCAGCCAAGCCTTTGAGCGCCATCTACCAAGGGCTTTGAATTCAGCTTTTAACTGTCAGTTGAAAACGTGCCATTGACCGAGCGAGCATAGCGAGCGAAGCGCCCTCTCTTTCAGCTTGAGTAAAAATGCTTTCGTTTGTCCGAATGTCCCTCTGTACTCGTCTGAAGTCGGATTTATCAACCGGTTCTCGTATTTTGTGAGCAGATGTCGGTTTTCAGAAATTTCACTTGCAAATATCGAAGCTAAAGTCGAACATATTTTAGAACGCTCAAATTTAAAATGGACATAGACAATTGCTTCTATTAGAAAATTAAATTAAGACTTGTTCGAAATTTTTGAATTTTCAATTCGAGAAAGAATAAAGAGCAGTCCTTTAGCTGTCCTACCTTGAAGTACCAAGCGTTCGAAACAAGTAGGCCATCCCAAATACAGCTGGAGGGATGAAGTCGGCAAGGACCTGCGCGAACTACAGGCAGGCGACTGGAAAGCGACCGCGCAGTACCGAGACAAGTGGCGACATCTTGTGTCTGAGGCCAAGACCCACTTCGGGTCGCTGAGCCAGCGGAGTAAGTAAGTCCTTTAGCTACTTTTGCTATTTGAACATGAACCATTTTCTAGCCTGGTGTGGGTACGTCCAGAAGAATGTGGGAACGTCTTACCCAGCCTCCATGCCTGATAGCCCACGGCGTCGCACAGAGGGCCACGTGGCTCGCGGCCCAATCAGCCGCCCTGCACCAGCCTCCCACCCGCACGGCGCGCGCGCACACTTCGCACAGGAATGCTAGCACCACCAGGGCTCGCTGCTCTATGTGAGCACAGGCCTGGGAGATAAGAAGCAGATGAAGACTTAAGGCTGGCGTCCACTAAAGGCGGATCGGGCCGGGGCGCATCGCAAGATTGCAACGCAAAAATCCGCCTGGCTGTATTTATATGAGACAGCGTCCACTAGCGGTGGATCGGGGCGGGGCGGGCCGCAGCGCAATAGTCTGCTGTTAGACGCTGTTTCGGGTATTTAAATCGATGGCTGTTTCATATAAATGCAGGCAGGCGGATTTTAAGTTGCGGCCCGCCCCGGCCCGATCCGCCGCTAATGGACCTTGTAGCTTTAGGCGGACTTGCGTCAGTCAGGGTTAGCCAAGTAACTCTAAGCTAATTTGACATTTCTATACAATGAGTTAACTGACTAAACCCCGGTTGACGCAAGTGGACTTAGGCCCGGTTTCTGAATTGAGAATTTTACTAAGAAAATATTTACGTAAGTATCGTTCTTTCACGCTCTTTTGCGAGAAATCTGCAGAGACAGAACGATACTTAAGGCTGGACGATAGCAGCGAGGCGGGAAATTTCAATTTTACACAGTTTTTTTAATTTTTAAGCTAAACTGAGTAGCTACCACGAGTGCGAAAAAGCTGTGCCGGACGTCTGTCATGTATCCTAATAATCTAGTAGTAAGGTTGTTTATCCAACTTGTCACTTTCAGTGACAGTGACAGTAAGCACTCGTGGTAGCTGCTCTGAGCTATTTTTGTTCAGCAATTTTTCGTTTATGGCAATAACATATTATTTTTTTCATTGATGTAAACAACAGAGCAGCCTATTATGTGTTCTGGTCATCAAAAAGTTTATGATTATTCGTATAAGCCTTTTTTCTAAAAATTTACCAAGTCACGAACCAACCGCAGACCGTAGAATAAGGTGACTTTAATTTATTAAAGTCGATATAAAGTTTTGCATTGCGTCAAGGTCGGTCGTGGAGTAATGCGTGAATTTATTGTGTCTGGAGACAATTTGGCATACTGCCCAATACTTAACTTTACGTATACTCTTTTCTTAGTTACGGAGATTTGTGAATTTTTACATTAGGCAGATGATATCTCTAAGTCAGAGTGTCCGTGATGCGTTCGGCGAGAGACCGATGAGGATGGCCTATACCCAGCAGTGGGCACATGTGGGCTGATAATAATGATGATGATGACAAGTACAAATACCTGACACAACTCCTGCATGATATCTTCAAAGGCCACTTCGTCTAGACTGAGCAGTGGAATATGCTCCGCTCGCGCCGCCAGCCGCGCTCGCGCTTTGGACTCTCGGAACTTTCTGGCAGCTCGCTCGAGTGCCCTCCAGTCTCTCCAGTACATCCACCAGCCTCTATAACGAGAGATTAATACATAAGTGAGTACCAAATTATAAGAATACATTCTTAAGCCATGTGAATAGGACACGCGCCGGAGGAAAGGCACCAACCAGATGGTCTGACCCGATATAGCGGCTGGAGGAAACTGGCGCCCTAAGGCATTCAGCGGACAGTTTTTATGGCAGAAAACCATTCGAAATAGAAGCTATTAGCACATGAAGCAGCCTTGAGCTTTCGATGAAGAAGATTAAGATCATGATTGAAGTAGGTACCTATTTTAAATCAGAGGACAACGACAACCAGTGACAGATACTCGTAAACAAAAGGATTCGTCACAAACTTAAATAAACTAAGGGCAGCCCTGCTGGCCATATCCAGTAGTAGAAAAACACCTTGAAGAAAGATATAAGATGGCAGCCAAAGATCCAGTTTTTGTCTTGGCTTTTGCCTACACATTCATGCGATATCACTACGCAGAGTGGTATAAAAGGGGAATATCCCTCTATGGCTATACCTCGGATCAGGAGGCGCGAAAGCGACAGTCTGTTATGGCCGTACTTGGTAATGACTGGAGTTTATCTATTTATCTTTATCTTTCTCTTTCTCTCTGTCTCTATCCCTCGATATTTATCTGCCTCTATTTATTTCTCTCTAGTCTTCAAACAATGGCCCAGGCACTGCAGCGTCCAAGTAGTCTCTTTATTTGTCTCATTATGGAGACACAAAGTAAGGCCCGTAATATCAATCACAGTTTAAACTCAGACCATAGATTAAACCTCGCATTTTGTATGAAAATTAATCGACAGATAGGGTTTAAACTAGACTTTTTTTTAAAACTGTTATTGATATTACGGGCCATATCCAGTCTTCAAAAACATACCTCGGATCAGGATGGGCCGCCGCCACCATACACGGCGGCGGCCTCAGGTCTTCCAATCTCAAATGTTGCAGCAGCATAGCCCTAAACAGTCGGACGCCCCTTTCTTCCTCTTCTCCGAAAACATGAGGCCCTTTCCAATGGCCCTGGCACTCGTCTCTGCGTTCCTCGTCCAGGGATACTTGGCGCAGGAGTGGCGCTCGAGGACCTTCGAAGTCGTCGTCGAGAGGCTGGATGCTGACGTCTGAAATTAGGTGTGTGAAAGCTTGATAAAGAAGTCTAAGAATTTCAGTAACGAGTTCAAGTGAAAATCTGAAAATTGATAAAGTTCAATCAATGGCAAAAATTATTCAACGAAGTAAAAACACATTTTAGTCTAGATATATTGAGGAATGCCGATGATGATTTGACGAACCAACTTATTTCGTGGATTCTCGGGGTGCATAAAGAAAATCCTTTATTTTTCGCTTATTAGTACAAAGTTTGCTTTATTTTCAAAACGGTAGTTCTCCCGAGTACTCGTAATTTACGATAAAGTGAAGTCCATGCATTACAAGTAGTGAATAAAGCATTTACGTTTATAAGGTGAGAGTAAACGCACATGTTTTGCAGTTATCTGAATCAAAACTTTAACAACATAGGAGAATAAAGCTGTTAGTAAAATAAGTAACTAACAATATACTCAACACTTTCAGCTAAACCCTATCAACCTTGCTTAAACCTATAAAGCTTTTACATAATACCACACGTTAATAAACTAAAGCTACAAGTAGGTACCAAGCAACAAAGTACGAAAAGTACATACCAAATTAAGTGAAAGAAATGAATATCACAACACGGGAAAGTGAAAGCAAACAAAGAAAATTCAGAATATGACCTAATTACGAACATTTTCACTTACCATGAGCAGCAGCCAAGTCCATGTTCCCAATTTGAGTAGAAAAATCTAGTTTGGCAAAGAAACAGCCAAGGGTTATGCTTTTTCAAGCCTCCAGAGTCTGACTGAAATGACAGGAGCACAGTGGAAACATAAATGACCTTGGATTCAGGCCGTGTCATGGCCCTGACATGGTTTGCTTTTCCTGATTTTGTGACACCAACTATCCTTCATCCCTTTTTTAAGTAAGGGATTTGAAAGGGCCAGGGAATGTGGAAGTATGATTGTGGAGGCAAAAAGCGCAGAATCGGGAAGGCACTTCGCGCATGCGTAGTGTTGGGAGTATCGTGAGAACTTCAGAATACTGCTAACTTCAGGAATGAATATACATAACAAAACAAACCTTATATGTATATAGGTAGGTATGTTTAGGTCTGGCAACTACCTATTAGGTACATGACTTATGAAGACATTTTGGCTCGCTATGAGGATCCCAACGGGCAAGCCGGATATACAGCTTGTTACAAAAAGCGTGGTACCTAACACTCTGTATTATTATGTCAGTATGTATACAGTACATGTACATACGACAGCACATCAGAGTGTACACTTTTGTTGCAAAGTCGCCCGTAACGTAACCGAGTAGAGTCGACGTGCTGTCATGTGTTCCTACGTATTACCACAGAGGAAAAAAGAAGTATTACCAAAACATCATAATAGTTGGGCTATTATGTTTTGGTAACACGTAGGAAATTGAGATTGGTATTCAATCCAATCTCAATTTTATCCTTGGCCATTACAGTAGAAGACAAAAGCGATAAATCATGAAATATTGTTTCTTTACGGGATCGCTCTTTAAGTCCAACCCATATAAAAACTAGTGAAACAACCAAAGATTATGAAGAGTAAGTATAACCAAATATTAGCACATTTTATTCCTGAAATACACGTCGATTTCCGTAGAGTGTTTCAGCCCCAAAATTCTTGATAATAACACTAAATACTCCACAACTCTACAGGGTCCAGAGTACCAGTCCACTTGTCCCAACTCATCCTATTAAAGCGTTCAACTGCTGTCGATGGCTGATTGAATTATCCCTTAATATCCATCCAGTACCATCGTCGCACATCCATATTGTAGTGACCCCCAGCGTCCATGGGCATAGTTCAGTAAGTGAGCTATGAAAAGGGTCTCCTCTAGTGGTCCAGACGAATGAAGTCGGGCATTCAATTGCCAGTTATCGGTCTGCTGCCGGTTGGGCAACTATCGCCCGGAAACGTTCGTGTATTGGCCGCAATTTGGTCCAGATAACTGGGCCCAAACCGTAACCGTATAGGCTCGAGAGTTTTTTAGAATTTGGAACAGTGGGCAGTTGCAGTTTTGTTCAACCGTAGAGTTCGTGTTAACTCAAGATCGTCATTTGTTTCCAACAACAAAATCAAAGCACTGATGAAAAAGTTACCGATCGTCTTTTTTTGTTTGGTGAACGAGTGAAGTGATGAGTTAGGGAAACGTTACGAGAGATTGCGAAGAAAATGGTGACAAGATGACTACGAAAATCAGTGTGAAAAGGAAGTGTTCGACGGACGACAATGTCGCCAATCCGTGCAGTAAAAGACTGTCTCTGTTCGCGTGCGTGTGCGCCGTGGTGTCGCTGCTCATTCACGCGTATAACTTTGTAGAGAGTGACTGGGATGTCGAGGCCAAACGTGTTATGGCCAAAGTGCTGGACGATGAGCTAGGAAGTAAACTTGAAGCTTATATGTCAGAGATGGAAAGGAAGTCGAACAGAGTCAAACGGGGAGCTATGCTGGTAAGTATATGAAGCAAAATGTAACCATCATCCCCATATTCCTTCTTTTATGTAGACTCATACCCAATCTTTTCAGCCTTGGGCTTTTCTTATAATGTTTTTTTTGTCACTTTGACCACACATTATTCTCAACAGCTTATTATACTCTTCGGAATCATCTAAGCTCTGGAAATTCAAAATACTCGTACTGTACTATGAATACTGAGATGATTAATTATTTCAGCTTACAGACAGATTAACTTTCTCTGGATATAGCAAAAAGTGTTCAAGTTTGATTTCTTAAAATAAAGAGTAATTATGTTATTTTCGCTCGCTCTCTTTTCGCTCTCAGTCCTGTCCATCCAAAGGTTGTCTGGAAGAAATCGCTTTTAGCGATAAGACCGCCATTTGTACTGTTATTTTTAAATGTTTATTTGTAAAATGTTTTCGTTTGTGCAATAAAGAGTTACTTACTTACTTACTTACTTACTTATTTTAGCTCTTCCTTTCACCTTAATGATTCCTAGTTAGAGAGTCAAGTTAATTTTATCTATCGTTCTTATTAGAATGTTTTAACAGTGTCATCAAATAATGGAACTTCCTTTCCCAACTATATTAACAGTGGCGTCTACTATAGTTCTAGTAATCTAGAAGATCAGAGACTAAGGCCCGGTTTCTGAGTTGAGAATTTTACTAAGCACTCTTTTGTGAGAAATCTGCAGAGACAGGACGATACTTACCCATTTGCTTAGCAAAATTCTCAAATCAGAAACCGGGCCTAAGGCCGTCTTGCACTACTTCTTGAATGCCACTTAAGTCGCCATTTAAATCGACTTTTGTATGAAGATTTTAGTTAAATGCTGTTTAAACCACATTTAAGAAAGTGGTGCAAGACGGCCTAAGCCTACAAAGCAGAAAATTAAAACGGGATGATTAAAAACTATAGAAACAAGATAATTTAAAATTATTGGAGCCCTTTAGACTAGAGACTGTTAGATTCATAGTCTGGTTTCTAATCACTCCGTTTTACTCGCCACTTAATTTCCCATTTTCCCATTCCATGTCCAGCAAAAGTCCTCAGCAGCACAGGAGGACAACACAGTGGCGCCACACGTGGAGTTTTTCAACCCTAAAATGCGCTCCGAACTCGAGGAAAAGGACGCGGTCGAGATGCGTAAAACTGGCGCCAAGGGTCCCGCGCCTGGTGGCGATACGTGGGTCTGGCTCACCAGCTACTCTAGGGTTCCAGTAAGTACCTATTTCTTCAGCCACTCAACCCTAAAATGCGCTCCGAGCTCGAGGAAAGGGAGGCAGTCGAGATGCGTAAAACTGGTGCCAAGGGACCCGCGCCCGGTGGCGATTCGTCGGTCTGGCTCACCAGCTACTCTAGTAAAAGTAAGAGACAAAAAAACACTAAAGAACTTCAACCGCCTAGGGCAGCGCTCGCTCCAAGAAATCGAGCTATTTTACGTTATAGTTGGAGAGCTGGTGACCAATCGAGATATTTTTTCGTACAAGGCTGGGAGTCAGTAGGCTGATAGAGTAGACTTCGCTGAGTCTGGGAAAAATATTTTTTTGGTCCGGTCGCGGTTGAAAGTTAGATTTTTTCGACTTTTAAAGTTTAAATGTATGGGTTGAGTCATTTCTTTTTTGTCTACAAGGCTGGGAGTTTTTGGGCTGCCTTTTTAGTCTCCGCTGATCACGAAATCACTATTTATTACTAGCCAAACGCGGTAGAAATATTGTTTTTTATAACCTAGAAAGTGTCAATTTTTGGGTTATAAAAATCAAACTTTCAACCACGCTTGGCCAAAAAAACAAATATTTTCTTGTTCAACGGAGTCTCAACAACTAACCTAGAAGTTTCTAGCCTTGTACGACAAAAAAAATATACTGAACCCATACATTTAAACTTTAAAAGTCAAAAAAATCTAACTTTCAACCGCGACTGTGCCAAAAAAATATTTTTCCCAGACTCAGCGAAGTCTACTCTATCAGCCTACCAACTCCTAGCCTTGTACGAAAAAATATCTCGATTGGTCACCAGCTCTCTAACTATTAAGCTAGATCAAAACATAGAGACTGGTTGCAGTTGTGTTTCTATTCATACTCTGTTGTCTATACACCCCGTTTGAGCGTATTTTTTTCACCGACTTCAAACAAGTACTCAATTCGATCCGTATTTTTTTACGTTTGTTACCTCAGTTTTTTTAATCTAAATGGATTGATTTGATAATTATTTGATAATTCGAGCGCGCCATGTATAGGTGTTCTGTGGCGATGTGGCACCCGATATTACGAGTGCGGCCGCAAGCGATATTATAGTAAGGAATTTTTGGGTATATTCCAATGTTTTTTTTTCTTCAGTATCTTATAAATAATCACCCCTGAGTCGGGTGTCACTTTACAAAACATCACCTTGTATTCTTATTCTAGAATAATGTCATACATAACCTAACCATAGAAACCTAACATCGTAACTTTCTCTCCCCCCCGCCCAGTACAAAGTGGTCCAAGGCTTCTGCAAAGCGACCCAAGACTACTGCCCTCCCGGAGTGCAAGGGCCTAAAGGACCCACGGGTATTCCGGGTCCCAAAGGCGACAGAGGAGACCCTGGCGCGACTGGGACCGCTGGCCAGCCAGGGTCTAGGGGACCACTAGGCCCTCCTGGACCTAAAGGTAAGAGACTGGCTCGTAAAACAAACAAGAAAAAAAGCTGAAAACCTAAAGGTTAGGTTTGAGGCTGACTCTTAAATTCATTGGTCTGAAAAAGGTTTTAGAATACGGCAAAGTTTACACGAATTTGGACATATTGTGACCCCACTGTCCATCAAACCATAGATTTTCATAGCGCTCAATCAATCAGTGAATATTGCATTTAAGAGGAAACGCGGGTAGCCGCTGCTCCATACAAAAAGGGAGACCTGTTTCCTCCCTGGATAATTATTTTAGAAAAAATATGTTTATGCCATTCAATTTATTTGTACCTCTGCCATGTCCCTATGTTTTCCTTTTTTTTTTATTTTAATTAATATTAAAAAAAAATAAGAAAAAAGGAAAACATAGGGACATGGCATACATGTAAATTGATTAACTTAAAAATATTTTTTATAAAATAACTATCCAGGGTGGAAACAGGTCTCCCTTTTTGTATGGAGCAGCGGCTACCTGCGTTTCCTCTTAATTGTGGGGGAACAAGACTCGGTACTTATTTTAAGGATTTTGCCTAGTTAATATTCTGTACATGTACAGAAGTGGGGAGACCGATGAGGTTTGTAATAGAAATCAATGCAATAGCTTAGTAAACGTGTACCTTTTCACCAAATATTGGAAAACTTGACGTCAGTTTTTATTTTTGTTTTAAATTTTAGAATATTGTAGGTCACAAGTAAGTTGATTGGAGTGTTAATTGTACGGGTTTTAATCGCATCTAGGTGAACGTGGCTTCCCCGGCAACCCAGGCTTGGATGGCAGAGACGGGGTCCCAGGCGAGCCAGGCCTCGACGGTATGTCGGGGCGAAACGGAGCGGACGGCGCGCCGGGGAAAGATGGCCGCGACGGGATACCGGGCAAGGACGGGAGCCCGGGGAAAAATGGCAAGGATGGGAAGGACGGTAAGAACTCATTTAATTATTTTTTTACAGAAGTAGTGTGAGAACCAGGCTCTCGATGGTATGCCGGGGTGAAACGGAGCGACAGTAGATAAACATTTATTTGCATTATAAACATTCGGTAAATTCTAATGGGTATAATTCATCTATCTGAAGTTGAACCTTCAACGATGGCGAACGATGTCGACCAAAATCTGCCACAGTAAAGACCTTAAAGGGCTTAGGTTAAAAAGTATTGTATTTTTTATTTTAGTTGGAACCCTCTGACTCGTCATCATTTGTGTCCTCGCGAAGTCCTCGCTTTGTTCGGCTCACGCGCAAGTGGCATTCGCATGTACGTATCCTCCGCACAAAATTTTTCGACCGCTCTATGGTAATTACCGGATATGGAGTGACGACATTATAAGCTAAAGGTTTGGTCGCGTATTAGACGAATCACAGAGTATGAAATTACCGGTAGTTAAAAACAGTTGTATTCTCTTTCAGGTAAGCCCGGCGCCCCCGGGCCGCCAGGGCTGCGCGGCCCAAAGGGCGATCGCGGGCCGCAAGGGCAAAAGGGCCTCCGAGGGAATGACGGCAAAGATGGCCTCCCAGGACGACCCGGCCTGTCCATCTACAACTACACGAGGGAGAAGGAGCTGTTTATACCGCCTACTTTTGCTCGTAAATATAATTTCATCATCATCAGTTTCTGTCATGTTAAGGACATAAAACACTCAAACTCTGACACCAGGGGTGGCCACTACCTCACACGACTACCTAACACTCGAAACTGTTCTTCAAAACCAGCCGATTTCAGCTTAAGGTTGGACGATAGAAACGTGTCGGGAAATTCAAAAATTTGTAGCTAAACTGAGCTATTTGTGTTCAGCGATTTTTCGTTCGCGGCAATAACATAGTTTTCTTTTCATTATTGTAAACAAACAAAAAAATAATGGGTTGTATTTTTTAAAGGTTTTTAACTTTTTTCTTCGTGATCCGATTTTTATGTTTTTTTTTTGTTTGAAAGGGTATATTTCACATGTGGTCCCATAAAAAAATGGTGAAGATCTGATGAAAAACTTCAGAGATGGAGAACGGAACTCCTCAACGGACAGCAGCAAAAAACTCAGAATCACTGCAATAGCTTAATAACAGTGTATCTACCTTTTCGTTTTTTTTTTATTTAGACCAGGTATTTTGTATTTTGCTCAACATTGTTCCAGAGGACAACAACCGCGTGATAGTCCGCGAGGGTGAAACCTTACGGCTGAGCTGCAACCCCATGGGCAGACCGGACCCGACTGTTGAGTGGAGACGCTTCGACTCTAGCGCTATCATTCAGGTAACTGTCCACAATTTGAGAAAAAAATATCAGCTGCTCCATACAGAAGGTCAGTACAACGCCAAATGTTAGAACAGCAGATATTTTTTTGCTCCATTTTTTTCGCCACCTAGTACAAGTTGTTTGTATTGATCTGCCTAATTAAACCGCTATCGAATGAGCGCACCAAGTAGTGTGAGTGGAGATGCCCCGAGGCTTGTAAAAATCCTCTAGTAATTTCATGCAATGCAAAGACCTAAGTTTTTACCCTTTCAGGGTTCATGGCGAGACGCGTCGGTAAGCGGCCAACACCTGAATATACCCAATGTGTCGCGCTGGCACACCGGCAAGTATGTGTGCCAGGCCAACAACGGCATGCTGCCCTCTTCCAACCAGACCACTGATGTTGAAGTACATTGTGAGTCTGCTTGTCTTTTTAACCGACTAAGATCCACTTACGCCAACCAGGGTTAACCCTTTAACTCTGAATTAAGTCAGTAATTGTATGGAAATGTCAAATATACTAAGTTCAAGATGGCTAACCCTGACTGATGCAAATCCGCCTTAAAAATTTACTCAATTTGACCCGTATATTTTATTTTTTGTGTTTGTTACCTCAGAACTTTTTTCTAGCTAGGTGGACCACCGATTGTGATGATTCTTTTTCTATTTGAATGGGTAATACATCTCGTGTGGTCCCATAATGGTGAAGATCTGATGAAGAACTTCGGAAATGGAGAACGGAACTCCTCAACGGACAGCAGATCACTCGGAATCAGAGCAGTAGCTTAATAACAGTGTACCTTTTCACTAGAGTGAAGTTTTTTTTTTCAAGTAGATATTGTAAGATGTAAGGTTCGCTCATTGTGCTTATTCTATAAAAAAAAAACCTCACAGTTGCTAGTTCTCAAAACCGGTTTTTCTCTATCTTTTTTAAATATTTTCTTGCAATAAACCGGTTTGGAGGACTAGCAACTGTGCGGTTTGTTTTACAGAATAAGCACACAAGACTGGTATTGAACTCACAACCAGATACCGTTCCGGCACTCTAACAATTTGCGCTCTACATCATCGTGAGTACCAAATACTATGGTCAGTTTCTAGGGCAGATGGAAAACATATTGCTTCCCATACATTTTTCCACCGCACTAGAAATAGTTACTACAAGACAAGAATAATTTAACCAAGTTCTTCGTTATCTTTTCAGTCAGTCCATACATCCGGGTTGCTAACAATATTGTCTACGTTTACAATAAGACGGCCAAGATTGAATGTGAGGTTAGTATAATGCTTTTCGCTATCGTTGTTATTAGGTAATTAATCATACTTCCATCGCATTACCCAAAGTTTCTCGTACGATTACAAGCCTACTCCATACAAGGTGTTGTTTTGTATATTTGCACCTATATTTTTCTTCCATTTGCTAGGTCCAAGCATGGCCCGAGCCAGTGCTAGCTTGGGAAAGCGAAGGCGTGACTCTAGAGGGTCCGAGGTACAAGACTGAAGTGGCCCCCACGCAGGTCAGCTGGAGGTGGATCATGCGGCTCGAGGTGCCGGGGATAAGGGACCTCGATCTGAAGCAGTACAGCTGCGTGGCCAAGAACGAGCTGCATAACCAGACGGTTAAGGGCCATATTCGGTTGATGTGTAAGTGAATAAGTATTGGCCCAAGTTGATCCACAAAAAAAGGTGAAAAAAATTTTTTATGACTAATCTATTCAACTGAGATTGATCTTAAGGGGCAGTTCTATCTTGCGTTACAACTCTACGAGGTCAATCTTGAAGAGGCTCGATTAGTAACTCTATCTATCCACTCTCAGATAGATCTGGGCAAGCCTTCTCCATCTATACCTACATGTCTCATTGTTAGGCTTGCCCAGCACCTATATCACCCTGACAGCTTAGTCGGCGTCGCCCGCAGGAAAGACGAGGTCAATACGTGCGAAGCCAACTAAGCGCAGGTCCCCTCACGATGTATTCTTCTTCACCAAAACTTCACAATGCAAGTAACTTTGAAAACGAACAAAGCATAGGTACATACCCGCACCGGGAAACGAACCTGGGTCTCTCGCTTCCGAGTCCATTGTTCTACCACTAGGCCACGACCGCTCGCAAATCGCAATCAAACATAGGCTTCCAACAACTCTCCAGACCCAGGCCCCGACCAGCAGATGCAAGTGACGCAGCCAATGGAGTTCGGAGCTCGCCCCCCAACCCTCACTTCCTACGAAGAGCTGTGCCAAGTACAGCGGTGCCCGTCCTGTCCTCGCTGCGACAGAGCTCAGCTGTTGATCACGACTATGAACGCGACGGTTGGACACAAGCCTAGGAGGAATACTAGTGAGTGAATTGCATTCATTTTCCCCTTATACTGAACTCATGGCAGTACAGGAAGGGGCGGGTGATGGATCCACCTGCTGCCCTCTTTAGGGCATCAGACCAGTGCATTTGGTGTCCATTCCTTCCGCATAGGCAGATGATATTCTAGGAACCATTTACCTAGATCCAACTAGAACAAACTTCAATTTATATAAAATTGTTTCCAGATTGTCAGCTGTACGCTATTGGTAAGCCAGTCTATCATCGATACAAAGAAGAGATGTTTGGCGCTTGGCTCAGAGATTCCAACGCCAATGAACTGCAGGTAACACTCAAAACCTTCTTCCCTACTGTTATTGATTATGTACTGATGATACTACTTTTTCAATCTTCTTTCTTCCTTGCAGCGCGAAAAGCTCTGGACAACGCAAGAGAACGATGTTGAAAGGCTCCGGGAATACAGGACAAAAGTCAGCTTCAAGGCAGATCATGTTGATGAGTTCCACAAGCTGCAGAAGCCATTCTTTGTAAGTGTTTCTATGATTTACTCCGGTACTTCACTTTGTTTAACTTCACTTCACTTTACTTTGCTTGATTTAACTTCACCTCACTTCACAATACTTCCACTAACTTCTCTACATAAGTAAGTTCCTCGATTTTTGTAGGTAGGTACTCTTATTTGCTTCAATTCTCTCCACTTTACATCATTTTGCTTTGCTTCACTTCACTCCAATTATTTTCAACTCGCTTCATTTAACTACAACTCACTGCTCCATACAACTCACTGCTCTTCATAGCACTTTGTTTCGCTCTACATTGCTTTACTTCGCTTCACTTAACTTCACCTCACTTTACATAACTTTAACTTATCTACACAGTACTTTGCTTCTGTTGACAAAATTTTACTTCACTTTACCTCACCCCACGCACTTCATTTTAAACTTTACAGTGTTACCTAAGTAAAATACCCCCCTCGTCCTCAGGGCAATGGGCACATAGTGTACAGCGGTTCGTTCTTCTACCAAGCCAACGAGTCGGGGCACCCTGGTGACATCATCCGGTACGACCTGACGCAGTCCAGGATCAAGTCTGTCCATCTGCCGCACGCCGCTGGGCGCCTCTACGCTTCGCAGCACAATCAGGTTATTTTTGTAACCCCCGACCCAAAAAGAGGAGTGTCATAAGTTCACCACATACATACAGCAAAAGTTACCATTATATCTTAGTACCTAATTAAATAGGCCAGCCACTGCAGCGTCCGTGTGATAACTACCTATTTTGTGTAACTACCTAACTTGTGTAAGTTGAAGTGTCACAGGCAGCTAAATACCTAATCATGTTATAAATAATGTAAAAGGCCCTGTCTCTAGTCATTGACTCATAAGTCCCACAACAACTCCTGGAGTCGCCATCATGATTCATGATGAGGAAGAAATCATCATCATCAAACATACCTCCGTTGTTTCGAATCTTTTAATAGGCGCGGGTAATACCTATGTCCAAATAAAACAATATTATGCTTTATTTTGCAGGTGGATTTCAGTGCTGATGACAGTGGTCTTTGGGCTATTTACGCGATAGAAGGGTCCAACAACACAGCTGTAGCTAAGGTAAGCGTCCATAATGGCGCATCATCGCTCATTTTGAGAAAGTCTCGATGGTAAACTTTTTCTGATACGATGCTTTCTATTTACAGTTGAATTTCGATCCCAACAAGGTGAGTTCAGCACTTGGGGACTATGGAGCTGGAGATACGGGCTTGCTAACATGCAAAACGTGCTTTTTCACGCAAATTTATTGATCTTATTGTTTTGTGCCAGACTCACATTGATTTGAATAATAGAGTTACGTTGTTTTTCAGGATGACTTGATAATCGACTACATTTGGAACATCTCACTCAATCACAAGCAAGTAAGTTTTAGCTAGAGCACCTAACTCGTGAGCGAATCTATATCAAACCTGATTCAAACTGATATTATTTATGAGATACGGACTCCTTCAATTTATCATGCAAGAAAGATATCCAGCAGAAGAAAACCTGTTAGACCCAAAATATTATGGCTGGAAAACCTACTACGCCAGTGGTTCCAATTAACCATGTTTTGTTCGAGCTCCTTGTTTCGCTATAATAAGAAGAATACATTTGTTACCTAATAACATTAATTGATTTGAATTTTTATTCCAGGTAGGAGAGATGTTCATAGTATGCGGCGTCCTGTACGCGCTGGACTCGGCCACCGAAAGAGAAAGCAAAGTGAGCGTGGCCATAGACTTGTACCTGAACAAGCCGCTAGAGGTCTCTCTGCCCTTCACCAACCCCTTTCGGAAGACGACCCAGTTGGGATATGACCATATTCATAAGGTAACTGCACTGGACTCAAGTTTTATGAAATAGGCTGTTTTTATTGCGTATGTAATAAAAATTGTGCGTACATGCGTACCTACATACACTTTACGCTTCCTCGACTCTGTCATTTCTTATATCTACTGCTGGAGGGAGGGTATGCTGACTGTCTGTGTCATTACTCTCAATAAAAAAATCTTTTTTTCAAGCGTGTACGAAAATTCTCTTTTTTTAATACATATTTCAATTTTAAAAAACAAAGAATGCTTGAATGGCCGGTCCGTGTAGAATAGTTTTTTTTTGTTATCACTTTTACATGCTATTGAAGCTAATTTTACGAGGCAATGCAACCGTTAGGCAGCAGAAACTAAAACCAAAACTATGCAAAATTTAGGCACTGGCTTTTTTGACCTACGACAGCTACGAACGTAGCTACGACCCTACGAAGTTACGTAGCAGAGCTACGAATTTTGACTAAATAACTTTTTTTTAATATTGTGATCTTCATTTTGGTAGTCTATAGTTAATGTTCTAGCTATAGAAAACAATGTTTCACGTGCTTGGCCATCGCCGAGTTCCCATGCTTGTACAGGGAACTCTTAATTTAATGGCGGTTCTATTTTCAGGAACTCTACTCTTGGGATCGTGGAAACCAGCTTACATATCCCGTACGATACAACGAGCTAGCTGGACCTTGATGATTTTGATACATTTATAAGCAATCGTAAAATTTTTATCTTTGACCAAATGTTGAAACTTTTTACGAATAAGTAAATAAGTTTTACTCAAAAAAGCTCGTAATGTGGACATTAATTCGACAACCTTCTTTGAGCAAAGTCGGACTTGCGGGCTACTTGGATTAGGCGCCAGAAAAGTTGTATGGAATTTCATTAATGGCGTGTTTTGCGGCCAGAAAAACTGTATGAAAATCCATTAATGTCGAGTTTTGTTTCATAAATAGAACTCAAACATCAGGCGCAAAAAGTATTTATTTAGAATTGGGCTGTATGAGTACTGGCATTCGACACATTGCATAGAAAAAAAAAGCGCGGCCATATTGTTTTCGGCTTTTCGCGCGTTGTTCGAAGTGACTTTTTCTGTGTTTTTGTTGAAAAAGTGAACTCTTAAAGCGACGAATTCTCCGATTTAATGTGTTTCCGGACATTCAAAAGCAAGCGAAATTAGTAGTTGGAAATTTATTGCCACCGAAGTCAAAAGAAAAATACTTGCTTCAAAAGCTTGCTTGCTTACCAACAAAAAGTTTGCGGAATGGAAAATCGACAGAAAGTACCTAATCTACGACAAATGGTAAGCTAATTAAATTTCTATTTGAATTACTATTTTAATTACTCGCATTGTTTGAGTAAAGCACTATACAAGCCTTGGTCTGCAATGAGTGCGCTGCTGGCCACGCTATGATTGCCTCGAGCTTAGCTTAGCTACACTCTCGGCCCTCAAGTTTGGTCATCATTGAAGCCCTTGCTGGCCGCGCTATAAAGGCCTCGACCTTCGGTCTCGGCCTTCATTCCAGCTTGTCCATCAAGTGCTGCAATGCTGACCGCACTGTGAGGGCCTTGAGCTGCGCTACGCTGCGCTCTGTCGGCCATCAAAAGCGCGCCAGAAACGCACCCATTACAGATCGCGGCAGTAATGTACTATTTTTTAACTTCTGTTTTAATTACTTACAAATATCAAGCATCAATAAAATGCGTTTGACAAAAAAATATAAATTATAACCTTTTCAGTGCCATCTCAAATTTGAGCAACAAACTTGACAGAAGTAGGGTCGCCTTGGCAACGTATGCGTTACTATGGTACTTGTAGTGTCATAAACAAGACATAGATGGCGCTGTAAGGCGAAACTATTGAAAATTTTATTAACTAAAACATAGATAGGTAATCTCTTTGACCTATAATTATTTACCCATTTGCCGTGTTGGTAAGTAATTAATAGCTATACGAAAAAAATAAACCTAATGGTAAAAACATGTTGTAGGAAATGTTGAATAGGTAGGTAGTAGGTATATAAATATGTGTTAGCTTATTTCTTAAAGATAAAAAAGGTAAAAATATATTCTTTATTTTACACCAAAATAAAAAAAAAAACTATGTATGAGACATACTCTACAATTTGTACAAATTCTCCCTTAAAAACTCTAAAATTTGTCAAAATCGCAGGCAACGCAATGTTGCAAACAATTTGGACAAGAAGACAAATTACGCGAGCATAGATAAAGAGCATTTTATTATGATAAATATTCAAATACTGGCCACTAATCAAACCTAACACTGCAGTCATCGATCACGCCAGAAAAGCCCTCGCGCGTTCGTATTTCGAATCCCAACAACTAGGCGGCCTCTTCACACAAAACGGGCTTAGTATCCCATCTCAGCCCCCCTATTTTTCGCCACAATGGCCAGCAATACATTCCGTGACTTGGCAGAAGTTGGTGTCATGAAACTTGGCCCCTCCGCACGATCAATACATGCGCGTAGCGCCATCTAGGCAACCATCGCGCAGCCAAATTGCACTTTAATAGTTCATTAGCGCGGGCTGAAATGGCGGGGACAGTTTAAATTTGGTACGCGCTATCGATTCGCCGGGGGGATGGTTCGCAAAAATGGTTATGCTGATTGCCTATCTAGTATTGGAAGCGCTGTATGGTAAAAACGTTCCTTTCGGCTTAGGCGAGATAAAATGGGAGAAAAGGCGCCAGGTGGCGTGAACACCCACGGTAATTGCATTTGGTAGGGGGACGCTTAAGTATGATGGGCAGGCTAGGTGTGTTTTGGTGTGAGTTTTCTCCTGGAACTAAATAGGATTTCGTGTTATAAAACATTAAAGGCAGCGTGCGATTTTGCTTTTGTCGTGTTTGGCTTTCATCATCTTGTATTTGGGAAAATGTAGAGTCTTGTACTTTTAGGTTTACTATCATACATATATCGCTGCCTAGCATTCTTAGTATATTTTTTGTCCTCTAGCTAATTGCGTCATTCTCTATGAATAAAAAAAAAATCGTCTTAAAAATTAATGCTGTTTATTCTACTCTAAACACAAACTAGATACTATATAAATAAGTCTTTTTTATCATTTAAGACCAATTTATACTAGTTTTTTAACCCTAGCACTAGTCCTAGTCCTTTTTAACCCTAGTCCTCTACTAAGGCCTTTGCATCTACGTAATGATTTATACTGCGTCCAGTGGTACTTCACGCACACTACATGGGTAAAGAGACCACTCGGCGCTGCATTGCCTGGGACATTTTGTTAGAAGGAGTAGGCTTGCCTAGCACCTATACATCCTGACAGCTTCCTATGGGCTAGGCCGACTAAACTGTCAGGATAGCCCTCTTGATGAAAAGAAGGAACGCCTGCACGATTGCTACAAGCCATAGATAACATGTTGAATGTTTCTTCTTCCCTCTCGCGTCTATACTTTGGTGTGTCAATATTGAAATCCCACTGCAGTGTTCCTGCTAACCACAGTTGGCAACGACAGAAACTAACTAAGCTTTGCCCGGGACGGGCACTCGCCCGAGTATCAAATGTTAATGCCGCCTCCCCCCGGGCCCAAAGTATGAATGATTCAATCAGCTCCCACGTCTATTAGCGATAGGTCGATATTCGTATGGAAAACTGGAGAAGGGAAGGGTTTCTCTGGGTTCGTCGCCAGAGATAAATATTATTAGTATTTAGCTAGTGATTTAGTCAGAAACATGTCAGGGGCTTAAGTCTGTAACGCGTGTCGATGGCGTCCCAGTAGAAGGACAAAACCGTTCCTTCTTTTTTCTCGTACAACCAGCGAAGCAATCCTCTAGAATTAGAATCAGAATATTCTTTGCTGTACTACAAAGACAATAAAAGGACCGACAGCATGTCAACATGGGAGCCCATTTTGGCACCATTGCGTTACAGACTCAGGCCCCAGGGTACTCCTTTTTGTTCGATTGACGATTGACTTATGCCTTGCACGATAAGAGCTACCATGGGGTATCCTAGAGTGTCAGTAACCACTAACACTACTGGAAATACGTAAAATCACATAAAAAACATCATAACTTATAAACCACGAAAAATCACGGAAAATATATGGGATATTTTTGGATACCGCTAGGTGAAAGAAACCTAATTTTTTATTTTTTATTGGACTTTTTTTGGACTATTCTGTATAAAAAACTCATTGCTTTGTTCTGCTAAAGCCGAATAGATTGTTTAAACAGAGATTGTTTAACCCTTAATTTGTGGTGTACGTAGGAGATTGCACACGAAGGAGCCAATTTTTTGCACCATCGTAACCTCTAACCCTTTAATTCGGCCCGTCTAGGAGTCTCAACAACGAAAACCCAATTAATATAGACACTAACTTTTTTGAAATGATGAATTAGGAAGCATGACCTAAGTGTAATTTTGAAATCGTCTGCAGAATCTAAAAATTTTAAATCGATACGTCTCGTCGGAAATATTTTCAGCAATGTACTTAAATTGGTTTTGTTTTGACCTGACTATAAAGTCTGGACTACACACACCTGCACTACGTAGAACATACCTAGTAGAACCCAAGCAATATTATAAGGACAGTGGCGAAATGATGACGTTTGGCCAACGAAACAACAATTTCGGAATATAAAACCCACATTACATTGACCGAAGCGCTCACAGCCTAGTTGTACTAGCCGTTCTTAATCGATTGGCAAAGTTAAGCAACAACGGCCGCGGTCAGTCCATGGATGGGTGACCGCTAGTGGCAATAATATCTGAGCGCTTCCGTGCTTCGGAAGGCACGTTAAACCGTTGGTCCCGGTTGTTGTTGATTAATAACAATCGTTAAGCCATGTCAGAGACCCTTTGGGTGGCCTAAAAACTCTGACACCAGGGGTGGCCACTACCTCATACGATTACCTACCATTGACCGAATTCAATGCATTGGTGTTTCTGTTTGCCCCTTTGGTAATAAAATCACTGGGTAATCTTGCAGTCATTGACTGCTATGATAGTATCTCATAAAATAAAAAACAAAACTAGTTTTTCATGCAATTACAGCAAAATGCAATGCAGCCCCGTGTGGCCCTTCCTTAAATATATTTCTGTGCTCAGGTCCCAGCCCATATAAATATCAGATGTAACCTAACCCAATTTCTGTTCACCAATTTAGAATTGTTATATCTAATACTGGAACGTTTACATTATTTAGTTTATGCAAGCCCAGACAGTTCCAGTTCAGGATTTGACCTTTGATGAATATTTCCGTGTGACCTGTTTGATAAAATCTTAAAAAAGGATTTTTTTTTTGTGAAGTATAAGTATTAAGTAGGTGCCTACTGCCTAACCCTTAATGGGTTTCCTACCTTCGTAAGTTAACGAAAAATAGATGCGATCATATTTCCAGAAAAAAAAATGCATTAGTCGGTAAGCGCTGGCGAGCGATTTTTGTCTTTTTTAATATCTACAATATTTGTAAAAATACAAAAACTATGTGCTTTTCCACAGTCAAACGTTTTACAAAGATGGACGGATAGAAGACACAGTTTATAAAAAAAAAACTCAAAAACAATAACATCGATGTCAACAAAGATCAGCTGTTAACTGTTAACATAATTACCTATATTATTACATAAACGCTACATATAGCTGTAGGTAGATGGAGGGCTTTCCTCTCCGGCAGTGTTCGAGACACGGAGATGTACTTAACTCCGTCGAGCGGTAAAGCGCTGGTTTAAGGGAAAATCATGTTTTTTTTTCCATAAATTTGTTGAAGAAGTGAATTATTATTCTGCTGACTGGACTAAATTACTTAAATGAGGATCATGGTAAGTACCTAGGTATTTAAGTATTTTTAATTAATTATGGATATACTAGATTTAAGTAGGTACATACAGGGTGTTAAAAAACCGCCAACAAAGCGGAAAACCACGTATTTTCCTCATCAAAATGAAAATTATTGCCCAAGGAACTATGCCTGGGAAATCAACGGTTTCCGAGATAATGAGGTTCAAAGTCGGACTTTTCAAAACTTTTTTTTTGCAGAAATGTATTCACTATCTAGTTCTTAACATACCTTCTCAAGAAGCCGTATCAAAATTATGAATATTTCGCACAAAAAACGACGTTAAAATTTCAACCCGCAATGTATTCTAAACATCGGCACTTCAAGCTTAAGTAACATAAACTTATACCTACACTTGCGCAATGCGACTTCTGTGCGTTACACGTCCATTGCGTAATAAAATATTTTTCAAAATTATAACCTAAAAAACCAAAATCATTTCCCAGCAATAATTTATCGAAAAAGTACTTTGTTTTGGTCTCTAGTATGCGTGGCTTTCGGGTCTGTTGGCGGTCTTTTAACACCCTGTATAATATATTTTAAGTATAAATACTTAGTAAAATACCTACAGACAATTTCCATTCTATAAAAATTTACAGCAATATTTAACTAAAACTTAGTTTAAATAAAAAATATTTTAAATGTTCAAGGATTTAGGTATATAAAATCTATTACTTAGGTAGGTAAGTAGGTATCAAGTTTTGGAAAGAAATCCTGTAAGGTAATTCCAAAAATATAGACTTAATATCATAATAAATACGTGAAAAATAAGAGATTCAACTTTAGGTGACATAAAATTACTGTACCTAATCAAAAATCTCAAAGAAAATATCGAAGATAGTGTCGTTTTCAAGATTATTTCTTCTTTTAATACCAAGTAATGAATTGGGTGCAGGTAAAAAATATAATGTTAGTAGAAACCAGGCTAAGTATGTAGAGTAAATGCCAAAAATAAATTACACAGCAGAAAAGGGTTAAGAATTTAAGAGGCCCCCGTATGACAATTTTTATTCAGTCGATGATTGTGGTAATAAGGTCTGTTTTTTTTTTCGACTAGGCTTAGTGAGCAAGTGCAATGAGAAGAAACATTTTATAGTCATAATTATCTCCCTTGCTCATAGGAAGTCCGAAACAAGATTAAGTAACCTAAAAAAATTCATCCACCAAGCAAAAAGCAAAATAAACATTATCTTCTGAAAACAACAAAAAGGTCAACGTTCTGCGCTAACTCCACATCCGCTGCAGCGCTTTAAATCCAATTTCGAGCATCTCAGCTGAGCAGGTACCACCTGACGTCTGCCGTTCCCCGCGGCCCCCGCCCGCCCCCGCGGCGCCATCAGCTGTTAATGCACCCATCCCCGCGCCCCGGCCCCGCCCCGACCTTTCCCCTTCGTTTGTGTAATGTGGGGAGGATGGGGAGGAACGGGCTAGTTGGGTTTTGTCGCTAGTTTGCTTGAGGCGGGTTTTGTTTTGCTGTTTCTGCAGTACCTGTTTAATTTATGGCATTGTTTTTTTTTTTATAGCTGATTTAGAAATAATGGAATTGTTTCATATAAATTACACTACATTATTAACTTTATAGAAGCCCGTACATTTGTGCGGCATAAGTAAACAAATATTTGTAGATAATATATTTTTTTTCAAATCATGTGCAGTCAGTGTTTATGTCACATGCGGCTTTGCAACTTACATGGAAAGGTAGATCTATTGTTAGCTATGCACCTTCATTAAAAATATTAATAATGTTGTTGTAAAAATATTTTCGACACAACCTAATTTTGTTTATCACGTTATAGAATTTTAGAGTAGATAGAATATTAGATGAATTTTAGTTATAAAAAAATTTAAAAAGTAAAAAGTAAAAGTTGTAACTATGTAATAATTGCGGTAAGTTGGCGAGCGGTCGCTAGCAAAGATAAATTATCAAATAGGTGTCCTTTTAAGGCCAACATAAAAGCGTCCTCGAGTTTCCCTATGAAAAATTAATTGATCAAATACAGGTCGATAGCTTCATAAAATTTTGATGAAACAGCCAAGTACCTACCATAGCATCGATAAACCGCCACTTTACGCGACCATACAGCCAATCACAAAATCCGACCACCACGGATATCGATTTTTTCTACCCATCCGCAGGAAACAAAAGGCAAAAATGCCAACTTTTAATAATATATCGCACATTATGCCTGCCAAATGAATAATTTATCGCGATATGTCGATTCAGGGCCGGCTCCTCCACGGCGGGGGGCGGAGGCGCGGTGCGGGCTCAGTCCGCGCTTGGCGGCCGAGTGAGCGCCATGTCTGCGCCGCGGGCCTGCTGCCGCCCGCGCGCCCCTGCCTCGCTCCTTGACATCACCGCGAAGATCGTCGCCGCGACCATCCCGTTCCAAAGGATCGAGGAGCGCTACGAGCGCATCCCCGAGCCGGTGCAACGGCGTGTGGTTTATTGGTCGTTCCCTCGGGACGAGCGGGACATTTGTATGTACTCGTCGCTGGCCAGAGCGCCTCCTGATGACCATAGGAACATCGCCTTCTGCCGCGGCTTGAAGTTGCTGGAGGCCGGCTGCGTGGACTCGGTGCTGCAAGTTGGTGAGTTTCGCGCCTGCGCTTGTTTACTAATAATATGCGCGCCCCCGCCCGTATAAATAAAAACGGTCGACGTATGCGATCGATAGGCGGCCTGCTCTCGGGAATTATTCATGCGTTGGCCTCGTAAAAGTTTCAGGAGAGATTAGGGCCCGCCCGACCGGTTCCTGTCGCAAGCTTGCATGTCTCTGACTACCCACTCGGCGTGTCTATTCGTCATCAGTAGTTGGACTTACTTTGGAAGGATTAGTGCTCCTGCCAGTAGAATCGGCGTGCGTGATGTTATTGTTTTCCAGTGTGGGAGTGAATGTGACCAGTTTTATTGCACTTAATTGCAGGATCCTGATTATAAATTCTTGGTCCTTCGTGCCGGATACTGTGACACGTGTGTATTAATTAATCAGTCCGATTGAACCTAGTTATGTACTGAGCAGGTACAATTCTGGTTCCCTGGACAGGTCGTTGAACTATAGTAATCGGTGGGATACATGCAGCACCTCTATCGCCATTACGAATAATAACCTTTTATCGATACGGACTCGCCTTGGAACGACTCGATGGAGCCAGCTATTGCGATACTTTCGACAATTACCACTTCGAAAAGCAATTATTTAACAACCCAGAACGGTTCACAGTCGGCTGGCAAAGTTGAATAAATTCGGTCCCAAGTGGTAGCCCTACGGCACACCTGCATATTGCATTACAATCCATCATTCGGGGGACCCAAATGCATGGAATACATAATACAGATGTAATTATAAAGGCCATTAATCATACGGAAATACTGACTCTCGCAGGAATATCGGGTTCTCTGATTGCTTTATTGACAAGCCACGACCTACCTACTTTCAAAGAAAACGTCAATCGCGTGAAATTCTTCTTGGGTCGATTAACATAACTGGATGTTCCGTTAAAAAGAGAAAAATTACGCAACGCCATACCTAGTATCTGGTGCGTTTTCGTTTCGAGTGGCCAAAAAAGCTATGAATATGAATCCGGCGAGAATGCTCCGTATAATATAAACTGTGCAGACGATCGTTTGTTACTGTCGCTGCTGCGGCATAACGGACGCGAATAAAGAATATTAATTGCCCGTTTTTATTTTTATTGGGCCCGGGTTATATTGTGGGCCGTGGGAGGACGGGCGTTACATATTCATTTGTGCTTATCTGGCATCAGTACGGCGATTACCGGCCATTCCGGGCCCCTGTTTCGGTCTCATACGCCACATTTGGGCCAAGCTGACTCACGGCCGGGCACGTCTCTTGAGAACCTTGGCCAGTCTAATGACTGCAGCGAACAGGGTGTAGATTTGGAAGGATAAAAACATAGGTTTTGTGTTGTCTCGAGTCCAATTTGGTGTTGGCTTCCATCCAACGGCAGGGCCGTCTGGAGTTGCTTTTGTGCGGTGTAAAGACAGAATTCGACGCCGCGAGGAAACGCGGAGACTTATCAAAGATGATAGAGCTATCGTTTCTATTTATCGAGCCTTTAATATCG
Source organism: Zelleria hepariella (assembly GCA_949319315.1). Classification (NCBI taxonomy): domain Eukaryota; kingdom Metazoa; phylum Arthropoda; class Insecta; order Lepidoptera; family Yponomeutidae; genus Zelleria; species Zelleria hepariella. Next base: position 19,235,303 of record OX439382.1, read on the forward strand.
TGAGTAACGCACGGTTCACGCCCGCAGACGGCTGACTCAGATAATGTGCGATCAAAAGGCACCGCCCCATTGGGAAAATTGTTCAAATTACTAGTTATCCTGACTTCGTACACTTACGCCTGTATCACAGATGGGTGAACAGATGCTTGTTTGATACTGATATAAAGATTTGAGTTAGGCCAGTTAGGGCATAAAAAACTGATTGAAGATAAACAAATGGCATTGACATCCAATATCTTCTATAGACAATCAAACAATTTTCTTTGCTTGATAAGATATTTATTGTTACTGACATCAAGGAACACATAGATTTGAGTTAGAGCACGAAGATTTAATTGAATACAAAGAAATGTCAGTTAAATCAAACATTTACTTTTGTACCAAAGTGTCAATCGAACAAGTTTTCTTTTCTTGACATAATTAGAAACACCAACTGGTTGGCCGAAACGAGAATTTCAACATAATCAAGATACGAGGATAAGAGCAGCGTTCACCCTAAAGGTGAAATCATAAATGATTCTCGATCCTTGAATAGTTTAGCACCCCATAATGTGTGAGACCTGTTGTAGACCCACACAGGTTTAATCGTAGATGCTAATGCATAAAATAAACTTTCCTACAATGCTGACAATCATTTGAAACTCTCTACAGATGATAATAAAGAGTTACCTTCTCAAAAGAGTGCATGTTAATATTTTCAGTGTTGATGGCAGAAGCTGACAACTAAAACTGTGCATACATTTATAATTATAATTGTCATGCAAAATAAACGATCTTGCTTGGGATTGGTAAATATTTATTCATTCAATGTAAATAATTCTGGTACCTATATGTAAGATACAGATGAATCTTAGGGTAGACCGGTTTCCTTTTGAACTGGGTCTCGATTGCATTATTTATGTTTTGATTCGCGGTTTCTACTCTTTTGAGTTTTATTTTGGAACTAAGATTTGCTTTGCGCCAAGCAACAAATTAAGTTTGTTGTTAGCGCATTCTTGCACTTATTTAACAGTTCTTTATTAATATAGCTTTTTGCTCGCGACTTCGTCCGCGGTGACTTAAGATAAAAAGTTGCAGCTCTATTTTTCCCCCGTCAGTCAGGAAAAAAGCTAGCAATCCACAAAAAATAATATTTTTCCTCTACAAAATTTGGGGTGGAACTACTCTTAGGGGTGGAATTTTAAAAATTCCTTTCTTAGTGCATATCTACTCTACAGGATTTGAACCCGCAACCTATTGCATAATACATTCGTGTCTGTGAAACCATGGAAATACACATACAAAATTTCAACCCATTCGGTCAAGCCGTTTAGTAGTTGACATACTGACAGCAGCGCCACCTACCGGGTCCAATCGTATTTTTAATTCATCCAGGAAACCATCGAAATATCCATATAAAATTTCAACACAATCTGTTCAGCCGTTTAGAAGTTATGTGAAAAAGATAAGTACGGAAGATAATAATTCTTACTACCCGTTGTCCTATTTCCCATTTTCCCGTAGGAATGAAGCATTTTCCCGCTGTAAAAAGTAACCTATGTTCATCAGGGATAATGTCGCCTTCTAATGGTAAAATATTTTTTCAAATCGGTCCAGTAGTTTCGGAGCCTATTGAATACAAACAAACAAACAATAATCTAATAATCAGTGTAGAAAATAGCCAAATTCAAAGTCAAAAGGTTTTATTCATTATGCCATAAATAAATTATTTACATTGAACGTCAAAATAGGTATTAGCAAAAGTAAAAAGAAGTATACATATAAATCAAATACTTACTAAGTATACTAATACTAAGTAAGTATCTAGCTACTTTTTTTCTCCAGCTTCGCTAGCTCTGATCGTTCTTGGAGAAGAAGCATGGTAAAGAAACTCCAAGGATCTCACATTATAGGTACCTAGTGCTTAAAATCACAAAAATATAATCTTACTCGTTTAAACTTCAAAAGAGATCAGACATTGCGATCGTGATGCTGTGTAAATATTGATGTTCTAATGTTTTTACTTTAATTTTGTTAACAGTTGCATATTATTTGCTCTTTAGTCTCTTTACCAATGATTTAAATGAAAGCGCACGCAAAAATCGTTCGGCAGAATATTGAATACACCTCGCTAGATAATATTTATATGTATTTTTTTGTCCGAGGGTGTTGATCCTAAATAAACTTCCCTTTCGACGAAATAAACGACGTTATTTTTTCCTTATCTGAGTGAGAGAGATGTTGCTTTTAAGAACCGTGAAGGTATGTTATCTATCACTAAGAAAATAGTATTTTCAAAGGATTTCATACACATTACATCGAAACTTAAAACCAACTGTTTGATTCTCGCGTTTGTGCCTGGCCTAATAAGAACTTCGTTTACTCTGAAGGCAGTCAATTCTCACAAATCTGGTGTCACAATCGCTCACGTCTGCATCGTTGCAGTTCTGAGAAGGCAAGAAGGTAGGATATAAAAGCTTGTCATCTTTTAACGACTGCCTGGTCCAACGTGATTCATCTGACGTGATCTTTTGATAGAAGGCATCAAAAGAAGAGGGTTCTTTGGATATGGTCTTGGTTACAAGATAGGAGAAGAGTTTGGTCTGAAAAATAATACTTTTGGGATAGTCTTATTTATTACACGTAATCATTTATCACTTATTTATTACACACATGTGCTTGGTTCACAGAATTTCACAGCACGAACGTTCATAACTATAATGTACTTCTTTAGTTTAGCTAACAGTCAACGTTAGTCGTGTAGTCCGTAACTCAAGTTTTCAATATCAATTTCAATTCATATTCACTAACATCCATTTCAAATCGTTAAGAGTTCAAAGTAGTTTAATTTTATTGTAGGCTATTATTTTCCTACTCGCTATGTTCATAGGTTCAGGGACATTCAGTGGTTAATAAAAATTCATGGTAAAGATAAAGTTAACCGCATCCATAATGTTTTCATGGGTCTGACGTCATTTTCATAACAATTTTATCTCGCATCTTTTATGAAGTGAAGGGTTAAATATTTTTATGTGCCTTCCTACAAACTCTTGAAATAACAAAAGTGAAATAATTATTCACGTAGGGACCGAGGGTCTGAAAGGACCGGTCCAAGCTTCAGCATACTGCTATAACGGACATAAAGAAGATCTTTTATTCGCATGAAAAACTCAACAACAAAATACACCATTCATCGACGACTTACAGCGTATAAGCATCTGCAAAGGCGATTTGAATTCAGAGCAACAACTAGACTGAAGAAGCCAAACAGAGCTGAATGCTGCTCTATCCAATAACAGTGTTTCACAGTATCAGTAAAAAGACAGCATTGTCACACGGCCTCTAACCACCAAACCAGCCTTAATTGATCTCTGGATCCTAACCGATCTCCCCTCTGAACGCCCTTGAATGGAAAAGTCACAAGCGGCGAGGAAGGTCTTAGAAAATTGGCTCCAGTTACAAAGACATGTCTGTACACTACGCACCTCCGCATTTTAAAGGTTCATGACAATGTTTCCTTTGATACCAGCTGTGAACTTTATTACAAAGGCCGCAGAGGCCTTTTTGGCACGGCGAATAGCTCTGTTTAACCGTTGAAGGCAAACAGGATTCGAAGAGAATGAATGGTGGATATTTGAAGTTTCCAAAATGGTTATTTGTTAGGTGGGAACAAGAACGTCCTCAGTGAGGCTGAGAGTCTTATTGTACATCATATTTGAGTGCTAAGAACTGATGAGGAGCATAATATGACTATTAAAAGAACATACACTCACAACACAGCACATAACAATCCATTAAATGGAGGAAAACAGAGGTGCCGACTCATTGAACAGGCTCACGATTTTATTGGTTTTGAGACAGTCAGTACGAGTATCTAACAAAAAGATTAAATGTATTTGCTGATGTCGTCGACTGTAAGCAGTGCATGCTAGTTTTATAACGCCTCTGACACACTACATAAGGCTTCAACCTAAGGGATACCTTTTCAGCCATTGACATAAGAGCTAAATTGCAACAAAAAGTGCCTAGGCCTGCCTGAGATACCGTGGAATCTCCAGCAAATATATGGCTTCTATTTCCAGCAGGTGCTATCAACACGAATTTCGACATCCCAGAAGAGACACTCAATAGAAAGCGCAAAAAGACACTCTTGAACCCGTTGACTTTATTTTGGTCCATCTGCGGTGAAGCCCAAAAGAAAGTTTATAAACTTTAGGCAGACCGCAGAACATAAAATATTATATAATCGGTAGGTCTGAGCTGGAAACTGGAATCTCTAAGAACCTAATTTGTCGTTAGACTCCGACACTATGGGCGGCCAAAAGATGAAAGAACAAAAATATAGCAATACTTATGTGATACTACATTACAGGTACAAAGAAGCGAATTTCGATAGGAATTATACTACCAACCAAAGTGGATCATGTACGCCTCCTACTTTGTGCTATCAAGCTTTGCTTACACTGTCAATATTGGACGAAGTCTGTATGAGAACGCTATTACAGCGCTAATTTATGTGTGAGCTGCGCTTGTATGGGACATTGTCAAGTCTGTGCAGCCCCTTGTGAACCAGGCGAGATGGCTGAGTGACACCATTCATTCGTACTTGAAGAGATTGAAAATCTGTAAAGAGTGGACTATTCATGATTGAATTTAATTCACAAAGTGGCTTCTGATTCGTAATGGTTTAACGAACTCCTAACTATCTCGATTTGTCCTTTATACCTAGCTTGTCTGTAAATTATTTTTTAAGCATACCGGATAATAAGGATCTATTTTGTGACGACCTGCTGAAACATCGAAACAGGTAAAGCCGGAATAAGTACATAAAGTTAAATCATAAGAACTTATTTGCGGCGCTTGCAACTCTTCTAGAATAAGACTGACTACTTACAGACAAAGGCACTGTAAAACTGAAGATAGAGTTCAGGACTATTATCCTAAAACGCATCAGTCATATTAACAACAAAAGCAAGCTATTCCGTGAAATTACTAGGTCAACAAACACCTGCCTCTTAAACCACCACAGCAAGACAATGTGCCATATTATTTTGTAAATAGCTGACGAGTTAGCGAGAATCATCATTACAAAGAAACAGTGTTGTGTAACATAAAAATACATTTAAACGAAATGTGTCAGTGTTGAAGATATTAAGCTGCTTTGTTCGCGGTAGGGTAGGTAATCGTATGAGGTAGTGGCCACCCCTGGTGTTTTGTTCGCGGTGAGTTCATATAAATGAGTTTCTGGTGGAAAATGTAGGAAATAGAAGTACCTACTTACCACGGCAGAATCCGCCCACTTTAACTCTCTAGCTAAAAAAACTTCTATATTTTGCTGTATTATTATTACTTTATGTTTATTAAAAATTTTCAGGCACTGCAGTGCGAGTGAAGATACCACTTGACGCTGTATAAATAATCTCGTGACCTGTATACGAGGAGATGCAAAGGCCTAAGTTTCTGTTTATGTTTAATCTAAAAACGTCAAGCAACAAATGGTCGTAATTTTTCAAAAGTTGAAATATCCGCGAATACGGAAGCACTGTAAAATTCTACGGACTTTACTGAACTTGATATACTCGTACTTAATACTTTTTATGTCTAGATGTACCTATAACATAGGGTCAAATGGTCCTCAAGAAGTCTCAATTGACGAGGGGGTGAAAGGTGGAAGGGCAAAGCAATTAGATCCAATGTAGAGACCGGCAGGAAACCTGAATTTAAATTACTTAACCGATTCTTAGTAGCTTGACACTGACCCTTGCCTTTGAAGTTGCATTTAATGTATCCTGGAAATTAAGTGAACAGATAAGAGAAATAAAAGGAAAGATTAATAAACCAGAATGTAGGTTTTAACAATAGTTTGCAGTTAATTACTTACAATTCCTACGAATTTGTTTTCAATATTATGCAGTCTTGTCACTGTCATCAAATGTTTGAAAGATATTCGCAATCCTCAAGGTTTGGTCAGAATTAATTCATCGTCATCACTATCTAACGACTGCTAACAATATTTATACACATAATCAATAATAATATGTGTATCTATTTCTCAAGTTTCTATAAGTGTCCATGATTATGCACGTAATAAATAATTCAATTCAATTATAGCAGAATTATAGGAGGAGTAGGCCTATTCCAGCATTCTTATTATTAGCGGTTAGAAAAGTGAAAGTCAAAATACGTATAATAATTTAATTTTGAAGAAATTGCAAAAATTCAGATCCATAATCCTAACCTAGTCCTTGAGTCTACAAAGACTTTCCTGGCACCACAATAATAGTTAAGTTTATGAATTTGAACGTAATCAATCTGAGAGCGAATGGTTTTTGTACCATCACCGGAGTATCTACGTCATTTGTTACTGTCACAATAATGATGGAGGATCGGGAATGGCGTCTTTCATTGGATGATACGTTGGCTATGTTTTGTGAAGATAGTTCTGAGAAGTGTTTATGGAGGAATTCTTGCCGTTATTACTTTAGCCTTTGTATGTTTATGATTAGTAACTTATAGGTACTTACATAGGGTGGTAGAACAATCACAATCATTAAGTTCAATTTAAAAATATGATTTAAACTCTCACAATATGGATGAAAGACTGGACGGGTAGAGTTTAAACTCTCATCTATGAGCGTTCTGTATCATGAAGTAGGTACTCGTCATTCAATGTTTGACCCGCAAACAGGGACTCTCTAGGGCTTGAACAGGCACTCATGTTTATGCGGAGTCCCTAAAAGTAAGATAGATATTGCGACTTTTCTAATACCAGAACCTTCTACCTATTTGTCACCGAATCAATGAAGGCCAGTAAGTATGTCAAAGAATCAACATTTCAAGAGAACATGGAGTAAATTTTTGACACTCATAAATGTTAGTAAACTCCCCTCCCTTATCTTGTACAAACAGAGGACAAATCGTCGACCCAAATAGCGCCTAAAGTGTTTTTCGATAATCAACTTATCGTGGCTATAATTCTACGATAGACTGCATATTAGGTTCTTGAGCAATGTCCGATACTCCAGTTCTCATACTCGAGGCGACCTCTTCAACACTTAACCTATTTGGGAGCTATCGAAATGTGCTGGCTGATATCTGTTACTACGGCGCTCAGCAGCACATATTTGGTTTCAGTTTAGGACCATGTGGTATTATAAGAACCATTATGTATGACGGGAAGAAGAACTGACGGCAAAGACCTAGTAAAGACTGTAGAGACATTAGAAAAAGGTCTTCTAATGTCTCTAGTCCAGTCAGATAAGAGAATAGAATGGAATATTATTTATTGTACTAGAAAACATTTTAAGGACAGACAGTATTAATACATTAATGGTACAAATTGGCGAACTTATTGCTAATAGCAATCTCTTCTAGGCAACCATTGACGGAGAAATTGCTAAAGAGATGAGAGAAGGGTAGTCGGTGCAATTATTTGGAGATTGCACCAAAAGAAGAAGATATAGTGTAAGTACCTAGGTTTGCCCAGCAGCTAGCCATCTCCGCTCAACAATGAATCTAGTTCACAGGAAAGACAAGTTAGTATTCCAAAACTTCACCATAAATATTCGATGATTTCAAGTGTAGAGCAGCAAATACAAACCGAGTCATAAAGTTTTTTGGAAAATAATAGAGCCGGCATTTTCTTAAGAAGTACCGGCGCTACAAGGTCTCCTCTCAAATGGAGGATAATTGAGATCAACCGATAGTCGGCGAACAACCCGCCATGGTGTGCCCAACGAGCGTGACCGGTGGCGTACAGATGGCGGCCATAAGTGTGCCGCAATCATACGTAATGCGCACAGCACAGCCCCTCTACCCTTGACGCATTTTTCCAATACGGCCGCAATATGGCGCAATTTACAAAATTTTATATTACAAATTAAGACGCATTTTGTGTTTTTATTGAATGAAACAGCCTTACTTTTGAATAAACATTACAAAGCATTTAAAATCAAAGCATTATTATGCGTATTCAAAGAGAAATTAATTTTAAAACTTTTTCATTTTGATCGCAATAGCGTCAAGGGTAACCCCCCAGGCCCTAAAACAATGGCTTTGGCTTTAATCTCCACGCATGCTCATCGCAGGCTGTGGTCTCTATTTTTAACCGAAATCACTGGTGAAAAGGTACACAGTTATTAAGCTACTTTACTGATTCAGTGATCTGCTGCTGTACGTTGAGGAGTTCCATTCTCCATCTCCGAAGTTCTTCATCCGATCTTGACCATTTTTTGTGGGACTACATGGTAAGTATCCCTTTCAAACAAAAAAAGAATCATTAAAATCTGTTCACGTAGAAAAAAGTTCTGAGGTAAAACACATTTTAAAGAAACGGGTCTAATTGAGCATCTTCTCCTTTTTTGAAGTCGGTGAAAAAGTAGAGCACATCTTATCGGTGACAAAAACATTGGATATTAGCCCAGGGTTCGGCGTTCGGTAAAACGCTAGAAATCACGCATATTGCAGATTCAGGAGCGTCTTCATGCTAGAAAAAACTAAGGCCTTTGCATCTACGTAATGAGATTTTTATATCACGTAATGAGATGATTTGTACAGCGTCCAGTGGCACCTTCACTCACACTAGATGGGTGAAGAGACCACTCGGCGCTTCAGTGCCTGGGACATTGTTTTAGATGGAGTAGGCTTGCCCAGCACCTATACCATCCTGACAGTTTAGTCGACCAAGCCCATTTGTAGTAGCAATACCACTCGCTAACGGTGAAGGAAAACATCGTGAGGAAACCCGCAGCTCAGTTGGCTCCACACGTATTGACCTGTCATGCTAGAAGTCCTGTGTGTATCCATACTATCGACCATGTCATAATAATATCGAACTCGACCGCGGTACACCAGCTTGGGAGAGCGTGATATGTCGAGCGAGGTACAGTCGGCCACAAGCTATGATACCCCTTTTTGTTCGATTGGCACCATTGTACCGCGCGCGGTAAGAGCGGCCATGGGATATCTGTGACTGTGGCCGACTGTACTACCGAGTTTGATAAAGATCCTCGTGCGTGCTTCGAGGGCACGTTAAATTGGCTGGAAAGAATTGGATGCGGAAAAACAATGACCGCGCATTAGGGGTGGCCACTACCTCATACGATTACCTACCTTACCTACCTACCAGGAGAGTCTCCATTGGATTGCTCCATGAGCCATCTTCTAAGAAACACTATCCCCTAACATACAGGTTTCTACCTAGTTTAGGGGGCTAGAATACCGACCAGTGGCCTGAGTCTGTAACGTAATGGTGCCATCGACACGCCATCGCTTTACAGACTTAAGCCCCTGTTTAACTGTAATCTACCTATCACAGAAATGTCATTGTAAGTGTAATTTTTTGTAACCCCTTGCATGATAAATAAAACAAATAATGTGTATGCCGAATGAACTACCAAACATTCACGGAAAAATTTCTAGTTCCTATGTAATTTTTATGATAAGAGGAGGAAAAAAAAATATTTTCCCAGAATGAATTACCAAACATTCATAGGCCCAGTTTCTGAGTTGAGAATTTTGCTAAGCAAATGGGTAAGTATCGTCCTGTCTCTGCAGATTTCTCACAAAAGAGCGTGACAGAGCAGATACTTACGTAGTATGTGCTTAGTAAAATTCTCAACTCAGAAACCGGGCCATAGACTATAGTTTCCTAGTTGCTAATAAAAACGATAAAGTATATTATTTTTTGTTGTAGGTGAGGCCGGAAAAATGGTACAATATCCTTGAACCTCTACAGTATACTATAAATATAAAATATGCCCCTACAGCTTCACAAAAAAGTCGTAAGTGGTCGAAAGAACATCATAACAATATTGTAGAGTCATCTACTCTTCACGGATGCATGACCTTTTGTAGATTGTATCATTCAACCAAAGTATTAGAGTCTGTTATTGGCTGTAAGCCTGACTTCACCGCAGAAGCCTTTTAAGCGTGGTTAGTCTATCTATCCATATCAATATCGTCGAGCTAAATGGTACTGTTTTGATGTTTTGTTCATTACCAAGATAATCGTTTAGTAGGAAGATAACCACCTAACTGCAGGTGAAATGTTAATTTATAACAACTAAAAACCAAGTCAAGCCAGGAATTCTGGGCTAAAGCCATTTAAATTAGATTAAAATATCGGTGTGCCATCGATATCCAAAGAAGAAGAAGTAAAAAACTTTGGCTCTAAATTAATTGGCACGTGTATATTCACGTTTTGTAAAAAACGCCCTATCAAAGATATGGCAACTGACTGCCAAAAACCCTTACACCCCGCTCAGAAAATATACTATCTGATTATGATGTTATGATGAACAAGCTTGAAAAGAAATCGAGTTCTACATACATTTGCGAGGAAGAACAGTATTCTTTCGAGGATTGAAACTTCCGGTGAAAATGCTCTCCGCACGTGTAGGTAAGGCCTAAAAACGTTAGCAATTTAACTTACAATGACTGTTATTTTGTACACAAAACTGCATGAAAACTATTAACCCTGCAGCGGCCGCCCGAGGCCGTTTTTACCAAACGCATTCGCTCATGCGCCGAAACAATCATCTGTAATTTGAAGCAATAACTTTTGAATCAATAATAAAACAAATTGCCCCTTTCCCTGCCCTTTGGAACCGTTTATTTATAATGTTTTTGTCTAAATGCAAGTAAATAATTGTTGTGAAAATGACGTAACATTTTGAGGAAGATTTTGGGAAATTAGCTGCGTTTACCACTGTCGGTTGCTTATACCCTTATATGTACTGCGTTCAACTTAATTTGACCGACTCTTTCTCTTTTTCATGAGTCGTTAAAAACTTGCATATAACCGATTTATGTGCATGTAACGCAAACTACAATGTAAACTAAAAATAAAACAAACAAGGCCAATAAAAACTATCAGAATGCAAAATCTTCTCGCTATAACAACGATAAAAAATAAGAACATTTTTATGTTAAAAGCAAGATGGCGGCACGCAACAAGAATAAAAAGCAATCGCATGCGCAAAGCAATAAACTGGGCCCACAAAGTCTCTGCAACCACATTAATTTGACAATAACCCTATAACTCTGCCGAATGACAGACGCAACAAAAACTTCGTCGTGGGGTCTACCGGGCTGTGTGTCGTAATTTTGCAGTTTAGCGAAAACATTTTTATGCCCGTTCTTTCTACGTCTGTAAGGGAAGAAAAAGTTGAGAAATATCTTTCCTGTTGCTATCTTGGTATAAAAGCCACATTGTTTATTAAAATTACTGTGGTTTTAGACATTGTTTTGTATGACGAATGATACAAATCAGCAATTTATTGATCCTCCCTTTGATTGCCGGAGAAGTTTTATGTGGGTATAAAATATGGGTTGTTCCGTATTCATGACACGACTTTTCATGCTATAGGTATATTTTTCCGGATTCATGGTACGAGTTATTATTATTCCTACTCTTGATTATTTTCTATTTAAGTTTCCCGTTTCATTTTATACGTGTTCCGTATTCATGCTACCAATAAAATACCATTTAATATTGGCACGTCAGTATGGTCAGCATAACAATTTCAATTCTAAGATTGGTAAGTCGGACTAGGTATGTACCTACCGCAGTCTCTCCACTAAGGAACCAAATCATAAAACTAAGACATAACTTCACACGCACGCACCTTTCGATACACCCGCAGGCCCATTTAGTTATTGTAATAAAAAAAACCGTGAGGTTCGCGCACCGAGGATTCTGTTCCATCATTCTATGCATTTACCTATTTGGAAGAAAAATAAAAACTAGGTAGGTTGCATACAGCGCCATCTAAAGTTAAGGTTTGAAAGTAACATAGAGGGCGCTAGGCTGCATACAGCGCCATCTAGAGTTGAGGTTTGGAACTAATATAGAGATATAGAGAGCGCTAGTTTTTAGTCGTATTACAACCCTCACCAGCATCATCAGGTATATTATTTTTTTGTTCTTCTAGCATTAGTTTCTCAACTCAGCCAACAGATGGCACTCTACAGTCCTGCATCGTGGATCGCGGTATGGCTTGGACTTTCGTCTAATGTATCTTAGTAGACTTCGTATGAAACTCTTCCTATTACACTGTACGTTTGTTGATTGTTGACATATAATTTTGTAATTTCACACACATGTATAAGAAATAACGCACTTACGCTATACGTGCATTTATATAAACACTTAAAACCAGAGTAACCGAACAAAAATTTGCAAGGTACTGTTGACCTACTTGTTTGCAGTGCTGACGTATAACGCATACGTGATTATCCCATTCCTCATGGCAACACAAAGAACAATTAATATACCTCGTGCCAGTGTCTGTGGATATCTTAACAATATCCGTACCCTTAATCTTCTCAGCATTTTATTTATTTCTTGCAATATTTTAGATATTTTTCTGACCGTACTTAAAAGCAAAGTGGTTTTATTATAATGTATGGTAGCATGAATGCGGAAAGGCTCGTGAGACAAAATGTAAAAAATAATAAAATGATTTCCAAAGCATGAATACGGAAGTGATGTAAAATGAATCCGGAAAAAATATTCGTGACATGAAAAGTCGTGTCATGAATACGGAACAACCCTAAAATATCAACCCTAGCGAAAATACAATCCAAGTCGTCTGGCATTCGATCTAAGGTTTGTGTGTTGTGGAGTTGTGGACCAATGAATATCAACCCTTTTGCCTGGAGGCAGATTGAATAAATCCTTGTATAATTTAAGTTCTTTGCCCATGAGAAATAATCCACATACCTTTTTCAGAATTCCATTTTTTTATGGAGTATTTTTATATTTTTACTTTGCTTTTTTCCTTTAGTTCCATCCCAACAGATTGGAAATAATTTGCTAAATTGATCATATTTTTTTAGGAATTAAATTTTAAATTGTGGTTGCATACAAGGAAACCCTATGAATTGGACTTTCATCGCCGATATGGATGCAACTTCGCAGAAAAAATCCAACTTTTTATGTATAGAAAATCTACGTTATCAGCTCTATGTTTAGTCTAGCAATTTCGAAGGACGAGATCTACAAACTAATCTGTTGTTTTCTAGAGATACTATTCCGTAGAGCTTTTTCTCGCTTCTCGCATATAAGAAGCTTTTCTGTGTACAAGAGCCTTATCGCTGCAACTCCACCATCTTTTACGAGCGTTCGGCGCTCACCGCTGATGGATTCCAGATATTCTATTATTTATTAATATCGCCTTTATCAGTTTTGGCACGAAACCCCATTATTTTATCGGCAGGTCGATGTCGTTTGGCAGCAAACGTCATTCTGGAGTTTAAAGCCAATATGGCCGACGCCAACTGAGTATTTGGCAGCGCCTTGTCGCACTATTTGGGCATTGGACACGAATTTATGTCTACGCCAACAACAGCAGGGCTTGAGACTGTTTTCTTTGGATTTCTGCTTTGGCTTCGGTAGCTAAGATATAAATACAGCTCGTTCAGTTTCTTTGTAGTTTCTTCTGATATAGGTGCTCATATGGCGTAGAGAGCTACAGTAGAATGCGGTTTTCTTTTACAATGTCACTGCAACAAAGTTACGTTTTGAGTAAGTTACCTCATAACGTCTTACAATAAAAGTTCTAAGTATAGAACATTTTCTCTACCGTCCATTGGTCTTTACGACTCTCTAATTCTAAATCCACCGAACCAAAAACTGCATCCTCTCACGAATTCAGTCCCAAAGCTAAAGCTAAAGCTCCACTTACAAACTTACAATCAAACTGCAACTCTATAATTTCGTTGTAATTAACTACCACAGTCTAAAAAACCGGGGATAAAAACTACACTCGCGCCATTAAGTTCTGGACCCCTGCGTCGCGTCATTCCGTCAAAAGAATAAGGCTCAGATTACAACGGCTGGCGGACCGAAATAAATTGCTGTACCCCCTCTGTAGAGAAAGCCGTAGGTTTTTTTCCTAAGGGTTTTTTGTGCTCAGACTCTACCTGCGTTTAGCTTTACAAAGCCGGCTGGGGTCTGGCTGAGACTATCGAGTCCAGATGCATGCACTTGCTTGCACATGTATTTTCGGCGATTCTCTGAAGCTGGAGGCATTAATATTGTGCAAGCGTCTCCCATAGGATCTGGGTGCTTAAAATATCATGGGTGTAATCCGTAGTAAAGACTTTTGGCAGGAAGACGAATGGTGGAGTAGAGAACCGTAGTTTGGCTATCATTCTACCTGCGTCGATGGAGACTTGGCTCGTTTCCTTTAGCCGCTCTACATTTTCATATTGGAAAGCTTTTATTAGTATTTTAGTCGTGATTCTGTCTCTACCTATCTGAAATTGCACTTAAAACCATTACTTGCGATAGAAAATGTTCAAAGGCGCATGAAAACTATACGGTTATTCTTTACAAATCTTTACAGATCATAATTTTCTTTGGCATCGTGCATAGAATCTGTGCACTGGCACATGTGCCTGTGATGCAAACGCCCGCATAGCAAGATCATTTTTATCTACATAATTAAAAAAATAAAATACCCCCTCTTTTTAGCTTAAAATAAGTATATATCATAAATGACTGAACCTATTTTGATAAAAGATAATTATCTAAAAACACTTACTGGAAATCTGTTGTCAAATAAATAAAAAACGCATCCGAATCGGTTCTCCCGGTTAAGAGCTGCGGTTCCACAGACAGACAGATAGACAGACATACAAACACTCACAAACAGACAGACACACACACATAGCGGTGAAACTTATAACACCTCTCTTGCTTGGTAGGGGGTTAAAAACGAACCAAAATTCCCGTTTCCTTATGCATATTCCTAACATGTCCGGCTCAAAACAAAGACTACAGGGCATTCTCTGTCTCGACCACCACCTCTACCTAATTTTCACTGCAATCACCTCCTTAAAACCTTCGTTTTAAAGCTCACAAGAGCTGCAAAAGGATTCTTGTACCTCCGCAATTGGAAGAACAGGTTTACGAGGCAATTAGGACTCTATTACTGAGATGTTAAGAGTCACGAGGACCGCAGAAGGATGTCGGTGAGTCTGTAACCCGTGGAACGGGTTCGGGGCATTGTTTTGAACGCCATTTATGTTTTTTGTCCGTTTTCTTTCTACATCATTGTCCGGCCACCCGGATGCCTACGATCGATGGTCTAACTGTATCACTTCACTTGCATTGCATTACTCAATACACACAGCCTAGTTGGACCAGCAATTTTTAATCGATTGGTGAAGTTAAACAACATCGGGCGCGGTCAGTCCATGGCCGCTAGTGGTAATTTATTTATCTGAGCGCTTCCGTGCTTCGGAAGGCACGTTAAACCGTTGGTCCCGGTCGTTGTGGATTAATAACAATCGTTAATCCATGTAAGAGAAGAGGCCCTTGGGCGGCCTAAAAACTCTGACACCAGGGCCAGGGGTAGCCACTACCTAATACGATAACCTAACCTAACTCAATACTCAATAAGTACTTAATACTTTATTGCAACAATACCTAAGTGTATCTATAAGATCTTAAATAACATTGTAACATGTAAAAGAAATATCTTAAAAAAAGGTTTCAGCACAAACTCAAAAAGCATTTCATAGATGGCGCCTACAGGCGTGGCCATAGAAGAACCGGAATACGGCTGTCAAAATTAATCTATGCTAAGCGTTTGTATTCCGGTTCTTATATGGCCACGCCTGTAGGCGCCATCTATGAAATTATTCGTGAATTTGTGCTGAAAATGGCTCATTATAGTTATTTCCTGACTGTATATTTGCCTCTCATATTTGCAAAACTCGGCAAGTTTACCAAAAGTTATTGCGAAAGGCCATACACCCGAATCGTCACAGCCCACACAATTTTACTTTTATAATTCAGCTTATTTGTATGGAAATCTTGTATAGTTACCATGAGGGGGGTGCTTTGAATTGTTTTTGGGGGTTACAGCAAAATTTTATCTCTACAAAATAGGTATTCCAGTTATTATCGTAACTACCTACTTTCAAAGGTTCTATACCTTTTTGGAAGCAACATTGGAATGGTAAAAAGGCATTTTGAAATCATGTATGACTCGGAAAAAACACATTTAGAAGGAAGTTTATACACTTCCGTAACTCCCAATGAGCCGTTTTCAAAGAAGAAATTAATCCAAAGTAGTTCATAGATCGCGTTTACAGGTTACTATGACTTACAATAGGATGTACAGTGTACAGTGTTGATATACACCAAAGGGTATCTCAGCGTGTCGCTGGTTTTTAGAATCAAAATAAAGTACCTACATAAACAATACCACAAAATAGAATTCGATAACCACAAAGTAACATTAGGAGGCGACGCCCAATATCAAAGGAACACGGCCACTCCAAAACTAACTTCGGATGACAGCGCATCTATCAGAACGGCATTGGAAAAACTACCTAAACCACAACAGTTTAGAGACCCCTTTTGAAAAATAGAAGCAATGGCATCTATCAGAACGTCTGCAGTGGAATAACTACCTTAGCAACCACAGTTGAAAGACCACTTTTGAAAGCTAGAAGCAGTGGCCCACAGATGGCCGTCGGACAACATTGGCGCCAGTGCGGCATTTCCGGATTATAGCCGGTTCGATTCTCGACGGGGCACGGAATGACGTCCGGTATTCCGTGAGGAAAAAGTTGACTCAAGTTGCGTTTGACTGGACAGGCTTGCGCTTCTTCGCTGTGGAGGTGAAGTTTATGACTTGATATAATGCTTACTATTAGTTCGCTGTTTACTACTTACTTGAACAGATACTTACAAGACAAGTAATTCTACCAACTAAATTCAAAATTTAAATTCTGTCTTTCCTTCAATAGTTGGCAATGTTGGCACAAGTCAATATAGAGACGTATGTAAAAGCCTAAATTTAGTTTTTATGAACCAACATTACAGTATACCGGCTCTGCTCTCCTCTCTGTTTTAGATCAAATAATTTGTATTTTTACGTAATAATTGCGTTTAGATTTTAAGTTTTTCCATCCCCCTGACCTAAAACTAAGGCCTTTTTGCATCTACGTAATGAAATTATTTATACAGCGTCCAGTGGCACCTACCCTCACACTAGATGGGTGAAGAGACCACTCGGCGCTGCAGTGCCTGGGACATTGTGTTTTAGATGGAGCCATCTAAGGCCCGGAAGATCAGTCACAGTTTAAACCAAAAAGGCTAGTTTAAACGCTATCTGTCGATTAATTTTTCATACAAAATGCGAGGTTTAATCTAAGGTCTGAGTTTAAACTGTGATTGATCTTACTGGCCTTACTGCCGGTTTCAGATTTGAGAAATTCGTTATGCAAATGGGTAAGTCCTGTCTCTGCAGATTTCTCACAAAAGAGCGCGACAGAGCGATACGTAAGTATGTGCTTAGTAAAATTCTCAACTCAGAAACCGGGCATTAGCCTATTAGGACCAAAGCCACGCAAAAACACCTGCACGAACTGATCCACGTCGCGAGTGATAGAGCGCAATGAAGAACTCTACACTCCGCCACCTTCAATGATGGTCACGATCCTCAGCATTGAGGGAACGACTGAATTGAAATCTACCATTGAGTGTAACGCACCGAACGTGTAACGTCAAATATGAGTAGGTACACAACCATCAGAAAAAATGCCAGCTGGCTTAGTATGACTGGGTTATAGCTAGTTGCATAAAGGTGTACCAAGCGGTCCTTATTCGCTAAAACACCTTAGAATCCAGGCCCTAGGGATTGAAATATAATGGGAAGTAAGTACCTAAACTTCACGTAGGTACCCCGTTCACATGGGTCCAACTTAGGAAAGTAAAGCCCGCATTAACCAAGACGGTTTACTATTAATCTGTGCTCTTAATCTCAGGGGGCAAGGGTTAGTATTAAACTTACGGCGAATTAATTTTCTCCCAAGGATTCCTTAAAGGCCCACTTTGGAAGTGTTTCGCTCCCATTTACACGCATTTGCATCTAGCCCGAAGTAAATGGTGATTCTTAATCGAGGTGATTTTGATTTCCTGTAGCAGCATGTTATTTTGTCTTTTGAATTTACTTGATTTCAAACCAGTTTTATTTTTGGGATATTTTTAACTAGGGGTGTTATAAGTTTGACCGCTATGTGTGTGAGTCTGTCTGTGTATCTGGCTGTGTAATTGTGTATCTGTCTGTCTTCTTATCTGTCTGTGGCATCGTAGCATTCGTAGCTCTCAAATGGGTGAACCGATTTTGATGCTGTTTTATTTGAAAGGATGTTTGCTAGGAGTGTTTGGTGTTACAGTGCCTAAGCTCGCAATGGCAATATTTTAACTTTGGATCATTTAAATAAACCTATTAATCTACGTTTAGATATTAACGCTAGTAACGTATTTGTGTGAATGTGTTTATACACGTGCGATTGCAGTGGGCGTAATGTAAACGCAGCATTATTTAATGTCCGGGCCCGATAGTTAAACTTAATTATAGGGAAATTGATATTGCTCGCTTAATCTTAGGTTTAAAATGCGATTAGGTGCGCTGGTGTGGCATAAAGTACTCATTTTAGTTACAAATTATTGTCTAGTGCATATAGTAACTATATGCACAGTAACGTTTAATGGTTGGCTATAATCACATAACGGTTTGTTTACGTAATTAAAACACTTTTTTTTATTAATTTTACTACCCAAACCATTAGGAATTGGATTCAATTCCAGTTTCAGGATCCTCTAATACTGTCTTAAGTTTGCACGAGCACTCTACACAATCCTCAGTTAATTTATTTGTGACTGGAAAATGTTTTAATATAAATTTTATTTTGTTTTCAGGTATGTATCTTCTCTAATCAATAAAAGCTTCAATACATCGACAGTAAGTTACATACTCTTGACCATGAGTCGGAAATTACAGTTTCAGCAGTTGGCACGAAAAAAAGAATCTGTGTATGGTTTGTAAAAGCACTCAACTCATTCTAGAGTCCAAATTACACTTTCGAGCGTACATTGCACCCTACGTAAGGGTAGTCTCGGTTACTGAAGACACTTTGGTGACCTCTGGTTTTATGGTAAAGAGTACAAGAACGAAGGTCGCCAGGAAGGTAACCTAAAAGTGAGTAAAACGGAATTTAATACTAGGCTTCTTTGCACAGATGCATTTGACGGTTTTTTTTTATTTTGAACAAAAAAGTTTGATATACACAGCCCAAGCGGTTTCTTTTAAAAACGACGGTTGGGATAAAAAAAAATTTAAGCCTGAAATGTAGAGTTTGTGCTACGAGTATCTTAGTGGTATTTTAGTGGTTTTAAAGCCGAAAGTATTTTGTTGCATTGGTGTTTCTGAGCCAAATTATAAATTTTAATTCGGAACGCGCGAAAAAAAATCACTTCTCTATACAAATGGTGTCGATAGACATTTGTATTGGGAAGTGTTTTTATTTTTCGCTCATTTTGCAGTAAATTTTTGGAATTTGGCTCAGAATTACCAGTGCAATAAAATACATTCGAACTTAAAACCACTAAAATAGCACGGTGTATAGATAGAACATGAAGCGAAAAAAAGGGGACATGAATGATAGTGAAACAGATTTATAGGTACTCAGTAAGTCTTAAAAGTAATAAACAACTCCTGAACATTTCTCACTGATAGGTTTAGTACATTTGAGTAATACAAACGAGCCACTAGTAGCATCTAATCAGTGAAATTTCTATAAAACACGCAAAAAATATGTTCTTATGATGAATTCAGTCCCTTAAGGGTAGACGATAGCAACGTGGCGGGAAATTCAAAATTTTTACAGTTTTTTACATTTTGTAGCTAAACTGAGCTATTTTTGTTAATTCAGCCGATTATGTGTTATGGTCTACGAAGCACTAACTGCAATATGAATAAGTCCAACATAACATTATACTTTGCAATCAGATCTTGGTGTCATACAATAGGTGTCAGTATCTTGCAGTATTGCATGCGCAGTAATCGCATATTCGCATCACATCGCAAAAGTAGGTAGTTCTCCTAAATAACACATTAATAATCTATACTTATAATAAAACTCTAGCGAAGTCAATTCTGTACATTGAATATTTTTAGAAAAAAACTAGCAGGGGTTACTAAGTAAACTATACTGAATCCAAAAATGCAAAAAAAACGGTTTATGTCTGTCTGTCTGTCTGTCTGTCTGTCTGTCTGTCTGTCTGTCTGTCTGTCTGTCTGTCTGTATGAACACGATAAACGCGAACACCGCTGAATAGTTTTCAACCAAACTTAACATGGTCGTAACTCACTTTTCTGGGAGTAACTTAGGCTATCCGATGTTTAGAATACATTGCGGGTTGCAATTTTAACTTCGTTTTTTGTAAGAAATATTCATAATTTGGATATGGCTTCTTGAAAAGGTATGTTAAGAACGTGATACTGAACATATTTCTGCAAAAAAAAAATTAAATGTCCGACTTTGAACCACATTCTCTCGAAAACCTACATTGCGGGTTGCAATTTTAACTTGATTTTTTTGTAAGAAATATCCATAATTTTGATATGGCTTCTTGAGAAGGTATGTTAAGAACGTGATATTAAACACATATCTGAAAAAAAAAAAAAAAATCCGACTTTATTATCTCGGAAACCGTTGATTTCCCAGGCATAGTTCCTTGGGCAAAAATGTTCGTTATGATGAGGACTATACGTATACGTGGTCTCCCGCTTTGTTGGCGGTCTTTTAACACTCTGAAAATGTTAGTTCTACAAGCGTAGCATAAGGCCGGGTTAGAGCGTATCTATGGGTTTAAAACAATAGGTATCTCTCTCTTTTGTTCGACGTAGAGCGGGATGGACAGAGCCATAGATACGCTCTAACCCAGCCTTATGATGCTTGCTGGAGGGAATTGTGAGTGGTTTTCGGTGGAGGTCGGACAAAGTTTATCGATGTTAGAAATGTAGTACTGTTGCGTCGCGGTCGAAATGTTCTGGGTTTGAATCCACGCGAGGTTGAATTTTTTTTTGTGCCTTTTTTAAAATATTTACTCTACTGAGCCCAACTTGATATTAAAAAAATATATTTTGTTTGCCGTAGAGCGGGATAGACAGAGTTATTTGCGGTAGATACGCTCTAACCCAACCTTATGCTTTGCTTGCTGGCTTAGCATGAGAATGGGTAAGACCTTATCTATGGGCTTATAACTTTATCTATCCCACTCTACGTCGAGGGAGATACATAATAAACCCCCATACTTCCCAGGCAATTCTTATGCTAAGCTTCCTGGTATCTTACACGGGCGATACCTAATCTAAACAAAACATATTTTATCATAAATGTATTGTTTAGATTAGGGCACACACACACAGACAGACACATAGATAGGCACACCCTCATAAACACATAAACAGACACACACACAAAGCTATCCAACTTATGACACCCCTCTTTGTTGGTCGGGGGTTAAAAAAAACCTTCCTTTTGAGTTTTCCTCCACACTCGAATTTAAATTAAATGTCAAATGTGTAAAAACGCATACGAAGTCGCGGGCACAACTAGTACAACATAATAACATAACATAGTTTACATTCTGTCACCAACAAAATAGCAAAAGATCAGCTTCTTAGGGAGGAAAAACCTGAGTAGGTATACCCATATCTTTTATTCCATACTCGTCCCTATGCCACAGGTTATAAGAGCTACCGTGGTGTCCTTGCAGAGGCAAGGCGTTATCACCAAAAAATCAATATCTCAACAAACTTCGCCATGTTGCAAGACATTAAAAACATCACCACTTTCAATAGGCAGCCAATTTTAACGAAATCACAAAAGAATCAGCCAGCCGCCGTGACCCATCCCCCTCCCTGCGAACTATTTATCAAGGGGGCGTCGGGGGGTGTTGTTTGAATTCCCATAGGTCATCCTAGGCTGGTCGGTGGTGTAAAGGGGAGCGCAAATAAACGTTTTCTCATAACCGTATGGTTCTGGGATATCGTGATTTAATCTATGAGTTTTGGCTCTACATCAGTCTTTAGACAGCTTGCTATTAGTTCTCTGGCTATTGCGACCGATGTTACTTGTCACATTTCTTGCGTAGCTTTGTTGTGACATTTATAAATCAACTAGGTATGGTAAAAGATGTAACATAAGGTGAGCTTGAGGTGAACATAAGGTGAGGTAGTAGGATGATCATCATCATCGGCACCCTCTGCTGAGTAACTTTAAAGGCCTCTTCATGCGCCACTTCTCACGATCCTGTGCCAGACGCCACCACTGCTTTCCTGCATCGGACCATCTGATAACCAATCTCTTTCCCTCTCGAGGTTGCCAGTTCACTATGGTCTTCGTCCATCTACCATCAATACTAGCCTCAACTAGCCTGGTGTCCTGCCCACTTCCATTTCAAAGACGTTATGCGTTTTGCCACTATCTGCCAATTTTGTAGGATAGGAATTTGCAAAAAAATAAAAACGACACCATAATTCTTGCTGCGCTCGGTATAAATACGCGAATTGACTTAGCATACCTACTATTGCTTTGTTGTGGTTAAAATACTAATCAGCTGTGAATAACCCAATCGATGCCGATACTGCCACTGACAAGGGTGATTGGAAAATCGCGATCGCACATGGCGTGGCCAAACTAAACGGATAATGTGCAGAAGCTCCGACCGAAGATATCTACTTTCTTTTCTCCTTCTTCTTGGCGTGCCTCTCCACTAATGGAGGTTGGCCGTCAGCTCCTCATATTATTTTCTATTCCTTGCCAAGCAAAACAATTGTTTAACGCTGGCTATCTCCGTCCATTCCCTGATGTTTCTGAGCCATGACTTTCTTTTTCTACCAGCACGCCGCTTCCCCTAAATTTTTCCCATCATGATCACTTGGAGAAGTCTGTGCCTGCCGTGGCGAAGCACATTTCCTATAGTTAGCTAATCTTCTTCCTTTTTTGGTCAGCATGCTTTTAGAATTGAGAAATTCACTAAGCAAATACGGCAAAATTTTTACTCCCCTAAAATAAACGTGAAAAGAAAACTCGGCAACGCAAGCCTTCTACCCCTATATCCTTTTAATTTGTGATATCGATCGATTTGTGGACTTGGCGCACATTAGCGTATTTGGTTCAAGAAGAAGGCATTACACCTTGTGCGAGTTATGCACCACATGTTACATTGATATCAGACAGATTGTTGATAGGAACAATGTGATTACTAAAGACCAGAATATTACAATAGTTTTAGTAAAAATAGAATAAGAATAAGAATAAAAAAAGGTTTATTACCAAAAAGTTTTACAAAATGTTTGAGCTCTTTCCGTTATTTACGTCATTACCCCTAGATACACTTTTAGCTCTTTGCTCTAATGGTCAAATACCGGCGAGCAGAAGAGTTTGCTGACTTCTTTTGGGTTCTGGCCTTCCGTGATTGCAAAAGTCCTCTAGTTTTGAGGAAAATCCGCAGGTTTCTAATTTATTTTTACGTGTTTCACCACCTTTATTTTTGTGGCCATGGTTTCATAATGTTGAGCGCAATTTTTTGCCTCAGTTACAAATTAAACCCCATTCGGGCAACATTTATTGTTATAAATGTGAATTATATAACATTTTATTACAATTTTAATAGAAATACTTAAATTATTTTGTAAAGGTATTTATAGAAATTTAATACTTGCTCGGTTTTTCAAAATTAAAGATCTGCAAGACCGAGAACCTGTAAGCTCGAGACTCTAAATTTTATGTTACTTTTGTGCTTCCCAAATTCCGAATTCAATTCAAATATTTTGCCCCCGCTCGCGATACCGAGGCATCAAAGCCGGCCATAGAACTCCCTCCCCCAAAGCAAAGCAAGCAGTTATCTGTCCGACTAAACAAGTTTTCGAGTAGGGATGCCTTCGGCGCTTATCTGGTCGCACATGTGAGGCCTGCCTTCAGGGGGCCCTTGCTCCATAACCAAACAAGAAGACCTCCAACACCCCCCGCGATGCTTCAAGAAATGGAGGCCAAAAGGGTGAAGTGAAGGATCAAGATAAAATGGGGGGTTTTTTAAAAGCTTTTGTCCGATTACCCGTTGGTGCGTTGCGTGAGTGCGTTCTATTTTCGAACGCTCGTTGATAACCGGATAAGTTTGGCTTGCTTCGCGCATTCGGTTTTCGAAATTGTTCGATTGGACGGCAACACCTTTTGTTTTTATTCTCGTTTTCGGTTTTATGGCGGAAATTATGGCTGCCAGCTTCGAGTGTTAAGCCAGGAGGTTTAATATTATTGGTGTACGTAGTGCTACGGATGTATTGGCGTCTCACTCAACGGTAAAGATGTTTGAAATTCACAACTTAGCGGCCAATTTATATGAAGTACTTGAATAGAATAACGGAATGAAGGTGAAAGAATTGCTTAGCTATCAACCAATGTAATTTGATAAGTAGATGTTCTCATAGGTACATAATTTATTGATTGAATTTCTAGCATGAAATTATAACAAGTACATTCCACGTGCCAACCAATCCCATACAAATGTTGTTGTAAACGTAAAAACTAGCAACCGCACCCTAGTTTACCTTTCAGATTAGGCACAAGTCACAAATCAAAAACGGGCAAAAGGACGGTTGGCCGTAGGGATTTTGAAATACCCACGAATTACCGAGTTCTTCAAGGCTCCTTGCCATGAAAATGTACGTGATAATATCGCGATTAATTTAGTTTTACAACTCTTTTATTTAAAGTTTTTTTTTTTAAGTTAAACTGAGGCTATCTTTGAGAATCAGCGAATGAAAAAATTAAGAATGCAAAAAAAAAATCAAGTTATGTTTGTGTGAGGAACGAAACTTACTTTTCCGAAGCAACTTTTTCTTTTTTAAAATCTAATCAGGTACCTACCTATTCTGCAATTTCCCACTTTTCAGCAAAAAAATCAACCGGTACAACATTTTATTATAAAATATCTCTTTCAAAGACCATGAAGGTGTCCTTCTGTCAATTTTCTCTTGTCCACACACAGGCTTTGCATAGTAATAAGTGTCGCCTGGCCACGCCGCCGCCGCGCGGGGTAGCGTTTGTTTACACAGAATTACTGGATGGATGGGACCATGTTTTTTTAGACCAGCGGGTTTGCAAGACCAAACATTGTCTTTCGCATGGTTAGAAATTATAATTTAATACATCCACCCATCCAGTTGTTTCCTCAATGCCGAGGATCGCGACTATCACTTGAAGGTGGCAGAGAGCAGGGGGCTGATTCTCGGAAATCTCGAATGCGTCTTGTTACTAATGTTTTCTTCGCAAAATCTCGAATGTGACAGTTTTGAGAATTGGTCCCCTAAATTCTGTCAGTCGCGATGCGAATCAGCCCTTGTATTCTCTAAAATATCCACCGTAAAAATAACCGTTTCCAAGGCAGTCTTGCACCACTTCTTAAATGCCACTTAAGTCGCCATTTAAATCGACTTTTGTATGAAAAATTTAGTTAAATGCTGTTTAAACTACATTTAAGAAAGTGGTGCAAGACGGCCTAAATGTCAAAAAAAATATTGTTCATTTTAAAAGACCCAAATTCAAACGCAATAAATTTCTATTTCTGTTTCTAATAAGGGCTATAATCGAGTGTTTTGTTATAATTCAGACTTTTTAGAGAATAGAGGCGCAGGTCGTGCATTTCGCGTAGCTTTGATAAATATCTGTCGATCTAATGTTAAAATAGATTGTCCGTCTCTACATCGGCAATATCGCCAACCCGCATCAATCGATCTAGTTACACCTGGCATCACGTTGCGCTTCCTGTTTACATGATCTTTAATGCGAATAGGAAGATATACCTAATTGAATAAGGTCAGACTCTCGTAGATATCCACCGTCTTCGGACGCGGGTCATTTCGGGACCTCCTATCTAATCCCGTAACCCTCAAAGATGATGCTCGCAAAGTCAGTCGCAATGCCTCACTTACTCACCGCGTCGGCACGACGCTAATTAAATGAAACATGCCAAAACGCCTTTCAAAAACAATTTGAGGGGGTTAAAAACGCCTTTCACAGCAATGCCTCAACAGCATCAGAAATAAACACAAAACGCACATCGATGGAACATAAAATAAACGCCCCCTACCTACATAGGCCCTAAGTTCACGCAACTCGAAGCATACCAAAATATGCACTTCGCATGCACAACCTGGCTTCGCCCAACCTCTAACTAAAGCATCGGTGGACGGCGCGCAAAATAAACGCCGCGTATAGGGGCCCTAAGCCCATGCAGCACCAAAATATGCACTTCGCATGCAAAACCTAGCACCCAGCGTCCGGGGCGCGGTCCAGCCAGAGCGATTGATCAGCCGGGGGTCGGCGACCGCTCTCCCCGTCCGTTCCTAATTTGAATTCGCGCCGTATTATCGCGCGGGAGTTCATAATTGGATAACAATGAGGGCGCCGGCGGCACCACCCCACGCCATTGGCTGTTTCGCCATAATGCCGTGCGCGAATGTGTTGGGGGCTGGCTATGGGTTTGGTCCTTCGGCGAATACGGCTTTCTTTGCGATGCAAGATGCATGTCAAGTCAACTCATGCTCATGATGATATTTTTGCAGCGATTTCTGCTCTTCACGGCTTGCTAACAAGAGGAGCATGAATGTGTTGGGGGATGGCTAAACTGGGTTTGTGCCTTTGACGAGCATGGTTACGTAGTGATGCTGGGCACTGGACAAGCCTACACTACCTCTGAACAACACTATAGCATCCGAGTGTCTAAACTTTAGACTCTAAAGCACTAACAGCGTCGGAGAGCCCAAGAAACATGTAGTTTGGATGATGTTGCGACTACATCTACACGCTGAATTTTCCATCCAAGTTAGTGAACTGAACTGATCACTCATCATCAGTCTTGTATCCTACTCGTCCAAAGTGTACGACATGTCAGGCCCGCGTCTCGGCTGAACCATTTGGAAGTTCCGCCATCATGGGATTTGGCGGCGCGCATAACTCAGCCGGGTGATGGCACGGCGCACGCGCGCTGCTAACAACGTTATATGGGCAGTAAAGCGCGCCCAAGGGAGGAGCTTAGAGGACAAGCGACAAAATACAAACTTGCCGGGGTCCTCTTCAAATGTGGGTTGACATTCGCATCGAAGGTGAGCGTCTTCGAAGACAATCTTGCTCGACTGACATTGGGTATGAGATGACAAAGAGATCGTGACTGTGGTGGAATAAGACCCTGCTAAGCAGGAAACAGGAAGGGTCCCAAAAAATGTTGCTAATCGAACAAACTTTCTGAACCTATTGATTACTGACTGGAAGTTTCTGAAAGCTCCGTGATCGTCTTTGGCTATATGCTTCCCCTCCCCTCAGGCCACGTTAGCCCAATCGTCTTCATATCTCTCTGAGTGACTGAGCATCGCTAGGTTTGCTTCGGACAATCACCCTTACTTATCTCTTTTAGTTCCGGAAAAAAGTGGATTTATTGCATCGGTGCTAAAAAGGACTTGGTCGCACAATGCCAAATAGCCACGCAACATTATAAAATACACAAAATGAAAAATGTATACCTAAACTTCTTATTATAACAATATACAAAATGTTTAGCATTTAGCTTATTTCAATAATAAGAAATTTATGCGACCAAGCCGCGAAAGTGGACCACTGCAGACTTCACAGATCCACAGGATTTTTGTCGCCTTCCGCCTAAGCTCGCCCCCCAAGGGTGTGTGCTCGTCATCGCTGAAATTCTATTACTCGCTTGATACGCGGAGCGCCTTAATGCTTTTGGGGGGCTAAGCTCTCCCAGCAGGCAAGACCTCTACGACCTAGGGGGCCCCTCCCACTGGGGGCTCATTTAAATTGGTGCCGCTGTAAAACAATAAAATCTGCGCCCGGTTGGGCGGTTTTAGTTCTGCGATTCGATCCGCACGGTTTAGTTGGAATTATAGTCGCACTGTTGTGTTATTCGGGGGGCCGGGCTGTAAGCTGTTGGCCTCGCGGTTATATTTGGCCGCTACGTTTTGTAATTAGACCCAAATTCTCCCTTCGGGGTGAAGGTCTTTGCTGGGCCTGGACCCAACTAGTAAGGCATGAACAAGCTAGATCTCGCTAACTTAGGAAGGCAAGCCGAGACGGGATAATGTAGTACCAATTGCACCCCTTTCACGGTTGTAATTTTGCTGTTCAAACTGGCCTAGCGATTGTTTTCGAGCTTTACCTCCGATTTTTATTTTCTTGGTGTATCTCATATCCATGCCCTAGCTTACAAAATGGTATCCACTTTTAAGTTTACATTTTCTCTTTTAGCTAGCTTACACAAAGCGATAATTTTGATTTTAGACGTCTGCCATTTTGCCTGTTCGTGGGATCACCCTGCTAAATGGAGGTCATTCTCGCCTCGAATTCAAAACGCGCGTCTATGACGATGGCGCGTAAAGAAACGCTGTGTGTGCGCGGACCCAAATAATCGCGAGGGTTATAATCGCTGCGCGTTGGGCGAAGCTGATAGATGACTGCGGGCAGAGGCTGCCAGTGACACGTTTGCTTTTTGGGCATTAATACTTTCGCCCCGATAGTGAGCCGTAGTGCAAATTAAACGCCAAATGACGTGCCCAGCTGTGCCCCAAAGGGGTAAACCGATCCACGAATCCTTAATTTCGCCAAGACTCCTTTGAGCTTTGAAAGACCCGGAATATATATCACACAAACTACTTATAAAAATATATTAGGAGATCGATACGTATCGCCCTAAACTTGGCCTAATATTTGATGGCTACTTGCCACGCCAGTACGCAATCCTGGCGT
Source organism: Zelleria hepariella (assembly GCA_949319315.1). Classification (NCBI taxonomy): domain Eukaryota; kingdom Metazoa; phylum Arthropoda; class Insecta; order Lepidoptera; family Yponomeutidae; genus Zelleria; species Zelleria hepariella. Next base: position 19,263,908 of record OX439382.1, read on the forward strand.
AGCAAGTAGCTTGGCCTTCGGGATTTTTTAGCCCTCGGGTCCAGCCCTGAATTAGCTGCATTAGCTGCAGTTGATTTTTCGAGATCTCCCACTGTAAAAGTAGATTTAATTATAAGTAGAACAACGTCTTGATTTTGATCTACGTATGAAATGATATTTTATATCTACAGCGTCCAGTGGCATCTTCACCCGCCTGCTGCAATGCCTGGGACATTATTTTAGATTGAGTAGACTTTCCCAGCCCTTAAACCGTCCTACAAGCTGCATAAATATTCCTAAGAAATGCCTAAAACTTGCACGTTTTCATCATAATTGCATCGTCCGAAAACCGAAGAATAAAAAACTAATACAGCTCACTCGAAGAACTCGCAAAGACGTGCATAACCCCAAAACTTGGGGCTCAAGTAAGAATGGTGCAAACCCCCGGCATACAAGGGAAACAAGGATCAATTAGGACTGAGTCGCCCAGCAAACATGGGACGTGACCACCTTGAGGACTCGCCGGACATACATAGAGACGTACTTGGTAGAGGGAAAGAGGGTACTTCCTTGACATGGTGACACTTAGAATAGGCACAGGAACAAAATATATCCTCGTGTCAGACTGATTCTACGTCAGTAACTTACTCGTATCCTCTTTAAGATGTAACACAGACCGAGTCTACGCCTGCTATGATGTTAAATCATGGTTAAATTGATTGATGTTAAATACGTCTCGTTGAAGCATAAAGAAAGCGCGATTGGCTAGTTATCGTAGTGAGTACCTAACATGAATCTTTAGTTTTATTTTTATTGAATACATTCAGCTTGGAACTTTGCCCTACAATAAAATGAGTAGTCACGTTGTAAAAAGGTGGGTAGAGACATTACAACCATCCCGGCTAAGTCAGCCTAATAATTCACAGATTTGTGAAACTTACGTAAAACACTATATTTATTGCCTCAAACATGAAAATTAAGAAGACTAATGATATCGGTTGAGTGAGGCAAAAGGAGGAGTCTCTAGAAAGTGCTTCAAAAATGTCTAGATGACCGGCATTTCTGTAACAAATTGTAGGTATGTTATGTACCTATTTTACAACGAAAGAGAAACCTTACTTTTTGCACCCGTACCGTACGTGCCGTACTGAATCGGTTGCAGGGGCCCGATCCAATATAGGTGGGGATTATTTAGTTATGCCCGACCACGGACCTACACTGCGGACCACTTTATGCATCGTCACGAGATAGATTTGAAGTTCCAATGGGTCTAGATAGAAATAGAAGTGTGCCTGGAATATGCATGGGCGTTTTTTGCATGTCAATCACTGTTCTTAGTTTTGAAAGCGCACGAACGTGAATTTGCATGCAGTGCCGAAGGGTTTGGTGTACATCAGTCATCATCGATACTCTATTTGATCAAATGACGCACTTATGCTACGCGTAATAAAAGCTACCATGGAGTGTCACTGACAGTACCTACATTACGTCTCCGAAATTGGGTCGAACTGTGGCGCATGGCAATGTCATTGCATATAGCATTCTTTTCTTTGCATATATTCACTTCATAATAAACTTTAAAGTTTTGGCTGATAAATAAATATTTTCTATTCCATTCTATAAAGCATTAAAACAATTTAAACTATTTTTGAATGACCCTACATTTGTTTTCTTACATTTTCAAGCTTGTCTTTAAGGTTCATCTAAAGCAGTGGTTCTTAACCTTTATTGGACCACGGACCACTTTGATATTTTGTTTCTTAGTACGGACCACCAGATCCAAGGTACATCGTCTTTCATATGAAATCGTTTCACCTGACCTAAAGTATAATGTATGCTAGTTGCATAATTTTGAATACAGGAAATTAATATGAGTCGGTTTTGGAACAATGGAACATACATGCGAAAATTCACCGATTTTACTACAATTATTCCGGAGATTTAATTGGCAGACGAAAGTAATACGCGCGCAGCGCGCCCGAAAATACACCGATTTTACCCTTTTTAAGCCGCAGGATGGCAAATCTTCCGTCAACATCATCAAGAGTTCATTTGTTTGCAAAAGCGCGCGCAGCGCGCCCGAAGGTTTACGATTTAACTCTTGAAAATCAAGTTTTCCTCAGTACGTGTAGTAGGTGCGTGAAAAAATGTGCGCCCAGCGCGCCCGAAAATTTACCGTTTTTACCCTAAATATAGTCTACGAGCGGTTTGACATGGGCTAACGACATTATACTATGAGTGAGCACAGATTACTCGATTTTTAAGGGTTTTGATAATACAATTTATTATTTTTGCGTATTGAACTGAAGACCGCAACTTTATATCGGAGCGAGCCGCAAGTTGCTTATAGGCTATTTATTGTATTATCCTGTCAAAATCAGGCGCATTCGGTAATTCCTTGGCGCGATCTGCAGTTAAAAATCCTTTTCCATAGGGAGTAAGAACGCGCGCCAGCGCGCACGAAAATTTCAGTTATTTTATTCATTGGGAACTTGTTCAAACATGACTTTCAAAATCAACACAAAAAAATATTGACAACTATCGCTATGTGCGCTGGACTGCAGGACCCTCCCGCGGACCACTAGCGATGCCCTCGCGGACCACCAGTGGTCCGCGGACCATAGGTTAAGAACCACTGATCTAAAGTAAATATTTTTTGAGCAATTTTTGTTTCACGACCATAAAATTGTATTGTTTTCATTATTCTAAACAACAGAACAACAAATTATTAAGCTGATTTGTTTCTTGCCCAAAAAACTAGTAGTTTTAACAAATCTCCTAATCAGCTGAATTATTGTTGTTTTGTTTGGAATAATTGAAATAATACTGTTTTGTTGTCGGTAAAACAAAAATCGCTGAACAATAATAGCTCTTTTTAGCTACAAAATTGAAAAAGCTGCGAAAATTGTGCATTTCTCGCCACGCTTCTTTCGTTCCAACGATAGCAGCGAACAGCGAAGGTGAAAACGTGATTGCGGCCATCTTACATTAACAATTTACAACTCTACCTGCCCTTTAGAACCTAGATAATTTCTCTTTTGTTAGGGTTATTTGCTTTGAGTTTACTGTATTGTTATTTCCTTTGATCCATTAGGCGCGTGGGCCATTCGCGGCTTTCATAAAAATTGTCCTTTTCAATTCCTAACTTCAATCAGGGCCGGTGTTTGTCCAACAGATTTGGGCACTCTCTCGGAATTTCACACACGTATTGCCTCTACCTGTCCGGCACCACTCCCTCGGTCGTTCGGGGCTGGATTTTGGGGATGATTTTAGTCAATGTCAGAGTCTTTAAAAAAATCTACAGTGCACACACGTAGCTAACGTGGTTATGTTCGTAGAACTGTACTATTTTCTTAGGTAAGACAATTTTTAACCCCCGACCCAAATAGAGGGTTGTTATAAGTTTGACCACTATTGTGTGAGGGTGTGTCTGTTTGTGTGTCTGTCTGTGGTACCGTCCATAGCTGTTTTTTTATTTGAAAGCAGGCGAATACAGGAACCTTAAAATAGCCTACTCCATCTAAAAACCATGTCCCAGGCACTGCAGCGCCGAGTGGTCTCTTCACCAATCTAGTGTGAGTGAAGGTGCCACTGGACGCTGTATAAATCATCTCATTACGTAGATGCAAAGGCTTTAGTTTATAGTCGGTAGGGCCTCCAAATACGGCCCTGGCGCTTTGCCCCCGAGCCCTAATGACGCCCGCGGGCCTCCGAAGCCCCGCAGCATTATAGGGTTAATAAGAACTTATGGCCGGAGCCGCCAGTGTCTAATAGAGGTTGCGGTTGTTGCGGCCTTTTTGTTGTTGTGTTGTTTTTTAATCTGTGTTGCGTTTGTACCTTCGTTGGAGGTGTTTAGGAAAAGGAATCACTGAAGCCCAATAATATTTCTAAATATGTAGGTACATGCTGCAATCGCTAGTTAGAGACGAAATTTTACAGTTATTTTACATATCTATGGCATATGTCGCGTAGGTAAAGAAATGCGGTTATAATGGGAGTATAGTTTCTCATAGTTTCAGGTCTAAGTAGTTTATTTGAACTGCATGTTGCGCGCTACAAAATATTGCTCGTCGTTTCATGGTAGAAAAGGAATACCATTTTTGTTTGGTTCATGCTCGGTTTTCAGAAACACTCTCGTTAATGATGCATCTAGATATTAGCATATCTAGAGATGGGCGGTGAGCGAATACTATCGGTTCACTCGTTTTAGAGCTACGGTGCCACAGACAGACACACAGACACACAGACAAACAGACACACACACACACGTAGTGCTCAAACTTATAACACCCCTCTTTTTGGGCCGGGGATTAAAAACACACCAAAGCTACTAATGTAGAGTCACCACTAGAAAATGCCGTCGAGCGTTCGAAATTCAAATCGAAACATACATTTCTTTCTTTTCAATGGCGCCAACTACATCATATACGGCCAGGAACAAGTTTAAAGTTCGGCCACAAAGAACGCCAAAAGCAGTATGGAACCTGAATATCTGGTCGGGCCATGGCGTGCGTGTTTTGAAATGTTAACTCTGAACTAACTGGTCCAAGAATCGTGTCCGCCTGTTCAGCATTAGTCTTTCTTTCGTGTTATTTGGTGGAGCTTGGCTCCACGGTTGTACTCGACTACTAAGTAGTTTAGTATTGAGTAGCTAAAATGCTTTCACTCTTGATAAAGACAGACAAGACTCTCTGACTCTACAATATCAAGAAAATTATGTGGTACCACTTGTCTTAGGCAAAGTAGTCAACTATCGTAACCAACTTTCAAGGGAAACACCTTGTGGAAACCTGAGCGTCTGAGGAATAAAACAAAAGTCTTCTTTTTGAAAGAAGGTCAGCCTAGAAATGGGTTATACTAACTTTCATTTTAAGTTTTTGGGCCCTCACTCGTGCCACTTGGGCCTTGGGCTCCGTTTGTGGGCTGAGGGGGCCCTGGGCTCCCAACGTGGGTAGAGGTGACCCTGGTCACCTAGCTCCCGTTACCCGATACTACTAGGTTCCTGTCGCCATCCATCTTGCTCGGTCTGGCCGCGTGATGCGGTCAGGGCAAAAATGTACAGTCGGCCACACGCTAAGATACCCCTTTTTGTTCGATTGACGCCCTTACGCCGCGCGTGGTAAGAGCCGCCATGGGGTATCTGTGACTGTGGCCGACCGTACGTCCTGAGAACGGTTGGTTGAGGTCGGGCTTTCCCACAGCCACAACGTACTTAGGGCCTTTGCACACGTTTTTGAACTCACAGTCCACAACCGTAGGTAGGTAATTTCTAATTAAATGCAGTGGTTTTTAACCCCTAAAAAACTAGAAAGATACAGGCATTATTCTTAAACCTTAGGCATCTCTTTTTTTCTTTCAATTTGTACTTATATGACACCATAGAGTAATCGTATGAGGTATTCGCGACCAATGTCAAAGTTTATAGGCCGCCTTAATAGGGTCTCTGACATGGCTCAACCAAAACAGGAACCAGCGCTCAGATATTATTGCCACTAGCGGTCACCCAAAGACTGACCGCGCCAACTAGGGTGTGAGCTCTTCTTTTCTTATGGAATTTCTTGTGGAAATGACATCTAGCCACTCCATGTGTGTCCAAACGGAACTGGTCCACCGCATTTTGAGTTACGAGTATCGAAGATTGATTTCTCACGTTGTGGGCCCTATTCAATTTTACGGATGTGGTCTTTGGCTAATATTCTGTGGTCTGATACTTTGACAGTTGCTGTCAAATTATGAATAGAAAATGATGCTGGATATCACCGTGACGGTTTGTTTCGTAAACTACCTCTAATCATTTGATCGAGAAGGCTTTGATAATCCCCAAAACTCGCTGATCGCCGGTTTCTAACTTCAGTAGTTAAAATGCAAAATGTGGACCTCTCTGGAACGAAGTCTCAGCCCAAAACTTATTGTTGCTCTCAGTAGGTACCTAGCTACTATATGACGCCAGACATTAGCTAAATCTTTACCAAATAGAGATAGATCTATGCTTAAGTATTTAATTGAACTTAACAACCGGAAAATTATTTCATCGGCGTTTCTGAGGATAATTTAGCGATACCAAGTATATGTGTTGCCGTTATCATTCAAAGTTACTAAACTTGAACTTCAGTGAATCCCACTTCTGATATCCAAAACCTATAAAATTGTACTAACTTGACTTAACTCAGATGACAACAGTCACACAATTAGGAGTCGTCATTATTTTGATCTGTCAGCGTCGTCGACGTGCGAACTGAAGCGAAAAAAAAAAACAATAATATAGTAGTGTGTATTTATTTTTTAATACAGTTGCTCAAAAAGTGGCGTATTGCAGGGACGTATAGCGTTCGGGATGTGGGCTATTACACACGCGTGCTTTTTTTTTACCTTTCCCGCACTCGTGCGTTCTCTTTCCCAACTGTCAAAATAATGTCTATTAAAAAGTAAAACCAACCATGAAGTTTTTACTAAAAAAGTTTTTATGATTCATGCAAATATATTTGTGCAAGTATATTTCTAAAAAGAAGCTACTAATTTGTTTCAATATCAGATTTAATGATTTGATTGAATGAGTTTGGTTAGGTTTCATTTCATTTCATCTAATTAAATTTCATTTTCATTTCATATCAATAAAAAACTTCTACTGAAGATTTGGCTGTATGGGAATTTGCCTACCAGAATGGGTGAAGAAAAAAAAAAACTCTGCTTATATTCTACGGTTGGCGCCATTTTGATTTTTCAGAAAATTTCTTCGCGAGTTTAGTTGTTTTTTGCACAAAATGAGTAATTTCGACCCTAGTTTTTTTAAATTAACACCACCGGAACTCAGTATAGTTGCACAAAATGCTTCGGAGAACATTTTACCAGAAAAGTCAAAAATGTCAAGTTAGTTGAGTTTATTGTGTTTTTATTATTTTATTAAATTGCTTAATTTTTTCGCAACTGTATTAAAAATAGTCGTTCAGTACACGTGCGGAACCGTCATTGCAACTTGTTCCGACTGTCAACCCTCGCCTTCGGCTGCGCCTCGGCTCGGGTAGCCATTTGTCGGAACTCGTTGCAATGACAGCCTTTCCACACTTGTAATGAAATATACTATTCCACTACCCACGTGACTTCGTTTACTCTATTTACGTAACAGACAATGAACTCGGATAGTAATAATAATAGCGCTGAATGCCCCGACATTGAGTCACAAGATGCGAAGATGAAGAAGGACCGCAACAATGAATGATCGTAGAACCTATGAATTAAACGTGTTACCACCAAAAGTAACCGTTTTTTAACCTATTTCACAAAAGGAGACGGTACTAAATTCGACGCGTTATTTTACAAAATGTTTTTTACCACAGAACTTTTTTCTACGTGAACCGATTTTGATGATTCTTTTTACCACATTGACTTAGAGTTTGTGAAGTTAGGGTTTGTAGAGTTAGGGCGGGTAGAGTTAGAAGCTTGGCTCTACATGAGATCTGATAGTTTTTTGACAATGCGACAAGTCTTGGCAACATTTTTTACATGAAAATGTTTTTAGTGGTATATAAATTTTCTCAATAATGTCACATTCATTCCTTTTCAAACATTATCTTATATTCTCCAACATTTTGCCCTTTCCTGTCGTGAAGGATGTAGTTCAGTAGTTGCGTAAATCTTTTGTATCTTCACCGTCTATATTGTACGGTCGGCCACAGTCACAGATACCCCATGGCAGCTCTTACCGCGCGCGGCATAAGCGCGTCAATCGAACAAAAAGGGGTATCCTAGCGTGTTGCCGACTGTACTTGCTCAGGATTTTGTTGGGAGTTAAATCCGAGAGAAGGCAACCATTATTGGTTCGTTATTTGGACGAAACCGAGATTCCGAGATGAATGAAAGAGGTTCAGTGGTGTTTATCATTGTTTGGAATTCTATTCTGTATCAATGATTGTTTTTGTCCTAAATGCCAAAATTATTTAGTAGCATGCCCGGGTTATACAGACTATGGTTTTAGGTGGCCATGTGACTAGGTAGAAAAATGCATGTTAAGCATACAATTTATTTCGACTAACGTCTTCGTCTTTGGCCATAGTTTTGGCGACGTCATATATAAGTATTTAATTTTTCGCTATCTGTCACCTGAAGACCACAAGATATCCTAGCTACAAATGCAATGATTCCAGAAAAGTATTAGCTCGTTGTTTCGTTTGGCAGCTTCGAAGTATGAGATATATACTGATCGCCAAGCTCCGATAAGAGACGGCACGAAAAGAAAAGAAGTCATTATAAGTGTGCTTCGTTGTACTCGTACACAGGACAGCCCGTCGACCCTTACACGCTAGCACTCTACTCGGTTACGTTACGGGCAACTTTGCAACAACAACACAGTGTACACTCTGATGTGCTGTCGTGTGTACAATACGCGCCACGGAAAATGTGACTTGACCGAGCCTCCAGGGCCCTTAGCCTGCAACGCAATGGTGCTAAAATGGGCTCCCGGTTGACGGTTTTAATTACGATTTATTAATGCTGTCGGTCCAGTGTCGGTCCTTTTAATGTTTTTGTAGCACAGCAAAGAATGTTATGATTCTAATTCTAGAGGATTAGTTCGCTGGTTGTAGGAGAGCAACGAAAAAATCCCGGTTTTGTCCTTCTACCTGGGACGCCATTGATACGCCATTGTGTTACAGGCTAAGGCCCCAGCACTCTTTCCGCCGCTCCGATTACGCTCAGACCTCATAACGCTAAAGAGACCTATAAATCGTCTACTGTGCAAATCAAACCATGTGGAGTGTCAAGTCTCATTTTTCGTGGCGCGTATTCCAATCGGTTATCGGTATATCTTCGTCATTATGTCCCGTCTTTTCGTACCGAGAAGCGGCCACCGTCCGTTGGCCCATCTGGCCCGCACGCATGGTAATTGCGCTTTTTACTACAACTCCTTTTCCGTTGCAAGTCCATTTGCAAGCAAGTATGTGCTGTTATGGGTACTTCTCCAGAGACAAAAAATTCTATGTCTGTGGGTATATCTTTGTAACCAACTAACAAAACGGCATGTAATATTTTTTTTGTACAGTTTAGCTTTAACCCTAACAGGGTACAATGATATTTTTGAAATAATTGCAGTCTAGTTACGAAATAAAAATATTTGAAGTTCGTTCTCCTGATTCATATGACGCGTCCGTTTGCCATTTTCCGGAACAAAATTGTCGATGTCGCATTTTCCCTTTGATAAATCAATATAAATTTCAATTATAACGCTGGAAAATGAAATGCCCTCTTACAAAAAAAATATGTGTATGTTATAACTACCTTAGTGTGTTTGTAAATAAGTAGATAAGAAGTGTCCGGCGTATAATACTGATTAATGTGGCTTAAGCTTCACTTGACCGTACTTGGTTGGGTAACAATATTAATGAGAGACTAGTTCCTGAGTGGGGGGGAGCCAGTCGTGCAACGGACGTGCTAGAAGGTGGACGTGCGGCTGGTGTGCTTAGAACCCGGTTTAACGAAGGTAAACATCTGATTCATCTGGACTTGGTTCAGGTGGCATACTGATTACAATGCCTAATTTATAAAATTTATTTGATTGTTTTACAACTTCAATCTATATTTCGTGTGATGCTTTTGGGTTATAGATTCGTGTAGAGAAATGCCAATACTGAAGTCTCCATATATGATGAGTTATGCATGATTGTAGGCAAAATTCTGATTCATCTGTGCCTGATTGATATGGTCAAAACACCATATTAATCATGAAATATATTAGTTTTTCCCGCTCCAGTACGAAAGGAGCGCTTAATTTTGTTGTGTAATTCTCCTTGTCCAATTTTCGACCGGGTACAAGTTCTTGTCATATTTATTATACCTACTTAGGTATAAACTTATTCTACATATTATTTTGACACTTTTGATGTCTTAGTCTTAGTTAACAATTAATTAATTTTTATTTAGAATTTTATTAATAATCATATAACATTAATAATTGACATTATAGTGTATTGTAGCAATTATAATAATTTTCTAGTACTGAATAGAATGTATTGTATTACAAATATTAGCAATAGACACAAATTCTTTTGTATGACAATATTCTCTCAATACAAGAATTATTATAATACACTTTAGAGTTTCAAAAATGTTTTACAAGAATTATGGTTGAATTCACCAGTTTTTTTTCCGTGATATGATTACTGATCATTGTTTTCATTAAAACAGATTATTGTAGTTATTAAAATATTTTTTTTTTAATACAGAGCTCATATCTACATAAAGTTGTTCATTTTTCTTTCTTTTTCTGATTCATCTGTAACAAATTCTGATTCATCTGGGCACAAAATATTTGAACGTCGATATCTCAAAAACTATTTTATAAAAATCAGTCCCTCACTCAAATATATGTTCTTTGGTATACCTATTTTCATATAAACATGTGTTACAGTGCTGAAAGTGAAATTAAATTTGTGCCATATGAATCAGTCAAAGAATGAAATTTCAGAGAAACACCCTTATGTTACCCGTAAGTTCCGGAAATTACGGGAACAGATGGTCCTGCCTGCAGGAGTCGTGTGAATTAATGAGCTTTTAGTTAGCCGATAAATTACCTGCAACGAGGTGGTTCCTTAGGCTAGGCTGGAAAGACCATAACGGGTTTTTTTATATTTTGTTTAAGTCCAAAGAAATGCCTATCATTTAGGTCCGGGTATTTTGTTTTTGTTCAAAGGATAAAAATACCTTTGCTAAATACACTTACATTTGTACAGTCTACATCTTACACGGGATGAAATTGCAGAGCTTCGATTGGTAGAGTTTTAGAAGATACGACGGCTTAAGCTACTGTAAAATACTCTCTATTGAAGAGAACCTACTCTGAAACTAAAATAAAAACACAGTTCAATCAGACAAGCCAAACGGTTTTATCGACAAAGAGCTTTGACCAAAACTTTACTTCTTTTTCACGTTCAAGGAAGAAACGTCAGCTTTTTTCTCTTCAAACTAAAACAAAAAAGCCCATTTGTTCTTTGCCCCGATGGCTGGCGTTAATAGATTTCCGGCACCTGTATACATTATACTTTCCACCACAGCTCAATATTACGCTATTAAAGTCCCTAAAGCCCTGTACACAAGGCTTACTTTAGAATAAACATGTGGTTGTGGTGTGTCAACGTTGTGGTGGAATGTATTGTAACACACGACAAGCAGGTGCGTTCAGAAGTATAAACTCGAGGTGCGATTTGAATGCATTTATGTGTAGAGTCGGGGCTGACGACCGAGGATCGTGACCATTTGTGACCTCTTTGTATAAATAAAAAAAAAAACATGCAAGCACTGTCAGGCGAGGCAGTCTTTCATTTGTTTGTGGAACTCACGCGCTGTTCAAATATTGCAGATTTGTACGGCGGACGCGTTGCCTACTTCCTGTCAAGTTACAGATAAAAAAATACACAAATTGCGCACAACTGTCATATTTTAACAACAATAATTGTAATTACAGACAGTGCATGTGTGTATAATGTTAGTTAAGGCGCTCTTCATAGACGATATTTAGGTATTTGAGGGGGTGAAGCAGAGGAGTGACGGGGTGGGAAGCCACGCCCTCTGCGGGGCGCTGTACAGATTACAATAATAACAGATCGGAATCCCGCCATAGTAACGTTCGGAACTTAGACGGACGTCACCATGACGCCAAGTGATCCACCGCCGCGGCAATGACGTTGAACAATAATTATTATGGGTACCTACCTCCTTAGCTTTTTTTCTAGTTGGATAATGATTGATTGAATAATAATACCTAATGCTTGCAGATCTTGCAATAGATATTTTGGCTAGCAGACAAAGAGCGTGAGTCGTGGGCAGCTGCGGCGTCTGCAGATTCTCTTTCGATCTTTGTATCCAACTTTACTGTTGCTTGCTAGTTCAACGCGCGATAGGTAAACACGACAGCACGTCAGACTGTACACTTTTGTTGTCAAGTCACCCGTAACGTAACCGAGTAGAGTGCTAGCGTGTAAAGGTCAACGTGCTATCGTGTGTACTTACTAGGTACACACAACAGCCCGTCGACCTTTACACTCTACTCGGTTACGTTACGGGCGACTTTACAACAAAAGTGTACAGGCTGACGTGCTGTCGTGTGTACCTAGTAAGTACACACGACAGCATGTCAGCCTTTACACGCTAGCACTCTACTTGGTTACATTACGGGCGACTTTACAACAAAAGTGTACAGTCTGACTTTCTGTCGTGTGTACCTAGTAAGTACACACGACAGCACGTCGACCTTTACACCCTAGCACTCTACTCGGTTACGTTACGAGTGACTTTACGACAAAAGTGTACACTCTGACGTGCTGTCGTGTGTACCTAGTAAGTACACACGACAGCACGTCGACCTTTACATGCTAGCACTCTATTCGGTTACATTACGGGCGACTTTACAACAAAAGTGTACACTCTGACGTGCGGTCGTGTGTACCTAGTAAGTACAACGACAGCACGTCGACCCTTACATGCTAGCACTCTACTCGGTTACGTTACGGGCGACTTTACAACAAAAGTTTACTCTCTGACGTGCTGTCGTGTGTACCTATCGCGTATTGAACTAGTAAGCAACAGTCGGATACAAAGATCGAATTTTCCATTCTGCCCTACCTAATGCAGTTCTCCTAAAGTTTTTTGGTAGATAAAACTATTGTTTTTTGGTAGCTATTGGCTAAATAAAATTTGACAGTCTTGCCCGGTCGAATGCATCGCAAACCGAATGGGAAGACAGTCGTAAAGCTCTTACCAGATTTTAGAGAAAATAATCCCACTAAAAACATTGTGTAAAAAACTTGCCAAGTCTCGATGGAGCTGCTTGTTTATCTCTAAAAAGTAGAGTTGTAAAATGACCGTCACATTCCATAACCGTCCGTCATTTATAATAAGTGTCCGGTCACAATCGACATTTATGGTCACATTGGACAAATAGGTATTTTGACTAGAAAAGTGTGTCGATGCTTTTATTTCGCTCTTGCCCTAGCCATCTTAGGCTGTATGTGCATCGCCGGCGCTGCCCCGCACCCCACGATACAGTGCTATTGGACAAATAGGTATTTTGGCTTCCATAAATGTTACGTTTACGTTATCTCGTAAATTAAGAGGTTTAGCGCAAAAATAACGAAATTTTCGAACCCCCTTGCACCCCCGAAATAATCCATTTTACTTCTTTATGTTTTCTAAAAATCGATATACAGGGTGTTAAACATTTAGGGTAAATTAATATTTAAGAATATCGGCAAAAATTGGGGGATGTCCGGTATTTTCCGGTTCGAAGGACCACTCAGTAACAAAAAGGGGTATCTCAGCGTGTGGCCAACCGTACCTAATGACCTACCAGTTGTTTTAAATCGTGTTTGACTGTCTGTCACACTTTCAGCAATACCCTGAATGTGTAACACCCTGTATGTCGGTTTTTAGAAAACATAAATAAGTAAAATGGTTGATAAGGGGGGTATTAAGGGTTCGTAAATTTCGTTATTTTTTCCGCTAAACCTCTTAATTTACGAGATAACATAACATTTATAGACAGCGTAAATGACATTCGGCCTTCAAAATTAAATACGTGGCCGGTTTACCATTACCCTTATCCCCGAAACTACTAAACCGAAATTTTTGAAATAAATACAGAATAAATACAGAATTTACCTATAAATTGCAGGAAAACCTATAAAAAGATTCCGGTATTTATATTTGGTAATAAAAATATTGTATATGTCAGTACGGAACCCTTAGTGCACGAGCCTGACTCGCACTTGGCGGTTTTTTTTTTAGGTAACCCGCCATAGCAATACATGTTCTGTGATATTTTTAATTCGCTACCTATTGCGGATCCCAAGAAACAGCCGGGCAGCCCTTTAAAAGAAGGACAGATAGAATGACAGGCAGACGGATAGACAGACGGACAGACAGACATTGGAGGTGGAGTAATAGGGTCCCAATTGGCACTAGTGGTTCGCCCCGAACTGTGAACTCGCGACCCCATATAAACTTAACAACCCCATATCTCGGCAACCCCTCGACCGATTTGGCTCATGTTCGAACTTAAAAATTATTTTAATTTCATTTACCCGCCTACTAAATTTCATAACGATCCGACCAAATTTACTCAAGTTATCGTCGAACGAACATTCATACATACAAACATACAAACATACATACAAACGCCGGATTGTTCCAGTAGACTCGGAGAGCTTCGCTCGCTTCGCTCGCTCGTTCATACTAGTGGTTCGCTCCGAACTATGAACTTGCGACCCCAGTTACAGATGTGTAACTTTGCTTACGCCATTTGCGCAGGCGCGCGCGTGCTTTGCATATAAACTATACAACCCTATATCTCGGCAACCCCTCGACCGATTTGGCTCATGTTCGAACTTAAAAATTCTTTTAATTTCGTTTACCCGCCTACCAAATTTCATAACGATCCGACCAAATTTACTCAAGTTATCGTCGAACGAACATTCATACATACAAACATACAAACATACATACAAACGCCGGATTGTTCCAGTAGACTCGGAGAACTTCGCTCGCTTCGCTCGCTCGTTCAATAAGGCTTCAGGCTCGTGCACTAAGGGTTCCGTACTGACATACAATACAGGGTGTTAAAAGACAGCCAACAAAGCGGGAAACCACGTATTGTCCTCATAAGGAACATTTTTGCCCAAGGAACTATGCCTGGGAAATCAACGGTTTCCGAGATAATGAGGTTCAAAGTCGGTCTTTTCAAAACTTTTTTTTTGCAGAAATGCATTCAGTATCTAGTTCTTAACATACCTTCTCAAGAAGCCATATCAAAATTATGAATATTTCTTACAATAAACGACGTTAAAATTGCAACCCGCAATGTATTCTAAACATTTGCACTTCAAGCTTAAGTAACATAAAGTTATACCTACGCTTGCGCAATATAACTTCTGTGCTTTACACGTCCATTGCGTGATAAAATATTTTTCAAAATTATAACCTAAAAAACCAAAATCATTTCCCAGCAATAATTTATCGAAAAATTACTTTGTTTAGGTGTCTAGTATGCGTGGCTTTCGGGTCTGTTGGCGGTCTTTTAACACCCTGTATAATATTTTTTGTTACTATAAATACCGGAATCTTTTTATAGGTTTTCCTGCAATCTAGGTAAATACCTATATTCTGTATTTATTGAACGAGCGAGCGAAGCGAGCGAAGTTCTCCGAGTCTACTGGAACAATCCGGCGTTTGTATGTATGTATGTATGTATGTATGTATGTTTGTATGTTTGTATGTTTGTATGTTTGTATGTTTGTATGTATGAATGTTCGTTCGACGATAACTTGAGTAAATTTGGTCGGATCGTTATGAAATTTGGTAGGCAGGTAAATAAGGTAAAGAGAATTTTTAAGTTCGAACATGAGCCAAATCGGTCGAGGGGTTGCTGAGATATGGGGTCGCGAGTTCAAAGTTCGGGGCGAACCACTAGTTAAAAAAAAATCTACTTAGTAGTTTCACAGATAAGGGGGAATTGTAAATTCCGGGCACGTCTTTTAAGGCCGAATGTCATTTACGCTGTCCATAAATGTTATGTTACCTCGTAAATTAAGTGGTTTAGCGCAAAAATAACAAAATTTTCGAACCCCCTAATATCCACTTAATCAACCATTTTACTTATTTTTGTTTTCTAAAAACCGACATACAGGGTGTTAAACATTCAGGGTATTGCTGAAAGTGTGACAAACAGTCAAACACGATTAAAAACAACGGGTAGGTCAGTAGGTACGGTTAGCGACATGCTGAGATACCCTTTTTTTTGTTATTGAGTGGTCCTTCGAACCGGAAAATACCGGACATCCCCCAATTTTCGCCTATATTCTTAAATAATAATTTGTCCTGAATGTTTAACACCCTGTATATCGGTTTTTAGAAAATATAATGAAGTAAAATAGTTGATTTCGGGGTGCAAGGGGGTTCGAAAATTTCGTTATTTTTGCGCTAAACCTCTTAATTTACGAGATAACGTAACATTTATGGAAGCCAAAATACCTATTTGTCCAATAGCACTGTATCGTGGGGTGCGGGGCAGCGCCGGCGATGCACATACAGCCTAAGATGGCTAGGGCAAGAGCGAAATAAAAGCATCGACACACTTTTCAAGTCAAAATATCTATTTGTCCAATGTGACCATAAATGTCGATTGTGACCGGACATTTATTATAAATGACGGACGGTTATGGAATGTGACGGTCATTTTACAACTCTAGTCTTATCCAGAGGTTCTCAAATAATTGGGCCTGAAAATGCGGCGAAATGGTTCCAGTAAAGTATGGTACGGCAGTGTTTGCTTCGCGCTCGACTTGGCGGGGGCACTGCCGTGCCCCCAGATCGCGAACTCGAATTCGTCGTAAAACAAATTGGCATTTTTCGAGATTGACTTTTCATGTGCGATAAAATAATATATTTTTTAGCAAAATAATACCTAATCAAATAAATGTTCATTCCGTTTTATTTATATTTATGACTTATCAAAATTAAATGTTAGTATGCATTACCTAGTTGTTTGAATAACAAAACGTTTTATGGAACGAAACGCAGTAGTGACACAAGATAAAAAATATCTGTCAAAATAGGTACAAGTGCTGTGCCTGTATTTTAATCTCTTTGGTGCCTGTGATAAATAAACAGTGTTTAGAGTGTTTCATTCATTTCAACAATTTTCTGAGGTAGAATAGGTATCACATCGGTATGTTTAGGAATTGAAAGTAAGTACCTACTGACAGATTTTCGTAGCGAAATTACTAGCTTTGAATTGGATGTTCTATAAAACTGAGACCTTTACGCTTACGCAATGAGATGATTTATATTATACAGCGTCCAGTGGCACCTTCACTACACTAGATGGGTGAAGTGACAATTCGACGCTGCTGTGTCAGGGACATTGTTTAGTGGAGTAGGTAGGCTTGCCCAGCAACTACCATCATCGGCCTAGCCCCCAGAAAAGAGGTCAATACGTCAATCTTACTTATCTGATGAGCTAACTAAGCTGCGGGTTTCCTCATGATATTTTCTTTCACTGTTAGTGAGCGGTGCGGGTATGTAGCTATGGCCCGGTTTCTGAGTTGAGAATTTCACTAAGCACATACTTACGTATCGCTCTGTCACGCTCTTTTGTGAGAAATCTGCTGAGACAGGACGATACTTACCCATTTGCTTAGCAAAATTCTCAACTCAGAAACCGGGCCTATGTCTATGAGCTAGCTATGTTTTTGTCTTAAAAGTTATGTACCTACATTTGTGAGTTTCTAGTAGCAATACAGCTTGCTTAAGCTTCTTCATAATTCAAGTCCAAATTAGGTATTCAAAGGGACTAGCACATATTTCACTAAAGAAGGTACCTTCCCTAAACTAAACTCCTATTACTTCTTTGCAGCTGCCTGCTCGCAACCAAAGTTCAGATGACAAACCAAAGGCCACCTACCATCCGGTAGCAAGCAACAGGACCAGTGACTAAACAATGAGTCTGTGCCTCCCAGCTCCATGTTATGGTTTTGGGCTTAACATGGGCTCCACGCTAGTGGTGCTGAAAGCAAGATGTAAGTAGGTATTCAAGACAACTTTACTGTCACCACGGGTGTGCAACAGCCTTGCAAAGGTCTCGAAATGATGGAAAACTTTTGAAAGTCCATAAAAGTAGTAGGTATTAGTCAAAGTGTAGTGTAACTAAATGGTGCTGCTGCAAGCCTAGGAAAATTAAATGTTATTCCCATACAAAACTATAAGAAGTACAACTTTATTACAAAACACGTGCAAATTGTAATTTGGAAAAGCTATGAGCCTTACTGAAATTAACAAGTTAACAACAAATTATGAGGTGCATGTATTTTTTTAACTACGACTCTGTTTGTTTACCCTAAATCTTTTTTTGTTTTTCTTCACTTTGTCTAAGGAATGCTATAGGTATGTATTTTAATTATTATTGTATATTGTATAACATAATTATCATTTTCTTTTTAGATAACCTTCTACATGGGTGTGTGGCGATGCAAGACCGAGGTTATAGCTGGCGGGGCAGAAAGATCGACAGACAGTAGTCGGCCACACGCTAGGATACTCCTTTTTGTTTGATTGGCGCCCTTATGCCGCACGCGGTAAGAGCTGCTATGGGGTATCTGTGACTGTGGCCGACCTTACATACATGGTTATGATAATAAAGTATGTTTTGCCAATTGGTTTTTGGTTTTTATAAAATTCAGCCTATATTACTAACTTTAGGATTCCTTTGTATGTTTTTATACAATACTATACATTGTATAAATAAAGATATAGGTAGATAACTATCTCTTTTTACAGGGTAATAGAATAGCACCCGGTGATAGGGATTTTTTGGTCTATGAAGTTCCGTTGATTTTTTATTAATAAAATGTTACCGCTGTGGCAAGAGTACTTTTAAAATAATATGGTTTTCACTTATTTTCACCGTGTTTTATTTATCAGCTTAAAAATATGCCAATGCACTTACGCACACAATCATGTTTTAATTTGAACTACCTAGGCCTAAATAAAAAAAGAAAAACTAGATTTATTTTCACTTTTGAGGTTATAAAATAAAAAATGTTTTTCAGCAGGTAGTGATCTTGTTGATCAGTAGGCAGTAGGTAAACCCTGCAAAAATAGTTAAGATCTTTTGTAACTAACACGTTATATTTGATAGGACTCGATGAAGGCAAATCTGTGGTAGGTAAAGTCCGTTCGCTATCATAGTGACACACGACGGCAATCTTGGTTCTTGGGATACCAACTATTTTCGAAGTATCTGTGATGGGCGCAGACATATTCATTTCAACACAATGCTGATAGACATTACCTAACTAGAATTTGCTAAAATGTTTTACAAAACCTTCGTCTTTTAATTTTTGCGTCATTCGAAGTTGCATCTAGAGGCACCTCGCTGTCCTCCCACGGACGAAAAAACATTTTATCTTCACGCAGCGATCGACACTCAATACAAAATACTAAGTCACAAGCACAACCTTTCAATACGTCTTCTTTGACGAGCGGCGAGCCAAATTCACTGGCGTGTTTCCGATGCGTCGGCTTCCTTTAATTTCTTTTGTGAAAAGCCGCCGCGCGCCAAGGCGGCAAATATCAAAGTGACACTATGATAGCGAACGGACTTTAGCCGTCACGCACGGCGTAGGTAAGGCAAATCCGTGGTAGGTAGCCGTCGCGTGCGGCGTATGACAAAAAGGGGTAGGTAGGTACTCTGCGATCTTGATGACTACCAAATTAGGTAAGTAATAGGTAGGTATGTACCTACACACGACAGCACGTCGACCCTTACATGCTAGCACTCTACTCGGTTACGTTACGGCGACTTTACAACAAAAGTTTACACTCAGACGTGCTGTCGTGTGTACCTAGTAAGTATACACGACAGCACGTCGACCTTTACATACTAGCACTCTACTCGGTTACGTTACGGGCAACTTTACAACAGAGGTGTACAGTCTGACGTGCTGTCGTGTGTACACACGACAGCACGACGACCCTTACATGCTAGCACTCTACTCGGTTACGTTACGGGCGACTTTACAACAAAAGTGTACAGTCTGACATGCTGTCGTGTGTACCTATCGGGCGTTGAACTAGCAAGCAACAGTTGGATACAAAGATCGAAAGAGAATCTTCAGACGCCGCAGCTGCCCACGACTCACGCTCTTCGTCTGTTATCCAAAATATCTGTCTATTGCAAGATCTGCAAGCATTATTAATAATTCAATCAAGCAACAACCAACTAAAAAAAAAAATCAGAAAACCAAACTAAGTTTTGACAGTTTGGCACGTGATTCACTTTGTTTGGATGAACGTCGATCCCCGGTACGGACGAACTGTCAAATTGACTAAGTAAACAATGTATTCAACGCCTGCGAGAAAAGAATAGCACATTTACAACATCAAAATCGTAAATACACTAAAATCGCGAAATATTCACATATCAAACCCTAGAATTAGGTGAGTGCTATCAAACACACCATTTTTCGTGTTGTAAATCATGACAGTTTGCAAAATATTTTCGTTGAAAAAAACAAATTCCCAGTACTAACTTCCTCAGTTTTTGAATGAAAATTTCTTCAAATCTATTACGAACATCAACACGAAACTTGCCTTAAAAGATAGCTCTTACCTAATTCTAGGGTTTGATATGGCAATATTTTCGATTTCTTTAGTGTATCTTGCATGCGAATGCAAATAAGAGATGCGTCATTGCTATACTTCTCCCGCAGGAGTTTCACTATCCACCCTGCCTTAAGAAATTAAAGTCGATAGCAGATCAACATTTCAGTAATAATTATCGGTTTTTTATTGCAAGACTCTCTACAAAGGGTGGCAGGTAGTTGGAGTTAAGTGGGCATGTAAAGGTTGATGTCATGTCATGTACTTACATGACATGATATCAATCTTTTTAATCAGTAATTTTTAACCGACTTAAAAAAGGAGTATGCGACCCTTTTATAATATTTTGTTTGTTACCCCACGACTTTTTTCTATGTGAACCGATTTTGATGATTCTTTTTTTGTTTGAAAGGGTATACTTTCCATGTGTTCCCATAATGGTGAAGATCTGATGAAGAATTTCGGAGATGGAGAAAGGGGAACAGGAGAAAGGTTCTTTCTAAAATATTTTGACAGTTCTCAAGAGTAACCTTGCTACACTCATGGTTAGACTTAAAATACTATTACAGGTGAAGTGAAAGAAGATAAAATTGTGGTCAACAAAATGACAGTTTTAAAAGGCGCACGCGATTATTATGACAGAAGGTGACAGCATGATGGCAGCTGCACCTTATCTTTGGAGAATTATCGGCTAAGTAGAGCAATTTAATGACATGCCATCATAATTGCTTTGTTACTTCCTTCATGAAGGTATGTGTGTACCTATATGCGGGCGAATACATTATGTTAATGTCTTTATTTACATTTATCGCTAAGAAAATTAAAAAGGGGCAAAAGATATGCTATCATATTAATTAGTTCTGCATCAATCTAACTATCGGATCCGATATCAATAGTAAAAAAGAAAAATCTGTTTTTTTTTTGACATTTGATTAAATTATCTGACAAGTGAATTTACCTCCCTAAAAAGTGAGTCAAAACCGGGTGCTTAAACATTAGTATACGCCATAACCACAGTAAAAAATTGCTTAATTATGACGATCTTGCAAAATTCATTCGTAGTAGGTATAGAAGGTACATAAAACGTGTTGAGAAATGTATTTACTCTGTAAAAAAAATTACCTATTAATTACCTAAGTTGCCTTCCAAGAGAGGTAACGCCATCGCCTAAGACTTAGGCCCTAAGCCACCAAAGACAATAAAAGTCTAAACTTTGGCGTGCAGCAAAACAAAACAAAAAGATCACAAACGCATTCTGGCCAAATGACAGTGTTTGGCGCATCGCATAAAAAAGTTATGTTCCAATTTCAACACGGCCCAAGTGCCCGATTCGGTGACAAACGTAACATCTGTGCAACAGTGCAACCTTTCTTCCCTTCAAATCTACTGAAGGTCGACAGCGAAGTCGATGTCGATTTCATTAGAATCAGGTCCGTAATTTTTGAAAGAGCGATAAATTAGGGGAGGCAAACTCCCCCCTATGAACGCAAACTAAAGAACTAGAAGTACGGTTCACATGCTTCAGTTGGTATCGTTATGAATTTTTTGTCTTGCTTTACACAGTTCTACCGTGGCTGCTCTAGCATCATAAATAAAGGGGTAAACGTGTTAAAAGGCCGAAATTCAAAATACCGAAACTCAAAAGGCGTACGTTCAAATCACCGTCGTGGACAGTGAAAAGGCTGAATGTCAAAAGGCTGACACCCAAACTACTAAATTAAATCCTTAGACATTTTAGCTTCAAGTTAGCATTATCTCATAAACGGCTGAATCGATTTTGATAAAACATATCTAAAAACAATTGCTAGAAAACCTGCTTTCAAATAATAAAAAAAACGCCTCCAAATCCGTTCACCCGTTTAAGAGCTATGGTGCCAGATACAGACACACACACACACACCCTCACATAGCGGTCAAATTTATAACACCCCTCTTTTTGGTCGGGGCTTTAAAATTCCGACGCCCAAAACGACTGCAGGCTTTCTTCATTAAACTTTACGTACCTACACACGACAGCACGTCAAAGTACTCAGAGTATACACTTTTGTTGTAAAGTCGCCCGTAACGTAACCGAGTAGAGTGCTACCGTGTAAGCGTCTCCGTGCGGTCGTGTGTACCCAAATAAAGCCAGAGCGGTCCCTCTATGACATCGCTGCTGCAACCCCTGGGGGCGGTTTGCGTGAGGCGCGCAGATGTGGTGCGTCTGGGACACTTGTTACATTTTCGTTGAATGGTCGGACACCCGCGGCGGTGCCTCGTTGCCACAGCTGGCAACGAGGCACCGCCTCGTTGCCAGCGTTCTCGTATCTTCTATGCACTATCGACTTACTTGTGTCTTTATTTAATTCCCCTCCGGTCCGTAACGACCGAATGTCAAAATGCCGTGATGTCATTGTGCCTAAATTTCAATTTGCCTTTGTCCCATTATCCCTAAAATCTGAAATTACTTTATATCAGTTTGTCTAAATCCCAAATTGTCTTAGTCCCAAAATGCCTGAAATTCAAAATGGCTATGCATAATTTCGTATCTCATAGCTGCAGGGGAATCCATCCAGCACGCGTCGCCTTCATCGGGCCCATGACCGTGATGACTTGATGAGTGAAGAACCATTGTTATGGTCATGATCCTCCGAATGTATCGAAGGAAGAATCTAATGCACAACGATATTTTCGGTCAGACTTCCTCATTCTTCCAGCGAACTGTTTTCTTCTGCTCTTTCTTCTGCATTCTTCCTTTTGACTAGGCTTCATTGCATCTTGTTGATTGCCTTACGCCATTCTTTCGGTCTTTTGCTTTCCCCATCAAGGTTTTCCAGCTACTTGAATGCGGGTGGACCTGCCCGCATTGTGCGCCCCGTTGTCTATTTGTGTTTTACATTACCCTTTTGCATTTTCCACCTCGCACCGTCTCCATGAAAAGGGTTTTAAGGTCTTCCTGCCGCCGCCATACTAGGTTTTCATCTGCCAAGTCTTCTGCACCTTATTTTTATTATTATATTTAATGTTTGTAGTTTGTACCATCAGATTCTGGTGAACCAACAAATAACATTATTTAACATTCTTTGCCTATAGAGTAAACTTTATGAATACAAGGAAACGTGCTAGTACAGTACCCAACCCAGTGCAGCGATCATAATCAAAACGGCACACTACGAAAAACACAATTTATCTTTTCTGACAAATAAATCGCTTGTGTGTGGGTGCCGGCCGTAGGCATTGCAACGACTGGCGCTGACGCCACACACACACACTCGCACAACACATTTTTGGGCGAACGCAATTATCTGGAAGACTGCATTTGGTATTTGACAGGAAACGGTCGCTTTTCCGCATTTTATCGACATAATCGAATAGTCAGTTCCTTGGAAACGATAATTACGCAGAGGACAACATCCGGTGGGTTAACATTACGAAATATCTTGACGGTGAAGGTCACAAAAATTTAACATTGACTTGACACACCCGCGCGCACACCACCACCCACTTCAATTCAATAAGTACGTGAATTGCACCCACACTTGCACAAGTGCGTGACGAAACACGACGTGACGTCATGGCGACACGCGAACACACCCACACCAGCGCGTGCCCACGCGGTCCTCGTGACGTGTTCCACTCACACAAACGCGCAGTTCAAATCCGCTGAGCACAATTGAGAGCGCACACAGACAAGCGATGTAAACAAAAGTGACGTAGAGACGTGACTCACACATACACGCGTGGCGTCTTCACGCACACAGCGACGGACCCTATGATTAATGTAAACAAACCGGCTCCCAATACACTGGCGTGCGTTTGTGTGCGTCGCTCGTAAAGTGGGCCATCGTGAATAGAGTTCAAGAAATGGAATTTGTTTTCCTTTATGCCCACATTTTTTTGTTATGTAACGTTGTTGTGTGTGTATGTCAAGATTTTCAGACATTATGTTTTAAATTATCCATAGACTCATTATTATTGAAAAGGAACTGCTAAGAACTTATAAATATCTCTGCAATCAGTTGGATCATTTTCTTCATACAGCATGATCAGACTTAACAACCTTAACATATCGTTTAAGAAAACAAATCCTCATTCACAAACGTTGTATTCACACTAAAATTAAATTTTACAGTTACGCCATTTTCACATCAAACTGCTAACACAAAGTTGCTGCGCGTGATGGGAGGCATTTCCAATTTTTAGTAAATAGAAGAAATAAATAAAATTGTACCTAGAGAGGAACATGAATTTCAATACAGCAGCCGCCGACCTTTCACAAACTAATAATTCAAGGGAAGGACGGCTCTTACTTTCTAATTTTTTTTGATACAGCAGGGGGAGCTACCGTACTAAACACCAAAGATAAAGTCAAAAGGAATACTTCCTACCAGGACTACGCACGTACAATGGGATCCCGAAGAATTTAAAATAGTACCTACGTTTTGTCGTTCTGAAGTTCTTTTTATTTATTATTTTGTGTCCAAAAATTATTACTGCCTGAATGTGAAACAAGTAGAGTCATAAATAAGAGCAAACAACACGCAGTTCTCGACGGGAACTGTTATTACCCATAAATTTATGGCCATTTACGGCCAAAATTACAGTAACATAGACGTACAGTACTCTTGACTTTATTGGTATGCAGATAACGCGTTTTTAAAAAGTACCTAACTTCCTTCAGTGGTTTTTGTTACTAACCGGTGCCTCGAAAGTAAAATCAACCTACAGTACCAAGTGCAAAATAAAAAAAAATATTAAAATAAAATCCTTTCCAAGGGTTTTCATGCCATAAACGTCAAAACTCAATGTCAAAAAGGTCATCTATCTAGCTAGGTCTAATCTCGATTATGGCCACTTAAATCGACTTTTCAGATAAATATTTAGATCAGAACTGTGTGAAGAATAATCCGAATCGTAAAAAAAATATAATCGAAGACAAAACTGGACGACAAAATACGCATTTAGACATTCGCATGCAATTTCCTTGTTTAATTATAATACTTATTTAATTTATTCAATTATGTTTACATACCTGCTAGATACAATCAAAGTAATTACGCTCCATTGTTTAGATTGTACCTTGAACCCCGCTATTGACCTACATTCTAATAACAAGGTCAGCACAAAATCAAATCAATGAATACAATTTTACCTACAAATGGGTTACGAATAGAACGAAATGCAAGACTGACGTAAGTACTTTTAGATTGTAAAACGCAAAATTGGTGTAAGTAGAGATAATTACTTATTTTGACATCCGTTCTCACATGTGACAGATGGCAAAATGTGACATTCTATTTTCAGGAAAATAATGTTCGTGCAGTGCATACGTTTATGAAAATATGCAGTCTATGTGTAGCTATTTTGGCCTAAATTATAAAACATTAGTAAACCCGATCACAAGACTCTTGGTATGAATTTATGTATACTACCTACCTTACCATAATATTGGAGTATAAATTAATAAACAGAAAGAGAGAATTTCCAAATTAACTCAACTCTAATTAATACCTGGCGAGTTTTGCTAGTTCTTGTGTCCATATGAGGCCAACGGGTTTTCAAGACGCAACATTCAATATTAGCCGTTCCACTGTATACCTTATTAATTAATAAATAGGTACTACAAATGTTAAAGAACTGTTTACTTACTTTTCTATAATTACGCGCACCATATTCCAATTATTTTCGGATAAAACAATAAAATATAGTACACACGACAGCACGTCAGAGTGAACAATTTTGTGTGGTAAAGTCACCTGTAACGTAACAGAGTAGAGTGCAAGCGTGTAAGGGTCGACCTAGGGTCGACATGCTTTCGCGGGTACATAAACGTCAACAAGCAATAGAAAGGTAGGTATCTACAGGGTGCACTCTAAGTCGATAACGGAACTTTACGTAGGCTGTCTATTCGTATTCGTGACGGTAAATGTTTCCGCAACTCGACTACTGATGAGCCTATTTTGACGTAGGCTGTCTACTGATCAATACAAACAACTTAACTAGGTGGCGAAAATGGAGCTAAAAAAATATCAGCTGTTCCATACAAAAGGTCGACTCAGCACTGCGCCAAATGTATGAAAACTTGTTATGAACTATGAACGGAAACTAATATTAATGGTACACGTGCGACTAGGTTTAATCGAATAATGGAAATGCTTATTTTATAATAAAGGGGAAAAAAATACTGTGGTTACTCTTTTTTTTTTTCTTCAAAAACGTGACAAACCAAACGCAATAGTTTTCGCAATGGTAAGCAAAAACGAAGAAATCGAGGTAACGGCCAGCTGTTCCAATAAATTCTATTTATTTTATTTTTCAATCATAGACTTTTTAGGTGCATTGTAATTCTATTTTTGAGTGCCAGCTATAGTTTCCGCTTGTCAAGCTCAAAGGCAATGCTGGCCACCGCAATCTCGTTGTAAAAATGTTTTTGTCGCGAACAATAGGTAGGTACGCACTGAATCGTATTCGCCATTTTGTGTTCGTTCGATTTCGCATCGGTCCATTGCAATTTATCGCACGGGCTTTTATAGCAATTGTTTTTTTTTCTCGAAAAAAATCGTTATCATGACCACTCGTTCAACACCACTCGTTATTAGTACGATAATCGGTTTTTCGCGTTAGCGCCACTGCTGATTGAAAAATCTTGGAAAAATCGGATCTTAACCACGTTTTTATGCGTTTTAGAAGTTTTAAGCACGTTTTATGTGTGACTGGCTTAAAATTAAAAAGGCGACCAAATAAAGAAGTAAAAAAACTGACAAAACAAAGATGGCGTCAAAGAACGCGTTCGAATTTCTAAGCTTGACGAATCGTTGTCGATTGCTTTGGTACTGAATGCCTTTTACTTTATTATTATTCGGTTCCCCGACCGTAGTTTCTGACAATAAAGTTCAGAAATCGTTCAGACTTCGAGGACACGACCCATTGTTGTTAACACTCCGGGCGAAATAGTCCGGATTTGGCTTTTGTATGTGTCTACGCCAAACTGGGTACCTACTTATCTGAAATTCCAATTAAAAACTCGAATGTGTGGAATGCTTAGTTGCTGAATGCTGCCTCATAGCTTTTCGAAATTTGCTCGCATTCGGTTACTTAGACGATGATCGATGGAGAGCGAGGTTTCAAAAGTATAATAGTTAATCCAAAATTTAAAAAAAAATAAAAAAGTTTTTCCAATAATGTCTGGTTAAAATACGCAGTCATTGGTGAAAAGGCACACTTTTACTAAGCTATTGCATTGATTTCGAATGATTTGCTGCTGCCCGTTGAGGAGTTCCGTTCTCCATCTCCACAGTTCTTCATCAGAACTTCATCATTTTTTTATGCGACCACATGGGAAGTATATCCAGCTTTTCAAACAAAAAAAGATACAACAAAATCGGTTCACCTAGAAAAAAGTTCTGAGGATGCGATTTTTATTCATCTTTTTTTGGCACAATCTCAAATGCGATATGCCCGAGGATTAGACCCCAGGTCTCCACTCTGCGCATCTCCACTTTAGTGGATTATGAGCCTCGGAGGAGTTTAGACAATCTTCTCTCTTTTCCTCATTCTCTAAATTACAATGATGGCTGAGAGGTCGCTTACGCAATGTTTGCGGGTAATTAAATATTGCCACTAGAGGCTGATTGTATCATCATCATTATAATATGCACTCTATTCTGTCTAAAGATATTTATAAGATGTCTTAAAGTTTCCGGCACTTTTGAATTCTCATTTACCTATCTACTCACTCATACTAATGAACATGAATAGATTAACTTTATTATTGTCCCACTATTTGTTTTAAGTAGTTATTGTGTAAGTATTGATAGTAGCAGTAAGTAAAATAACAATCGGTTAACACCACTTAACATACACAATTACTATCGTGAACAATAGAGTATGAGACCTCGATAGGTTTTTAACTAAAGTGGCCATTAAAATAATCGTAGGAAGGTATTCCTTTCACTTCGAGTTTTTTTAATATTTTTTTTGGTTTCCTTATGAATAACTAACCCCTAGCATAAAGTATTTCAGCATGTCTTTGCTAGTATGTATGACAAGACAGCACGTCGACGCTTACATGCTGGTACTCTACTGGCTGAAAATCAGGTTGTAAGGAGCCTGCTTCTTGCAACACTACTGAGCTCGGGATCATTTTAGGGGCTCAATACTTAAAACTAATTATAATGTTTTTTTCTTACCTAGTTTTAGTTGCATGTTTTGATTTTGTTGTTTTGATGTTTTAAGTATTGTGTCGTTAATAAATGTATTTTATTATTTATTCTCTACTCGGCTACGTTACGGGAAACTCTACAACAAAAGTGGTACAGTCGGCCAGGTTACCTCTTTTTGTTCGATTGGCGCCCTTATACCGCGCGCGGTAAGAGCTGCTATGGGGTATCTGTGACTGTGGCCGACAGTACCTACGCTCTGACGTGCTATAGTGTGTACCTGTACCTGCCTATTTTTTATTTTTTTTAACACTAAACTTTTTAGAAAGGAGTATTCCAAAACCACTTAGACGTGAAAGCCTATAACTAGCATAGCCCTAGAATTGTTTACAAACTACGGTCATTTATAGACTTTTCTAACGATTTGTATTGAAATGCAGGCCGAATATAACGACTTGTAGCAGTGAGCAACATCCTGTGCCTATATGGGGTTTTCCTCGATTAAATTAATAATTCCTTGGAATTGAAGTTTATGACGCAAATAATTGGTGCTGTATTCGACAAAGATTGATACATGAATAACATGAACCTAATACCTAACCTAACTCCTATCATAAAGTGCACAATATTCTTATAATGCATGCAACCACTTGGTAATACAAAGGTTGACTGGAAGAAATCGCTATTAACATGTAGATACTTCTAATTTGTGAATATCTTTGAAAAATATACGTTCTACGATGTAGAGTTCTCAATCTATAACTACCTACTTGACTTTCGGAGTGGTGCAGTGGCAGCCCAGTGGGTAAAACGTTGGACGCATAAGGGTGTGGTCCTAAGTTTGAATCCCGGTGCTGGCATCTCTATCTATCAAAACTTGAATATAATGTTGTCTTCTAAGATTGCACTAAACAAGTGAAAACGAAGTCAATCTCGGATCAATGGTTAGAATATCATTGGTGTTCTATTAGTCACGCTCCAATAGTAAAGTTTTGTTACAATACGTACCGAGTTATGAAACAGAACTGTTGATAATTTCTTTGGGTTAATAATAATGGTCGTGAAGTCGTGACAGGTTGTTTCTTAAAGCAAAAAATTGTGAACTTCAATACCATCGAAAAACCACTTTTCATAAACACAGCAACAAGAAAGATACAATTTTATACAAAGTGAACCTTGATGATGATATCAGTTAATCCATAATTAATAAGGTTCAGTCTGTAACGCAATGGCGTGTCGATAGGTACCCAGTAGAAGGTCAAAACCGGGTTTTACTCATTTTTCTCCTTCAACCAGCCAGCTAATCCTGTAGAATTAGAATCAGAATATCCTTTACTGTATTAAGAACTTTAAAAGGACAGACAGCATTAATAAATCGTGATTGAAGCCTAATCAAATACGTAAGTATCGTCCTGTCTCTGCACATTTCCCACAAAAGAGCGTGACAGAACGATACTTAATTATTTGCTTAGTAAAATTCTCAATTCAGAAACCGGGCCAGAGAGTTTTCTCGAGTCCGGACTACGGTTTTTATTGCAACTGAGAAAACTCCTGAACTAATTGGACTTTCAAAACATTTTTATCTTTTAGGCTTCTTTTGCATAATCCTCGGTTTTCTCTTGGTTTTTCAGTGCTCTATCTTTTTTGGCATCTTTCCTTATCTATGTTGGCACTTCCGAGTCTACCTGAAAAATCCGTCGTTTGTTTCTTTGTATGTATGTATGTATGAATGTTTGTTCGACGATAGCTTGAGTATCGTTGGTCGGATCTGGTCGGGAGTTTGTATGTAAACGCCGGCTTGTTCAGGTAGACTCGGAGAACTTCACTTAAGGCCGCCATTTGTACTATATTTTGTTGTAAGAAGTTATCTGTAATATTCTTTCTGTTGTGCGATAAAGAGTTCTCTATCTATCTATCTTCCGCAGGTTTCCACCTAAGTGGTGTGGTGAGAGCCCCCGCGGCGCTGCCACCCTGCTCGGAGCCCGAGCGCCTCTTCAGGGTCACAGTGTCTTTTGACAGGTCAGTTCAGCACCAAATAACTTTCCCCTGTATTTTCTAAAATATCCACCGTACAAACAACCGTTTATAAATGTAAAAAAAAAGATTTTTCATTTCAATAAGGGCTATTTTTGAGCTCTGTTAACTGCCTAAAGCTGTTTGACGCAAGTGGACCTTAGCTGTCCGTATTGTAGGTATAGGTGCTGGGCAAGCCTACTCCATCTAAAATAATGTACCAGGCACTGCAGCGCTGAGTGGACTCTTCAGTGTGAGGTTAGGTGCCACTGGACGCTTTATAAATAATTTCATTACGAAGATGCAAAGGACTTAGGCCCGGTTACTGAGTTAAGAATTTTGCTAAGAAAATGGGTAAGTATCGTCCTGTCTCTGCAGATTTCTCACAAAAGAGCGTGACAGAGCGATACGTAAGTATGTGCTTAGTAAACTTCTCAACTCAGAAACCGGGCCTTAGTTTTTTTTTAATACCGTGACTGACAGCACACACCCGCAAATCAAAATCAGTGACGATAAATATATAATTCCAAAATTTGCAAAAATTTAAAAACCGACCTCTAGTTTCGTTCTCTACCTTCAAAGTACTTAGTAGAACCTTTGAAAGTAGTAACCATAATAACTGGAATATTTGGTAGAGATATATATTTTTTGTAAACACCAAAGGCAATTCAAAGCATCCCCCTCGTGGTAACCCTACAAGATTTCCATACAAATAAGCCGAATTGAATATTGAACGGGGTACAGCATTGACGAAGTAAAATTGTGTGGGCTGTGACGATTCGGGTGTTTTCGCAATCACTTTTGGTAAACTTGCCGAGTTTTGCAAATATGAGAGGCCAACAATGCAGTCAGGTACTAACTATAATTTTTATCAAAAAAGATAAAACCGACTTCAAGTTCCGTTCTTCATTACCGAAGTTCTTCATCAGACTGGTTAGGATTTGCAATCACTGGTGAAAAGGTATACTGTTATTAAGATACAGCTCTGATTCCGAGTGATGCGCTGCTGTCCATTGAGGGGTTCCGTTCTCCATCTCCGAAGTTCTTCATCATCTCTTAACAATTTTATGGTACCACATGGGAACTATACCCTTACAAGCAAAAAAAGAATCATCAAAATCGGTTCACGTATAAAAAAGTTTTTAGCCAACAAACATAAAAATACGGGTCAAACTTAGAACCTCCTCCTTTTTCGGTTATTTTTTTTTAACATATTTCGCAATTTAAATAAAGGTGCAGATTGTAGGTAAAAAAGGAAGTATAACGGGGTCCGGAAGTTAGCATAGGTATGTTCACGGAGACGAAATTGCGGAAAAGCTAGTTCTGTCAGAAGACATGTAGTAGGTACAATGTAACTCAGAGAAGGGAGCAGCACCTTTTAGGTCCTTACGTTTCTTACAGCATCTACTGTGCTCAGACTCAAAATATAAACATCTTCAATAGTCACTCACAAAAAGGTCACAAACATAAAAACCAATAAAACAAAACATTTTAGCATTAGAAAAACAAAAGCGCTCAACAAAAGCTCCCGTTCTATTACAAAGACGACTTTGTTGAAGGGACAAAATTTGGGACTTTTTTCACTATCGAGACGTAAAGGGCAATGTCCCTGGCCATAATAGGTTCGACACCTTATCTAATTCCTTAGCGCTTTGATCAAGCATTACAATTACTTCACTGCGGGGTGTTAAAATATTCTTCTAGCTATCTACCTAGCTTGCATTAGCAAATAGCAGCTTATTAAAAACTGGAACATTATTTATGTGTATTGCAAATTAAAACTGAAACATTAGGTACCGTATTATTATCTGCAAGATAATCTGCAATGGGCAGTGGGCACGCGCACGCGAACTCTCTCTGGGATTAACATGTAGTTGGGAACTCGTAGGTAGGGATTTTATCTAAAGTGACAATTCTTTTGATTCTTTAGCAAATTGCCTGTTAAGTCCTACGTAAAGAAACAAGCAAGCAACCAAAGCCCATTTAGCGCTAAAACGCAGCAGGTAGAGTCGTACACAACAAACGGCTTTGTGGGCCAGCGATTTGAGGCGTTGTCACTTCGGTCCCTCAATTCCCTCATTTAGTTTATGGCTACCGTCCGTTGAAGGTATTTGAATAGGAAGAATACGCTGGCTGGTTTAGTGCCTTAGCCTTTGTGATAAGGATTTTTGCGTTGGCCGTAGGAATTTTGTATTGGTTCGTTAGTGTTATTGTGCTTATTGCAAGCAAGGCGTCAAATAATACCCTGATTTGAACGATAAGAGTGTCTTTATATAAGTATTTGTCAGTATTTCCCGGCGCAGGCAGGCTATGACTTTGTTTCTTTTCAAAGTTACGCACATTTGCGAATTTGAAGTACTCAGCAAAAAACACTCGCTAACAGTGAGGGAAAACATCGCGAGGAAACGCGGCTTAGTTGGCTCCACATCTATTGACTTGTCTTTCCTGTGGGCTAGGCCGACTAAACTGTCAGGGTGGTATAAGTGCTGGGCAAGCCTACTCCATCTAAAACAATGTCCCAGGCACTGCAGCGCCGAGTCCGAGTGGTCTCTTCACCCAATCTAGTGCGAGTGAAGGTGCCACTGGACCACAATACTGGACGCTCGCTGTATCAATTATCTCATTTCGTAGATGCAAAGGCGTTTAGTTAGTTTTTTGGCCATGTTGTCAATAATTTTTCAGCAATCGAACATTTTTGGCAAGGTTAAAAACGTGTGTTAGTAAGTGCTTTTAAAAAACATGATCTATTGCTAAAGCCCTACGGTCTCAATTCCAGATGCAAGATCACCGGCGTGACATGCAGCTGCGAGGCGCGCGACATCTTTTGGTGCCAGCACGTGGTCGCGTTGGCTCTTTACCGCATCCGGAACGCGGATTCAGTCCGACTCAGAGTGCCTATATCAGGTAACTATATAGACTCAGAGTGCCTATGGCCCGGTTTCTGAGTTGAGAATTTTACTAAGCACATACTTACGTATCGCTCTGTCACGCTCTTTTGTGAGAAATGTGCAGAGACAGGACGATACTTACCCATTTGTTTAGCAAAATTCTCAACTCAGAAACCGTGCCTTAATCAGCTAACTATTACAGACTCAGAGTGCCTATATGAGGTAACCATTAAAGACTCAGTGCCGATATCAGTTGACTCTCACAGACTCAGGGTGCCTATATCAGGTAACTATTACAGACTCAGAGTGCCTATATCAGGTAACTATTACAGACTCTGAGTGCCTATCAAAGGCTCAGAGTGCCTATCACAGGCTCAGAGTACCTATTACAGACTCAGAGTTCCTATATTAGGTAACTATTTACAAACTCATAATGCCAACAACGTTCCCAACAACGTTGCAGAAATTCTTGGCGCAAGAAGCATTGTCCTTCGACGCGAAAAGAAAGACTCAATACTCGATGCTAACTCCCAAACCCCTTGACAGAAACCCTCCTACAAATGGACCGGCAACAGCTGCAGAAATTCGTCCAATACCTCATAGCGGAACATCATACAGAAGTTCTGCCGACGGCGCAGCGGTTGGCTGACGAAGTGTTGCAGGCCCGGTCGGCGATCAACCGGATATGTGGCGCGCCGGACCCCACGGCTGGCCCGCCCCCGGACGCGCACCATGCATGGCATCTGGATGAGCAGCAGGTACAGATTGAAGTTAAAAAAATAGAAAAATTTATATCGTCAGTTTTATACGATAAGCCCCTTGTAACTATTATAGACTCAGGGTGCTATACCAGATATCCATTACTGACTAATAGTGCCTCTATCAGGTAACAATATTATATTATGTTTTATGGGACCACATACACGGTCCACCGAGGAAAAAGTTCTAAGGTAACAAACATTTTAAAAAATTCGGGTCGAATTGAGTAGGTACGAGTACCTCCTCCTTTTTTATATCGGTTAAAAATGGCAACAGCTGCAAATCTCGTTTCGTTTCATAACCCTTGTTATAAATACTGGCTGGAGTCTATAAAGTTACTCATTACGATTCTTGTTTTGAATTTGGAATGTCACAACCTAAAATTTATCGTGTTTTGTTTCAGGTCTGCGAACAAGTGCGAGCTTATTTATTACAGGGGACTTATTACAATGCAAACAAACAACTCAACTCTTTATTTTCTAAGGTAAGCCTCTTTTGTAATCAACTCTTAGCCTGTTTTTGGCCCTTAATTATTATCTTATTTTTCTATCTCCCCCTGAGTTTGTTTGAATAAATTTTCAAGCATTGTTAACATTATTTAATCTAAATACGACATTCCATGGAATATCTTAAGGTGTTGCTGAGAGATCTTCGTTCACAGCATGATATTTACTTCACTACGTGAAAAGCCCATTTAATTTTCTTGTAACAAACTATGTAGATAATTCATATGAAGCTCTTCTAACAATCCAAACCTCGTCCTTTGCAGGTACGCGAAATGCTCCGAGCGCAGGACTCGAACGGGCCCCGAATGCTGATGTTGATGACAGAGCAATTCCTCTCGGACCCTCGCCTTCTTTTATGGAGGAACCAAAACACCCCCATGACGGAAAAGTGCCGGCAACTTTGGGAACAGCTGGGCGCGTTGTGGGTCAGCATAGTCCTAGATCCAGGGAGCAATAAGCACCAGAGGGGGCAGTGGCGACATCTGCTGGAAAAGTGGTCGGCGGTCGAAGTCTGTCCCACTGAGGACCCGGACTATCGGTCGTTTCCCTTGGTGAGTGTCGTTGGATTCTGGTTCTTGGAGTTTTTGACTTAGACTAGACTTAGAGTAGCTTTTGGGTGGTGATGAGGGTCAGCATAGTCCTGGATCTTGGAGGGAGAAATCAGAAAACTTTCGATCATTGGATTCTGGTTTCAAGATTTTAGGTTTAGATTATCTTTTGAATGGTCACATGGGTTAGGAAAGCAAAGTTTTCTCACTCAAGATTCAATCATTGATTGAAGCACCCGAAATCCTAAAATTTTTGTCTCCTTCAGTACGCCCGGGAACGTGAGAGGAGCGAACGTGATCGCGACAGAGACCACAGAGACAGGGACAGAGAGCGGTATCGTGATAGAGAAGAGAGGGACAGAGAGAGACTACGGGCTGATAGAGAGGAAAGAGATAGGTAAGCAAAAACCCTAACCAAAAGACCCAAGAGTATAATTCTATTCCTTTACCCTATCTCTGCAATACCAACGTACCTATACGTTATAGATAATCTTTGTTGGTTAGGTTATCGTATGAGGCTGAGTAGTGGCCACCCCCCCTGGTGTCAGAGTTTTTAGGCCGCCCAAAGGGCCTCTGATATGGCTTAACGATGTTTATTTAACAACAGCCGGGACCAACGGCTTAACGTGCCTTCAGAAGCAACGCTCAGATATTATTGCCACTGGGTTCACTACGTCTTGCCGAATCCACTAGCTGTCACCCATCCATAGACTGACCGCGCCCGTTGTTGCTTAACTTCGCTAATCGATTAAGAATGGCTAGTCCAACTAGGCTGTGAGCGCTTCTATTTGAAAAACCTTTAACTCAAAAAGCTTTCTTGATAAATGATTTTTCACCCATGTTCTAAATAAAATTGCTCAGCTTTGACATCTAACATAGTTGGGCCTTGAACTGAATACCTTAGCTCTATTTCCTGTCAATTTTATTCAATGTGTCTACAATCCCAATATCCTTTTTCAGAGAAAGACACCGAGAACGTCAGAGGAGAGAAGTGAACTCACAATCAGAGAGTTCAGACGAGGAACCTAGGCCTAATAAGTAAATATTTTTTTACTTCTTTAGCGCTTATTTGGACTACTGACTGTCGGACATATTCATTCCCGTTAGGTATCTTTGTTTTTTTCTCAGTCTATTTCTATTGTGCCTCTAGAATTGCAACTCTTTCAGACTCACTCTAATAAACTTTATGATAAGGCCGTAAGGTCAGCAAACAAATTCTGTCCATGTTACATGCCAATCAGTGACATATTATTAATTACTTTGGCCGGAATGGGAATGCGTATCCCTGTAACCCCCGGAATTCTTTGAGTCTGCTCAAGAACCTCAGGAAAGGATAATGTCCATGAATGGACTGGCACAAGCTACGATAATAACTGTTCAAACCTTCGATCATTTCAAACACTAAACAAAATGCGCCTTCTTTCCAGTTATGAACGCGAGTACAGAAGAGCGAGCAAGCGGCTGAGGTTACACAGCCAGCGGTCGGCGCCGCAACTGACGCCGCGTACTGTCTTCCATAAGTGAGTTCGCACCCTAATAACTGCTGGCTTATGGCTGAAATTGTTTTGACACGCTATTGCTTTCGAAATACCATTCACAAGATAGCCATCACCCCTTTGAGTTACAAAAATAACTTTAAGTTCTTCATCATTAACTGAACTCGCCTGAACTGAAGAATATTGTAGAGCACGTCGCACTATCATCATGGACGTTTCCATAGCAAAAAGTATGTCTCTTTCGCAACACTGATCTGTCTCTGCCGCAAGCCAGGCGGACGAATACATAACTAATCATATCTGAATTTTAACTAACTAATTTTAAATTTTCCACCCACCAGGGCGCTGGACGCCGTCGACATATCGTGGGAAAACGAGCACCTCAAGTGTATACTGGGGAGCGACATCTACTCGGACTCCGAGAAGCCGGACAAGGCTTGCGGGTCCATCACCACCTTGCAGCATTATCCTAAGTTCAACGAGCTCGGGCAACCGCTGTGGCATGGTAAGGGTCTGAAGACTTTATTGTGAGCAAGGTTTATCGATATCGACTTTACGAGGCAGGAAGATGACAAGTGGACAAGGGCGGTGACAGAGATGCGATCGAGAACGACGGAGGTCGGTGAGAAGATCGGAAGCTCTATCATAAATTGCCTCCGGCGCCTACGCCACCGGTAAAGCAACCGGTAGAGCCTCAGCAACCCGACGGTCGGACGACATCGTTGTGTCGGAGCAGGGTCCATGGATGCGGATGGTCAAGGTGAGAGGTGGCGCGAGGGGAAAAAGACTATACCCAGCGTGGGCAGAGGTGTGCTGATGAAGTGTATACTGGGGAGCGACATCTACTCGGACTTTGAGAAGCTGGACAGGGTTTGCGGGTCCATCACCCCCTTGCAGCACCATCATAAATTTATAGTTCAATTTTGGACCGACCCGTTCATATACTTCACTGTTCATCTTCGTGTTTACTAAGGATACCACAGACCATATATCACATAGGTAGGAGGCAAAGGGATGATTTGTAAAGTCGCTTACCTAGAAAGAGTCAGATGAACTCAGATGATAGCAAGTAGCTGGAAATAATATCTCGACTGCTCCCGACCACTCGTGTCATGTCGAGCGAAAAATGCACATATCTCGCAGAAATGTCGTGCCTTAAGCCGAGGATGACTTCGAGAGGATAGAAAATGTGACATTTGCCGCAAAATGAGATTTTCTTTTGAGATTGTGTCGAATGCGAGATTGGTAAATGTGCGACGGAGGACTTTCAACCTTGTTTCCATTGCAGAACACTTACCTGTGGTCGGGGCCCGGATAGAGGCGCTCCGAGCGCACGGTAGGGCCCCGGCGGCGCTGCGGCTGGCCGTCAGCGCAGCCCGAGCCATGAGGCATCGACAGGTAATTAATTATCTCTATTCTCATGTTTATACTAACCTCAGCATTTAGTAAGTTGTGGATGGCTTTTAACCACCTTAATCCTATCTATATATCTATACAGGGCAATTTTTAAATAGCTTTATTCCTGAAACACTTCAACTTTAAAATGTGGTTTTCAACAACTTTTGTTCTACCTACCTAAGACTTTTTTGACACGATTTCTTATCACAGGAGGTAGCCCAGCAACGCTGGACGGAAGTCGGAGCCGGCGAAGCCTCCTATTCCGGAGGAACCACCACCACCACCACCATCACCGGAACCGGAAGTGGGAGCGGAAGCGGAAGCTGCTCCGGCGCGGACAACTGCGCGGGGAGATGCGGCGACAGAGTCAAGCTGTCGCTGGTCTGTGCGCACATGGACGCTGGCTCGTGCCTTCAGACCACGGCCACTTGTGCGCTGTCGCACTCGCACCGGTGTATTGGACGGGGTGAGTGAGGAAGAACGCTTTTAGTGTATATGTAGTAGGTAAATTATTAAAAATATTAAAGTAAAGCCAGTATTGCTTATTCTGTAAAAAAAAACCGCACAGTTGCTAGTCCTCAAAACCGGTTTATTTACGGAAAAATTGCTCTTGTCGAAAAATTTTTTTTTATTATTTGTCAAAAATCAGATTTTTTATTTATATTTTCCCGCATACAAACCAGTTTTGAGGACTAGCAACTGTGAGTTTTTTTTACACTATAGGTACGCAAACTGGAACTAAAAAGACCTCGCTTCAAACATTATTTGGATTGTTAGGAAGCTCAACAGATTTCCTTCTACTAGGTATTTTAATTGTTTTGTACAGTTTACATGGCTTTTTCATCCAGTATAGGCAGAGAGGGGCGATGAATTTCTGCCTTTTCTGCCCAAACGATTTTAATCGGGCAGAAAGGGTTTTAATCGGGCAGAAATGGATTTCTGCCCATTTCGGCGGGCATAAATGAAAATTCACTACAAATTAGTTTTTTTATATACAAAACCCTATTGGGATAATATTATGTGAAGAAAAAGGAAAGAAAATTGGTTGGGGTTTAGTGTAAGGGGCGCTATGGGCCCAGAACTTAGAAGTTTCTTTAACAAAAAAAAAATTTTTTTTATAATTTTTTTATCGGAGACCTGTTGAATTGGTCCTGGAGAGAAAAAAAGTTCTGTAACTTTATGCCGAGAAATGCACCGTTTTTGAGTTATGTTATTTTTTTTCAAAGTCTCATAACTCGTAAACGGTGCGTTTCCCGGCACCAAGTTACAGGAACATTTTTGTTTACTAGGACCTACCCAACCCGAGTTACTGGTTTCCCGACGCCCACCAATAATTTTGAGTTTTTTATTTTTCAAGACCTCGTAACTCAAAAACGGTGCATTTCCCGGCACTAAGCTATAGGACCTTTTTTGCTTCATAGAGCCTACCCAACCTATTCTCGTCAAAATAAAGTTCTTTTGTAACCGAATTTAAATAAAAAAATAATTTAATTTCCGCCCGACCTTTATTAAAAATGCCCGGCGTTTATTGGGCAGTAATGGATTTTAACCCAGCGGTGGATTTTAACCCGGGCATTTACCCATCTCTGAGTATAGGTGGGTCAAGTGACAGGACAGAAAAATTAGTAGGTATAAGGAGCATACATACAGGGTGTTAAAAGACCGCCAACAAAGCGGGAAACCACGTATTGTCCTCATCATAAGGAACATTTTTGCCCAAGGAACTATGCCTGGGAAATCAACGGTTTCCGAGATAATGAGGTTCAAAGTCGGACTTATCATAACTTTTTTTTTGCTGAAATGTATTCAGTATCTAGTTCTTAACATATCTTTTCAAGAAGCCATATCAAAATTATAAATATTTCTTACAAAAAACGACGTTAAAATTTCAACCCGCAATGTATTCTAAACATCGGCACTTCTAGCTTAAGTATCATAAACTTATACCTACGCTTGCGCAATATGACATCTGTGCGTTACGCGTCCATTGAGTTATAAAATATTTTTCAAAATTATAACCTAAAAATCCAAAATCATTTCCCAGCAATAATTTATCATAAAAGTACTTTGTTTTGGTATCTAGTATGCGTAGCTTTCGGCTCTGTTGGCGGTCTTTTAACACCCTGTATAATTATTTTCTCAGCTACGTCTTACTAGTCTCTAGAAAAGACAAGGAACATGATTAAAAGTCAACGATAACAACATGATTCGGATGATCGAGTCATCAAGTTGATCACGATTCTCAGACATGAAGGACTAACTATAAAGACAGATCAGATAGAGCACTAAGCTCCAAACTAACCAAAACCCAAGACCAACCTTACCCCTCTTCTAATAAATCTCATATACCTTCTACCAACAGACAGCAGATGCTGGACCGGCTGGACGCTGGAGGCGATATGGTGCGTCCACGAGTGTCTGGCGGACGCGTGCTTAGCGCCCGACGACCAGCGAGCTTCCCCCCGTCTACATACTTACCTGGACGAAGAGCCCAATACTGGCCTGCCACCGAGGTAAGGGTCTAGTTATGCTGGTTTTTTGCTCTTTAACAGAAAAATCCTTCACGTTGTCCAATCGGTATGAAAAAAGCACACCTACCACTTAGAAGTTCTCACGCTGGGCGGCAAACAGTAACGTGGGACTTGCTCCGTTGTCTTAAATTTCTATTCGCTCAGTTCGGCTCCTATTTCGTGTCCGATATCTTCGAGGCGCTAGTGAAAGGCACCCATCACTTGAAGCGATAATACAACGGATGACCCTTCCAATGGAATCCCAATGGAACGACATGGTCGCGATCCTCAGCCATGTGGAATCGATGAAGAAGAAGATTTTGGATCAGACTCGGGTCTTTATTAAGCTGGTGCTAGACTGATGACATTTTATGAAGAATGTTGATTTTAAACATTTTTTTATGTGAAAGGGTAACAAGATAAGGCGAAACTAACTCCATATTCCCGATTACAGATACCAACACGTCCCAGTGGCGGGTAGTAAGAGCCCAGACGAGACGTATCTGGCCTTGGCTCTGGAAGCTGCCCTACTGGGTCTAGGGGTTCAGAGGATGCTGCCAAACGGACTCTACGCGCAGGAGCGGTATTGCAAGCAGGTGAGTTAAGGTGACGTCATTCATATACCTACCTAAAGAGGTATGTATGGAACAGGGCTTGAACACGCACCATGGCAGATAATTGATTTCCAGCACAAGGGCCATTGGGCTAATCAAGGAACGAAATTGTAAGATTTACCAGAATCCTAAGATGTTACAGCATCACAAGCCACCTCCACTCATAATAGATGGGTGAAGTGAGCCATTAGACACTGCAGTCCAGAAGCTCTACCACGAGTTACGTCCGGCAAACCTCCGCCACCGGCAAAGCAAGTTTCACTATGGCAAAACTTGTTTTGCCGGTGCCGTAGGCCTGCCAGACAAAAGTCGTGGTAGAGCTTCTGTCATCTATAACAAAACCACATACTACCGCACTATGCGGGAAAAACTTCGATGATTTTACCTTCAATTTCCCTTTACAGGAAGAGCGTCTAATAGCCCAACTGCAACGAGTGGAGGGCGAAGCAGCAGCCGTGGTCAGTGCGCGAGTGGCGAGAGCTTTGCTCGACGGCGGTCCATCCTCCTGCCTCGGGACCAGGGTGCATCCGCGGTCGGCGCCGGCGCATACCTTCGCACGGTTTTTGTTCCTGACGCTGCTACCAAGCGACCCGGAGCTGGCTTACCGAGTGGGGCTGAGGGCTATGAGGTGAGGAGATAGAACTATCTACTTTGTTTTTAGTGGAGCCTTTTTTATTCATAGTATCATTGTTGATGATGATGATGATATCCTTGTACCCCCTATCAGGTGTCCTGCACCCACCAGACGCACCTGTCGCCTGACTGATTACGTAGATTCAAAGGTCTAAGTTGTTTCTTCCTTTCAGATTACCAATGGTGGAGGAAGCGTACGGCCTCGACGGCGCGGCCGCGGGCGGTGGGGCCGCGGGCGGTCCGGGCGCGTGGCACACGCTTCAGCATGCGGAGCAACAGCAGGCGGCGTTAGCGAGCGCGCTGTTAGGTAAGTCTAGCTTACATTCACAACTATTTCAAGCTCTTCAACACACCGGGGCCACCACCCTCGATTTGCTACAGCTATTTACTTATTATAGTGGCTTCTGACCAAGATGCCCCTTCACCGACATACGTCCAACACACACCGACTTCTACGTCCAACACACGATCAAAACAAATGGGGCCAGTCCCACTCCGGTATCTACTTTAGATTCATAATAGTGGCCCTTTTATCGATGGCTATGGGCATAAAAAGCCTACTATATCCAGCAAACGATCGAAACTGA
Organism: Zelleria hepariella; assembly: GCA_949319315.1. Classification (NCBI taxonomy): domain Eukaryota; kingdom Metazoa; phylum Arthropoda; class Insecta; order Lepidoptera; family Yponomeutidae; genus Zelleria; species Zelleria hepariella. The sequence goes on from OX439382.1 coordinate 19,306,116, forward strand.
GTGCCAGGACCTATGTCCAAGTGTCGGAGAGAAAAGAGCTACAATAGCTACAAAGAGAGATTCCCAATGCTGCATTGTGCTACAAATGGACATATAAGTATGCATTGCATTTATAGCAACGATAGAAATCATTGATTTTCAGCAACAATAGGTAGGTAGGTACTACCACTGGATGACATCGAAATAATAAATAGGTTTGACGCTAGCAATCACAAAACCCGAACCTATAACGTACTCTGATTGATGCCCCTTCTTACTCGATTGGCAAAGCAACATCGGGCGCGGTCAGTCTATGGATGGAATGGCAATAATATCTGAGCGCTTACGTGCTTCGGAAGGCACGTTAAATAAACCATTGGTTCATGTTGTTGTTGATTAAATAACAATCGTTAAGCTATGTCAGAGACCTTTGGGCGGCCTAAAAACTCTGACACCAGGGGTAGCCACTACCTCATACTATTACCCACACTACCATCAGTACCTATACTAACTTCATGTTCCACCAACAGGAGCTGCCCGAGGGAACCCTGGTCGTCTCCGAGCGGCGCTGGCGGCGGCGCAGCGGCACGTTCGATCGGCGGCGCAATTGTTCCGGTTAGCCCAGGATGCCTTGAGACATGCTGCCCCTCCGGACGCTCCACACCACCACCGGGACCTCTTGGCTGCTGCTTTTGAGCTTGGGCTGCAGGTAAACAACTAATAACTATAATAACGTAAGATGGATCATAAGCGAATGTCCAGCATCTGCCAAAAGGCCGATAACTGCAGGGAGGTTTCCCTAAGAAACCATTGCAAATTATACATAACCATGGTCCAAGGCATAAGCCCTTTCCACCCACTTATAGGTACAACCTGTAATGCGACTTTTTATTTTTTATTATCATCAGCCCACCTCTACCTACTGCTGGGTGCAAGGTATTTGTGTTAAATTTGCATATCTGCGAATGCGAACTCTTTTGTCGTTCAAACAATAAAACGTTAAACTCTGCTATTCAATAATAAAATTTGCCCCTTACGCCACTTTCTCTCACGTTCTCGCACCATCCACATCCATGGACCCTCGGCCGATTCGGATTACTTACACCAATCGAATTTCAAGGACCGAGCTAACTTCACCCTTCACTCCACAGGTTCTGCGCATGACTCTATCATCGGTCAACTGGCGGCGGCGCGAGATGGTACGGTGGCTGGTGACATGTGCTACGGAGCTTGGTCTCGACGCACTGCTGTCTATCATGCAGAACTGGTAATTTTTTAGCTGAACATTTAAATATGAGACATGTACATTGTACCTACGTGTAACTAACCTAAGCCTGTCGAGCAAATAATACCGTGGGAAGCTTTCAATTTCTATATAGGTACGAGTATTTTTTTGAGGATCCGAAAGACCAATCTCCCTGAAAAAGATCCATTCTCGCTGAGACAAAATAGAAGGGAATAACTTGCCTTCCCTAGCTAGATAAAGACAGAAATGGAATGCGTTAGACTCTGAGTAGGAGTGACGGAATCTAAAGGGGGACAGAAAGAGTGCACGGTGTCACATAGCCTGCTTACATTCTACACCAGCTAGCTTCGTAGCCCCTCAGTCGTATTTGCTCTTCTAAACCCCAAAACTTATTTCCAGGTATGAGCTCTTCACCCCAATGGAAGCGACGGGGCCAGTGGCTGCGGCGGCCATGTCCCACGCTACGGCGTTGCGATTAGGGCTCACTTTCGAACAGCAGGAGAAACTGAGTGCCTGTGCCAGAACACTGGCATTGCAGTGCGCTGCCAAGGTAAATCTTCATCAGCTCTTTTCTATGACAACTGGAGATTTTAAAACACCAGCCGGGTTAAGATGGCTGCCGTATACTCGGATATTGATCCGAAAGTGGCTTTTATGGCTGCCATCGGGTTACAGGACACAGGAGAGGAAAGGATTAGAAAGTTTTTGACTCGCTCTCGGGACAGTCTAAAGAGAGTGTACTTCTGCCATTGCCTCCGGTAAATGCGAATATTTTGCGCCATCCGTGCACCAACTCGTACAGTAGGGATCTATTCAGAAATGTAGCTTCATCACACTGCCTACAAAAAGACCCTTTTCCCAACAGGACCCACCTGGCTGTGCCCTATCCGCCCTCACCGTCTGCGAAGGCTCAGCCGGTGCCTTCGAGGCTGCCTGCGCGGCCGTCGGGGGCGCCGCCGCAAGAGGGGCCCTGGCGTCCAGTCAGCTGTTCGCTGTAGCCAGATATATGGAGCAGAGGGGACAGCCCGCTCGAGCGATGCGACTAGCTACTCTCGCGATGAGGAATCTGCACTTGCATTACAACCAGGTACTTATAGTGGCTTTTAGTGCAACGCCTTGTTCTTCATCCAACGCTCCTATGACTAACTGAGGTGTAAAACATAGTCAGCGCCATCTAGTGGTGAGTAAGGAGCCTGGGTCTCTCGCTTCCAAGTCCAAATTTCTACCACTAGGCCACCACCGCTGTTGGAAGCTTAATACCTTACTAGAACTACCTACTTATTCATTTAAATTCCTTATTCCTTAACTAATTCCATTAATTATTCCCTCTACAGGACAGTCACCCGGCTATAGCGGACATCCACTGGGCGGTGGCGCTGGCGCACTCGCTCGGCAGAGCCGAGCTTCAAGCAATGCTGCCCCTGCTCGTAAAAAACGTCCAATGTGCCCCCGTACTGGTAAGTTTGTTAAAAAACCAACTATTAGTCCAAAGGAACGAACGAAAACATCTGCCCAGCCAGGTTTCCCCGAAGCCGTATGCACTGCGTCAGTTGTGTAATGCCACAGATCTCTGACAGCGCTGACACAGCACTGGTACCAGGTAGACGCGATTTGCAAAGGATTGGAACACTTGCTCGTAGGATCGGTAGGGACGGGAGTAAAATCAGCCGGCTAATGCAGCCTGAAGCCAACAGGAATGGCTTCATATGGAGAAACAATCTGCGATTAACACCAACTATTCGTCCAAACGCCAATAAAAGACCAATAAGGATTGTTGCTGGCCCCACGTTGGGCGCCAATGTTATGGTAGAGCAGGAAATAAAGAACATGTCGTTTGCTAGATCTTCAATAAAATTGTATAAGTATTTAAGCAAAGTAAGATGAGTGCTATCGATTTCCAACAACATAAGGATATTAATAAAATGCCTCAAAGTGTTTTGCTCAGTTATTGAGTCACAAAGTTGAATGAGGCGTAATCTGAGTTTACCCGCTTGTGTGTAGACCTGTGAAACATTGCTTGAGATTAAGGTTAGATAATAATAGTTATTTGTTATGCGAGAATGCAAAATTATTGTTTGCGGCGAGTGCTTGTATTGAATACCGAGCTAGCGAAGGTTTCTAAAATTGAGCCACGAGCGTGACAAACAATAGACATAGGTACCTACATAGAGGTTATTGAAATGAGTTTCCTTCTTCTTTGTTTCTTCACAAAGGAGTATGTGGCGTTGCCTAGCAAGCAACGGGTTGTTGATTACAAATTGTGTCTTCTTGAAGTGTCATAAAATCAACTACCCTTTGCTAGGCAACGCTACAAGTTGAAGGAGTTCCTTTTTTTTATTAGGGCATCGAGTTTAAATTTCAAAGCGCACAAAAATGGAAAAAAGGATTTTTTACGATCACATATTTAAAGTAACAGCGTACTTTCCGAGCAAGGGAGATGAAAAATAATAAAAATCACAGTCAGAGCGTCCTTTTTGTCAGGTTATAGTTGCTTTGCGTTTCTGCTGAAATTTTTACTTCGCATAAAATACTATAAAAGTCCTTGCACCACATTAAAATTTTGTCGCTCATTTTCAAAATCAGCACCAAAACAAACAAATCAACACTTTGACAGCACACACGCTAGCGCCACCAGTGGGAGAAATGGCCCTCATTGTTGAGTTTTGTATAAGGCTAACTAGCGCCACCAATGTTGAAAAAATCATATCTCGCTTCAGAAGAAGTTTCTGACAAAATCCTAAGATGAGCTCATGCGCCATGCTGTTCTAGATTTTTAAGTGTGGGTACCCAACTCAATTTCTAGTCTTAAGCTAAAAAATTTTCGATAACCGCCAAAAACGGCCGTTTTTGGCGGTTATCGAAATTTTTTTATCTTAAAAGTAAATTTCGAAGAGGGTATCTACACTTAAAACTCTAGAAAAGCATGGCGCATAGGCTCATCTTAGGATTTTTCCAGAAACTTCTTCTAAAGGAAGATATGATTTTTTCAACATTGGTGGCGCTAGTTAGCCTTATACGGACCCTTAAGTAGAGCTTAGTTTTGATAGCCGTTGGATGCTACAAAAAAAAATACTTATTGGTCACACAATATTGCGTTCTAAACGGTCTGAGACCCAGCCTTTCTAGCAGAAATCTTGCCGAAAGTAGGTAGAGTCAGCCACACGCTAGGATACCCCTTTTTGTTCCATCGGCGCCCTTATGCCGCGCGCGGTAAGAGCTACCATGGGGTATCCTGGCCGAAAGTACCTAATATTTTAGCTAATCTCTCGTTCCCCCAACAGTCAGACGTCCTCCGGCGGTGCTGCGTGGCTGCTGCCGGGTGCTCCCGGTCCAGGCCCGCGCCCCCGCGGCCGCCGACGCCGCTCCGGCCGCTGCTTGAAGCAGCGTTGAGGGCCTACGCCTCTACGACCCACGCGCGGCTCGAGCGGATATCGCCGCGGCACTACGCCGACTTTGTGGACTTTCTTGGTGAGTTTATCTACGACGTGTTACAAAATCTTTCTTACAGGGTGTAACCTACTGGTCAAAAGGGTGTCAATTCTGTAAAAAAAGTTGACACAATTTTTATTTTATCACTTCTAAATAATAAAAAAATACATAACTTTTTTGTAATTTAAAAATGTGTTTGTTGGTGTAGGTGCATTTTTATAGCTGTGAGTTGTTAAAACATTGTAAAGGAAGTGAAAAAAATATTTAAAAAATACTTTTCTTCCGCCACAGCGTTCATATTTTATTAATTTAAAAATCAACGGAACGTCATAGACCAATAAAATATTCCCGGCGATAGCACCGGGTGCTATTACAATGTAAAAAGGGTTGGGATCTTTTGTAACACCTTGTATTGTATTTGACTAAGTAATTGGCCTCGCTGGAGCGAGCTCGGATTTCGGCCTCGCGTCTTCGTGACTCGCTCTACGCGGGACTCGTATAACTCCGATTTCTCAAACCAATCTATAAAGAGTAGAAAAAAGTTTTCTGTAAGAGATTGCTTTTAGCGGTAAGATTGCCATTTATACAATTTATATATGTACATGAGTAGATTTTAGCTATCTATCCATCTATCTTTCTATATAGGCTATATAAATATTTACTTATGTCGGATCTCTACTCTCTTACAGGTAAAGCTCGCGATACGTTTGCGCTTGCGCACGACGGCCCACACCAGTTCGCGGCTCTGCTCCAAGAGATAAAACTCAAGTATAAGGGCAAGAAAAAACTCATGTTCCTAGTAAAGGAGAGGTTCGGTTAAAACTCTTTTCTCAATTATGTTTTACTTTTTATGCTGGCCACTGTAAACTTCTTTTTGTGCAATCTGTTTTTGTCAAAGAGTTTCGTGCTGTTGCAAACTCTTTGGTTGTTATTGTACTTTTTATTCAAGATGATATTGAGGATTGTATGCCAGTCAGTGACTTGTGATAAGACAATCTTACTAACAAAAAAGAAAATAGCTTCCTCATTTTGTATGCAATTTTATTACAAAATTCCGGTGCAATAGTGGAACGTTGAGTTATTTTTCATGTAAATAATTATGTTCCCTGTTTCTTTACCTACTTCTTTATGATTTGGGTTGATAATTACCTACACAAACTTTTTTTTACAAATATCCAATGCTTGTTTTGTTGATATCATAGGATGACTATGATTTGGAAGAATCGAGGACAAGGTGTCAAATGTGTCAGAGATAAAATACCATAGTTTATGGTAAAAAAATATATCATTACCTCATACAAAGGTACCAATAAGAAGTAATGTACCCAGTCTATTCTAAAAGTATTATTTTTATTTAAATGAGTAGATAAAATAAAGGACCTCATGTGATTACCAAATTATGTGAGTCTGATGGTTTGCAGATTTATACAACTTCTGCAACTCTGCAAGTCATGGGAAAACTGTTTTGGTTATCGTTAACTTGTTGTCTCTTAACATTGTAAGTAATGTAATGATCTCAATGATTCCATTTGTGTAAAATATAGTTGATACATAGATCTGTAAATATAATTAAGTTTAGTTTTAATAAACAAATCTATAGCTCTTTATAATTTACACGAAAATAATCAACGGTATATTGGTTATTTTCGTACAAATGATAAAAGAACATAGTTAATTAAAATGATAGAACGCCATTCGGATAGCGTCCAATAGTACTGAAGCCCAACAATTATAATGACACCACACCAAAGATTATAATAAGTCTAAGTGAGATATACAAAGCCATCACTTTTACTTTATTCCTTTTCAGTATTGTTTCATCTCTTTTATAGCATTAATTTCATTCCGAATACGTTGAGAGAAGCTTAGATTTTATGATTTGGGCAAGCCTTGATGGTCTCACCCAAAGTAAAGTTTTATTTTACTTCATGGTAGGATTTCCATTATAATTTTATTCACAAATTATCTTACATTACATCTATCGAAATGGTCTCTCTTTCATTATTTTCATCCAATTTAACTCCGAGTTTTTAACGAAACATTTATTTAAATAAGCTTTCAAATGTTCTTGATTTATTTGTCTGTTACCCCTGTGTTTCCACTAAAAATAATAAATATCAAGGAAATGTAGTATAGATATTAAATTTTAACAAAAAGTGCATTTATAAAATAGATGATTAATAATATTATAGCTGATAGTGGACGTTTGGATTTTTAAAGTGTTCAGAAGTTTTTGGGAGAGAATTATAGTGTAAGAATAATTGAAATGGAATTTTGTACTTTTGTGGTGTGCAAGGGTTGTGCAAACGTAAGAATAAATTTTAATTAACTAATTGGTGTAAACATTCAATATACTTACTCGAGAGAAAAATACTTATGAAAAGGCCGACAGAAGAGCAAAAACCACGATTGCCAACCCTGAAATGTGTCAAAAATAGTAGGGTATCGAATGACTTACGATAAAATTATAGGTAAAAAATATTTACCACCAATAATAATAACAAAATTTATTTTAGTAAACTTTGTTCTCTCCGTCGACTCTCGTGCGAAAGAAATTGTAGTTTTTTGTAAAATGTAAATATGGTAAAAAGGAATCAGGCATGATTTAGTTAGACGTTACAAATTAGACAAATTCCAGTTAATACTTTCCTCTGAAATGCAAAACCTAATAATGTACTTATTGTTGTATTGTAAATTCAAGCAATAACTTTTTGTCGCCTTCGGCCGGTCTGAAATAACTTGTATTTAATTCTTGTTAATTGATGGTCTAATTAGGGATAAAACTTTAAAAATTTCAAAACAATAATCTCATGTCTACAGTGTAAAGTTACGTAGCTTTCTTATAGTTCAATGTTAGTTATGTGTATGTATTTTTTACAACTTTGTGACTTGCCAAACATGATTAAAACAATAAAAATAGACCTCAAGTGCCTAGAGGCAAGTCTTCATAGGTATCATCAGACTGGCTTAGTACCTACATGAAACCTGAATTGAATGTATTGTATTTTTATTTTCCAAAACATAATTTAACTGTCCGTTATTTTATTGTAAAGTCTTGTGTTAAAACGTAAAACGTGGACACCCTACCTACACTGCTGGATTTTGAAAGTGTTATTTTCAATACATTAATAAAAATAATGAAACATTACATTGCTATCTTCGTTTTACTTTATTTTACTATCCCCTTTTTAAATTAAAAATAAAACAGTAAATTATTTTTCAATAAAATATTACCTATATTTTAAAGGTTTTTATCAAGGATACAAAAGTAGGGACCTTTTAACATTTTAGCGCTGCCGGGCAACCAATTTCTTTATGAATACATAAAGAATGGAATTATGGTCATATGGTCACCCACCACTTGAAATGGGATCAAAGATAAAGATAACTAAAAACGCTTGTTATTTTGCCATTAAAGTACTTAAAAGTTTTATTTTTTATTTTGTTATATAAATACCTATAAGAAGTAGAAAATAACTTAAAATAAGTTGACACTCAAAACGACTGCTAACGTGATTCAAAAAGGGATTAAAGTGTTAATTAGGTCCTTCTTCTCCAGTTTTCTTTAAATCGTTACACCTACTTAATGCATCAGTCACACAGAGGGGACGTGGGACGAGGACGCCACGTCAGTTTGATGTCCCATTCATACAAGATGTATAGAAGCGACGCGACGCAAAACCTACAGAAGAGACGGGGCGCGGACAAAGCAATAGGCATCAAGTCCGCGCCACGTCATCGTCCCGCGTCTCTTCTGTGTGGCAGGCGTAAGTTTTTAGTGGGTGATAGTACCGACGAAGAGCTCGATGTCCTTGTACAGAATGGAGTAGAGGAAAGGCCTGTCCACGTTGAACTTGATGGGTTCCGGCGGTTCCGAGATGCTTGAGGCGAACACTGCTATTACACCTGGAAGAAACATGTTAAACTTTTAAAAGAAAAGACCTGGAAGAAACATTTAAACAATATTACTTATGTGAACTTTTAGGCCGGGAATAGACTTCCGATTTGTTCATCCGATTGTCTGATCAGACACACATTTGCATGAACATCGGAACCGATTTAAATCGGACGTGTATTGAATGTACACACGATAGCACGTGAAAGTGTACACTTTTATTGTAAAGTTGCCCGTAAAGTAGAGTGCTAGCGTGTAAGCGTCTACGTGCTGTTGAGTGTACACACAAAATTAAATATAATAATATGATGCAGACGCGAAGCGCGCCCGAAAAATCGCCAACTGTGCAATCTGGAGGCACGGCAGTGCCCCCGCCAGGTCGAGCGCGAAGCAAACACTACCGTACCATCCTTTACTGGAACCATTTTCTGGATAAGACCAGAACGAAGAAATTTTCGTCATCCAGTAAGCTATAATAACATACTTAAAATCCAAAATTTCAAGTCTGTAGTTTATTTAGTTCTGAAGTTAAGGCTCGGTATAAGGCTAACTAGCGCCACCGATGTTAAAAAAATCATATCTTCTTTTAGAAGAAGTTTCTGAAAAAATCCTAAGATGAGCCTATGCGCCATGCTTTTCTAGATTTTTAAGCGTAGATACCCTCTTCGAAATTTACTTTTAAGCTAAAAAATTTCGATAACCGCAAAAGCGGCCGTTTTTGGCGGTTATTGAAATTTTTTTAGCTTAAGACTAGAAATTGAGTTGGGTACCTACACTTAAAAATCTATAAAAGCATGGCGCATGAGCTCATCTTAGGATTTTGTCAGAAACTTCTTCTGAAGGGACATATGATTTTTTCAACATTGGTGGCGCTAGTTAGCCTTATACCGAGCCTTAAGCAAAAGCAAAGTTTCGCATTTATGACACTCACTCACTCATGATCATAAGAATAGAACTAGTACTTCCCATAAACTCAGAGAGCTGAAATTTGGTACAGAGTTAGGGTTTAACGGCCACATAACTATAAAAACTAGGATAATCGAAGATATGGAGTACCTGGTGACCCTGATTAGAAAACACAAGAGCGCAACCAAACTATTATAGATCGACATATACCGCCTTTACAAAAAATATTCAACTTGGTGGGCCGCTTCATTTGATGTCAAAAATCGAAGTTCTGAAGTATCTGATGAAGAAACCTCAGCTGGTCTCAGCTGTATAAGAGATATCGTAATGCCCCCTTCTACTATTGGTACATAAAAAACTCGACTGTCATTGCATAATTCCAGCGTAGTGGGACACATCTTCTAATTTAATCTGACCTATAGCCTGCTGGGTGAATGCCTCCCATTCTGCTCTTAATACGCTCTTAATAGTACCCTTCAACGGCCAAGTCACGCAACATTAACTATAATAATAAAGAAATCGCAGTGAGGAACCTTAGACTTATCACGACTCTGTCTAGATTTCATTACTTTTTAGAGATAAACAAGCAGCTCCATCGAGACTTGGCTAGTTTTTTAAAGAATGTTTTTGGTGGGATCTTATAATTATTGCCCTAAAATTCAAGTCTTCTTAAATAAAAGCAAAACAAAATAAGATTTGAGCCCCCAGCCTCCGAAATCCGCTACTGCTCCCCTTTTCAGACCAAGTCTCCCTGTCTTGACTATTGACCAGTACCTACTACTGTCTGAAAGTTCGAAACCATGCTTAACTTGCGGCTCTTTGACTCCCCCCGCCCTCCCTAGATCCGGGGCTGATTTTGGCGCCCCCTGAAACTGCCACCCGGAGCGGGTGCCCCGGTTTGCCCCCCGTAGATCCGAGGCTGCCTTAGGCAGATAATGATGGAAAGAGAACCTATTTCAGCTTACCAGTAAAAGCGCCAGCGGTAGCGCCCTCCTCGTCAACCTTCACAAAAGCCTTCTGGAAAGCCTTGGATACGACCACGTCGGCGCCCTCGAGGATGCCGGGCGCAGCCTCACTGAACAGCGCTGGCAGTCCGACCTGTGGAAAGTAGAATACAGGTTAACTCGAAGACCGCCTGCACGGAGGGAGCTGGGCGTAGGTATGGCTCTACCGAGCGTGATATTTGCTGCCCCCCCGCGGGCCCCCGTCACACCCCCGGAGACAGCCGCAAACCCCATGCCCCCGCAGGTGATTCGACCTATACATCGTCAGTTCCTGTCATCTCCGAGCGAGGAACTTGGGTTCACGAAAGACAAATTTCCGCCAAGCGTTTACCAGCGTTTTTAGCTTAGGTACTTTTTGTCCCTCGTGTGTGTTATTCGATGCAGTTGGAAGCAATGTATTTGAACGGACACGAAAGTATTTTGTAGGGCTCTCTAAAAATCAGCTCAAGCTCGGATCATCCTGAGACTGAAGCATCCATACCTTAGACAAGATCCCGTTGAAGTCGATCTCGCTCTCGACGTCAAACTTGGGCATCTCCAGGCTCACGTCACGGCCTGCCGGGGTCAGCTTGAAGACCTCCCCCACCAGCCCTTGCTGGGCCACCTTCTCCAGCACCGAGGGCAGGCCATCCACCTCGTCGGGCAGCACCACCACCATGCGGAAGTCCTTCTCTTTGTAGGGGAGCTCGATCATCTGAGAGGGACGGGAGAGTGTTCACCATAAAAGATACAAGGAGAAACTTATCTAAGATACGTGGTACAAATAATGGTACAGCGATGGAAAAACTGTTGAAGAGTTGAGAAAATTCAAGGAATCACTGGATTGATAGATATGTAACTGGACGTATCTATCGTGCCAGCGCTCCATCTTAAGTAAGCCATCGAGCAAGTGTCCGTCGTCAAAATTGGCAGTCCCCATTTCAACATCTCTTGAAATGGCACCATCTACGATAAGGTCGTGGGTGGTGGGATAGAATGACAGATGAACAGAGAGACGGACAGACAGCGTCGGCCTAGTGATGAGTCCTCCTAGGCACCCTTCGGGTTTGGAACCCTAAAAAGCTTCATCTTCTTACCTTGGCTCCAAGATCCTTGCTCTCGTGGTAGAACAGCGACTGCTGGAGGGTCATGGTGGGTTTCTTCACGGTCTTCTCTTTGCTGACATGGAAGTCGTTGGCCTTGGTGTCTTTGGCGTCGAAGGGCACGTTCCAGTGGCCCTGCAAAAAGTCTTAAGTTAGGTGCTAACTGTTTGTTGACTGCCATTTTACTGGCGCGAAAGTAAAGAATAATACCCCGAACTGTGAACTCACGACCCCATAGCTCGGCAACCTCTCGACCAGTTTTTGTTCACGCGATTGTCGTAACCGCCACGCTGCAGCGCAACCTATTTTGAGTGTTAATTTGATTGTCCTTCGGATGACTTTTCCACTAGCATGAATGAAGTTGCTAATCTGAATTCAGGTGCCATCCTCCCTGGTAAAAAAGCCCATTACCTGGAAGAAGATGACGTTGAAGAGGGCAGCGGCCACGTCGGGAGACAGCGCGTCCGGTGTCACGGCCTTCTTGATGTTGCCGTGCGTCTGCTCCTCAGCCTGATAGGAAACAAAACAAAATCATCAATGAATTTATTTATTTAAGGTTCAATGAAAGTAGCGTGTTAGTTTATTGTAAGTGATATGCTTGAGCAAACCTAATAAAAAATATTTTGAAGAGTCAGACTCCTAACGGTTCCACCACAGATGGTTCCACTCTCCACGCACTCCGGTCACTGGCCAGCTTTTTCACAGCCTATAATATAAGCATACCTGAAGCACACTTTAGAAAACGGTATCATTCTGTCTCTGCAGATGTCACAGAAAAGAACGTTGACAGACTTAGTTTCTCAATGAGCCGTTTCCAAAGCGCAAATACAAAGCAGTCTTTTGAATTTGTTCTTTGAAAACGGCTCATAGAAACCGGCCCTTACTGTTTCGCTCTACAAGTAGGTAAACCCAGGGCTTACATCATAGAAAAATCCCTAAAATAACAAGTAAGTAGGTAGTTAATATTTTGTGTGACTAACGGAGAACAACGCGGTTTACTTAGCTTGAACAAAGTATGTCAACTACCACGTACTTACTTTGGGTCAAATAATATTTGTATTCCTTGCTCCTATTGTAGAGCATTTCTTTGCTCTACGATAATATTGTACGAAAGTATACATTCATTACCTAACATTAACATTCTATGGTTGGGTGCAGGTGCTCAATGTAGGCTTATGTGCGTCGTATCGAATTAATTTACCACGCACGACTCACTAATGCAGCGTGTAGGGAAACATTTCTCTCGTGTTATCGCGAGTATCGCGACACATTCATAGATCATAGATCATCCAGACACAAAAATAATGAACGTTGCATTAATTAGGCTCTAGGTTTAGGCACTATGTTTTATGGTATTGCTACTTGGACCTCTTGCTATGAGGGATATGGATACTGATAAAATAAAATATAAATACCTGAGATGCTTTGTTTATGAAAACTTATAATTTTTATAATTGTGGCTTTGGCTCTATCATGGAGTGTGCACAGTCAGTTTCAAATAGCAAGTAGGTAGGTACTTACTTAGTTTAAAACGTTATTTACACATATTTCTTTTTTTTACACATGAAAAAACTACCTACAGGGATGTCTTGTTCAAATTGCTACACCACCGCGTGCTACTTGCCCATCTGTTAATAGAATCAACAGCGACCTGCGGCTACAAAGCGACGACGTCGCTAATGTTCTCAACCCTGCTCAGTTGAGCCAACTGCTTGTTCAACTGACTACCCTCTGCAACGTAGATATTGTTCGCCAGTGACAGGAAGGTAGAGTTGAGCAAGCCGAAACCCTTACCAATGCCTTTATAGGTTGTTGTCTTACCCATTTGTTAACACTTGTTCAAGTGACTGCATACGACTTGTTCAATTGCATGTAACTTACCCATTTGTTGATAACATCAGCAGCCGCCTGGGGGTTCTTGAAGTTCAGCTGAGCGACGTCGCTGCCATATCTGTCCCTGCTCAGGTGGGCGAACTGCTTGTTCAACTGACTGCCCTCCGCAACGTAGATCTTGTTCGCCAGTGACAGGAAAGTAGCGTTTAGTGAGTCGAAACGCTGGGTAAGGCCGCTGTAGTCTTTCAGGAGCTGGAAAAAAATAAAATGTGTAATATTTTAGGTTTACGGAAGAAGTAATACAGTATTGACTCTATTGAAATGGGAATGGGGGCTCTGCCTAGTAGTAGGCTTCTGAGGTACGGAGCCCTTAAAATTTCAAGGTCAGTCAGCGGTTTCCCAAGACAATAAGGTCATTTTTCACCGCCAGCCGTTAAGGAAACTGGACAAAAAAAACAACATTGTTTATTTCGGAATTCCCCACTTGGTGACGACGATAAGATAAGTAGTCCAGGTTCATGGGTTACAGATAACACCTCAGTTAATTATGTTTGAAAACTGCAAAATCGCTATCGGTGACCTTAAGGGCAGTAAAAATGTAGGTAATTGCTGAAGCTCTTATTAGACTCGACATACCTAACCTATCGAACTAAGTAAGTGGTAATTTCGTGGAATTGCGCTTGCGACCAAACACCGATTCCATCTGTCAAACGCTAAGTTTGACGTTCGGGTTCTCAGGCGATTAATCCTCGATTGCAAAGGTCATGTCATAATCTCATACACTTGACTATTAATAAGTGACTAAGGATGTAGCTTTACGAGTTCCACTAGCTCTTTCTCATACAATGAAGAAGTTGAAAGCTCTGTTCTATTTGTGTTTCTGAAGATTGTTATAATGACTCTACCTATAACTATTTTACATAGCAAGTATTATTGAAATCTCAAAATCTGTAGATACCTAACTCGAATAATGTAGATTTCTAGACCTTATGACATCTATATTATTCGAGTTTTATTGTTTACAACAATACGATCGTTTTCAAAGACCTCGTCATTTGTTTGAACACTTTACAAAATACTTAAGGTGAATACCGAGGCACAACTAGCGCCGCCAATGGAAAAAAACAATATCTTCTTTTTGGATGCGTTTTTTGCTAAAAACGAATCATCAAATGATAATCCCTAGGCTTAACTATTTTTAGGACCTAATTTTTAGATTCCAACGTAGAACACCTACGTGGCCTAAAAGTGGCTAAAAGTGGCCACTTTTGGCGGCGGCGGGTTTTATTCGTAGATGCTAGGATCTGGAATCCTGGACCTATGCCTAGGGATAATGATATAATGATTCGTTTTTAGCAAAAAACGCATCCAAAAAGAAGATATTTTTCCATTGGCGGATCTAGTTGTGGGTGGTTTTGCCAAAGTATGAACCTACCTACCTCAAAGCGGAAAATTAGCACATCATCAGTGTCATGTGATCTTCTTAATAACGTGTAAAGAAATAGGAGCTTGACCCCTGAGAAGTTAGCATTGGGACGAGGAAACAGCTATTTGTTTAGGACTCCAACCATGTTTGTTAAGTAAACAACAAACTTCGCGTGAAAACCCGGGTCCATTAGGTATGCAAACTAACCTGCTGCCTTTGTTGTCATGTCACCCGGCTCGAATGACCATCGTACATAAGTCAATAAGTAGACATCATAATAACTTTGAAGTTTTAAAAGAAAACAGTTTCAAACCTTGCTATTGCACTCAATCTTCGCTTACCCAGAGAAGTGGAAAAGAAAGCACATTTCTGGAAAAAAATGGCAAAGTCAGCTGAGAGTGCCAAACTCTAAAGTAGTACCTACTCTAAACTCCTTTCTATTGAACCATGAAAAGTAAGATGTACCCTGCATGTACAAGTAATTACGTCGTATCCCACTAGCTGGGCAAAGGCATGCATAATCAGCGGAACCCAGCGTGCTGACGATTTGCTTCCGAAGTGGGCCATCAGCTTTGAAGCCAGCTGCGTATTGAGACCCGACTCTAAAGTACTTCAAACTCCTTTCTTTTGAACCATAACTTGTCATAATTACCGGAACCCAGCGTGCTGACGATCTGTTTCCGAAGTGGGCCATCAGCCTTGGTGCCAGCTGCGTATTCAGACCCAACTCTAAAGTACGTCAAGCTCCTTTCTTTTGAACCATACCTTGTCATAATTACCGGAACCCAGCGTGCTGACGATCTGCTTCCGAAGTGGACCATCAGCCTTGGTGCCAGCTGCGTATTCAGACCCAACTCTAAAGTACATCAAACTCCTTTCTATTGAACCATACCTTGTCATAATCACCGGAACCCAGCTGCTGCTGCGGAACTGTGCTGACGATCTGCTTCCGAAGTGGGCCATCAGCTTTAGAGCCAGCTGCGTATTGAGACCCAATTTTAAAGTACTTACTCCAAACTCCTTTCTATTGAACCATACCTTGTCATAATCACCGGAACCCAGCGTGGTGACGATCTGTTTCCGAAGTGGGCCATCAGCCTTGGTGCCAGCTGCGTACTGAGACAGCAGCAGCAGGACACCAAGCGGGGAGGTGATGACATTCTTGTCCTTGGCTTCAGCGAACGTTTCCTGAAAAACGGTACATTTGGTTTGAAAATGTAGAGCAGAATTTTATGGATAAAAGAGGCAACTTGCAACTTCTAGTCTTTTGATCAGATTTTAATTTCTCTATGATAATAGGTAATAGAAACCAAACCAATTTCTTTCAAATACATATAGAACGATCATTCGTGCACTTCTAATAGACAAGGAAGGTAATCACCATACCTTCCTAACCTAATCATGAGATACATTGTGGCAAATACCGGGTGTGCCTGCCTACCTATGTCTTAAAAATAGTTAAGCCTAGGGACTATCACTTGATGATTCGTATTTAGCAAAAAACGCATCCAAAAAGAAGATGTGATTTTTTTTCCATTGGCGGCGCTAGTTGTGGGTAGGCGCCGTGCATAGTGAATAGCCCGCGCGCAAAGAAAAATGCACATAATCGATTCCTGTATCAAATATATTAAACAAATCGAAAATGTTCACATATCAAACACTAGAATTAGGTGAGATCTATTACAGCCAGTTTTGTGTTGACATTCATAAATGTTTTGAAAATATTTTTGCTGAAAAAAATAGGCGGCGGCGCACTTTTTTTCAGGGAAAATATCTTGCAATCTGTTATGGATATCACCATAAAACTGGCTGTGTTAGATAGGTCTCACCTAATTCTAGTGTTTGATAGAATTAGGTTCATATTATAAGACATTAAAACAATGACATTCCAATACAAATGGACAAACTGTTCCGTACAATAACTAAGTCGAAACATGGCACACGCTAATTTCACCCTATTATGCTTCGACTGACTTTTTGTTTCTACATTGCTGCTGACACTTCAAGCCCTCAAAATGTATGGTGTCACTAAGCGGAAATGTAAATCAATCACGCAGTTTGAAGCTACGTAAGTTGATTTTTGAAGTTTATTGGAATAAAGATAGCAGTGGAGTAGCAATAGCCTATTTTAGTTTTTTGTTATGGGGTAAAAAAATCTGTTCCATGTTGCGGATATTATTTTAAACAGTTTATATTCAAAACTATGAAAAATAGGCAGGTAAGTATAATTGTAAATAGCTTTTTTCCTGAAACATGTCAACCCCTAAATGTGATTTCCAACAAATGTTGTTCTACGACTTTTCGAATAGCTCGATAGCTTCTAGGAAAATAATAACAGCGAAGTTTAAAAAACCAGGTGATACAAATATACTTATTTATCCAGCCCACAAATAAAGCCCACTGCTGGGCATAGGCCTCTTCCTTTTTACGCCAACCCCCTCGGTCTAATGCCAATCTCGTCCATTGTCCTCCCGCTGTTTTGACAATGTCATCGAGCATTCGGTCTATACACCGACCCTCGACCCATTCTAGGCCACCATTCCGTGACGCCCTAGTCCACCGTTGGTACTCCCGCCTAGCCAGATATCTTCGACTTTGGTCTTCTGCCGAATGAAGAGGGTGAAGTACTCGTGTATCAGTGTGGCGGGGCCTGGGGCCTGAGTCTGTAACGCAACTGTGCCAAAAAGGGCTCCCAGTTGACAGCATCAATTACGATTCATTCATGCTGTGTCGGTCCTTTTTTTTGTTGTAAGTACAGGAAATATTATTCTGATTCTAATTCTAGAGGATTAGTTCGCTGGTTGTAGGAGAAAAACGAGGAAACCCCTGTTTGTCTTTCCACTTATACTGGGACGCCATCGACACGCCATTGTGTTACAGACTTAAGCCCCTGGTAGTTATATTATTTTAACTAAAGCCTATCCCATCATCTTACTCAGTAAACTGGCAGGTCGAACTGTCATGTTAGTGAAAATGCCTGCCCCTTTTCAACTGACTAAGGATAGAGCAAGAACTGTGCGAAAAATTTTAGTCCTTAGAATTTTTACTTTACAAAAGGAGTCTCCATTGTTTTCTTTTCTGACTATGTTCTTCAAGCATAATTTTGTCTATCTCTTTCTGACCCGCGGGAGAGAAAGAAACAGGAAAATTTGTTTACAATCAATGGTTTTTTATTGAAAATTTAATAGTTTCCTCTTAATATTTGTACCTTTTCTCCTGTTATAATATGTAAATTAATATTAATTAACCGATGGTAGGTCACACCATCTTTATTTCGCATCGTCAAGGTGTTATTTCGGCACTTTTTTGTACCACATTTTGGCATGTTGTCAGCTGCGTAGTCATCAAACGTCTAATGAAAATATTGTGCTTACACTGAATATAAGCACAATTTTGTAGTTACGTTTTTCGAGCGCCTGTGAGTTGTCCATTTGTATTAGAATGTCATTGCATTAAAACATACATTTACATTTAAAAAAATACTTTACCGAGTTACACCTTAAGCTTACCTTGTATGTAATTTCTCACCATTGTTATTTAAGTTTTTATTTTGTGCAATAAAGTGTAATAAATTACCTTCAATATTTTCCCAGTGGCTTGGTCCACGGACCTGCCGAGGTCTGTCAGGTCATATTCATGACCATGGTAGTGGAATGCTGGGGACGCAGAGCCCAGGCTCACTGAAAACACAAGGACAAATTTGACTCTACATCTTTTAGTTAGAATATTAAGTCCTGCCTATCTAAAGGTCTATTATTTAGACCCTACCGTTTGGTCTAAATAATAGATCTAAAGGTTGTGCGGTAGAGATCGCTTTTAGTAAAAGGCCACCAACTGCATGCTGAGTTGGTGGAGGCTAAGATAGATAGATAGATAGATAACTCTTTATTGCATACTATAAATAATTTAAAAGGGAAATTCTTAAAACTAATCAGTAAGATTGTTAAAAGCGATTTCTGCCAGGCAACCATTAGATGTTTTTCGTTAAAAGGATTATATTTTTTTGTGTTTTGGTGTAGTTTACCTATTTAAAAACAAGGAAAGAAAAACTTAGAATAGTTTCTCGGTAGATCATACGTAAATACAATCGAGTAGGTATCTACATCACAGTAGATACCAGTAGATACCTACAGGCAGTTTAAGCAGATTCGTTTTGTAACGTGTGTTTCTAGCGGTTTGTTTTTTTTTTCTTTTATAAATTCAGATTGACGAGTCTTCTACATAGTAACAAGGTCATAAAATCGTGAGCCCTCTTTTTTACTTTGTTTTACTTCGCCTAAGTAAGGCTGGGGCTCTATTTAATTTACATGTTTGACCGGTTATTGTTGCTAACGCGACTATAGCAAGTTAAGCTGGGAAGTACAGTTTGCAGATTCAGAACAACTCGGTACCAAATTATGCTATAGGTGCTGGGCAAGTCTAGGGACTAATTCTTAACATGTCCCATGCACTGCGACATCGCTTCAACCATCTATTGTGAGTGGAGCCACCCCTCCAGACCACTTGTATCCCTAAACAGTACCACTGGTGGTATAAATGGTACTAGTTTGCCCCACTTGTAGATACATCCATCTGATCCCGGGATCGGTGGATACAACTCCAATAATAGTAGTCAATCCAAGTAATGGAACAAAGGTTTTAATAGTAAAACTATGGAGGAGATACCTATGAAGTAGGTACCTAATCTAAATAACCGAGCACACAAAAAACATCACTTACCCAAAGCAGCCACACACACAGCTATTAATCTCACTGACATGTTGTTCGCTCGGAGACGTTATCTCCACTGACCTGTCCACTTCGTTACGTGAACGCTATAAAGGTAAGGCAACGGCAGTAAAAAGGTCATTGGTAACCATTTGTTTGCTCTTACTGGTGGGTATGAATAGGTCACCAATTTTTGGGGCTACTTAAGTACTGTGGTTTTGAACTTGATGTTCGCCCGCGGTTGCGTCCGTTGCTATCCAGGATTGCTTACTCACTTGCTAGATTTTTGGTAAGTTTTTTATCTAGGCTAGGTTTTTGGTAAGGTGTAAGAAACATGTTTCAATCAATCCTACCTCTGCCCTAAAACCTAAAACATACCGGCAATAGTGTTTGAAGTCACGAACACAAGACAGCATGTCGACTCTACTTGGTTACGTTACGGGCGACTTTATAATAAAACACTCTGACGTGCTGTCGTGTGTAAGTAATCCCTAACTATACATATAAGAGGATTACCTCATAGGTACACAAAGGGTAGAAGCAACCAACATACAAAAATTACACTGTTTTTTTTTCGTATATCTTATATTTTTAGAAACTAAACCCAATGGACGCCGTGGTCTACCTTGGCTTCACACCCAAGCCGCTTAAATCCATCAGTTCCTTCAGCAAAGCCTGGACGCGTGCATACTGAGGACTTTTGGGATTGACTTCAATGTTGATCTCAGTATCTGCCGGATGCGCTGTAGTACGAGCTGAATTTGCCGGATGCTTTGTTGTACCAGAGTGTGGTATGAATGTGCCAGCGCTTGCTCGTCTAAAGTTGCTTGGACTACTACTAGGTGTTGTTTCTAGTTTTTGATCGTCGTAGTAAAGGTCATTGTAGCCCAGCACAAGAGGCGGCAACACTACCAGGTTTGCAGCAAGTTCTACCTGTAATGGAAAATCTGTGATGGATTTTTATCTTATCGCAGCGTACAGGCGTGCACAGGCCAAGTTCTGAAACGGCTGATTAAGTATTGCAGTGCACTGTTTACTCGAAAGGCTTCGAGCTGTTTGTCACCAATGGATATTGGGTATCTGTATTCTGTATCTCAGTAGGTACATATTTAAATTACGTTAATAATTTTGACATCATGTTCGCACCCATTTTAAATGGTATGCACCAAATTTCATTGTATACAAGGTGTTACAAAAGTACCTAACTCTTTTTACCTACTACTGCGCGGCCAAGCAGCAGTAGCAGACGACCACTGATGGAACTCTTTTTACAGGGTAATAGCACCCGGTGATAGGGATCACAACCTAAATTTTTTTTTTGCTCTATGACGGTCCGTTAATTTTTAAATTATTAAAATGTGAACGATGTGGCGGGAGAAAAGTATTTTTTAAATATTCTTTTCATTCACTTACACAATGTTTTAACAACTCAAAGCTATGTAAATGCACCTACACGCACAAACATATTTTTAAATTTAAGCTTATAACAAAAACAAAAAAATTGTGAATTTTTTTTAATTTTGTGGTTATAAAATAAAAATTGTTTTTTTCAACATTTTTTTACAGATTTGACATCCTGTTGACCACTAGGTTACACCCTTTAAAAAGTGTTAGGATGTTTTGTAACACGTTGTATAACTTTAGTCGTATAGTTCAGTTAATAGCCAGACAAAACAGCCAATTTAGGCACTCACTGACAATCAAGATAATCAAAAAGAAATTACATTGTGAAATAGTCATGAAAACGGTCATGAATAGGTAGGTAGAGTAGGTAGGTACGTAATAGTATAAGGTAGTGGCCACCCCTGAGGTCAAGAATGAGTAGGTACGATATTATTATGAAAACGGTCAAGAGAGTGGTACTAATTAAAATTATTAAAAATAAAATAGCTGTACGCAACTTTTGACATCATCAAAATAAAGTAAAGACAAAAATTTGTGAAATCCAACAAAAAAGATAAATATTAAAAAGGGGGCAAAGTTGTTCATGGGTTCCACTACTGACTTGACTTGTACGTACCTATGTTCATAGAATGTATTTTCATAAATTTTGTAGAGGTATAAAAAAAAACAAAATAAAGGAATAACATGTTGTAACATTTTTGGTCGCTTTCTATTTTAGTCCGAGATACGTATTATTATGTTTGATTATAAACGAGATAGGTATATTTACAGACCCCTCGGGTACTTTAAATTCGATGCAAGTTATTTATCTATATCGCATTTGAACTCGCAACCCTCAAATTCTTAGAATTATGGTACGAATTATTTTATTTGTTATGATGATTGACTGATTGTTTTGGGTCACTGGAGAGATAAGAAGCTTATTGACCTTTTGTTTTTAAAAAGTATATAAAGAGTACGGAGGACTGAAACAATTGTATTTAAGAACTGTGCTCGTTAAGGAAAATGCGTTTATCAATCATTTTAATCTATTGTGTTTCAAGTTCTTTCGCGTGGCTCCAACCTGAAAGATGCCAACATAATCAAAGACTCGGACGAGCTCTGACTGATACCAAAATCGCCGGAATTGAATCGAATATCGAGGAAGTAGCTGCAAACCAACATGCGCAATTGATGAAAACCTATAGAGATCACAAATTCCTTGGCGTACCAATACGAGCCGAGCGTTTCAGAGATGAAGACAATCTAATTCGATTCAAATTTAATGTCCCGTATAATTGCACGTTTCATACTTACGATCCTCGATTGTTATCTTCAGTAGCTTGTCATTCCGATGGCTGTAAACTAACACATACCGTGTCAACTACGGATACCTATACGTCTTCCGAAGGTTATAATTGGGGCGTGAAGATTTCTACAAAAGTATCACTTTTGGGTAAGACATTCGAGATCGGCGGTGAAGCTTCTACAGGTGGTACGTACACTTGCACATATACCAAAGGAAAAACAACAACAGACACTGTAGAATGCTCTGCATCTACTGGCAAAAGTGGACACCTTCAACTTTACAACGTTAAATCAGATATGGTTTGTGATTTTGGTGAAACTATAATGAATATAGATGATACAGAAAATAGCAAATTCATATCGAATAGCGAACGTGATGAAATAATTGCCAGCGCAGCGGTTCATTTATCAGACAATCCAGAGTTGATTATGATTGATACAAATAAGATTTCAGATCGTTTGCTCCAAAAAATAATTAAAGACTGTCCTCGTTACAATCCTTATAAGGATATGGTTTCAGTATCGTCGAGGAACAATTTTGTTTCAATTATATATTTCAAATTAGCCAGAAGTGTAAAAGATTATAGGAAAACCATCCCGTTCACCAATGAACACGGTGATTCTGTATTTCAATACGCTTGTATGTTTACTCCTACTTCCTAAATTCCTAATTCTACGAGTATTATCGACCGATCGATCAATAAAATATATTATGACTTGACAAGATGTATGCTTAAAATTTTGATTTCATAGGAATTACCTAGGAAAGTTTTTTAAACATGCGTTTGAATGCGATACACAACAGCGTTTGCAGTTACGGAACAATTTTGTATTTTTTTTATATATTTTGGTTTGAGGTTGGGCTGCAAAAATATTGTAGCACTGTAACAAACCAAACAAACCTTGTAAAAATGATTATTTTGTACAAAATGTTTTCTTTTTTATTTACATTTTTTTTAATATCTTCATGTTTTAACATTTATAATAAGTTGAAAAAAAAAATTCACTCGGGACAGGTCTTGAACCCGCAACCTCATCTTCATGTTTAGTATCTAGTTATGTTTTTTGTGAAAAGTATTTCATGTCTTTTGTTGTTGCTGTAGTTTCTGTAAAATTAAATGCATAAGTAATATTTGGTAGTACCTAGTTTTTTTTGTGACTTATTGTGAATGTATTTTTTTATTGAATATTGTTTTATTTTTAGACGAAGCTTTTGTGAATTTTATTGTAATTTGTACCCGAAGAAATTAAAAAAGAGAACCCAAGTAAAGTTTTATTTGACCAATCATGGATAGATGTTTGTTACTCTTTCACGCTGAAATGGCTTGACGGATTTGGATGAAATTTGTAATGGAGATAGCTTAGACATCATAATAACACATAGGCTACATATTATTACCCTATTACACTTAGGGGCAATGTAAACCACATATCTTTTTTCTGTAGTTCACGCGGACAAAGTCGCGGGCAAAAGCTAGTACAGTAAAAAATAAAGCGTTTGCAGTAGATTTTTACTGCGCATACGTTCAAGGACAACGCCTATGGCAGCAGTGTAAAAATATCATTCAGCAAGCTTAGCATAAGGCTGATGGGTTTGTAACTATATGTGTCTCTCTTTTGTTTGACATACAGCGGGATAGACAGAGTTATAAACCCATAGATAGCTCTAACCCAGACTTATGCTATGCTTGCAGTACCAATGCAGGACGATAACTTGCATTGATGGTAGAATCTGTGAGCGTAAAACTATTAGAAATAAGTATATCCCACCATATCCTGTGTAGAATTTATTCGTAGGTTGTAGGGTCTGGGATCTAGGCCTTAGGTCCTTCCTTTCTCATTTGACGGCTCGTTTTATTCTGTATTTCTATTTTCTGATTAATTTCTGGTGTACAATAAAATGTTCTCTATCTATCTATTTTTTCATAGTGTGCCCCACTATTTCGATAGTTTTTTTATGAAGAGCTTGGCTCACTTTTTTATCATTTATGTTTTAGTTTGGATTGCTATTTTTGTACCTACCTCTGCCCGTCTCTCTCGTGTTAATTATTCCAGTATTTTTTAAACATAAACGTATAATATAAATCCCTATCCGATCCTCATTCAGCATCCTTTGTATGGGGAGACTACTTCCTTTTTTATGGGGATGTATGGGGAGACTACTTCCTTAACATTTTCAAATATTATATAGGTAGGTAGGTACCTATATCAGAACGAGTTATTCTGACGCAAAATAGGCGTACCTAACTAGAGACGTCGAGTTGCGTATAACTGCCCGTTTTACGATTACAATTTTATTACCATTATTCAGACAGAATTGTCATCAACTGTAATTTAATTTTCCGCTTTTCCGGCTGTTGGGTTGTTGGGGTTGTAAAGTATGCGTGCGCGCGGAATGGTTCTAGCAAAAAGTAAAGATCGCGAGTTCACAGTTCGGGCGAACTACTAGTTTAACAGAGTGTAAACTTAGGTAGGTACTTACCGCCTTATTTTGATTATTCGGTTCGGTTTCAGTAACTGGATTCTGACATCCAGCTAAAGACGCCAAAAAAGGGAAAAACACAGAAAATTTAACAAAACATGATAAAAAGTTGTTGACCACTATGCGAGGCATTTTATTTTATTTACTACAAACAGGGGTTTTATTATTTATTTTACGAACCATTTTATTGCTACACTTATATTTTTTCTTACCTTTAGTTTACCGCGCTTACGCCCCCACTTACGAGCATTTGGGCTCAATAACCGGACAAAAGTTAGGAATAAAAAATGTCCTTAGGGACACCCAAAATATTTTTTTCTTATACGTAAGACATAAGACGTAAGTGCCTGTGCTATAGTAAACCAACTTGTTCATTCTTGTTTATTCAGGAAGTTCTGACTTCTAGACCTCATCAGCTAGGTTGTTTTCATCCCTTGTGTGGTATCGCAGGCGTATGCTTCAGCTCTCCAGATTGCCTTCTCCATTCGTGATGATCGTGATTTGTGATCATTCAGATTTTCTTGTCCATTCTGGAAGGTTCGTCTTCTAGCCCGCATCTGCTAGAGGTCTTCTTCGTCCCCTGTGTGGTAACGGAGGCGTGTACTTCAGCTATTTAGATTTTCTTCTCCATTCGTGATGGTTTTTCAGATTTTCTTGTTCATTCAGGAAGTCTCGTCTTCTACACCTCATCGGCTAGGCTGACTTCGTCTACGCATCCCCTGAATTATCCCCTGTGTTGTAACGGAGGCGTGTGCTTTAGCTCTCCAGATTATCGTCTACGTTCGTGATTATCGTGATTCGAGATCATTCAGATTTTCTTGTCCATCCAGGAAGTTTCGTCTTATAGACCTCATTGGCTAGGCTGTCTTCGTCTATGCATCCCCTGTGTTGTAACGGAGGCGTGTGCTTTAGCTCTCCAGATTATCGTCTACGTTCGTGATTATCGTGATTCGTGATCATTCAGATTTTCTTGTCCATCCAGGAAGTTTCGTCTTCTAGACCTCATCGACTAGGCTGTATTCGTCTACGCATCCCCTAGTTGTAATTTGACATAAAACGTATTTTGACGAATCACA
This sequence comes from Zelleria hepariella, assembly GCA_949319315.1. Taxonomy (NCBI): domain Eukaryota; kingdom Metazoa; phylum Arthropoda; class Insecta; order Lepidoptera; family Yponomeutidae; genus Zelleria; species Zelleria hepariella. The sequence goes on from OX439382.1 coordinate 19,331,872, forward strand.
CCCTTGACCATAGGCGGAAGGCGGCGTGGCGGAAAACCCACGGAGGCGTGTGCTTTAGGTCTCCAGATTGTCTTCTTTGTTCGTGATTATCGAGATTCGTATAATCGTTCAGATTTTCTTGTTCATTCAGGAAGTCTCGTCTTCTAGACCTCATCGGCTAGGCTGTCTTCGTCTACGGACCCCCTGTGCGGTAACGGGGGCGTGTTCTCCAGCTCTAAAGATTCTGAAGGTGCCGTGACGTCTACCCCCACTTCCTGGAGGAGACCCGTCAACGTTGCCAGAGAGCTCGTCAGCTGAAACGTAAAAGAGTTGGTAATTAGAAGATGGCAGCGTAATGTAGAGACCGCCCTTTACTTATCTGCCCCTCCAAAACAAAAAACAAAACGCCCTAATTTCATCACGACTAAATTTCAATTTGCCTTTGTCCCATAATGCCTTAAATTCATAATGACTTAATTTCACACAACCTAAACGTCTCAAACTAGCGACCCGCGCCGGGTTTGCCCATGGGAAATTAAAAAAAAGTGTAAAAAAGTGTTAAAAAATCTTACTGTCGGTGAAAACCGCGTCCAATATCCGTAGCCTGTAGGTAGGTAATCGTATGAGGTAGTGGCCACAGCGCGAAGCGCTCACAGCCTAGTTGTACTAGCCATTCTTAATCGATTGGCAAAGTTAAGCAACAACGGCCGCGGTCAGTCCATGGATGGGTGACCGCTAGTGGCAATAATATCTGAGCGCTTCCGTGCTTCGGAAGGCACGTTAAACCGTTGGTCCCGGTTGTTGTTGATTAATAACAATAGTTAAGCCATGTCAGAGACCCTTTGGGTGGCTTAAAAACTCTGACACCAGGGGTGGCCACATACGATTACCTACCTACCTACTACCTACCTCAATACGATAACAATAACAAAATGCTGTTTTATGTTTCAGTAGGTAGGTATACGTAAACAGTTACTATCTGGAAATCCATTACATTACCTACATACAGCTTACCAATTCCCTAGCACTTTTTTCCATCAGTGGTTGCCTTTATGGTTTTGGTTCTACCTTATAATTTTGTATTGGAATGTCATTTGCTTATCATACACAGATCTTTGTTCTGCAAAGTAGTAGCTTACACTTGTAGGTACCGTTTGTTACAGAAATAAGTCTTATTATACGTAGTATAAAAAGACTGGATAGCCTACTACTCGGTCATTTGACCTAACTGGTTAAAAGTGGGAATAGACAATTTCTTCCTGAGCATGAGGTTTCTTCAGTGCCATTCCTTCTGCCCAGCCTTCCGTGCCTCGCAGCCAGATTCACCTTGATGAAATAATCAACTGGAGCCAGGTCTCTGAAGTATCGAGTTTTGAGTCAAGTTAGCTGCTGTACCTGGTCATTCATAGGACCTTATCCTGGAGTAAATATAGGTAGGTAAAGAGCGATTGATTGATTGGTTGGCTGGCTACAAAGAGAGCTTTACTAACTACCTGAACATCAGGTGTCTCCAGTACAGTTAGCAACTGCGTCACCAAAAACCACTTCCTCTGCCGCCTCATCTTCCTCCCCATCCTTCCCTGCCGTGCAGCCAGGTTTAATTTGATCAGAGTGTATACTGGATGGTCCAAATAAGGACGTCAGCAATTTTTTTTTAGATTTCCCGCGCCAAGGGCTATCCAAAAATACCCCATGTATGTTCAGCGATTTTTCATGGTTTAGAAGTTATAATTTTTATAAACGTCTAAAGATAGTCATAACTTTTTCCCAGTATTATTTTTTGCACTTTTTTAGCATGATTATCTTGAATGTCTCTTTCATTACGAAAACAAATCAACTACACAACATCCATCCAAGTTACCAAAATAAGAGTCGAAAGTGAAAATTTTACCCTTCAACGGCCAAGTCACAAAACTATAATAATAAAGAAATCGCAGTAAGGACCCTTAGACTTGGCACGACATTGTCAAGATTTCTTTACTTTTTAGAGATAAACAAGCAGCTCCATCGAGACAATGACATGGCTAGTTTTTTACAGAATGTTTTTGGTGGGATCTAAAATTTTCACTTTCGACTCTTATTTTGGTAACTTGGATGGATGTTGTGTAGTTAATTTTTTTATATACAAGGTGTTACAAAAGTACCTAACTCTTTTTACAGGGTGTAACCTACTGGTCAACAGGATGTCAAATCTGTAAAAAAAAGTTGAAAAAAAACAATTTTTATTTTATAACATCAAAATTGAAAAATTTTCATAACTTTTTTGTTTTTGTTATTAGCTCAAATTTAAAAATATGTTTGTGCGTGTAGGTGCATTTACATAGCTTTGAGTTGTTAAAACGTTGTGAAAGTCAATGAAAACAATATTTAAAAAATACTTGTTCCCGCCACATCGTTCACATTTTATTAAACGGTTTTATTTAGCTCACCCCGTTTGTTTTATTTATTCTTTATTCTTTCTTGGGTCAAATTTAGTAATTCAAACACCCTCTTCCTGTCAACCGATTAATCTGAACTTTGTATACACTTTGGATTTTGGTGACAATACAATTATGTTTATTCATTATCATTATAAATCCAAGATGGCGGCCGCTACAAAATGGCGGATAACGTAAGTTTTATCAATCTCATCAATATGGGTATCAAATGAAAGGGCTCAACAAGCAGAATACAATATACTATAAAAAATTGAAATCCAAGATGGCGGCCGCTACAAAATGGCGGATAAAGTAGGTTTTATCAATCCCATCAATATGGGTATCAAATGAAAGGGCTCAACAAGCAGAATACAATATACTATAAAAAATTGAAATACAAGATGGCGGCCGCTACAAAATGGCGGATAACGTAGGTTTTATCGATCCCATCAATATGGGTATCAAATGAAAGTGCTCAACCAGTATAATACAATGTACTATATGAATTAAACAGAATGCGAAATAAAAACTAAAAACTAGAAAATAAAAATAGGTAAAAAAACTTTTTAAGTTAAACGGTTTTATGTTAAACATACATTGCAATGTTTAAGATAAATGTACTAAAAACCAAAAAATAATAAAATAGATACAGTCGTGGGAATTATAAACATATGCATAGACTAGACTAAAATAAAACCGTGGGGCACGTCAATTGTCTACAATCGTTTATTAAAATGTTTGTTTTGTAATGATACACTATAATTAGGCAGTTGACGTGCCCCACGGTTTTATTTTAGTCTAGTCTATGCATATGTTTATAATTCCCACGACTGTATCTATTTTATTATTTTTTGGTTTTTAGTACATTTATCTTAAACATTGCAATGTATGTTTAACATAAAACCGTTTAACTTAAAAAGTTTTTTTACCTATTTTTTTAATTTAAAAATTAACGGAACGACATAGAGCAAAAAAAATTTTGGTTGTTATCCCTGTCACCGGGTGCTATTACCCTGTAAAAAGAATTAGGTACTTTTGTAGCACCTTGTATGAAAGACACATTCAAGATGATCATGCCACAAAAGAAAAAAGTGCAAAAAATAATACTGGGAAAAAGTTATGACTATCTTTAGACGTTCCGGAAGGAAATTCGTAAAATTACATTAAAAAATCATAACTTCTAAACCACGAAAAATCGCTGAACATACATGGGGTATTTTTGGATAGTCCTAGGCGCGAGAAATCTAAAAATAAATTCTTGACGTCCTTATTTGGACCACCATGTATCTAAGAAATCACTTTATGAGGCACTGGTCCGTAAAATCTGGTAGGCTACAAAGTAAGACAATTTTATTACATACCTGAGCATCAGGTTTCTCCAGTACAGTTAGCAACTGCGCAATCAAAACCACCTCCTCTGCCGCCTCCTCCATCCTCCCCATACGTCCGTGCCTCGCAGCCAAGTTCAGCCTGATGAGAGGGTCTTCTGGGGCCAGCGTCACGGCGCGCGCGTACGCGGCGTCTGCGCGGGCGTCTCCGAGACGTTCCAGGGCTATGGCTATCAGCAGCACCTGATGGTGGAAAGACAAGTCAATACTCGTGGCTGACTGAGCTGTCAGGGTGGCATAGGTATAGGCGGCCAGACGGCGAAGGTAGACGTGAATTAGCGACACACCAACAGCGCTAGGCTAGGATAAAACTGTTTATCGTGACATTGCGCTCTTCTAGCATGGCTCAATGGCTGGTTATGGGAATCTCAACTCCATAATATAAGGCTGCATGGGCCGTAAAGCAGCGGCGGCCAGACGGCAGAAGGCTGATATAGGGCGGCGACACACTAGCAACACCAGTATGCTTAGCATGGTCGTTTTGACACTCTCGAACTCGAGTGACACACGTGCCATGTCTATTGTGCGAGCATGGCAGGCGGGACTCGAGATGGCAATAGATTAGGGTCATGTCGAGCAGAAAGTAGATATTGCCATTTTTTAATAAAAATGTTGTATTTTTGTCTCCATCGCCATGTTGGCGTAGAGCCAACTCGAGCCCGACCGACAAGTTGACAGTTTTGCATAGAGAAGGGCCTATCTCGGGCTTACCATGCTGCACGTACAGACCTATAGATAGGTACTCTCTCTATCTCGATTTGAGATAGACTGGCCTAGCAGACGAACCGTATAAGGCTGTGTGGGCTGCAAGGCAGCGGCGGCGGCCAGGCGGCAGAAGGCAGATGCAGGGCGGCGGCACAGCAGCAGCGCTAGGCCCAGGTTATGAGCTGCTTTAGAGCTCAGCGGGGCTGCGGAGGACGCACGCTGCAGGCAGGATATAGCCTGGAACAAGATGTGTTTATTTTTTATGTAGGTACGGTCGGCCACAGTCTCAGATACCCCATGGCAGCTCTTACCGCGCGCGGCTTAAGGGCGCCAATCGAACAAAAAGGGGTATCTGAGACTGTGGCCGACTGTACCTAAGAATGTGGATGTAAGACCTTGGCAAGAAATAGAGTAAAATATGGAGACCTACAGACCAATCTCAATAATTAGTGGAGAAATCCTGGGTTCGGTTCACGGAGATGGCGTAGGTAGAGATACATCTATGACTTCAGTTTATTCCAAGGTGACCTAAAGTAGTTGATCAAAAATAATCAACATCAATCGCTAATTGAGAAGGAAAACTTCAGGGCGCAGTAATGTTGGGCAGGTTCGATACGGGCAGACCTCGACAAAGCAGCAGGAATAGACTGATTGAGGAAATTGGAAAAGACAGGCAACGGGTAGCTAGAGATGAAGAAGAGAGATCAGGCAAAAGACTAACCGCCACGTATTTCCTCTTGGCCAGCAGCGCCAACCCCAGGTCAGCGTGAGCGGCGACGCAAGTGGGGTGTGCTGCCAACGCCGCCTTCAGCCGCGCCAGCGATGCGTCCAGGTCTTTATGCTGGAGCATCATGGCCGCCAGAGCTAGCGCCGCTGCATGCTGCGGATTTTGGATTGACTCAACATTATTGACGTTTTCATCCCGAGAACTTCATCCTCTTTCCTGTGGGCTAGGCTTCTTTTTTTCCTCTGTGGCTAGGCCGACTAAGCTATCTGGATGGTAAGTACCTATAGGTGCTGGGCAAGCCTAGGTACTCCATCTAAAAGAATGTCCCAGGCACTGCAGCGCCGAGTGGTCTCTTCACCCATCTAGTGTGAGTGAAGGTGCCACTGGACGCTGTATAAATCATCGCATTATGTAGATGCAAAAGCCTTAGTAGTAGACGTGCTGAATATTATTCACCTGTGTAGGTTGTTGCGCTAAAGCGGCGCCAAGTAGCTGGAAGGCTCGACGGGAGTCGCCGGACCGCAGACGTAGGGCTCCGGCCGCGGCGAGGGTGTCTGCTCCGCACGCGTAAGACCTGGGTTGTTATTATTGACTTAGTGAGGGCTACAGTTTTAGTGCTCAGCGGTTGGCGCCACTGTTAGTTGGTAAAAAAAACATTCAAATCATATTTACTTAATTTACTTAACACCTAAGGTACTGTAAAACTGTACTAATAATACGCATCAAGCAAGACCCGTATTGACCGAAAAAAAAAATTAGAACACACGTTTCCGAAAGATAAAACTGTTTCAAAACAGTAGGTAGTCAGTAGCTTGACACAACTATTTGCCATTTTTTATCTCAGGTAGGTATTGTAAAATATCCACAACATTATTTTAGAAATAAACCCGCCGCGTAGTCTAGGTATGTACATGGTCACTAAAATGGGTTCTCAACATGCATATTTGTTTTTTTTTTAACAAGTTTCATTTAGTTGGGGCCATGGGAAGCTGCCCCTTTTGCCCTGGCCTACCTCCGCCTACTTATACTTACGTCAAAGCCTGGTCGTACGCCACCAGCGCGCCAGGCATATCGTCAGCTGCTAGTAGCAACCTCGCCAGAAGCGCTCCAGCTCTTTCACCTCCATGGGCTTGGACCGCTGACCTGGCCCACTCCACCCCTCGGGCCATGTCGCCGAGGTTCCAGGCGCACTCCGCTAGAATAGAATTCAAAGTTGTAAACGCCTGTCATTATGGCTCCGAAATCGTGCAGCATGGTTCAACACGAGCCACAAAGAGCTTTTGCGAGCCATAACAGCACGGGCCAAAGCGCCCATAATGATGGCCGAACCGACGTCCTCCGATACCTATAGCAAAGCTTAAAGATTGCAACCAAAGAAGAAACGCTGTCATAATCATCTAAGCAAAGTCACCATTCCATCGAAGCCGCCTGCGCTAGTATTTTAGTGCGTAAGTCCGATACGCATTTTGGCCGACTCTTAGGTATGAGAGAGACTAACCAATATATAGAGGTAATAAAGCTCTAATAGGTATGTGTGGGTTAGTAAATTATTGAGTAAGGAAAGTTTTTTCAAAAAGTGTCCTAGATCAGAAATTTTCGTGATATTTACCAAGAGCGCAATAAATGTCTGCGTCAGGATTTTTCGATATCTTGTCAGCTTCCAAATAAGCCTCTAGGGAGAGCTGGAAGCGGCCTTGACGATACCTGCAAAAAGAAGAGAAATAGTTATTTGTTATGCAAGAATGCAAAATTATTGTTTGCGGCGAGTGCTTGTATTGAAAACCGAGCTAGCGAAGGTTTCTAAAATTGAGCCACGAGCGTAGCGAGTGGTTCAAAAAAAGAAACCTGAGCGTAGCGAGGTATTCAGAAGCACGAGACGCAAATAATATTGCATTCGTGCGAAACACAAAACTTTTCATCTCACAGAAGCGAGGAAATGACTTTACTCAAAAAAGCTCGTAATGTGGTCATTAATTCGACAACCTTCTTTGAGCAAAGGAGGACTTGCGGGCTACTTTGATTAGGCGCCAGAAAAGTAGTATGGAATTTCATTAATGTCGTGTTTTGCGGCCAGAAAAACTGTATGAAAATCCAATAATGTCGAGTTTTGTTTCAAAAATAGAACTCAAAAGTCTGGCACAAAAAGTATTTATTTAGAATTTGGCTGTTTGGGTGCTGGCAGTCTACAAATTGCATAGAAAAAAAAAGCGCGGCCATATTGTTTTCGCGGCTTATCGCGCGTTGTTCGAAGTGATTTTTTCTGTGCGTGTTGTTTTTGTTGTAAATAAAAGTGAACTTTTCAAGCAACGAATTCTCCGAGTCAATGTGTTTAACAACGCCGAACATAAAAAGGAAGCGAAATAAGGTATTTAAAGGTACCTATTGCCACCGAAGTCAAAGGAAAAATACAAGTTTATCTACGAAAAGTTTGCGGAATGGAAAATCAACAAAAAGTAAACTAAGACTAAGGTAAGCTGGTTCTATTTAAATTATTCGCATTGTTTGAGTAAAGCACTATACAAGCCTTGGTCTGCAATGAGTGCGCTTCTGGCCACGCTATGATGGCCTCGAGCTTAGCTTAGCTACGCTCTCGGCCCTCAAGTTTGGTCATCATTGCAGCCCTTGCTGGCCGCGCTATAAAGGCCTCGACCTTCGGTCTCGGCCTTCATTCCAGCTTGTCCATCAAGGGCTGCAATACTGACCGCACTGTGAGGGCCTTGAGCTGCGCTACGCTGCGCTCTGTCGGCCATCAAAAGCGCGCCAGAAACGCACTCATTACAGATCGCGGCAGTAATGTACTATTGTTAGCCAAGCGGGACAAACTCTATAGACAACTACTTACAGGCAAAACAGGTGAGTCAAATAAGTTCCTTTTAAAAGCATATTTTACTGTAGTTACGGCTGCCGCACTAAAGTTTTGAGCTTCGTTGGTATTAAAACCATTCGTTTTATTAATAATTTCCTGAAGTTTATTTATCCAGACACAAAAATAATGAAAATAAAAGAATGTTTTTTTTTCCGGGTGCACTCTGAACTTATACCATATAAATTAAAAATTTGTAGGAGATAAAAAATGAAATTAGTAATATCGTTTGAAAAAATTTATTTAACAAACCAAAACATAATTATCTATTTGATAAAACAGAAGCGCAGCATTTTTTTTATTTACTGGTATTTAAAAATAAATATGTGTACAAAATATTGAAAAGACTATAAGAAGAAACCGCGTTTCTGAATGTTCTATTCCGTGACTTTACCTTTTTAAAAGATGCTTATGCACCATTTACATTCACAGTTTTGTATAGAGAATGGGCACGAACAATCGCTTTCGCTGAAATACGCGTTTAAACGAACTATGAATGAGGTTTTATTTTCCATCGGGATCTGGCATCTACTTAAACGGCCAGTGTTTTTTTCTTTTTCAAAACCATATGGCGCGGGAAAGACTGTCCCGGCGTCGCGTTCAAATTTCGAAGCGCACAAAAGTTCAGATAGTTTAAATCCGGCCTTTACACGATCGTAAGTTACTAGTAACAGCAAACTTTCCGAGCGTGGGAGATGAAATAGTTATTTGTTATGCAAGAATGCAAAATTATTGTTTGCGGCGAGTGCTTGTGTTGAATACCGAGCTAGCGAAGGTTTCTAAAATTGAGCCACGAGCGTAGCGAGTGGTTCAAAAAAAGAAACCTGAGCGTAGCGAGGTATTCAGAGGCTCGAGACGCAAATAATATTGCATTCGTGCGAAACACAAAACTTTTCATCTCACAGAAGCGAGGAAATGATTTTGTTAGCCAAGCGTGACAATTTGACAAACAATAGACATAGGTAGGTAGGTACCTACCATATAGGTCAGTGAAATGAGTTTCCTTCTTTTTTACTTCTTCACAAAGGAGTATGTGGCGTGCCTATAGCAACGGGTTGTTGATTACAAATCGTGTCTTCTTGAAGTGTCATAAAATCAACAACCCGTTGCTAGGCAATGCTACAAGTTGAAGGAGTTCCTTATTTTTTTTTATTAGGGCGTCGAGTTCAAATTTCGAAGCGCACAAAAATACAAAGCGGTTTAAAAAAGGATCTTCTACGATCGCATGTTTAAAGTAACAGCGTACTTTCCGAGCATGGGAGATGAAAATAATATTATACCCCTTAGGTGGGCCCTGTCCTGTCCACCCAGTTCTAGGAGCAGTCGGACACAGTCTAGCTAGGATACCCCATGGCAGCTCTTACCACGTGTGGCATAAGGGCGCCAATCGAACAAAAATGGGTATCCTCGCGTGTGGCTGCGACTGTTCTTAGATTAACAGAGAGTCCTATTAAGAGAAAGAGAAAGAGAGAGAGAGAAAGAGCGAGGGGACAGGTTCTCAGTGTCTCGCGCTATAGACACCAAGGTACGATCATTCAGCCTACGGTACCAAACCAATATCAAAAATCATACACGCACGACGGATGATCGATAGTCTGGACTCTGGATCATGGACACCACAATGATCATGGATGCGGACGGCGAGGGACCGCGAGAGTTGGAGGGAAATAAGGCCTACAGTGGCCACAGGTGGGCTGATGATGATCGATGATCTTAATTGATCTTCATCCTTCAGTATGTTGGCCCAACTTGACGATTATTTCCTTTCTGACCCTAGGCACATCTGCTATGCTCAACTGGTTGTGCCGTGGGCACTTTTGTTTCCCGTCAGCTCAACTGAGTTACCAACGACTCAACTCGGACCCATGACGCAACTTCTATTGATGTAGGTACTCACAAGCACTTAGCCACTTGTTTCAAGGGTTCAGGCTCGTGAGGATGGAGTCTTATGCAGCTGTGGAACCTCTCCAGCGCCTCCTGAAGACGGCCGGCGTCAGCCAGTACTAGACCCTTGAACACAAAGAAATTGGGGTCACTTATGAGGCCCCCAATTGGGTACGCAAAGTTTTTTGTTCGAAAGTCCGTTATTGGCTTAAACTTATCTTTAGACAATATTGAGAAACTAATTTAAATATTTTTTATTTTGGTCCAGTAGTTTTGTTTTTATGCGCTAAAATGTTTTGTTCCTATGACCGCCAACAGTATGCAGACCGTCGCGTGAAGGTCATAAAACCGTATCTTTGAAATGTTGTAAAATCCAAACTACTGAACCAAAATAAAAAATATTGAAATTATAGGTAGTTTCTCAATATTGTCTAAAGATAACATTAAGCCAATAACAGAACAGAACTTTCGAACAAAAAACTTTGCGTACCGAATTCAAATTCATATTAACCCGTCCAATTATTGCAGAATTAATGTAATTTAACGGACTGGTGGCAGTCCGTGGCAGGCGGGCAGGTGGACGTGCGTCCACAGAACGCATATTGCCCCATATAAAATGTATGTCGTTTTTCACTCTGAAAACCCTCCGGACTCGTGGTCGCCCCAAGATGTTCCCCTGGGGTTATGACAAGGAATTTGCTTTTACTCGTTGTCCCATTGACTCACATTTGACCAGAAATGAAGCAATGTGGTAAAAAGCAGATTTGATGCAGAGCAGACCACACCATTTGGAGTGATGGACATATCGTGAATGGCGGCCTTAAACCAGTGTACAGTCGGCCACAGTCTCAGATACCCCTTTTTTGTTCGATTAGCGCCCTTAAGCCGCGCGCGATAAGAGCTGCCATGGGGTATCTGAGATTTAGGCCGACCGTACATTGTGTTGTATTGGCGCCCTTATACCGTGCGCTGTAAGAGCTTCCATGGGGTATCCTAGACTGTGACCGACCGTACGTATTTGCGTGCGTGTGTTTGTGTTTTTTAACCTGATTTTATGTGTTTTTTAATGTAATTTATTATTTATTTTTAAAATGTAATGTCTATAAGGGTCCATGAAACCTGAAATAAATATATTTTATTTATTTTTATTTTTTATTGTATTTGTTTATGCCCTATTATAGAGGGAGTTCGGATGTCCGGATGCAGTCATTAGGGGCTGCCCCTGTATTATCTAAAATATCCACCGTAAAAATAACGGTTTTAAAATGTCAAAAACTAGATTGTTCATTTCAATAAGGGCTATTTTCGAGTGTTTTGACGCTCGGAGGTTGAGTGGGATTTTTACATAATACAGGCGCTGGAGTGCTTTGTCTAACCTTCACATAATGCGTGAACCGATGCATGTTGCCCGAGACCTCTGCAAATCGTCGGCCAAGTCCAAGCAGGCGCCGTTCTAGCCCCTCAAGTATCGAGAGTGGAGTGTGGCCTGCAGCGTCAGTCACTTGTTTTATTTAGCAGTATTTTTTTTCATCCTACCGAATTTGGCGTGCTGCTGGGTTAGCATAAGGTTGGGTTAGAGCGTATCCATGGGTGTATAACTCAAGAATGAGTTGCATATTTTTATAAACCATATGTACCTACTGGCTAACACAGCCTTACGCTACGCTTGCTGCAGTCAGTTGTTTTATCTTCCCGACCGTGTAGCTGTCACTTGTTACATCTTACCGGGCGTGCAATAAGCCTGTTGTTGGTCTAACCTTGACGTAATGTGCGAACCGATGCGTGTTGCCCGTAGACCTCTGCAAAACGTCGGCCAAGTCCAAGCAGGCGCCATGCTCGCCTCTCACGTATCGGGCGTGGAGGAGCCAGTTACGGGAACCACGGACGAAGTCTGGAGACAAAGTTAGGTCTACATAGAGCTTTGGCAAAGAAGTGGGTAGACGCGTGAAATTCTTCAAGGCAACTATTGAGAGAATTGTGTAACTATTGAGAGAATTGTGTAAGAGTTGAAAGACCGATGGTCCAGCTTTTATTGTCTACACTGTAGACTCTACACCAGTGGCGGATCCAGGATTTTGGTTTGGGGGGCGGCTTGAGCCCCTTAGATAAATCCGCTAGTGCTCTACACTACAACACCCCTGAGCAGCAATTGAAGTTGACACTTAAGCTTACCACGGAGGGTTGGTTGGGTTGGAATATTACCATTATCCTTGAATTTGTCGGAAAATATTGAATGTTTTCTCATCTTGTTTAGTATTCTTCTTATTATTACCAAGTTACCACCCTCTCACTTCTTTGTGTTTGTTTGTGTACTAAAGTGTCACTATGGTAACAAAGGCTGGGAAGAGAACACCGGTTTCAGTTTCAAGGACCTAATTTTGACAACTCGTTCGTAAACCTTATTTAATTTTCCGCCGCAAAAAAATATTTTTCCAAATAATATCTGTTTTTTAGATTCAAAGTAAACTGAAAGACTTATTTTTAATAAAATGACTAAAATAATATGTTTATAAAATAAGACTTATTAATAATAAAATGACTAAAATAATCTATTTATATTTGTTAGGTTTTATTATTATTACTCGGTTTTGTTCATAAAATATATATTTTTAATCAACTGTCGATTATTAAAAGTAGTTTTTGGTTTCCGTAACGCTGGCCACATCGATTCGAATACGCAAACTAAGTGACAGCTGCGCTATAAATAGTCGGACGCATCGTCAGTTGAGTCATTCCTCATTCCTCTCCTCAACCGAGACTAGAGTCGTCTAGTCTCGGTTGAGGAGAGAGCACGCGCGCGACGTTCACTCCTACCCGCATTCGTGGCGGCTATTTATTAAAAATAGCTGCGCGAATCGACCCGCGTCGATTTGCGCCGCGGCGGGGACAGCTCCACCTCAGAGCCGCCAGGTTGGCGAATTCTTCCTGTGCGTCGGAACCCGGCCTTCCACCAGCGGACCTCCCCGGGGAAAGACGTACGGGGGGAGCTAGCCGACCACGGTCGCGCCCAGCTCGTCCCTCAAAGCCGCTACCATGGCCACCGAACCCGGCGGCCATGGTAAAGGCCCTTCTCAGGGCCAACGCGAGTCCGCCCTCCCCCCGCGGGGAACGGATGAAGAGTCCGCGCCCCCGAGGGCTGCGGATGAAGATACGGTGGACCCCTACCCAGAGGGGGGCCGCTCGGGGACGCCGCGCGCCACATATCGCGCCGACGTCTTGAGGACCCGGCGCCTACGTGCCGACGCTGCCCTCTCCGACGGCCTCCTCAACTGGATGGAGGCCTACCTCAAGCTGGAGGCGGCCTACCTCAAGTGGGGCGTTACCGATGGCGACCAGGACCGCCTCGGTAACGCGAGCGGCGACCATCTGCCTGCACCCCCACGCCGCCGCCGCCAGAGAAGCCCGGATGAAGCCGCGGAGCCAGAGGAGGCAAAGCGCCACTGCGCGCCCATCCACCGCCCACTGACCCCTCCGCCCTCATTTCCGGCCCGCCGCCTGCGCCTCGAGCCCACGCCACCGGGCGGCAGCGCGCCGACTACCCGAGCGCCCTCGCCGCAACCTAGCAGCACCCGCCGAAGCCCACCGCAGGGCGCCGCCCCAGACTCGCCGATACTGCCGCCCCGGGACCTGTCATTCGAGGTAATGCAGGCACTGGGCTTGCTACCCGAGCAAGCGCAGTCGTCACCTCCGCCCCTGGAGAAGGTGGCCGGCCCACCCACGGACCCGCGCCCGCCACCACGCCGGCGCGGCCTGACATCTCCACCGCCCAGCCCACTTAGTCTCCCGAGGCCGCACTACGGACCGGATGCGATGGACACGAGCGGCCCCTACGCGACCGCATCCCAGTCGCCACTCAACACCGCCACCGCAGCCGCCCACCCCGGCATCGCCGCGCCCGCCCGCCCTGCCGGCGCGCCTGCCCACCCTTCCGTCAATGTGACCGCCCGCCCTGCAAACAGTGCGTCCGCCCGCTCTTCTGCCGGCGCGTCCACCCGCCCTGCCGCCGGTGCGCCTACCCGCCCTGCCGCCGGTGCACCTACCCGCCCTTCGGCCGGTGCGCCCACCCGCCCTTCTGCCGGTGCGCCCACCCGCCCTGCCGTCGGCGCGCCCGCCCGCTCTGCTACCGCTGCTCCCGCCCGCCCTACTGCCGGTGTTACCGCCCGCCCTGGTGCCATCACACTCGCCCGCCCTGCTACTGGGGCGCCCGCATGCCCTGTTGGCAGTGCTCCCGCCCGCCCAGTTGCGGGTGTTCCCGCTCGCCCTAGTGCCCGCTGTGTTGCCGGAACACCCGCCTGCAAGACGAATACGCCACCCAGCCACAGCGCTGGCGCACCCAGCCGCCCATTACCCGTAGCTGGCCCCTCCTCCGTCGGTGCCCGCCAGCCGATTGCTGCTGCGTCCACCAGCACCGCTGACCAGCCATCCGTCGTCCCAGCCGTTGCCGCCGCCCCCGCCCCTCCAGCCCCTAAGAGGCCGAAGTATCCACCCCTTGTGGTGGAGCGGCTGCCCAACTGGGCGTTCCACCTCCGCACCATCGCGGGGGAACTCGGCCACCCTGCCAACGCACGCCCGTACGGGAACGGAGTGCGCTTCACCCCAGCCACGGACGACGAGTACCGCCTGGTTCAGCGGTACCTCACGAAGCTGGAAAAGGAGGACCACATCTCGTGGTTCTCCTATTCGCTGCCAGCAGAGCGCAGTGCCAAGGTGGCGATCCGAGGCCTGCCGGCTGACACAGAGCCGGCGGACATCATCGCCGCCCTCGCCGAGCACGGTTACGAGGCGGAGCATGCGAAGAGCATCCGGCCGCGCGCGGGGCGCGCCGGGTGCATCTTCTTCGCGTCAATCCGCCGCACGCCCAACCTGCTTCCGGCACTGTACGAGCTATCCGAGCTCATGTACATGCCGGGAGTGAAGATCGAGGCATGGCGCGGCAAGCAAGGCCCAGCCCAATGTCACCGGTGCCAGCAATTCAGGCACTCCTCCCAGCACTGCCACCGCCCGCTCAAATGCGTGCGATGCGGGGAGGAGCACACCGCCCGGGATTGCCCACGCCCTAAGGAGGAGCCTGCAACGTGCGCGAACTGTGGGGGTCCGCACGCCGCCAACAACTCCTCCTGCCCGGTGTTCCGCAAAGAGGCGCGGAACACCAAGGCCGGCACCGTGGCCATCACAGGTGCCACCGACCGGAGGAGGACCGCCGCCACCCAGCAGCAGCCAGCGGCGCTCGATTCAGCGCCTGCAACCCTCATGGCGCCGGCAAATGCGCCCCCCCCCCGCTCCACCCCTGCGGCACCCAAGTCGCGCAGGAAAAGGGGCGGGAGGAAAAAGAAGCCCGCTGGACCGGCTGACGTAGCAGCCGCCGCGCCAGTGACCACCCCAGCCGCCACAGCACCTGCACCAAACGCAGGTATGAACACCCAAGAGGCGCTGACCCATGCCATCAGCGCCTTTATGGGTTTTCTTGCGTCGATGCAGACGGGGTCGTTACAGACCTCCGTTGCCCCCAGACGGCCTGATGATGTCCCACAACATTCAACAGGCCACTAAGGGTAGTGCACTGGAATGCCCGGTCGCTGCGCACCAAGATCCGGCTGCTCCAGGTCTTCCTCCGGGAGCAGGACGTCGACGTGGCGCTGATCAGCGAGACCCACCTTGGGGAGGGCGTTAGACTCGCCATCCCCAACTACGTCGTGTATCGCAAGGACGAGAGATCCGAACACAAGGCCTACCGAGGACTGGTGGTGCTCGTGAAGAGGAAGGTCGTCCATCAGCCGATCGAGTTCCGGGAGCTGGCGTCAATGTACGCACTCGGGATCGAGGTACAAGTCGCCGGCACAGTGCTGCGACTCTTTGCTGCCTACAAGCCCCCAGTAGTCGCCTTCGACTTTAGAGACCTGCGGGGGCTGTTGGAGTCACCAGCACCGACCATCGTTGCCGGCGACCTCAACGCCAAGCACACCGCGTGGAACTCGACGGTCCCAAACCCCCAGGGACGACGCCTCTTCGCAGACTCCGTGCAGTCCCAGTATGTTATCGCAGGTCCAGACGAGCCCACTCACTACGAAGAGAATGGCTCGTCGGACGTACTCGATATCATCGTATACCAGGGACTCCGGACACCGCCTCGCCAGGAGGTCCTCCCAGACCTCCCCTCGGACCACCGGCCGGTTCTTCTCGTCCTTGACGACCTGCCGACAAGGGTCTCGCCGCCAGCGCCGCGTCGACTGTTCAACTGGCCCACCTTCGCCTCCACCCTCGCAGAGGGAACCCCATCCCGCCCCGTCGCTACGCCGGAAGACGTTGAGTACCTGACGTCTGAGCTGACAGCCTGCATCCGGAACGCGCTCGACACATCTTCGCGCACCGTTCCGAGCAAGGGGAAACTCTCTCCCCTCCCTGCTCGGATCATGGACCTCATTCGCGAAAAGCGCCGTCTCCGGAAGCAATGGCAGTTCTCACGCTGCCCCCAGCTGAAGACGCGCCTCAACGCTCTGACGGCCAGAGTGACGGCGGAGCTGGATGCCAACGCCGAAGAGTCTTGGGAACGCCACATCGAGTCCGTGGGCGATGATACCCCCTCCATTCATCGCCTATGCCGGCAGATGTCGACCGAACCCCCACCTGTTCGGCCGCTGCTGGGCAGCGACGGCTACCCAAGATTCAAGGCGCAAGACCGAGCTGAAGTTTTCGCCGAGTGCCTCGAAAAGGCGTTCACCCCGAACCCCACCGACGATGCGGAGCACGTCGCAGCAGTCGAGCAACACCTTCGAGCCTACTTCGCAGCGCCGATGGCCCCGGCCGAGGACCCTGTGGTCTTCACGCCCGGCCAGGTGCAGCGAGTGATCCAGCGAGCCAAGCCAAAGAAGGCGCCGGGCCAGGACCGCATCACGAACACGGCGCTCCGGCACCTACCGCAACGCTCAATTGCGGCCGTGACGCGCCTGTTCAACGGGATCCTGCGCACCGGCCACTTCCCCTGCGACTGGAAGGTTGGCTTGGTAATCCTCCTGCCCAAGCCGGGCAAGAACCCACAGAAGCCCGAAAGCCATCGGCCCATCACACTGCTGAGCACCCTCTCGAAGGTGTTCGAGAAGCTCCTGCTGCCTCACCTGCTCCCGCATATACAGCCACGTCCGGAACAGTTCGGGTTCCGGCCAGAGCACTCGACGACGCTTCAGCTCGCCAGGGTACTGCACGGCATGACGGTGTGTCTCAACAAGAAGGAGACTACCGTCGCAGTACTCCTGGACATGGAGAAGGCGTTCGACAGGGTATGGCATGAGGGGTTGCTGTACAAGCTGTCGACGTCACCTGCCCCGCGACGCCTCATCACCGTCGTGGCCTCATTCCTGAGGGATCGCCGCTTCAGAGTGGCGGTGGAGGACGCCGTGTCAGAGGAGCGCCCTATCCTCGCCGGCGTCCCACAGGGAAGCTGCCTGTCCCCGGCCTGTTACGCCCGATACACCGACGACATCCCAGTCCCGGAGGGCGTCCAACTGGCGCTATACGCCGACGACGCCGCCTACCTGGCGTCGTCCATCTCACCGTCGCACGCTGCAGTGAAGATGCAGCGTGCCCTCGACGCTCTCCCCGACTGGCTCACGATGTGGCGCTTGTCGGTCAATGTCGGGAAGACACAGGCCATGATGACAGGCCGCCGCCACCTGCCGCCGCCGCTCAGGCTGCACGGACAGGAAGTTGAGTGGCAAGCCCGGGTCAAATATCTGGGGGTCACCATCGACCGAGGTCTCACGATGGCTGCGCACGTCGACGCGGTCATCAACCAGGTGAAGGGGGCGCGCGCGAAGCTGCGCCCGATCCTCGCCTCCCGTCTCCCTCTGCGATCGAAGCTCGGGGTCTATAAGACCTACATTAGGCCCCGCCTCACGTACGCTGCGCCGGCATGGTTCGCGCTCGTCTCGGAGACAAACAAGAAGCGTCTCCGAGCCCAGGAGCATCTCTCTCTCCGCACCATCGTCGGCGCGCCTCGCTACGTGAGGAATGCGACGATCGCGAGGGACCTCAAGTGGGAGAACTTGGACGCCTTCGTGGCGCGGCTGGCGACCGACATGTTCGCGCGAGCGGACCGGTCGCAGCTGCAGCACCTGCGCGGGTTGGCCCCGCTGCACGCGCGCCCGCCCGACAGCCGCGCCAAGCTCGTCCCCCGAAGCCTGGTTGTTTCCACGACCGCCAACGACGACCCCTGACCTCGGTCCCCCCCCAGTGAAGACCACCGCCCGGAAGGCCACCCAATGACCTGTCCGTAGCCACGGACAGCGGGAGATCCCTCGGGAAGAGGGCCACGCCCTGACCCCGACCCTCCACTTCCCTTGCGGGAAGTGCGAGAAGACCAGTGATGATGAGTTGAGTCATTCGGTTGCGGCCGTTCGCTTGGAACGGACGTGTCTATGCCGGTTTTCTAAATTGAAGTCAGTGCTACCTAGTGAATATTCTGCCCATATTGTGTTGAAATAAATATATTTGTTGTATCTGGATTACTGTATCTGAATTATTCTGGAGGAATAAATATCTACACCCAAGTCACGTAAGTTGTTTGAGTTTATTATATTTCAGAAGTGGCACACCCACTTGTCATGAGGCTTATTTTTGCTCAAGTAAAAATCTATTATTTCAAGTAAATATGTTTTTGCATGAAAATTATACGAAAATAGGTTTGTTTTAGCCATTTCCTTTCAATTAATCAAGCCATTCTATTGTTATCGAGTGGTTATTAGTGAGGTTATTTTTGTCCTATTTAATTGTATTCTGTGTTTTGGCAATTTAATAAACCTTTTATTTATCTAAACATGAAACATGAAGGAATCTCCATTTTCATCATTAACATTCGTTTTTATTTTCATTTTTATGTCAATCCATCATCCTTGGGAGAACATACTGAAGACCGGCTACGGCGCGTTGCCATTCCTGACTACCCTTGCTGGCCGAGTGAGGCTGAGGCTGGTTGAACTACAAGGCTCGCGGGCGTCAAGGTGGGCGAAGTTCGCTGCCGACGCCGTGCACGTGCGCCGTGACGCAGTGTTACTTTAGAAAAGGTGAGAGGTTGCAGTTCCAATTTTATGATGATGATAGAATGCTAATGAAAGAGCAAAAATCCTTAAGATGATTCAAATAAAAGTTATAGGTTATATTGTTGCAAATGTGAGTGTATGCGCAGTATGCTAGAGGACTTTCGTGAGTAATATTGTTGACGTTGTGGCTCGGAAAAGTTGAGCGTGGCTCGTGTTAAACCGCCAAGTCATCGGCTGCCTTGCATTTTTACTTGCTGGATATGGCCAAAATATTATGTAACCTCCTCCGTTTTATGGTTTTTAGGAGCGCTAGGCCTTTGTTTATTTTTCCGACACCGTCATTTACTTATCTATCCATCCATGATATTTTTGCGTTTTTACCATTATCCATCCATGATATTTTTGCGTTTTTACCATTTGTAACACCTTGTGGTGGTATCCACATTTGGAGCGTCTGACCATTTACAAAGGGCCTCTGTTATGATTTGGGGTCTGTCCAATGGGAGATGGTGCCCGGAATGAAGGAAAATTGAGCGATCGTTAAATCCCATCTTTCCTAGATTGCTGCTGGCTGTTGAAAACATTGGCGAGTGCGCACGCACATTTCATGTGTGTGTTGCGGCTCAATATCTCGGCGATCCTATGGCCGATTTGGCTCACGTCTGAACTTGAAAATCTGTTGGTTTTGTTCACTCAACTGCCAGGTTTCGTGACGCTCTCTGACCATTGATGCTCTGGTTGTCGTCAAGCTAACGTTCATACATGCAGGCATCTGATTGTTCGGGTGAGAGCCTCGCTCGCTCGTTCGCTGGTTCCTGTAAGACGTAGCGTCGCAAAACGTAGGTGACCTTAAGTGCAGTGATCTCTTTGTGTATTCCCTCCTCATCCTTGTTGCATGGGGACGTAATATTCCTCTTATCGACTTGCCTGCGTACCCACCTGCTCGGGTTGCCTGATATCTTAGGTTTGATTGAGATTCATAAGAATAAATCGGTCAACACTCTTTGAACTGACTGCGTACACTAGTTATGAAAAGTTAACTCAGAGCCGTTGCAGATGGTTCTTTGGTTAATTTTGATATCTCTATAGTAATGGTCATTTCCAATAGCCATTGATGATGATGATGATGTCCGGCAACTGCTGCTGATCTGATGGACTTCGCTGGTATGGCCGAGTGTGATTAATGTAGCCTTTTTTTGCGGTGGATGTTCGTCCGCAAATGTCACATGTCAGTACTCCATTCTGGTAGTTATATTTGATAGGTATTTTCGAAAGCCATTAAACACAATTACAAAGGACTTAGACATAGACGTTGTACCAACAGAGTCAATGTAGAAACAGTTGGACCATTCCGGAACCCATTTTCCCATTACGGTACAGCTACAGTTTTGTGAGCGGCGTGCGGCGGCTTGTCACTGGGGACTGGATAGAAATGATGGTGGTATTGTACGACTAGTTCACAGACAAGATCGGTTTAGCCCGGTTGATCATGGTTAAGTGTACCTTCTTCTTCTTTGATCCATTTACTCCTCTGTGGAGTCTGGGGCTGAAACGAGGGCTTTCCATTCATCTCTGTTCATGGCTAGGGAGGGTAGCTCTGGACAAGTTGCTTCTTTCTCTTTCGTCTCAGAGAGAACGGATCTCTTCCACGTCTGAAACGGTCTTCCGGGTCATCATAAGCCTCCGGCGGGTTTCCATTCGAGACACGGGATGTGGTGTTCGGATCTTGGCAGGTACCTATGTCCCAACCAACGCCACTTGCGTTCCCTGATGTCTTGAGTTACGGGGTTTTGTTTCGTGATCTGCCACAGTTCGGCATTTGAGATGGTGTTGGGCCAGTGTCTTCGTAGGATGCTTCTCAGACAGTTGTTGACTAAAACTTGGACCTACCTAGTAGTTTTTATAGGTACTACAAGGATAGAAAACAAAATTAAAACAGTTCTAACTAAGCCTATGATGATGATGTTTTCAAATTCGTGTAGTGTACCACCATGTAGGTAGGTTATTATTCTGATGTTGTTTGTGTGAAACGATTTTGTGGATCAATTCAGATACCACTAGTGTTTGCTGTATGGTTGGTTGGTTATAGCTGTAAAGGGTATGTATGTGATTAATAAATTGTTCATGTGGTTTTCAATCCACATGAAAGGTGGTAGATAACGCTGTGTACGCTGTGTATTATATTCTACACCTCATCGTAGAGGGCTCTGTGGGCGCTGGTGTTTTCTGCGCTTCATAGAAAGTGGTAAAGAGTCCTCTGTGATTTCTGAAGTGCTGTGCGTTCTGTTGTGATTACCACCTCTAATAAAAGATGGCTGAGAGTGATATGTGACTCTCAACTCCTCATGGTAAAGGCTTATCTGTTAACTCATCCCAGTTTCAAAAACTTTCTGTTGCTTATTTTGGGATATTAAAAGAAGAGATATTAAAATAACACCTACCCTTTGACTAGAGAAAAGGCGTCAATCTATGAAGTTCTGAGTGCTAAAATTAAAATGAGAACACCAAATAGAAGTGATAAACTAAACTCAATTTAAAAGTTTGAGTTTACTAAATAATGATTACTGTTTGCGTGGCCGCTCAGTGAAGTGGTCTACGGCAGGTCTTGGTCTTGGCTGAGTGAGACTCTATGAAGCATTATGCAATCCTTGGTTTGAGTTTGAGATACTTTTATTTTTCAAGCGGCGCAACTTAGTGAATTTGAATTAAGGTCCCTGTAACATTAACGGTCCGCTTTTATTTTCGGAAAGTGAAACCGAGTCGATGTAGGTTCGATGCAGAGTCGATGCAGAATAAATGCAGAATCTATCCAGAGTCTAGTAGAGTAAGTGTAGAGTCCATGTAGTAGAGTTAAGGTAGAGTCAGAGTGAACGTAAAATAAATGCGCAAGAAAAGAAAAGAACTTATGTGTGTTCTTTGTCGCAATCGTCATCCCGATAAGTTTATTGTCTTCAAAATGAAAATTGTGGTTCATTCAGAGTGCATGCATAATAAGGGTCAAAATTGTAGTTGCCTGGAAATAGATTTATGTAAATTTTCTATACCTACTGTAAACCTAATTTAATCTAAAATAAAACTTATAAGAGCTACTCTGCCAACAAACTATTTTATAGTTTGGCAGAAAATGTATGTTGTATACCTGTAAGCTAATATGAACAAACATTTTTATTATTATTTTTATTATCTGATTCACAGAAAGAACGGTGCGCTTGAAGTATCGCAACCGTGGGATTTTTCTTGTGAATCGTGCGCTTGAAGTATCGCACATTCACAAGGAAAGTATATGTATGTTTCTTTTTCTAACGGTGCGCTTGAAGTATCGCAACCGTAGGATTCAGCGGTGCGCTTGAAGTATCGTATCCGTCTGACAATAAGATGCGAAAAGTATCGCAACTGTAGGATTGGGCGGTGCGCTTGAAGTATCGTATCCGCCTGATCACAAAATGTGAACGGTGCGCTTGAAGTATCGCAACCGTAGGATCCAGCGGTGCGCTTGAAGTATCGTATCCGTCTGGATCATTAGATGTGAACGGTACCCAACCGTAGGTAATTACAATAGGTAATGTAAAAACTTTTTCTGTTAATGGCATACGTGCACACTTTGTTAATGAGTAATATACCTAGCATAGCAACCAATTTAATATTGTCAGTTTAGGCTAGTTAGTTTAGGCTTATTTCTAAGATTCTCCACTGTTTAAAATTATAAGTAAGCAAAAACCTACTTATTTTAAAATGTTTTCTCTTATGTTAACCTATTTTATATTACTCTAAACAGCCGTTCGCTGCTATAGATGCACCTACAAGATCTGTCTAGTTTCTTAAGTTTTTGCACTAGGTAGATATCTCATGTTTTGTCTATTCTTACTGCTTACATAATGAAATCCGTGATTGGCTCCATTAATAGTTTACATAAGAAGCATTGTAAGAACTGTATTGCTGTGGATTTTTGTTATGAAATAAAATAAAAAAATACTTACGAAGGACTCAATTGGCCGTGTGTTAGGTTCGTGTTTTTCTGGCTCGTGCATGAGGACATGCACGGTGTCAGGATGGACGAGTGTTAGGTTTTATTATTATTACTCGGTTTTGTTCATAAAATATATATTTTTAATCAACTGTCGATTATTAAAAGTAGTTTTTGGTTTCCGTAACGCTGGCCACATCGATTCGAATACGCAAACTAAGTGACAGCTGCGCTATAAATAGTCGGACGCATCGTCAGTTGAGTCATTCGGTTGCGGCCGTTCGCTTGGAACGGACGTGTCTATGCCGGTTTTCTAAATTGAAGTCAGTGCTACCTAGTGAATATTCTGCCCATATTGTGTTGAAATAAATATATTTGTTGTATCTGGATTACTGTATCTGAATTATTCTGGAGGAATAAATATCTACACCCAAGTCACGTAAGTTGTTTGAGTTTATTATATATTTTTTTATCTGTTCGAATAGTGTAGCGAAATACGTTCCTAAACGTATCTGTCAGCTGTTGCAAAATGACAATCCAAAAATTGTACTCTGTGACGTGATCCAAAATTTGACAAGTGATAACACCGCGACGATGCATTCCCTTGCAGTATTTTACTCAAAATCCCTGTATTTGAATCGTTAAAAACTCGGTAAAACATCTAAATACACAATGGAGGACATGGCTAGACTGGCTGTGCTCGAGCAGAATTTCCGCAACACCGAGAACTACACGAAAACTTTGGTGAAACTTTTGGAGCACATCGGCTATATTCTGAACGATCCTGACGATGTGGAGCTCAGGACGATAAATAGTGGCTTCCTGGAGAAGTTCCTGGGAGTGGACGGGTTCAAGGATTACCTGCTTTACATAGGATTCCAAATTGTGAGGACCTTTTCAAGTTACTCAATTTTAATACAAGATAATAGGTACCTACGGTTTAGTCATGTTTTTATGTAGTTTTAAGTAGTTAGCCCATAGTTCCATACTTTGGTTTATATGTTAAGTTGGTTTATTTAATTGTTCCAGCTAGTTGACTATAATTTATTTGGTATCAAGAAATAGCGGCTAAGCGAGATAAGTAATTATTGATAAAAAAACAAATATAGATGTAGCTACCTATGAGAGTGTATGTGTGGATTGCTCGGCATGTTATTTAACTAAGTAAGTATCATTTTATCAGTCTAACTTTGACTTACTTAGTAGTACTTTACTTAGTTTTAGGGTCTTCCCAATCTACCAAGTGAGTGGTTAAATTTTGTTGTTCTTGTTTCTAGGGTCTTCCCTAGTATCCCAACTTGACTCACCAAGTCTGAAAACCAACGCTCCCCGGGATCACTAAGTCAGGGGCAGCAAAAGCTAAGACACTTCCTTATCCTCATTTGTTTTTAACTAAAATGGTTGAACTCACTAGTTTTTAAGTTTCTTTCTAGTTTGTATAGGTACCTTACTGCAATCCTTTTATTTTTGAGGCATCAAATACCTCCCTATCTTTATCTATGTATATCTTATTGTTTTATAAAGCAGTTTTAGATAAAGACAGTCCTTTGTGGTCACAGAGCCGGGAGTCTTGATGAAGAAAAGGGTAAATTAGCCCTTAACTATTTGCATAAATCTGTATTTTTTTTTCAGAATGGCACTGTAATATCATTCCCAAAGGATCTGAGCCTGAACAAGCTGCGTCTGGCGCAGGCGGCCTTGGAGCGGAAGCTGCACTTCAGTTGCGGCATCAGTCAGCCTCCCGTGGAGGAAGGGAAGGCCAGTCGAAGCCAAGTCCATCTCAAACAGCCCACTCTGATGCCCGTCAATTGCTTGGTATGTATGAATTGTATGATTGATTAACATTTTATAGGCAACCTCTTGCAAGATTAGCAGACCTCTTGAAGTATTAGCAGATATCATAACACATTGATATGTCCGTAAATCCATTAACAAAATAAAACTATTAGGATATTAATTTGAAACGTGATGATGTGTTCGATCCTTTCATGCATGCTCTCTTCAGTTACGTTACGAGGGGACATTGCAACGAAAATGTAAAGGTTAAAGTGCTGTTGAGTGTACTAATAGTAAGAGGAAGTTTATTTTTTTAATGTTGTAGCAATTTAACAGAAAATCAAATAGGTACTACTCATACCCTCAAAATCACAAACTTTGTGCACAAAATACTTACGCCCGTAATCCTCATCCTCATACATAGTGTTAGGTTTCCGTTTATTTCAATGTATTTTTTAAAGTCAGTAGGATTTTTGATAACTACTGTTTTCGTTTAGAAATAAAAAGGAACGGGTTTTGACTGCGACCGCCACGCCAATGCTAGTTATAAAAGAACTTGCATTGGGTTGGCGGTGGGTAATCGGAGTTTTACTGTTCGACTGATCGGACGTTTTGATTCGGACTTAAAAAGTGTTCTAATAAAATCAGTGCTAAAATAAAACGTGGTTATTGTGAAATTAGTATAAAATAAAAGTAAAGTGATTTTAAAGTAAATGAATAAACCAAACCAATACAAGTGCCAAGTGTGTTTGATTCTGCTGTGAAGTGATACCCTACTTGGAGGACAGATCCTTTATACTTCAGAAGTGGGATCCAAGGAACACAAATTCACGTATGTACACGCCCATGTTAAATAATCTACAAAATACTCAGTGTCGATTGCTGGTTCTATACGATCTTAGATTTAAACGTTTTTAGACGCCTAGTGGTGGCTTCGCAAAATTTAGTGTGAGCTGAGGTGAGCCAGATCAGCAGTACTAGGATTCTACCAAGTTTGTAACGGTTTTATAAACAATGCAGTCATCTATTCCCATGCGCCGTCTTTCGTACTTGAAGGTTGTAGTTAGTGTTTTTTTTTTGTTGGCCCGATGAGCGAATAGGACAAATTAAGTTCTTTGTGAAAGTGTATCCGAAGTTATCTCGTCAATCCGTTTTTACTTTGGAATGTTATAGTAATGTGGGAATTCGGCATAATGTTGGCTGTTCACCAATGTGGATATTTTAGTAATTTCTGAGACCTTTTTGTAAAATTCAATCCGATAGTAATTCGTCAATCCGATAAAGTTTTAAGATATTGTCGTAATGTAAAGATTAAGCCTCATTTTAACTATTTGAATATGTTTATATTTTTGTAATTTCTGACACATGGTAATATTGTAAAATTAAATCCAAAAATATTTCATAATAAGGATTCAGCCTTATTTTAGCTTATCGAATGGATAAATATTTATGTTCTGAAATCATTGGCAGATTTATTATAATACTTATAAATAAACGAAGCTGCATTGCTTTCACTGACACAATGATAATTGTGGGTTAGATATAAATAAAAGCATAAGGAATAATAATAGGTAGTAATTTCCAAAATTAATGATTGCTCATGAGTATGATATTTATAAATTATTATTGACAATTCAATTTATAAATTACCCTTAATTCCTTTTTAAAATTCAAATTTAGATTAAAATTATTCGAGCTTAGTCAATAATAACATAATTAAATCAATTAAAAATAAATCTGTTCATTAGTAAAATAGGAGAGAACATGGACTTTTAACTAAAATTATTCGCAATCAAAATTGTTAAAACAGGACCTAAAATTAGCTAATTATAATTTTAATAAATGCAAGGAAATCACTCTTATATAAGCAATAAACAATGCACCCAATACTTTACTAGTTTATAGTTTTTAATCACTACTATAGCATCTACCCCACTTTGTATACAATCATCTACCTACCTACACCTTTATACATGTATAGGTCAAACTCAAGGGCATTTAGCATTTAGCACCATTCCCTTCAACTAAGTAGGTAACAACTAGTAAATAATCAGTTTAGATATCCAGATGTTGAGAAAATATTCGATTGCAAAATTTTCATCACCTTCGAGCGATTTTCTTGACAAGTAATATTAAAACTCTGTTTATTTTCTCCCTGAGGTGAAGTGCACCGTCTGCCGGGTACGCCGGCACGTGCTGAGTCGTCGCACTGTCTATGAAGTGGATCCCAGCCAGCCGATCTCGCAGCCGTACTCCCAGCCAGTCCCGAAGCTGCAGTCTTCGCAAGCGAGAGCGTGAGCTGGATGTCGACCAATTGAGGAAGAAGGAGCAAGAGGTGAAACGCGCAGTCCACTGGATACACCGGCATATGCTGAGTCATCTCACCGTGTCAATGAAGTGGATCCTAGCCCAGCAGTCGGTCTCCGAGCCGCAGTCTTCGCGAGCCAGATCGTGAGCTGGGGGTCAACCGATGGAGGATCAAGGATCAAGAAAACATGGATGCTGTGTTGGAGAAGACCTGTTGGAGTGCCTGCTCCTGCATCTACGAGCCAGCCATATATGAGATTCATGAGAATATTTTAGTAAGACTGACGTGTTGTGAGAATTGATTGGTTCACATCCGTTATGTCATAATTGGCAAGAATTGATTGGTTTGCCTTATGAGTTAGAGACTTACTGGTTGTGAGAATTGATTGGTTCACATCCGGTTTGTCATTATTGGCAAGAATTGATTGGTTTGCCTTATGAGTTAGAGACTTACTGGTTGCGAGAATTGATTGGTTCGCATCCGGTTTGTCATTATTGGCAAGAATTGATTGGTTTGCCTTATAGAAACTTACTGAGGATGGTACCCTCAATGTTGGGGGTGGTTCCCTCGGTGCTGAGGATGGTTCCTTCGGTTCACGAGGACGGTTCCCTCAAAGCTGAGGATGGGAGCCTCGGTGCTGATGGTAACCTCAGTTCCCTCAGCACTGGGGATGGTACCCTCAATGTTGGGGATGGTTTCCCTCAATGCTGAGGATGGTTCCTCCGGTGCTGAGGACGGTTCCCTCAGAGCTGAGGATGGTAGCCTCGGTGCTGGGGATGGTTCCCTCAATGTTGAGGATGGTTCCTTCAGTGCTGAGGACGGTTCCCTCTGAGCTGAGGATGGTAGCCTCGGTGCTGAAGATGGTTCCCTCAATGACGATGACGACGATAATGACGATGACGACAATGATGAAATGACGACGATGATGACGATGACGACGATGATGACGATGACGACGATGATGACGATGACGACGATGATGACGATGACGACGATGATGACGATGACGACGATGATGACGATGACGACGATGATGACGATGACGACGATGATGACGATGACGACGATGACGATGATGACGACGATGATGATGATGACGATGATGATGATGGTGGTGATTATGATGATGATGGTGATAATGATGACGGTGATGATGATGGTGGTGATAATGATGTTGATGATGATGATGATGATGGTGATGATGATGTTGATGATGATGGTGATGATGATGGTGATGATGATGATGGTGTTGGTGATGATGATGATGTTGGTGATGATGATGATGTTGGTGATGATGATTGTGATGATGGTGATGATGGTGATGATGATGGTGATGATGATGGTGATGATGGTGATGATGGAAATCCTGCTTACTTGTGTACTGGTTGCAAGCCGCTGGCCTGCCACAACCTATATGTGCTGGTCCCCAGATGGTGGTGCAAAGCTGTAACGAGTGCGGTCTATGTGGAGTTGATGTGGAGTTGATGTGGAGTTGATGTGGAGTTGATGTGGAGTTGATGTGGAGTTGATGTGGAGTTGATGTGGAGTTGATGTGGAGTTGATATGGAGTTGATGTGGAGTTGATGTGGAGTTGATGAGGAGTTGATGAGGAGTTGATGTGGAGTTGATGTGGAGTTGATGTGGAGTTGATGTGGAGTTGATGTGGAGTTGATGTGGAGTTGATGTGGAGTTGATGTGGAGTTGATGTGGAGTTGATGTGGAGTTTATGTGGAGTTGATGTGTCGTTGATGTTGCGTTGATGTGGAGAGGATGTGGAGTTGATGTGGAGTCGATATGTGGTCGATGTAAGGGCAATGTAGAGTTAATGTAGAGTCAATGAAGAGTCAATGAAGAGTCAATGAAGAGTCAATGAAGAGTCAATGAAGAGTCAATGAAGAGTCAATGAAGAGTCAATGAAGAGTCAATGTAGAGTCAATGTAGAGTCAATGTAGAGTCAATGTAGAGTCAATGGAGAGTCAATTCAGAGTCAATATACAACGTGTTACAAAAGATACTAACTCTTTTTACAGGGTGTAACCTGCTGGTCAACATAATGACATAAATTTTTTTTGTTATAACCTCAAAATTGTAAAATTTTCACTTTTTTGTTTTTGAATTTAGCTCCAATAAAAAAAAAATATGGTTGTTTGCTTATCTGTATTTTAATAGCTTCAGGCTATTAAAACATAGTGAAAGTCTATGGAAACAGTATTTTAAAAATACTTTTCTCCCGTCGCTTACATTTTAATTAAAAATCAACGGATCGTCATAGAGCTAAAAAAATATTTTGGTTGTGATCCCTATCATCAGGTACCATGACCCTGTAAAAATGACCCTGTTGTAACACCTTGTAGAGTAAGTCGTAAGCCAATTTAGAATCCATGTGACATAGTTTGAGAAGACAGATCGAAACATTTGTTAGAGTTTGACCTCATACTTTTTGTCAGGTATGACCGAGCGGACAGATACTTTGCGTTTGTTTTTCTTTTGCAGGTGAGTCACACGAGGACGTGCGACTTGTCAGGAAGGCCGTGTCGCATCGTGAGAAGCAACATCAACTATCGAACGACTGAAGAATCATTGTACCTAGACTTATTTTGACAGTTGATTGTAAACAAAGTCACGTTTCTGTAACTTTCCTATCCTAGTCTAATATTGCTATAGATAAGAGTCAGTGCTGTTTCATAGTGTTCAATGTGAGTAAAACATCAAGTATTAGGGGTCTTAACGCTGACTTTTACATTAATAGACCCATTGATACATAATTAGGCAGTTGCTGCAGATCTTCCATTCAGCCACCAAGTAGGATGCTATCGCCATACCGGATGTGGTTAAGGAGCTTTCCGCTTACAATGTTTCCTTTAGTTTCATCTTAAAGTTCTTTATACTTCCGGCATATTCTACTGTGAAAAATTTTTAGCTCGAGTTTTAGGACTTTACTCATCATTGATATAGTACCCTACTCGTTACGATATTTTTTCTTACGGGTTATTTGTAAAAGGATAGATTGCAGCCATACTGGCCATACTGAGGGAATGATATCGGGATCGTGAATTACATTGAAGAGATTTACTTTTAAAATATTGTATAGATGTTTGCATTCCAGTCGGTACTGGATTCAATCGATTTGTGATGATCTGGTATTCAATTCGGGCTAACTGTCCTGTCCTGTCAGTGGTACATTTTGGATGTCGATACATTTCTAGAGTTAAGTAATAATTATTTATTTATGAACATTGCGGTAAGAATTGAACTGGTTTGCCGTCATGAATTGCTTTTATGTGAAGGTTTGGTACAAACACGTCTTGAGAATTGAATTGGTTCAAGATGTGGTGCTGATCGTGAGAATTGAATTGGTTCACGTATTAGCAGCTGGTTTGTACCTTTACCTAATACTAAGTATCTGCTTCTCGAGAATTGAATTTGTTCGAGGAGTGATACTAGTTTCTTTATGACGAGACGCCGCATTCTATGAGGTTTATCTTGACCACGTCCAGAACTTTGTTTCCGGTATTCCTTTGGATCCCCGCCCTGAGGAGTTACCCTTGATGACATTGCGTTCATATTTGGAAAGTTTTGAAAAATTATTTCTCTTTTACATCGCATAGTCATCCTTTGATTTTATATAATGTTTATTGAAAGGTCATACTATTTTGTACAATACCAATATAAAATGAGTCTTGGTTCGTGAAATATTAAATTTTGTAGATTCTGCCATATTGAGAGGAATGCGTCAAGGTTAGAGGGGCTGGTATAGATGGACTCGGTAAAAGATGAATGTTGCGATAAGTGTAGTTCATGTTAATCTGTTGATTTGAATTATTATCCTGTTAGCAGAATTAGTTTAAACGCTTTATATTGTTATATACTCGTTGGAAGTTGATGATACCGAGTCGATTGGAGCCAAGAGGGTTTTTTATTTCACCGGTTCGTTTTTCCCCTCTAATTTGCTATGGCCTAGGAACTGAACGGTGAGTCTTTGGAATATTCCTTTATCGGAAGTCCAAGGATTTAAATAATGGTAATCTTAGTGAATTGTGCTGAATTAGTTAAATATTTAGATTCAACTCAAATAATAATATTAAAAAAATATATATATTTCAATATAATTTTAATAAAACTCAAACTAAACCAATCTAAATATATTAAAAAAAAAAAAAAAAACTAGTAACTTAAAACTTAAATAAATTATAATTGGCGGCCTTATTGCTAATGATAAATTATAGTTCAGCGCTCCTTTAATTTTGTTACAACTGCCCTATTCAGCCGAGTGTTGGTTATCACTTGATTCGTGTATGGGGACATACACGGTATCAGGATGGTCGAGTGTTAGGTTTCCGTTTATTTCAATGTATTTTTTAAAGTCAGTAGGATTTTTGATAACTACTGTTTTCGTTTAGAAATAAAAAGGAACGGGTTTTGACTGCGACCGCCACGCCAATGCTAGTTATAAAAGAACTTGCATTGGGTTGGCGGTGGGTAATCGGAGTTTTACTGTTCGACTGATCGGACGTTTTGATTCGGACTTAAAAAGTGTTCTAATAAAATCAGTGCTAAAATAAAACGTGGTTATTGTGAAATTAGTATAAAATAAAAGTAAAGTGATTTTAAAGTAAATGAATAAACCAAACCAATACAAGTGCCAAGTGTGTTTGATTCTGCTGTGAAGTGATACCCTACTTGGAGGACAGATCCTTTATAATATATGCACAGAATCCTTATACTCCTCTGCAACCGACTCAAACTGCAACTGTACTAACCGACTCAAAGTTCTATAATCTTTAGGTACTCTTAAGTTCTGGACACACTAGCGCCACCAAAGAAAAAAAATACATGTCTTTTTTTGGATGC
Source organism: Zelleria hepariella (assembly GCA_949319315.1). Lineage (NCBI taxonomy): Eukaryota > Metazoa > Arthropoda > Insecta > Lepidoptera > Yponomeutidae > Zelleria > Zelleria hepariella. The sequence goes on from OX439382.1 coordinate 19,363,766, forward strand.
GTTTTTTGCCAAAGTTTAATGAGAATCCCTAAGCCTAACTATTTTTGGGACCTAAGGTCTAGATTCCAGATCCTAGAGACTACGAATAAATCCCGCCGCCGCCAAAAACGGCGCTAGTGGTTGGGGTACCAGGCTCTTAAAATTAAATACGAGGTGTTAAAGATGCTAACTCTTTTTACAGGGTAATAGCACCCGGTGATAGGGATCACTACCTAAATATTTTTTTCGCTCTATGACGTTCTGTTGATTTTTAAATTAATAAAATGTGACCGCTGTGGCGGGAGAAAAGTATTTTTCAAATATTGTTTTCATTGACTTTCACAATGTTTTAACAACTCAAAGCTATGTAAATGTACCTACACACACAAACATATTTTAAAATTTGAGCTAATACCAAAAACAAAAAAGTTATGATTTTTTTTTTAAATTTGAGGTTTTAAAATAAAAATTGTTTTTTTCAACTTTTTTTACAGATTTGACATCCTGTTGACCACTAGATTACACCCTGTAAAAAGTGTTAGGATGTTTTGTAAGACGTTGTATAGCAATCTGGTTTTTATTTCCTTCACCACATATTCGCAGGATACCAAGGTGGAGTTCCTACAAAGCCTCCAGTTTTCGTTCAACGATGTGCTGAAGTATGAGGACGAGGGCCTGCAGAAGCAAGCCCGTGACTGCATACCGCTCGTGACGCTCCAACTGAGGGCCCTGGACCGGATGAGGGAGCACCAGAGGAAGCTGAAAGAGGGTACCTATTACAGTCCGTTTTTTTGTAAAGTCAGAGTCATTTATGTATGTGTGTTTGTATGTATGAAAATTATTTCGACGATAATTTGAGTAAATTGATCATGAAATTTGGTATGCGGGAAAAGGAAATTAAAAGAATTTGTAAGTTCGAACGTGAGCCAAATCGGTCGAGGGGTTGCCAAGTTATGGGGTTGTAAAGTTTATAATAATATGCAATGCGCGCGCGCGCCTACGCGAAAGGTGTTAGCAATAAGTTATGATAGATAGAAGATAGATAGATAGAAAGACGTTTATTAATAGCCACGGAAATAAGTACAATGATAAAAAAAATACGACAGGACATGGACACACAATTACTTACAAACTAGGTACAAGCGACATAACTGTAGGAACATCTCCGCAGCTAAAAATAGGAACTGACTCAGCACTTGTTGTAGGTTACCTATGTAAGCCTACAACACTGATTTTCAGTCAGCCCCTGAGTCATCCACTCCCGGCCGTCACAAGAAAAATAACACTAGGTACATATACAGGGTGTTAAAAGACCGCCAACAGACCCAAAAGCCACGCATACTAGACACCAAAACAAAGTACTTTTTCGATAAATTATGGCTGGGAAATGATTTTGGTTTTTTAGGTTATAATTTTGAAAAATATTTTATCACGCAATGGACGCGAAACGCACAGAAGTCATATTGCGCAAGCGTAAGTAAAAGTTTATGTTGCTTAAGCTTGAAGTGCCGATGTTTAGAATACATTGCGGGTTGCAATTTTAACGTCGTGTTTTGAAAGAAATATTCATAATTTTGATATGGCTTCTTAAGAAGGTATGTTAAAAACTAGATACTGAATACATTTCTGCAAAAAAAAAGTTTTGAAAAGTCCGACTTTGAACCTCATTATCTCGGAAACCGTTTATTTCCCAGGCTTGGCTCCTTGGGCAAAAATGTTCCTTATGATGAGGACAATACGTGGTTTCCCGCTTTGTTGGCGGTCTTTTAACACCCTGTATATCAAATTCAAATTGGTAGTTAAATCAAATTGGTAGTTCAAATTGGTGGTTATACATCGCGCGGGTTCACAGTCCGGGGTGAAACACTAGTATAATATTACTTATTCCTCCACAGGTGAGATCACCGGCCAAGACATGAACTTCGATATCGCACTGCTAATGGAGCTGATTGGGTGGTTCAAGTACAGTTTCTTCACCTGGGTGGACAAGCCGCCGTGTGAGCGATGTGGTGGCGCCACCGTCTACGACCGGCACTCTACCATGCGCACTGATGTAGAGACTTGTCGCGTGGAGGTAAGGAGCATTTTTGAATGAGCGAGCGAGGCGAGAGAAGTTCTCCGAGGCCCCGACTTTGGGGTTGGTATTCTGCGAATACGCTTTGCTCTCCGAGGTTGGCAGTCAGCTCTGCATATCTCTTTGTTTCTCGCGAGGCGAAATAGCTGGGCAGCACTCGCGATCGCGTCGAACCTATTACTAAGACTCCGCTGTCCGTCCGTCTGTCTGTCACCAGGCTGAATCTCATGAACCGTGATAGTTAGACAGTAGAATTTTTCTCAGGATGATGTATTTTTGTTGCCGCTATAACAACAAATACTAAAAAACAGAATAATTGAACGAGTGAGCGAAGCGAGCGAAGTTCTCCGAGTCTACTGGAACAATCCGGCGTTTGTATGTATATATGTATGTATGTATGTATGTATATATGTATGTATGAATGTTCGTTCGACGATAACTTGAGTAAATTTAGTCGGATCGTCATGAAATTTGGTAGGCAGGTAAATGAGGCCAAGAGAATTTTTAAGTTCGAAGATGAGCCAAATCGGTCGAGGAGTTGCTGAGATATGGGGTCGCGAGTTCAAAGTTCGAGTTGAACCACTAGTATAAATATTTAAGGGGGCTCCCATATGAAACGTTATTTTTTTGCCAATTTTATAGATCATGGTACGGAACCCTTCGTCCGACTCGTACTTGGCCTGTTTTTCAAGTTATTTTCCTCCCCAGGTGTATAAGTGCCCCTCGTGCGGCGCCACCACGCGCTTCCCGCGGCTCAACGACGCGGGTAGACTGCTGCGCACGCGCCGCGGCCGCTGCGGCGAATGGGCCAACTGCTTCGCGCTGCTCTGTCGCGCGCTTGGCTACGACACGCGACACGTGCAAGACCGGGCCGACCACGTCTGGTGTGAGGTGAGAGGTTCTAAGGCGGAAGAAAAAAATGGCCGCCAAAATCGGCCTTCCAGAAAGAAACACTTGAGGATAGAATGGCCTCTAAAAAACGACCTTTTGGAAAAACATACTCGGGCTCCGGGATAAAACGAGGTAACGAAACCATAAAAAAAAGCAATGAAAAGGTTTTAGTGCGAAAATTACTAAAGCAAGCGAAAATTCGCTTTAGAATCTTTCACCTCGCACCAGCCAGTAGTCAGCGATGCAGTTGGCCCACTTGCCGCAGTGCTTTTGTAATTTTCGCTTGCTTTAGTAATTTTCGCTTGCTTTACTAAAGCGATGCAGTTGGCCCACTTGCCGCAGTGCTTTTGTAATTTTCGCTTGCTTTAGTAATTTTCGCTTGCTTTAGTAATTTTCGCTTGCTTTACTAAAGCTTTACTAAAGCAAGCGAAAATTACTAAAGCAAGCGAAAATTACAAAAGCACTGCGGCAAGTGGGCCAACTGCATCGCTGACTACTGGCTGGTGCGAGGTGAAAGATTCTAAAGCGCAAGGAGAATGTGGAAAAAACACTCAGGCTCCGTGATGAAACGAAGCAGCGAAACCATTCTAAAAGCAATGCAAAGATTTTATGCGAAAATTACTAAGTCACAGAAATTCAAGATGGCTGCCAAGAAATATATGAAAATTCGGTCAAGTCTCATCTTTCGTGACGCTTATTGTAGAGCTCGATAGTGAAGGGTCTCTGTCCCTCTGTAATCTACCTAGAGCGTAAAATGAACAGGCTGAATAAATGCTAATCCTCTGCATCCTTATTCCAGGTATTCGACTACGATTCAAACCGATGGCTTCATGTTGATCCGTGCGAGGCTAAACTTGACGCTCCGTTGATCTACGAACACGGCTGGGGGAAGAAACTGAACTACGTAGTGGCTGTCTCTAGGGACGATATTCAAGATGTCACTTGGAGGTAACGGGGATGCCATGGGCGCATTTGACGATCACAATTCGATGTTACACTGCGTAACTGATGGAACCAATGTTATTAATCAGCAACAACCGGGAACAACGGTTTAACGTGCCCTCCGAAGCACGGAAGCGCTCAGATATCATTGCCATTAGCGGTCACCCGTCCATAGACTGCCCGCGCCCGATGTTGCTTATTATTGCCAATCGATAAACAGTGGCTAGTCGAACTAGGCTATGAGTAAGTAAATCGCACTGCTGGGCATGTCTCATCCTTTTCACGCCAAACCTTTTGGTCAAAAGCTAATCTGTGTGCTTATTGTAAAAAAAAAATGGTTTATTTGCGGGAAAATTGCTCTTATCGAAGTAAATAATAGGACGCAGTACTTGTTGAAAAAAATCGTCATCATCATCATCAGTTCCTGTTATCCCTAATCAGGGACATAAATAGCTCTCAAAATAGTTTTCCAATCTGGCCGATGGAAGACTGATTTCTTTCAGTTGTATTTTTTTATTTATTTGCAATAATTATGTTGCTTCGCAGGTACACGAGCGACCATAAGGCGGTCCTCAAGCGACGCAACCTCTGCAGCGAGCAAGATCTTATCGCGTCCATTCTGACACTACGGGCAGAAAGACAACATCCGCTGAGCGCGCCTCGCCGCCGCTACCTCGCCACACGGACGCTGCACGAGCTAGCGCAGCTTATGGTCGAGAAGTGAGTGTCTTACATAGGGAGTAGTCCCTGGCTATTAATTTCACCATCATCATCAGCCTACAACTGTAGATAGAACTATTTGCCTCCATTCTGACACTACGGGCAGAAAGACGCCGCTACCTCGCCACGCGGACGCTGCACGAGCTAGCTCAGCTTATGGTAGAGAAGTGAGTGTCTTACCTACACCCTGGCTATTAATTTCACCATCATCATCAGCCTACAACTGTAGATAGAACTATTTGCCTCCATTCTGACACTACGGGCAGAAAGACGCCGCTACCTCGCCACGCGGACGCTGCACGAGCTAGCTCAGCTTATGGTAGAGAAGTGAGTATCTTACCTACACCCTGGCTATTAATTTCACCATCATCATCAGCCTACAACTGTAGATAGAACTATTTGCCTCCATTCTGACACTACGGGCAGAAAGACGCCGCTACCTCGCCACGCGGACGCTGCACGAGCTAGCGCAGCTTATGGTCGAGAAGTGAGTGCCTTACCTACACCCTGGCTATTTCACCATGATCATCATCAGCTCACAACTGTGCAGAGAGACGGAGAGAGCTCATCGCGTCCATTCTGACGCTATGGGCAGAAAGACAACAGGTTGAGAATGTTTGAGAAGAGAGTGTCTTACCTGGAATCTGGCTGGCTAGTGGCTATTATACTGGGAAAGAAAAAGGAAAGGACGTGCCGGCAAAATATGGCAACGAATTACAGACGCTGCAAATACATTGTAATATTTGGCTTAGTGTCTGGGCTATATCTGGCTACCTCCAGAAGTTAGTGACTTACCAACACCTGTTTATCTCATCATCTAACACCACAACTTGTAACTTTTGCTAACACCATTCGCGCTTTGCTTATAAACTTTACAACCCTATAACTCTGCAACCCCTCGACCGCTTTGGCTCATGTTCGAAATTCTTTTGAGTTCATTACCAAACATGACCATCCGACTCAAGTTATCGTCGACGAAAATTCATACATACATACATACAAGCGCCGGATCATTCCAGTAGACTCGTATTCTGGAACTTCTCTCGCCTCGCTCGCTCGTCCAATAACATCAAACCTTTCTTTCCTCCCACAGAAAGCCCACAGATTACGAGAACACGGGCCGCATCTCGGGCTCCATCCAGTGGCGCTCAGAGCGCGGCGAGATCGGCGCCAGTCGCACGTTCGAGCTCACCTCACCGGGCGCTTATCGTGTACTCTACTACACTAGCACCGACAAATACCTAGTGTACAGAGAGGATAAGGTAAATGTTTTATCATCATCATCAAAGATAAAATATAAAGATAAAAGACATTTATTACCTCAATGCACATAAAAAAGTTACCAAATTTATGAATATTTAATGGCTATTTACATTATTAAACTTAATTGTGTAAGAGGTAAAAGGTGGCGTGCTCAGCATGTGCCGTCAGGTACTAGGTACACGCTTCTTGACGACGCTGTTTTTCAGCACTCACCTTTCTAAGACTAACTATAACTAAAACCTTAAACCTAGACCGAGCTACATAATCATAAAAATTGTTGGTGGTTGTTTTAATTATCTAGTGCCTTTTTAGTACACACTGCACAGAGGCAGTCATCTGAAAGATTTTATTTATGAGTGTGAGTGTGATGTGGGTGTGTGTGTGTGTGTGTGGGTGTGTGTATGTGTACGTATGTGTTTCGCGTGGGCAGCCTCTGTATCCGCAAAGGAATAGTTGTATTAAAATTAAATATATAAATAGAATAAATAATTAATATAAACATCATCCCACCTCAGCCCTCTGTTGGGTGCCACGAAAGAAGATACTTTACCGCGCCTCCCGCACCTCTTTCCGCCGCCCCGATGACGCCCGGTCTCGTTCCGCACTCAGACCTCATACCGCTAAAGAGTACACATGTCCAACCACGTGGTGTCTCAAGTATCTTCTTTCGTGGCACGCATTGTATAGGCCTTTTATCCCTCGCGCCATCTCTCACGGTCCCTCGCCATCCGCATCCATGGACCGTCCGCCGTAATGACGATGCCGTCCGACCATCGGGCTGCTGGTCTTCCGAATCATGTAATTGAAGGAGCGAGCGAAGCGAGAGAAGTTCTCCGCGTCTACTGTAACAATCCGGCGTCTGTATGTATGAATGTTTGTTCGACGATAACTTGAGTATAGTTTGTCGGATCGTCACGAAATTCGGTAGGCGGGTAAATGAGACCAAAAGACTTTTTAAGTTTGAACGTGAGCAAAATTGGTCGTGGGGTTGCCGAGATATGGAGTCGCGAGTTCACAATTCGGGGCGAACCACTAATTTTAAACATTGCTTGCGTCCGTAGGTGCTGGATAAGGTGGACAAGTGGATGAACGGTGCGTTTGAATCGAAGAACGTATTCCGGAAAGAAGAGACGGACTGGCGCATGGTCTATTTGGCTAGAGAAGGTGAGTGGTTTCTTCTTCGATCAAGGATAAAACTAGATACAACATGGAACTCTGAAATGTGTCTGGAAAATAGATGCCCAAATTGCCTTTGGGAGCTTATTTGCTCGTAGTCCATGCAATTAAAGTAAAACTGTATACTAATGCAATAAGGTTGACATTCGAATATTACCTTAGACGTATGGTCGAAATGATGTTTCGTATTGTTCTATTGCTGATATCTTTTGTTTCTGTGGGGACAAGTTTTTATTTTGATTTCATACGTAATGCGGATTGTATGGAATTTAGTTCGGTGGGTTTCTTTCTTACTTAGGTACTTATTTAAATCTAAGGCATTATGGACATTCACAACGGTGCCCCTTACTAGAAATGACTCTTTAAACGGTCTTACACGAGTGTACGGCCATGTGGAATATTACGACAACGAAATATATAAAATAAATAAAAAACAATGAAAAAAAATTACCTACGGGTTTTTTGTTCACTTTGCGGCGGGGTCCTTTTACGCGAATTAAACCGTTACGGGCGACTGTACTCTAATACTGTCGTACACACTCAGCCCGTCAGAGTGTACACTTTTGTTGTAAAGTCGCCCGTAACGTAACCGAGTAGAGTGCTAGCGTGTAAGGGTCGACGTGCTGTCTTGTGTACTCTCACTCGGTTGATCTACCTTTACATCATCTTATTGTGACTAAAACTTTCTCTCACTTCCAGAGGGCTCAGCAAGCGGCTCGATATCGTGGCGTATATTCGCAAATAGTCCAGGTTTAGAGCTGTCATCACTCGCCATCCGGGCTCAAAGCGCGACGTACGAGACCGGCGCAGTGGACTGGACGATCAAGTTCGACGGGGATTCACCAATGGCGATCGCTTTTGGAGGTGAGGCTAGTAATAGGGTTCACGATTAGAGATGGGCGGTGTCATCATCATCATCATCAGCCCACCTCTGCCCACTGCTGGGTATAGGCCTTTTCCCCCTCACGCCACCTCTCACGGTCCCTCGCCATCCGCATCCATGGGCCCTCCGCCGACACAACGATATCGTCCGACCATCGGGCTGCTGGTCTGCCCACCGACCGTCGTCCAGTTCTTGGACGCCACTCTGTTGCTGCCCTTGTCCACCGGCCATCTTCCCGCCTCGCCAGGTGTCCCGCCCATTTCCACTTAAGACTCGAGATCCTATCACCTATATCGTATCTACCTTCATCACATATAGAGATGGGCGGTGAGTAAATACTAAATAAGTAGTGGTTCGCCCCGAATTGTGAACTCTCGACCCCATATCTCAGCAACCCCATGACCGATTTGGTTAATGTTCGAACTTAAAAGATTCTCTTTAACTCATTTACCCGCCTACCAAACACGACGATCCGACCAAATTTACTCCGAACATTCATACATAGGTACATACAAACCATTCATACATAGGTACATACAAACATACCTACATACGTCAGACTCGGAGTACTTATGGCTTATATAAATCCTTCCCAGTCAATCTCTGCGATCGAAGGTCGGGGTCTATAAGTCCTCAGGGTGCATCTCTTCCTCCGCACCATCGTCGGCGCGCCTCGCTACGTGAGGAATGCGACGATCGCGAGGGACCTCAAGTGAGAGAAGTTGGACGCCTTCGTGGCGCGGCTGGCGACCGATATGTTCGCCCGCCCGACAGCCGCGCCAAGCCCGTCCCCCGAAGCCTGGTTGTTTCCACGACCGTCAACAAAGACCCCTGACCTCGGTCCCCCCAGTGAAGACCACCGCCCGGAAGGCCACCCTTAGCCACGCGTGGCCTTCCGGTCCGTACTTAGCCACGGACAGCGGGAGATCCCTTGGGAAGAGGGCCACGCCCTGACGAAAAGATTACTTGATGATAATTCCCAGTCAAGTGGCACTGCCGCGTGCCGCAACAAGCCTATATTTCGTGGTCCCATCTTCTAATGTCGAAAGTCTATTGGCATGGGCTCTGCCAATAGACATTTCTGGATAAAGCCCACTCTCCTTTCCCAAAATTTTACATTGATGGCAGTTTTACCGAGTATACATACAGGGAATATTACATCATACCCAGCCCAGCAGTACACAGTGATAATGATATTATTTTTCGTTTTCAGATATAACCAAAGAATTTGAAGAGAAACACTTCAAAGAAGCTACACTAACTGCAATACTCTCGGGAGGTCTCGGCGACGTGGCGTGGCAACATGCCCAACTCTTCAGACAATCCTTAGACACTGAAATTTGCAGCTTTGAGATCAACTTGCGTGCTGAAAAAACGAAGGAAAAATAGAAGACAAAATAGCAAAAATCTGTCGCATAACTTGTGCTTTAAAGAGGTGTTTATTGTGAAATTATTATACTTTATTAAAGTTTTCAATCAAAAAAGTCAATACATAATACATACAATAATTAATATACAGTATCATTCCTCAATAGTTAATTAATAAAAGTATATTGGAAAATCTGATAGCTACATTAATTCTTTGGGATACAAACATCAATAAAGATGAATCACAGACTATAAGGACAGCTTTATAATATTGCGAAACGAAGGGAAAAAAAAACAATTATTTGCACACTTATTGTTCATGAAGGTAATGTTCTCTCATTTCTCGCACCTTAACTGCACCACTTTGAACGCATTCCAAAATAGATAGTAACAGTCTTGTCACCTTATGTTTAGCAGCAAACTCTAGCAAGTCACACGCATTTTGAGCAGTCAAACCGTGCACAAGTTTATCGACGCACTTTTGCTCCAAATCCGGCATCATGTAATAAGAAGCAAGGAGCACAAGCTGTTCCAGACCAACATCAGGAAGTCTGTGTAAGTAAACATAGTCTTTTAAGTTCTGCAGCGTCAACCGTGATGTCCCAGGCACATCAACATGGCCTTCTGTGGTTTCCCGCCACGTTCCACCCAGCATTCGTCGTAGAACAGGACTGGAGGCAGCTAATACTGTTCTGTGCAAGTGTACCGTGCCATCTTCGCCTCGTAACTCGAAGTCTGTGAGTTCAGTGTCTTCGTGTAGGATCGCGAAGGAGCTGGAGCGTGGAACGATGTCCATTAGAACTGAGACGTCAAAAGTGTACTGCTGTTTCTTGTTGTCATGTATTAGATGCCATGTACCATCATCACTGGTGAATACTTTGGATGCTATGCCGAATTCTAGGCTGGAGAACTTGATGGTGTACGTTAGGTCGTCGTCTTGGCGTAGCCTGACGAAGCGTACGAATATCAAATTGTTGTAGATGTTCATGTGGCCATTATTGATTTGGGCAGCTATCACGCGCAATTGGAACACTGCAGCAGCGCTTATGACGTACTCTGGGCTAGTTTTCGTAGTGAACGGGTTATTATAATTTGTTACGCTGAACTTCATTTGTAGGAGGTTCCCGCGTTGCACTAAATCTTTAGTTTCCATGCCTGTGAAGACAAAGAACTGATAAGTAGGCTAAGTAGGTATGGGTTAGGTACTTAGTGTAGAATGTAGCTTACCTGAATGATGTTTCAGAGGATGGATTAAAACTTCAGCGCATACTACAATAGGAAATAAAGTTATTAGAAACAAAGAGAATTGTAACAAACAAAAGAAAAGACCCAACGCAACACGCTATCACGATTCCTTGATGTTTTGTTTTGTTTTGTTTGATTGTTTACACTTTTGCTGAACTGACTGAAAGCAAAGCAAATCGCTGTCAAAAGTGTCAAAAAAAGCTCGCTTAGACCTATTGTGGGTTATCTGCACCTACTGTCAAACCGACTTTGTTCTGTGTTCAAGTGTCAAAAGTTTTATTTAACTACAAAATAACCTCAAAATAAATATTAATTTTACATTTTACTCGTAAAACCATTTATAAACTGAATAAGTAATGTTTTTATACCATTCCTACTTAAAAAACATTATATTTCTGTTACAAGAAATTGTACAAATTGTCCGTATTTTCTGTTTCAGAAGATAGTTCAATAGCAAACCAGAACATTTCTTCAACACTGATTTTGCTCTAACTGTATATTCTTTATATCCTGGTAAATGCGAAGAATGGCTGCTCTTAGGAAATACATAGGTAATATAACATATTCACAAAACTTTGGTATATACCCATACATATCTTGTTTATGGTTTCTAAAAGTTGACCACTTTCCTAGATATTGGCGCTAATCTTACCGACGACATGTACCAAGGCATTTATCACGGATCGAAAAAGCACCAACCAGACCTCGATAAGGTTCTGAAACGCAGTTGGGCTAATGGATTGGACAAAATGATAATAACCGGTGGAAGCTTGACAGACAGCAAGAAAGCCCTAGATTTGGCTTTGAGTGACTGTAAGTTTAAATAAAGGGTCGGTAGATAAATGGATGGCTAATCCATTGCTTGTCTACTACTATATTTCTTGCAGACATAAATAAAACAAAATGGTCACATTTGCTGGATTAATTTGGTCCATTGATGGGCAAAAATCATCACCTACTGGATTCCATATGATGGTCACTGGCGGCGTGCCAGATCGAGGCGGAGATGGCAGGACGACCTTAAAACCATTCTGACGAGAGGTGGTACAATTTTTATTGTGGGAGGTGTGCCTGCACTAGGGAGACCTATTATGCAGGATATGTAGCTTCCTTTCTAGATGATTTAAACATTAGAGTGTGGCCTTATTCAAATTAATTTAAATTTAAAATAAGGTGAAATAAACTGTATATGTAGATAGTGAAAAGTGTGTACCTACATAATTGTTACATAAACTCAAATATAAATCTGGCATTCTTTCCAGCCAGACTGTTTGCCACGGTTGGATGCCACCCGACTCGCTGCACAGAGTTTGTCTCAAACCCTGAAGAATACTTAACGGGTCTAAAGGAGCTAATAACCGAGAGACGAGACAAAGTTGTGGCCATCGGCGAGTGTGGCTTGGACTATGAGAGGCTCCAGTTTTGTGAGAAGGATGTTCAGCTAAAGTGAGTCATAATCAGCATTATCAGCCCATGTTTGCCCTGCATATAGGCCTAACCCTTCGCACCACCTTCCTTCATTTCTCACTAGACACATCCACGGACCCTCTGGAGAAAGTGAAGTACCTTGCATTATTATCTTGGGTAATGTGTCTGATATTGATTAGTTGTTTGCTAGTTTTTTTACCCTAAGTATCTAAAACCCTAAGGGTTTTAGAAGGCAGAACTCTTCAGAAAACTGCTTTGGACTACTTATACCAAAGCACTAAGATTCAAATTAAAATGGCAGAAATAGAGGGTTAAAGTATCTGAAAGCCACTTACCACACATTGTTTATTTAAACCTTGTGGAAACATAGGATTCCCCGTTGAAACAAAATAACAAGTGTTTTACTTCACAGATACTTCGAGTACCAGCTCCAGCTTAGCAAGGAGTTCCAACTACCCTTATTCCTCCACTGCCGAGCGGCCGCAGACGACCTTGTAGACATTATGGAAAGGAACAAACACTTGATTGTTGGCGGAGTCGTACATTCCTTCGATGGTACCAAGGAAGCCCTAGAGAAGATACTTGGCTTGGGGTTGTATGTCGGAATTAATGGATGGTAAGTTGGTAAGGTATGGACGAAGGTCGATGATGTTGGTGACCGAGTTTCGAAGCATAGGTGGAGATGGGCAGGGCATATGGCAAGGCGAGAGGTGGACCAGGGCAATGACGGAGACCAGCAGTTGACAGACGACATCTCTAAGGCGACAGAGGGTCCGTGGATGCGTGCAGTGCAGATAGATACCGAGGTGGATGGCGGGAAGGGGAAAAGGCCCAGCAGTGGCATAATGTAGGCTGAAAATGAAGTTCGTAAGGCAAGGCCACGTCTGCCGCATGAGCCAAGACAGGTGGGCAAAGATCGCTAACTGGGTCCCACATGACAGACAACGTTTTTCTTAGCTCTAAAGGCTGAAAGAAGTTGGAATATAACTTGTACGAGATAGGACAAAATACGCCGCAAAACCTCCTAAAACGCTTCTCCGATTTACGGTGATAATAGGACGTGCGAAGTAAAGTCTAACCTTATCCTCGATGTATGTGCCTAAGTATTCCTGATAAAAGTACCTATTATACTAAAAAACTAAATTACTGCTGCACCTCCGTGTTAACGCGTTACTTGCGCGCTACATCGGGCATCACGCGACCATGTGGGCCAAGCGCGCTAAAACATCGCTACGCCAAATCTTAGCCACAACTGCGTGATGCCCGACCTAGCGCGCTATTTAACGCGTTAACACGCACAGCAGTACTCAGCAGAAAAACCCAGATAATTTAATTTCAAATTAAAATATCTCTTAGACGGCTGAACCGATTTTGATAAAATATAGCTAAGAACCAATCAAACAAACAAAACAAAACTGAATCAAAATCGGATTACCCGTTTGAGAGGTAGGCAACTATGCCAGACATATGCACCTATTTTTACAGTCCATTTTTTTACACTTCACAGCTCACTCCGGACTAAAGAGAACTTGGAAGTTGCGTCCCAAATACCCAAAGACAGGCTGATGATCGAAACCGACTGCCCCTGGTGCGAGGTGAAACCAACTCATCCTGGCTTCAGCCACGTGGCCACCAAGTTTCCTAGTATGAAGAAGGAGAAGTACTGCATAGAGTCAGATAACCAGGTCAAGGGCAGGAATGAACCTGTAAATATTGTGTAAGTTGAAACTTGGTCGCACTGATGTTACATTGTGGAATGGCGACCTCGAGAGGGGAAGAGATCGGTTGGGAGACCACCAGGCAGATGCTCCAATGATAGCATAAAAATAAATTAATAGTTTAAGTTGCTGGAAAGCAGTGGTTGCGTCTGGCACAGGATCGTGAGCGGCGGCGTCAGCATGAAGAGGCCTTTACTAAACAGTCAAGTGGGTGTCAACAGGCTGATGATGAACTTGTTTTCTGTGGGCTAGCTAGGTCGACTTAGCTGACTTTGATGGTATAGTTTCTGGGCAAGCCTACTCCATCCAAATGTCCCAGGTACTGCATAGTCCGCGCGGACAATAGTCCCTCATCTATAATAGTAAATATTTTATTTCAACCAAATACAATGCTATATTGGGCGAGATTTACATTTAATTAACTTAAAAAAATGCAGGACGTTTACTGTGCTGGCAGCTCTAAAATCACAAAAAACTTATGTATAAAAATTTTGTTGTTTTTTTTTTCAGACAAGTATTGGAAATATTAGCAGCAATAAGGAAGGAAAACATCAATGAATTAGCTTCAGCTATTTATGACAACACCAATGCATTATTTTTTAAGGATAATGATCTACAACTAGGCGGTAAATTGTAAGGAAAATAAAGGAAACTATGAAATCACTAACAATATATTTTTATTGTGACTTCTTACAGTATCTAGATTCATCCAACACAACGTTCATTACCATAAGTTAGAACCCTCAGACAGAACTGTTCATTTAAATAAATACAGGGGCTTCTAAACAGGCAATATATGGCTGCAATACAATGGCCAGCAACACTGACAGCAATACCTGTCAGCGCTTGCCGATTGGAGTTATGGCCTGGCCATAATGCTCACACATATTTGGTATGGCCGATGCATTATTGAATGTTGCCGGAATGTTCTATTGTTGTTTTGTATTGTTGTGGCATAGTGTATCCTTTTCTAAGCGACGAAGTTCGCCGTGAAAGTTGCTATTTGCCTTGTTGTTTTGACAGGTTGACAATGACACTTAATTTGGGCCAGTGTTGCAAACAATATTTCCGAGATATACATTGCCGAACACTAAATACGTTTTTACTGTAGCCGGGCTACGATTGCCAATATTGCAGTCAAACATTGCCGAAAAAGATTGCCCGTAATACTGTTGTTTAATATCCTATTAGTATCAAAATAAGAAGGCTGTTTGCATAACATTGTCTTTGCCACAGGTGGCGCTAGTGTGCTTATAAAAAATAAAGTTCAGTCTTGATTGTCAAAACCACAAGCGTGTTTTACTTACAAGAGGTTATGGGCAAATAATTAGTAAATCACAGTGAATCATGGCTAACTATATTTCGAGTGTGCCGAAACTGAAAGGCAGAGAAAACTTTGACGAGTGGTGTTTTGCGGCGGAGAATTTGTTGGTGCTGGAAGGCATGTTGCAATATATCAAGCCAGTTGCCGGTGCAGAGAACAAACCCGCGGATGACGCAAAAACTAAAGCAAAGCTGATACTAACGATAGACTCAGGATTGTACGTGCATATCAAGGATACGAAGACTTCGCAGGAGCTATGGACGAAGCTAAAATCCATGTTTGATGACTCAGGTTATGCAAGAAAAATAACGCTGCTCCGCCATTTAATCTCAATCCGGCGGGAAAACTGTGAGTCAATGACAAACTATGTAACTCAAATGGTAGATACGGCGAATCGTTTGAATAGCACAGGATTTGCTATCAGTGAAGAGTGGATTGGATCGTTATTATTAGCAGGTTTGCCAGAAAAGTTTTCGCCGATGATCATGGCAATTGAACACTCAGGAATTCAAATTACCACGGATGTAATAAAGTCGAAATTACTCGACATGGAAGTTTCGCATTTCGACACGGATGCCAGTGGCGCTGCATTCGCTGCAAAAGGTTTTTACAAGAAGAAACCGAATAGCAGAAACGAAACGCTTCAAACGTCAAAGATGACAGGTGAAAGGGTTGTTTCGTGCTACAAGTGTAAACAATATGGTCATTTTCGCAATCAATGTCCATTGTTGGAAAAGAACAAGAAGTCGAATGCATTCAGTGTGGTATTCTTGAATGGGAAATATAGTAAAAACGAGTGGTACGTAGACTCCGGCGCGAGCACTCACTTGACGGTGAATAAGGACTGGTTGAAAGACGCGGAGTTTTCGCCGAACCTGCCTGAGATAATCGTTGCTAACGAGTCAACAGTGCCAGTATTGTGTTCCGGAGACGTAGAAATAACCACAGATCGTGACTACAACATCACAGTTAAGAATGTGCTATGTGTACCAAGCCTGACGACCAATTTGTTATCCGTGAGTGAACTCATCAAAAACGGAAACAATGTTGTTTTTGAAGCGAATCACTGTTACATACGCAATAACAAGAATGAGTTGGTTGCAACAGCAGACTTGAAAGACGGTGTTTACAGACTGAATATCCAGAGAAAGGATAGTTTGTTGGCAGCAGCAGCAACAGTAAGCGGCGAGCTGTGGCACAGACGTCTGGCGCACATTAACAGTTGTGACTTGAGGAAAATGAAGAATGGACTTGTGGATGGCTTGTCATATCCAGAAAGCTTGGCCAAGGAGACATGTGTGACCTGCTGCGAGGGCAAACAGGCCAGATTACCATTCACCCATATTGGTCAGAGAAGCGAAGAGGTACTAAAGGTAATACACTCAGATGTATGTGGTCCTATGGAGACGAAGTCCATCGGAGGTGCACAGTATTTTGTCCTGTTCATCGACGACTATAGTCGGATGACCTTCATATATTTCATGAAGAACAAGAATGAAGTTCTAAAAATATTCAAAGAATTCAAGATGGCAGTTGAAAACCAACAGAACAAGAAGATAAAAGTGCTTCGCACAGACAACGGTGGAGAATACTGTAGCAGTGAGTTTGACAATTACTTAAAGAGTCAAGGAATCGTGCACCAGAAAAGTAACTCTTATACACCGCAGCAAAATGGAATGTGCGAGCGGGCCAATAGAACTGTGGTAGAGAAGGCAAGATGCTTGCTCTTTGATGCAAAGTTAGACAAGAAGTTCTGGGCGGAGGCTGCAAATACGGCTGTATACCTCAAGAACAGATCGGTGGTATCAGGTCTAGATAATGCTACACCATATGAAGCGTGGCATAAGAAGAAACCGGATATGAGCCACATCCGGCTGTTTGGAAGCCCTGTGATGGTCCACGTTCCCAAAGAGAGACGCTTAAAATGGGACAGAAAAGCAGAACAGCATATTCTTGTTGGATTTTCAGAAACAGTAAAAGGCTATCGAGTTTACAACCCGCGCAAGAATAATATCACAACCAGCAGAGACGTTGTTGTGATGGAAGATAAGACCGGAAGTATAGAGAATACTGTTGAAGGCGGGGATGTATGGAATTTAGATTCAACAGTAGTTCCAGAGACAGAAGGAACAGATGCTTCAACTAGCGAGGTAGCTGAAGTGCCAGTAGTTCCTGTCAAAGAGAGAACAGATGCTCTGACCGGCAAGGAAGCTGAAGTGCCAGTAGTTCCAGCGGTTCTAGACATAGAAGGGACTGACACCTCAAGCAAGAAAAGTGAAATGCCAGTAGTTTCCGAGACAGATGGGAACAATGCCACGACGAGTGGGACCTCAGATGCACCAGTTGTATCTGAGACAGAATGGTCTGACGCTTCTTCAAATGATGAGGCTGAATCGCCAGTGGTTGCTGAGATGCCAGAGGTTTCTGAAACGACAGGCAAGAGAACGAGGAAACCTCCACAACGCTATGGTTGGTTTTCCAGTACCGTTCCAGATATGGAAGAAATTGTCTTCTCAGAGGCGCTCAAAGGGCCAGAAGCTGAGCAGTGGAAGAAAGCCATGAAAGAAGAACTTCAGTCGTTCGAGGATAACGACGCATGGGAGCTGGTTGAGCTTCCTAGTGATGCGTCGATAGTGAAGTGCAAGTGGGTGTTTAACAAAAAGTTAGATGTCAGTGATAAAGTGAGATACCGTGCTAGGCTTGTAGCCAAAGGCTTTACACAGAGAAGTGGCATAGACTATGAGGACACGTTTTCCCCAGTGGTTAGGCATTCCACCTTAAGAATGCTGTTTGCTGTAAGTGTTCAACTAGGTTTGGACATTACGCACCTGGACGTTACTACAGCATTTTTAAATGGTCACTTAAAGGAAGACATTTATATGTCAATTCCTGAAGGATTTGTAAAATATGGCAGTCATGGTAATGTTTTAAAGCTCAAAAGGGCCATTTATGGCCTAAAGCAATCGTCTTTAGTTTGGTATGAAAGAGTAAAGAATTGTTTATGTAGCCTGGGTTTTAAAAATAGTAAATTTGAGCCATGTCTATTTACAAAATTTAACAATGACGTTAAAGTCATAGTAACTTTGTATGTTGATGATTTCTTGATTTTCTCAAACAATCCCCATGAGACACAAAAGCTAAAAGATGTGTTAGGTTCAGAGTTCAAGTTAAAGGACCTAGGTCCCGTGAGAAGATATTTGGGAATGAGGATTGATGTAAATAAGAAATGTAATACTATTACTGTGGATCAACAGATATACATAGAGCAGTTACTGTCTAGGTTTGATTTAGAAGATTGTAATTCAATGGAAACGCCAATTGAATGTAAACTTAACATTGATAAGGCAGAGAATTCTGTAACTGATATTCCTTATCAAAGACTGATAGGAAGTTTAATGTATTTAGCGGTCCTGACTAGACCGGACATTGCCTACAGTGTAAGCTATCTAAGTCAATTTAACAATTGTCATAATGAGAACCACTATGGTTATGCAATAAGAGTATTAAAGTACTTGAAAAGGACTAAGAATTATGGTCTGAGATTCAGCAAAGGTAACATAGAACTAGAAGGTTTCGTAGATGCTGACTGGGCTAGCGACACCCTGGACAGAAAATCATTCACTGGTTTCTGTTTTGCCATGTCAGGTTCGGTAATTTCGTGGCAGAGCAGAAAGCAAAAGTCTGTCGCCTTATCTAGTACTGAGGCTGAGTATGTAGCACTCTCGGAAGCAACTAGGGAAGCTGTGTATTTAAGAAATTTAATGTCTGAGATCACTGGAAAGTCACCTACTATTACAATACACTGTGATAACCAAAGTGCCCTAAAATTAGTACAATTGTCAACGAGTCAACATTCAAACAGAACTAAGCATATTGACGTCCGATACCATTATGTAAGAGATATAGTTAAGAATAAATGTATTAAAGTTGAGTATCTCTCGACGCAGGAGATGCCTGCTGACCTTTTAACAAAGGGTCTTACAAAAACAAAACTAGTAAAATTTATGAATTTATTAGGAATTGTTCCTATTTCGATAAGTGGGACTGTTGTTTAATATCCTATTAGTATCAAAATAAGAAGGCTGTTTGCATAACATTGTCTTTGCCACAGGTGGCGCTAGTGTGCTTATAAAAAATAAAGTTCAGTCTTGATTGTCAAAACCACAAGCGTGTTTTACTTACAAGAAATACATCAATCAGAAGCTGGGTATCCCCAATAACAATTTTGAAAGTCTGTAAAAATACTGAAGATACAGTAGCAATTTTATAAAGTAAATGCTTTTGAATACAAAATTTTATTTAACAATAGAAATACACTTTAAAGGTCCAGTTCTAATTTATATTACAATAAACTTTAAGATTTCATCTGATCTTTCTCCATAAAATAATTTAATTTATATTCTCATAAAAGGACACACGAGCAATAATATATTGTTAAATTATTTACAAATAATAGAAAGCCACACAGATATGTTCAAAATTTATAGAAGACAGTAAATTCCAAAACGTAAATGCATTACCGGAATGTACATGAAATCTGTTAATTTATTTTAATCTTAAAAGAGTTCTTATCCAATCATTTATGCAACTAATAATGTCATGGACAAAAATATAATAATATGAATGATCTGACAGGACTTGATTATTTCAATGAGATTTAACTTCATTGTAGAATTTTACTTTCACTAACATCCTATCTAATTTGAAACCGTTGTACTCAAATTATTTTTGGAGACTTCTAGTGGAAAATGTAACAGTATTTTGTTGCAAAATGCGCGTTCAGAATGTTGTGCAGAAGCATGGTCTATTGAATATTTAATTTTGTAAGTAAGTACACAAATTAAGAACTACTTGTGCAACACAAACTTACAGCATATTAATTAATGAACTGTATAAATTGATTTTAAAACTAAGCTGACATTATTTTGTACAGTTCAATTTCCGTATTGTTGCTTACAAAAATTAGACCTTCGAGCCATGAAACTAGGTTGAACTGAGAAATATAAAAACTGCTGTGTTCCAGTGTCTATTTGATAAAAACTGAGTCTATTAAAATAGACTGTAGGGATCAGAGATTGTAAAATGACGAGATTTCTGCAAACAATCAGAAATGAAGAAAGAATTCGAAAGTTGGAAACAGGTCAGTCTAGAAATAAGGATTCGTTGTTTTTGCTATGAAATTAGAGAATTAGGAAAAATAAACAGAACTTACTCGCGTAGTAAGAGCTTTTTACCGAGGTCGATTGCTAGATGTAGGCAATGCGTGTCATCCGCGTGTTGGAAAGAGACATCTGAGTCTAAAAAGCTACCAATATCGGTATTCATCATAAGCTAAACGAGATAGACATTAACAAATCAAAATCCCTGCATACGGAACAAAAAACAAAACTCGTCAAAATACAACCCCCAGCATCCCAAGAAGATCAAAGCTACTATTCAGTGGCGTTCGCCCAATTAATCTCGACGAATGAACGTAATGCTAATGCTCCCGTGTGTTAGCGCGTTAATTCGGGCATCACGCAGATGTGGCCAAGTGTTAGCTATGGTTTTGCTTGGCTACATCTGCGTTATGCCAGGCTTAGCGCACGGTGTAGCAATAGCTATACGGCAAAAAGAAATGTAACGTCACTGAATACTAGACCCCCCCCCCCCCCCCCCCCCTTTCCTCGAGTTGTTTATAAAACTATATCACAACACGCTCACGGTATCTCGGAGTAGACGTTGACTTGCTGTCGCAGCCAGACAAAGTAGTTTGACACGTGGAGTCGCGTCACATTGAGAGCGCTGTGCGTTTTGTTCTGGAGGACGTCAGGGGCCCAGTCGCCACTGTAAATGAAAGTTGATAGTTCATTAGGGTCGATCCGGTTGATGTGATGATAGTGTGAAGACGTCTTAGGCTTCTACTGATAGGTCAGTAGAAGCCTAAGATAAAATCACTAGTGGTTATATGGCACAGTTTCTCGTGCCAGTTGTCTGCTTCAAAAATCACTGAGTACACTGACTATAAGACTCTGGCCCGGTTTCTGAGTTGAGAATTTTACTAAGCACATACTTACGTATCGCTCCGTCACGCTCTTTTGTGAGAAATCTGCAGAGACAGGACGATACTTACCCATTTCCTTAGCGAATTTCTCAATTCAGAAATCGGCAGTAAATCTACATAGAGCTTAGGTATAGGTCCGACTTCGATAACCGGGTGAACAATCTGTGATCAGGTGCACGTTTCATATAACTACAATAATTGTAATAATAGTTTATTATGACAATTCGTTTACGTTGCTTAACCGCTTTGACATGAGGAAGGTTACAAAAAAGGTTTGTTTACTAACCGAACACTCAATGAACATCGAATTGTCATAATAAACTATGAATTGTATTTATTATAAAAGAAGGATAACCTCAGTAACCTTCTGGATGTAGAGGAAAAATGTTTTCCATATAAAATTACCAATAAAGCTTCAAGGTAAGAGGAAATAAAAAACTTAATACTCACATAAACACCTTTGTTGTCAAATAGTCCGTGGTAAACTGGTAGTAATCATTCGAGTGCTTCTTCACAGCGGACCAACCAGCAAAGGTATACCCTTGCACATTCTCTATGAGTCCCGGGGCATACTGGTCAATGGTAGCAACCACCACTGGGTACTTCTCAATGACATATTCTCTGACGTTCCCGTAGAGAATACCAGCTTTTGTCGCTCCAACGATGAAAGAGTCCCGAAGGAGCTCAGCATAGGGCTTTGAATACTCCACAGTGGTCTTGTAGTAGATTGGAGCATTGGTCTCGAGCCACAGGTAGCCACGGGCAGAAGTGGAGAGAGTTTTCCTCCACGCGTGCTGACTCTGCTCTAGGATTCCGAGATCGTTGAGGAGCTTGCCCGTCGCACTCTCTGTTAGAAAAAACAAATGAATTCTTTAAGAGGGAGGTCTAGGCCCACAAGCGCCGACAATGAAAAAAAAAAACATATCTTTTTTTCGGATGCAGTGTTTTTCAACCTTTTTCATGATGCTACCCCCTACTGTGGAAAAACATTTCGCGACCCCCTACAGGGGTGGCCACACAACGAACGACCGTACTCGGAAGCCCAGGGACGCTGCAGGAGGCCTGCAGAGACATCCGAAGGTTGCTGGACATCCTCGAGGAGCTGGGATGGCATAAGTAGCATGGCTTTATTTTTGTTTCTTTTTCGCTTTCGCTAAGCTTTCACGCAAAATAGGCTCGTCAGTAGTCGAGTTGCGGTAACATTTACCATCACGAATACGAATACGACCCCCTACTAGGGTTTTGCCCAGGGTTTGGTGTTAAGTACACCTTTAGACCTTAAAGCTCGGTTTCTGAATTGAGAATGTTACTAAGTAAATGCTTACGTATCGTTCTGTCACGCTCTTTTGTGAGAAAACTGCAGAGATAGAATGTTACTTATATATTTGCTTAGTGAATTTCTCAATTCAGAAACCGGCAGTATATGGTCTAAAGGTGTACTTAACACCGCAGAAGTCGCAGTTATCTGCGACCCCTAAAAACCCTCTTAAAAATAAGCTTCCCGATTCCCTAAAGAAGCTACTACGCGACTGGGCCTAAGGTGGCTTGGCGACATCCCAGGTTGAAAAACACTGATCTAAAGGGGCGAGTAGTATTGTGCTCAAACTGATATTGAAAAGTAGATGTATCATTGAGTACAAGAGAAGAGGTCAGTAAGGAGTACCTTATCAAGATTAGAGTGCCAAGTTTACCAAACATTGCTGTTATCAGTTGGTTCAATAAACTTCGTCTAATGAGCTATTGAGTGCTTAACATTCAGTGGGATTGAGATGAAACTCATTTCAATCATTGCCACATCCACATACACATCACTGCTAAGATAAGCCACAATGCAATATTGCAATCTTTACCAACAGAAGCTGCATCTACAGCTTTGCCAGTCATGTCTAGAATAAATTCTCAAAAAATGCAGATTTTGACACTATATGCGAAATATAGAATTTTTCACATGGCGCTATATTGAAAAAATTGCGTCAAGGGTAGAGGTTTACCTCAATATCGTGGAAAATATATGCAAAGGTCTGCGCCGAACAAGTCTCGGGCAAAAGCTAGTGTTAAATAAAAGGTAAAAGACTTACTGGGGAAGTTGCCACCGACCCGGTTCACATCGTAGGCGATGAGTCCGGCGATACTCAGGAGCAGGAAGAAACTGGCCCACAGCCACGGGAACCTTCTAGTGCTCGTCATTCTATCTAGAATGTCCTGGAAATTTTACATCATCATTGTATTTAAGAAAGAAACTCCTGAGTTACCGTTAAGTATACTACAGACATACATGTCACAGATGAATTATGTGCAGATAAAACTAAGCTGCAGATTCCCTACAAAGTTTTTCAAGCTATGAGGATATAGCTTAAAAAACTAAGGCCTTTGCATCTTTGTAATGAGATGATTTATATGGCGTCCAGTGGCACTTTCACACCACGCTAGATGGGTGAAGAGGCCACTCAGAAGCTGGAGTGACTGGGACATTGTCTTAGGGGTAGATGGAGTAGGCTTGCCCAGCACCTTTAACATGTGACGTGCCGTAATATCATTCACAGTTTAAACTAAGACCATAGATTAAACCTCAAAGGACCATGGGCACATTGGGCCCACTGACAGTTGACACTTGATGAAAAATTTTACATTGTCCGACCTCAATAAAATTCATGTCAAATGAAAGCTCTTGATGAGTACTTCAATTTATTCTATGGCAGTTTAGTCAAAATCGAGCGCGAAAATGGTGTTTTGGGCACATTTGTCCCATTTTATGAAGATTGTCCGACCTCAATAAACTTCATGTCAAATGAAAGCTCTTGAAGAGTACTTCAATTTATTCTATGGCAGCTTAGTCAAAATCGAGCGCGAAAATGGTGTTTTGGGCACATTGGTCCCATTTTATGAAGATTGTCCGACCTCAATAAAACTCATGTCAAATGAAAGCTCTTGAAGAGTACTTCAATTTATTCTAGGGCAGCTTAGTCAAAATCGATCGCGAAAATGGTGTTTTGGGCATATTTGTCCCATTTTATGAAGATTGTCCGACCTCAATAAAACTCATGTCAAATGAAAGCTCTTGAAGAGTACCTTTATTCTATGGCAGCTTAGTCGAAATCGAGCGCGAAAGTGGTGTTTTGGGGATGGGCATATTGGGCCCACTGACAGTTGACATTTTACATTGTCCGACCTCAATAAACTTCATGTCAAATGAAAGCTCTTGAAGAGTACTTCAATTTATTCTATGGCAGCTTAGTCAAAATCGAGCGCGAAAATGGTGTTTTGGGCACATTGGTCCCATTTTATGAAGATTGTCCGACCTCAATAAAACTCATGTCAAATGAAAGCTCTTGAAGAGTACTTCAATTTATTCTAGGGCAGCTTAGTCGAAATCGAGCGCGAAAGTGGTGTTTTGGGGATGGGCATATTGGGCCCACTGACAGTTGACATTTTACATTGTCCGACCTCAATAAACTTTATGTCAAATGAAAGCTCTTGAAGAGTACTTTAATTTATTCTTTGGTAGTTTAGTCAAAATCGAGCGCGAAAATGGTGTTTTGGGCATATTTGTCCCATTTTATGAAGATTGTCCGACCTCAATAAAACTCATGTCAAATGAAAGCTCTTGAAGAGTACTTAAATTTATTCTATGGCAGCTTAGTCGAAATCGAGCGCGAAAGTGGTGTTTTGGGGATGGGCATATTGGGCCCACTGACAGTTGACATTTTACATTGCCCGACCTCAATAAACTTTATGTCAAATGAAAGCTCTTGAAGAGTACTTTAATTTATTCTTTGGTAGTTTAGTCAAAATCGAGCGCGAAAGTGTTGTTTTGGGCATATTTGTCCCATTTTATGAAGATTGTCCACTTTCGCGCTCGATTTCGACTAAGCTGCCATAGAATAAATTGAAGTACTCTTCAAGAGCTTTCATTTGACATGAGTTTTATTGAGGTGTCCGACCTCAATAAAACTCATGTCAAATGAAAGCTCTTGAATCTTCATAAAATGGGACAAATATGCCCAAAACACCATTTTCGCGCACGATTTTGACTAAGCTACCAAAGAATAAATTAAAGTACTCTTCAAGAGCTTTCATTTGACATAAAGTTTAGTGAGGTCGAAGAATGTAAAATGTCAACTGTCACTGGGCCCAATATGCCCATCCCCAAAACACCACTTTCGCGCTTGATTTCGACTAAGCTGGCCTAGAATAAATTGAAGTACTCTTCAAGAGCTTTCATTTGACATGAGTTTCATTGAAGTCGGATAATCTTCATAAAATGGGACAAATATGCCCAAAACACCATTTTCGCGCTCGATTTTGACTAAGCTGCCAAAGAATAAATTAAAGTACTCTTCAAGAGCTTTCATTTGACATAGAGTTTATTGAGGTCGGACAATGTAAAATGTCAACTGTCAGTGGGCCCAATATGCCCATCCCCAAAACACCACTTTCGCGCTCGATTCCGACTAAGCTGCCATAGAATAAATTGAAGTACTCTTCAAGAGCTTTCATTTGACATGAGTTTTATTGAGGTCGGACAATCTTCATAAAATGGGACAAATATGCCCAAAACACCATTTTCGCGCTCGATTTTGACTAAGCTGCCATAGAATAAATGGAAGTACTCTTCAAGAGCTTTCATTTGACATGAAGTTTATTGAGGTCGGACAATCTTCATAAAATGGGACAAATGTGCCCAAAACACCATTTTCGCGCTAGATTTTGACTAAGCTGCCATAGAATAAATTGAAGTACTCTTCAAGAGCTTTCATTTGACATGAAGTTTATTGAGGTCGGACAATGTAAAAAATTTCATCAAGTGTCAACTGTCAGTGGGCCCAGACTTCATACTAATGTGCCCGTGGTCCTTTTGTATGAAAATTAATTGACAGATTTAAACCCTAAACTAGCCTTTTTGGTTTAAACTGTGATTGATATTACGGGCCTTAGTCAGCCTAGCCCACAGGAAAGTTTTTTATTTTTAAAGTAACATGGATTTGTGAGTATGTAGTAACAAAACCACTCAATAACGGTAAAGGAAAACATCGTGAGGAAACCCGTGGCTTGGTTGACTCATTGGCTCCGCTTATTGATATAGCTTACACCATCTGAAAATCATGTCTCTGGCAATGCAGCATCTAAGGAATCACTTCAACCATCTAATGTGAGTGGAGGTGCCTCTGTCTCTGTATTCTCTAAAATATCCACTGTACAAATAACTATTTTTATGTCAAAAAAAAGATTGTTCATTTCAATAAGGGCTATTTTAGAGGGTTTTGATGCTCAACGGTTGAGTGTATTTTTTTAGAGAATAGAGGCGCCAGGCACTGTAGGTTCAGTCTAAGCTAACTGACAAATCTTAGTGGTTGGTTTATTAGAATGGCAACAGAATGATGCTTAGACCTAACATCAATACTATAAGTGGGGGCGCATTAGAGCTGTTTGCATCTAAAAATAGCCTACAATGGGAAAACATGAATGTTAATCAACACAGTTTACCTATCGCAGTATCTACAGTGCACCTTGAACCTGAAATGCTATCGAAAACGATGTCAAAAGATCAAATCTGTTGACGGCGTGTATTATTTAGACAAAGAGATAAATATTCTCAGAATTGTATGTATTTATTTAGCACTAAACCAACTAAAGCGTGGTAGGTACAGAAAATGCGGGCTCTAACGGGCGTAACACATAGAAGTTTACAGTTATCCCCAATGGATAGATTCGGCTAAGTTAAACAAAGTGGTTTTTCTAGTTTTATTTCTCTCTGAATTACGCACTTCTAACACTATTGTAGAGAACGCCCTGCGAACTCGGAAAAAACACTTTTACACAAAAAGTAGGTATTCGTACGCAGCTTGTATTTTTTTGTAAATAACATTTATTTGTTACATACCTTAGCCGTAGGATCTCAAAGAATTCGGAAAAGTAAGAAAGATCGAAAAATTATTTCGTCTCAATCAAGGCAAAAATGTCGCCCTGTCGCGTCAAATGTCAAAATCGGTATGGCCATATGCAACGTGGAACTAAAAACATGGCATTCTTTGGCAACCTACTTTTTACGTTGCTTAAAAAATACCGTTAGTTTAGTATTTTTTATTGAAACTTCAAGAAAACTTGCTATAAAAATATCTCAAAGCATGTGTGCACAATAAAAACGATACGTATTTTTATATAAGCTTTGATTATAATGAAACCTTTTTCCTTGTCATTCTTAAAATGAAAATCCTAGCAACCCTAATTAAAAACTAAGTTACTAGGGATGTGCTTAAAAGCTTTATTACCGGTTCATGTTGAGAAGTTTTACCGGTTTTTAACAAGGAGATAGACCTCGAGGCGCGTTTATTTGAATCAACTATTTTGCTGCGTATTTTTTTATTTTTGTCTCAGTCATTGGTCTTATGATAAAATACGGTGTGTTCAGTAACTTTCACTATAGTGAAAACATTAAACTTGCGGAAAAAACAGCAGCCCGCAAGAAATAATCAGAGCAACTATAGTGACAAAAATAAAATTGCGGAAAAAACACCAGGAAATAATCAGAGCTACGTTTTTCTCAAGATTTAAGGGGCACACTAGCGCCGCATTTGAAAAAAAAATAGTGTTTCCTTTTATACGTTTTTTTTTTTCAGTAAAGGGCCGCTACCTACGAATAAATCCTAGTCTTAACTAATCAGAGATCTTAGAACCTATGAATAAAACGTGTTAGCCAGTGACCGTGTTTTACTTGATTTTCATTCAGGGCTGAAATTTTTACAGCCCGTTTAATGAAAGTAATTATTTAAAAAAAATGATTATTTTTTTTGCTTTGATACCTCCCTGGAAGTCATCTTCGAGTCTTTGAAACAAAGATCAGTCTTCGACACCATGAAAGTCGCGGTGGTTACCTGGCAGGCCTTGTTGGTCTTGACGGACGATAGTGAACATTCGGTTGGTCTCCGGTCAGCGACAAAATTGGGAAAAAAGAGCTGCCTGCTAAAAAATTACCTGTATACCTACCTATTATGTATTTTTCGAGATTTCAAATGGACGAAGTTATTGAGTCTTGGTCACGGTATCAATCGTGGAATCACGGTCCTTACCTGGCAGGCCTTGTTGGTCTTGACGATGGTCTCATCCTTCTTCTTTCCCTTGAGCGCCTCCGTGCCAACTTCCTTGTACTGGAGGATGGTCTGCTTCAGAGATTTCTGCTTCAAATGGGGGCTGACCTCGCTCCAATTGCTATCTGTATGACAAGAAAATAACCGTTTAAAAGTGCTATTCTGTAGTAGGATTTAGGAGAAAGGTGGAACAAGGTCTCTAGAAACTATGAATAAAACTGGGGACAGGTAAAAAACGTTCACTTCCGGCTTGTGCAATAGGATTCAGGATTTGGGATCTAGGCCTTAGGTCTTCGAAATACGTAAAAAACTTGACGGTCCGTTTTTGGCAAGAAAAATCATTAAATTAAGTGTAATTTTTTTCATTGGCCCTGCGCTTTATTTTAAAACTATATTGTAGACTTAGGACTTACTGATATAATCCAGCAGCGTAGCCGACTGCTTGCTGCACCGGTTGAACAGCTGCCGCCAGGTGGCGTTGCAGGAGTCATCCTTCTTGAGACAGTCCACCAGGCACTGCACTATGACCCTGTTGTAGGGGTCGAGGGTAGGCCCACTGAGGTACTGGTTCGGCAGTTTCTTCATGAGAGTGTTAAAGGCCACTTGTAGCTTATTGCTGGCGCTAGAGAAATAAATATCCTGCGGGAAAGGGTACGATTTAACGCACGGTCGAGATGATCT